>CM040190.1:38118349-38175849 GCA_022606455.1 Callitettix versicolor | reverse complement strand
GCTGACCTTTAAAACAACATTAATAATGATCCATAACAGGTATGAGTGATTGTGGTTTTTTACCTATGATTCTGGAACAAGCGCTAATTGATGCATTGCAAGAGCCCCACCTCACTACAGCAAAAAGTGAAAATGAGCAAATCAAAATTCAAGACCACGATGATTGTTTTTTTACAAGTGTGGAAATGCTTATGTTCACTGGAAAATAAGTTATTGGAGTTTGGTCATATTGTTCCAAAATGGTGCACTTTAAAATTTAAAAAAATCAGAACTTTTTTGTAAACCTGATTCTATCAACAAAGTGATTGTTTAAATCTGCATAAATTATCATTTTAATTCATAAAGATGATAATTTATGTTATATCACGTATGGTACAGACTGTCTTTATATATAAAACAGTTCTGTTGTACGAGTTATGGTTCAAATGTACGAGCATCAAATTATTCCTTGTATGAAAAAAGATATCCTATTTCGAAGTTTTGTCACTTGTTTGTGCAAAATTAAAAAAAATTGTTTTATAAAAAACAAGACAAAAATGTCAATTTTTATTAAACAGCCATTTTGAGGGAACATTTTATATTAAATTGTAAAAATTTTTTCCAAGTTTTTTAAAAAACGCTACACTTTTGTTCATTCCTAGTAGTAGAGGAGTTTGCAAACATTTAAATAATGCTAGACCATTGGATTAAATTACCAATTAACAGTAAACTCCCTCTAGTTCCAACATTTTGTCATCACCTAAGCAACATAGGAACTGAGATACACAACTAGTTATACTTGCTAACACCGAATAAATATCCACGCTTATGCCTACAAATGAAGTTGATAACTCTTCTGTAACCAATACTTTCCAAACAGGAAGAGTGCTTCGCCAAACTGATAAGGGCCCAGATGTCCACTATTTTCCATTCAAACTATACCCTGAGTACTGGAACCTAAGACAAATTAAAAAGTGGTGCCAAACCAAGTGAATAAATGCTAATAAGACCCCTATTCATGAGGGAGACCTTAATATATAAAATTTATTTCTCTACAATCTTAATTTTATGGACTTTAACCTTGTTACAAATATATTGGATTTCCATCTGTACCTATACGCTACAGAGCCTAACTTTGTTCTGTACTTTGTTGTGTACAACACAAGAAATTGCAGTGTACATAATGATACAAAACAAAACGGGAACAAACAAAAACCAAAAAATATGATGCACAACAGCACTGAACGGTACAAAATAAAACAAGCATGTACACAGTACTGTCCTTCAGACAACTGATCTGACTGTGTTAGAGAACACAAAAAGAAACACGTTGTGAAATGTAGTTGGTGTCACAACTCAGCTGAGCATGTGACATTTACTTTTTATGAAACACTAAAAAACCAAATTTCCAGAGAACTTACGTCATTAATGATGCTTCAGTAAGGAACTTTTGTGCTGCCTCGCTTGAGTCCTTCAACATTTTAACTGCGACTTTTTCTCCTCTCAGTAAACCTAGCATTACGTCTCCAAATTCTCCCTTACCTATAGATTCCTTAAGCTGTAACAAATCAAAAGAAAATATAACTATAATAAATACGAGGACTTATTGTATATGTCTACAATTTTTTTACTAAAAATAACACAAAAAAGTACAAGTACAATATATTACCAAATTATTTTAGCTGGCATTTGCTTTTAATTTTTTTGGAGGGGATTTTCTTACCAGTATTGCAAAACAAAGTATTACTTTTATTTAGTATGAGGTTACAAGACAGGGTCACTCACATTACAATTAGTAAGCCAGAAAAGTTCTTAGATAAAATATTCACTATCAAAGACCTTAAGAGGCAGGCCAGGTTTAGGAAGCGTAAATAATCACTAATTTGATAATTTATTGTTTGAAAAATGTGCTTATTTTTTGTCACAAACACTATCATTTCTATGCAATTCATATTTCTTCAGATTAAAAATGCTATATAAGCGTGTTTAATCACATTCATTTATAACCTGAAAAATTACAGTACGGTCACATTAAACATACTTTGAAAATGTGTTTAGTTTTTGAAAAAATCATTTGTAATAAAAAAAAAACAATAATTAATTTATTTTAATCTGAGAAATAATGTATTAGCTTGAAAAAAGAATTGGTGAATTTAGATTGAAATAAAATGAAATTATAATTAGTGCTAGAATATGAACAATTATAAGAAATAAAAATTCGATAATTTTAATTCATAAAACAAACAATATTTTAATATGAATTTTTTAACTTTGCAAAAGCACAGATTATAGAACAAATTCCTTTGTTCATAGCAAAAACAACCACAGTTTTGGGTGTGCATTAGACCTACAAGAAAATACCTTCTTATAGATCTTGGCTCACATAATTTGAAACAATTGGTACTACTGCCATCGTAGACACAACACAGACTAGTATTCCTTCATGCTGGTACAATTATTATTAAATAAATATTAATAACAAAAACTATCTGATATTAAAAAAACATTTAGAAACCATTTCTGTATAAACTATATAAAATGATTTGTTGAAGCTTTGGTTTGGTTGGTATTATCATGCCTAACAATGATTTATCACAGATATGAATTTACACTATGGTTGTAGTTTGCAATAGATCATAGGAGACGACATCTGGCATTACTGTTTCTTATCATATTTCATGCAATTCATGTCAGATTGCATCACTAAAGACTATTGCAAATACATAGAAAAAGATTTCCTTTTGATGTTAAAAACAACTGGTAAAAAAAATGCAGCTTTAGCTTTTAAAAAATATGGTGTTAAGTAGAGTAGCAACCACAATATTTTTATGGTCAAGACTCGTAGTTCATACACTTACTAGGAAAGCAAATAATATACTTATGTACCATATGATGCAACTAATGAATAAACGTTTTAATGAATAAACGTTTAATTAAACTAAATTAAATTAAACTTCAGCCCTAACCAAACAAAAAAAATGTAAGCTTGTGTATCTCATTGAAAAAAGTAATAGATTTCTTTCACTCACTTGTTTATTAAATTTGGAATAGGTATTCAGTATACAAACGGGAAAAATCATAATTTTATATAAATTTTTTAGCAAACTGGGAAAAGAGCTATTGGTGTGGCATAATATGACCCAGAAACTGGTACCTAAATTGAGTGCCTATCATCTGACCTCTGTGTGTGTGTGTGTGTGTGTGTGTGTGTGTGTGTGTGTGTGTGTGTGTGTGTGTGTGTAGCATTCTACTATTTGCAATTTGGTATGATTTTTTTCAAACTTTGTACAAAAATTCCTTTTAGTAATAGTTTGGACAAGTTCATTACACAAAAAAATACATACAATCCATACAATCTTTTTCAAGATTCTAAATTTTGAAAAAATTGTATTTTGAAAACCTTATTTTTCTTTTTAGAAAATTAGATTATTAAGATATGGACTCTAAAAAAAACATATTTTAATTTATTTTACGTACTTCTAACTCGTGTTCTTGGATCATCCAGCCAGCCTCAACAAATTTCTTTGTGTCGATGCAGAAGTCTTGTTTTCCCTTTTTGGGTAAACTTTTCGTTAGCTGTGTACAAAGACCATCCGCATCTTGCTCGTAATGCTGTAAAAATGAAGTTAATACTTTTATATAAAACACATTTTTAACGAAAATGTATGAAAACTTTAACACTGACGTAGAGTTTACACTCATAAAAATTACGCTTACCTCGACTAGTTGGGCCAAATTTTCAAAGAACTCCTCGTCATCAATCGTCAGCTGATTGTCTTTGTACTTCACCCTGTAGTGCTCCACCTGAAAAAATGTTATTTTTAGCTGTTAATACTGACTTCATGAAACTAATGAAGAGGTGTTTTCAGTTAAATACTGGCCAAAGTTTATTTTAATTTTTTAAATTTTGGTACTATAAGTACAGTAATCCATCATTTTCATCTGAGGAAGCTCCTATTTGTAACTTTACATTGCTGGTTCATACTGTAGCATTTAGTTTTTAAAACAGTGCGCGTCTCAGAACATATATTAAGTTTTCTTAAGCTTTCAAAACGCAAGCTTTCTTTTTGCACCATGGGCAGCGTTGTGTCTTTCTTTCTAATATGGCATTACTTGCAACGCAGGCAATTTATTCAGGATCATGACATTTAACGAATTGCATGCAAGACAATTAGTGTTAAATGAGAGGAGTTAAATCAAGTGTGGTTTTCACTTCAACAAATAGCAATGACAGGCTGACTTTAAGCAGTTGATCTGGTCCCAGTATATCAGGGGAAGAATTAGGCTGAAGACAACCTAGCCTGTTAGCACATTTCAGGATTAAACAGCAGCTACAAACCAGAACCTGCGTTTAGTGCATTGACAGTGCCAAAGTAACTTGTGTGTTCATGTAATCTTACATTTAAAAAAAATATATTTGGGTAATGCAAGAATGCTAATTTTAGGTCATCTGTCTCCAAGGGACAATATCAAAATTTTAAATTAAAAATAAAAATAAAGATAGTATCTGCTTTTTCTCCTTTTTCAAAAAAAAAACTTTTTTATACATACAAATTTTCATTAAAAATTAAAAGGAGAACAAGACAGATGATAACCGGTTTGGCCAGCTGTACAATAAAAAATAAAAAAATAAGAAAACTATGTCATAAATTTATACAAATTACTGTTATTGTTGTTTTTCTTCTAATTAATTATCTGATTGTTTTTTTGTTGAAAATTTAACAAGACATATACATATTTATTTAACTCTGAGTAATAACTTACAACTCCTTACTTGGGTGAAGAAAATATTTAAATACTTGTATTTGTTTTTTTTTTTTTTTTAGTTTAATACTGTATCATGCACTGCCTGTAGCTACTCTGTAAGGGCTACCAGTTTCCTAAGACTAACGAGGGATCTCGAGTTCGGTTTTTCACAAACAGGTGAGTCAGTGAAAAGAATAAATAAACTACATCATCTATTAGTAATCCTCTGTGGAAACAAAAAGATAATATTCCTAAATAAGCTTTGGTAACAGAGCTAGCTCTAGCTCATTTCTTTCATACCTCAAACCACATAACATTACAATACAAATAATAAATTTATTTAATTCACAGATATTATTTAGGACAAAAATTTCAGTACTTCGCAAGAAGATGAAGCAAATTACTGTCACACACAAGTTGGTTAGACTAGTAAAAAAAATATTACTATTATTAAAAGAAAAATTAAATTAAAAACAATTATAATCATTCAAAGTAAAAATGTTAAAAATAAGTATGGAATTATTTATGTTGATTATACATCATTTTTGTTGTAACCTTAAATACTAGTATAAGAAATAAATATTTTAAAACTGTGACCACTAGTTTCAGAAACCTAAAACAAATCAATGTAGAAATCAAATTTTATAATACTTGTGGTTGGCAAGTATAAGTTGTAATTATATCACACAACATGACTACCAACACATACTTCCTCGATTTCTCGATTTTGTTCTCAAAACAACATTATACACTTCTTTGAAGAATATTTAACCTATTTTATACTTATTACCACATTAAAAAACTCAATTTGTAAAATTTAAGTTTAATTTACCACTATTATGCAGTCCTGATTATTGGATCACAACACGGGCACACATACAGAGTTTTTACTAATATGAAACATACTTTTAAAGAAAAACACTTCACTTTTTTTGTTGCAATTTTCGTGATTAATATTGAAAACTTTACACTTTTAATTTTTGACGGTTGTCTTGAAAACTTGGATTTCTTGTTGTTGTGGCAAGGAAATTTACCTCCTATGTAGAAACTTTCATTATCCTTGTCCCACTGGACAAAACACTGTGTTCGTTGAACAGATAGATTTTATTCCCAAGTGTTGCTTGGTAGAATACCAACATTTCAAAACAAAAATTACCTCATATCTGTTCTAGTGGTCATTAATACATATGTCAGGAAGTTTATTTAAATTATCTCGACAAATACTAACACGTCTACTTATGTTATTGCAATTATTATAATATAACAATAATAATAAAAATAATATATAAATAATAATATAACTGTAATATAAATAATAAATAACTGTAATGCTACATTACCACTAGCACCAAGAACATTTTTTAAAAATACTCCTTTAACTAATGTTTATAGTACTAAATATTTAGGTGTTTTCTTGGATAGGTATATGAGATGGACGTATCATATAATTAATTCATGTAATATAACCAAGAAATTAATTAATTAAAAATTACAATTCATTGACAAATTAAAAAAGATTAAGTCAAGTAAAACTTTATTAAAAATATATTATGGGCTTTTAAACAGTACTGCCACATACGGTATAATAGGCTGGGTGGCAGCATATTTCAATGCTCTCTTGCCATTACTTAATTTACAAAGAAGGATATTAAAAATATTGAAGTACTGATACTGAATTTTTAAAACATATACTTCACACAAAGCAGTTATAGTTTGACAAAGTTGTTAAAAAATTATTATTTAAGCAGTGAATTTTTTAAATAGTAATAGTATTACAAGGCATAAGTCTATACAAATACCTACTGTATATAAAGAAGCTGGTAAAAAAAAGAATATATATACAGCTATCATGTATTTCAATAGACTAAAAAATGATCTAAAAATTCTTAATGTAAGTAAACACACTAAAAAATAAATTGAAAAAATGGCTGCTCCTAAATGTACCATTACCGTAACCAGTAATTAGAAAGAATTATATAGATTTATTGGAATAAGTTATTGGTTAGAGTTTCTAAGGTAATGTAGGTCTTAAAATTTTGTTTGGATTTAGTTTTAAGATAATCTAAACTATGTATGATTCTGTTTTTTATTAAACTGGGCCCATGCACAGGTAATTTATTACTTTCTAAGGGAAATTTGTACCCAGTAAATAAAAATAAATAAAGATAAAATATATACATTTAAAGCTATGTCTTCAGGTTTATCTATGCTATTATAAATCTTGTTCTTTTAAATAATATGTTACATAGTTCTCTATGTTTTTAGGTGAAAACCCTATTAGGTAATAGCTTAATACTGTGGCATTAAACAAATGTCAAAAACTAGGTACTGTATAATATAAGATCATTACACACATGCACGCGCGCGCACGCACACACACACACACACACACACACACACACACACACACACACACACACACACACTAAAGCTTACTGCAACTTAACAAAATAACTATATAAGATAAATGTTTACGCAAATTATGAACGGAAGCTGTAACTGACAGCAGAACTACGTATATATGGACACCATGACAGCCAGCACTGTAAACATACATGTAAGAGTAGGTTTTGGTACAATAAACAAAACTCACATAAAAGATATAAGAACATCTTAATAAACAATCATCAGTAGTTAACAAGGAAATATCTAGAAGAGCCACAATTGTTGTACTGAAGAGCCAATGTCAGTAAATGGAAGAGAAATGGAAACTGTAAAGCTGGATTTGTCAATTAAATTCATATTTTTCTGAAGCCGAACAAATGAGTGATTACGTCCTCAAATTGTATTCAAAGTTTACCATTGTTAAGCCTTATACCATTAACCAGAAGTGGAAACAAAATTCAATAACACAGTTTTTCTCCTGCTTAGTGCCATTTACCATAAAATATTAATATTTCTGTATGCAGGTATTAAAAATGTGTACTGTATTGGTGTTTTATTTTATTTTACTTTATTTTTTGTTAATTTACTATGCTGTACATAACCCACATTTTTATATTGCCTCAAAGTTTTGTTATCCGCGAGATCTTCCAAAAATCTAACCCCTACAGCTGACAAGGGATACTGTATATGAAAGTAATTTTTAAAAAATAGGAAATTTTTTTGTTTCAACCATTTTCCTTACCTTTCCCTGAAAGCAAACACACAGTGTATAGTCTCCAGGAAAGTTGGTGGACTCTCTCACCAGAAAGAGGCCATCTTGTTTAGGACTCAGTAACTGTTCCGCTCTATCTCTTGAGATCTTGCCGTGGAACCATCTATGAGGATAAACAAAGGTTACATTAATATAAATTAAACTGATTGTGCATTTTAAAATTAAAATTTTTGATTGAAGTTTGAGAAGTAAAATAAACATATAGCTAATTTACGATAAAATGGTACATTAATTTAACTAAATTTAAGAATGTTAATAACAACAACAAACAGAAAATCTTAAAATGTACAGTATTACCAACTTGAACACTGGTTTTTCAGGTCCTAGATATTTTTTGTTTAGATTCAAACTACTATGACAACTTTATTTTGCCAAACTTTAATTTAACTATTTGTTTACCAGTTGCACATGTGTTACTGGCAATTCTAATCTGTAAGGATAAATCTGTGTATGTGGCCATCTCTGTCTTTCTGTTAGCAAACCTTTTTTTTAACTCTTAAATAATTGCCCACTTACAATAAAATTTGGCAAAATGGTCTTTGTAATGGTCCGAATATAGGAAAATATATGGAAGAAGCTAAGCGGTAAAATGTTCAGAGTAAACATTTTTTTTTTAATTCTTATTTATCTAAATGTGGGATATCATTTGAAACTAGAAGTAATGCTGATTTCTAATATACTGCTTATTGTTTTTGCGCATAAAAGTTTAGAGCTGCCAGATCTCTTCAAAAGTTCAAGTTTTCATGTCCTTAAAATTTTTTAAAAACTTATAACCTAGTTTGGATTGAAAGAAAAAAAAATGTTTTTTAACTGTCTTTTCAATATTTTATATATTTTTGGGCTTCAACAAAAATATTTTTTTGAAAAATTCACCAACAAGTTTAGGTTTTTTTACACTGCTCAATCTGTGGCTAAAACGTAAGTAGAAAACAAATTAAGTCAATTTTATGTCTGGACAATATGTTACAAAAAATCAACAATCATATGCTACAAGCAGTACAACTTGTGTTACAACAGTACAGAAGTCATGGAAATCAGCTGATCCATTCTTGTAAACATGTAGTTTATATTTGAAACAGAGTGACTATGAACCCTCAGCATATGTATGACTTGTTTTATTTTTAACCTAATGAACTCTTAGAAAATTGAATGGTTATGTCACTATACTGTGACTTTATAATAGTGGACTTTATAATTTATGGTTGTCCAGATATTTATTCTTATCTACGAATTGTTTCTCAGGCTCACAGAAGACAAAGATAACCCCAGTTATAAAACAATGAGTAATTAAGATTGGTTCCTTGATTAAAAAGTCACAAACTAAGATAGATTTACTTTTAGAAATTTCCATAGGCCAGTAAGTACAATCTGACAAGTCACTGTTTACATTCATATTATATTTTACTTCTATTTGTGAGTATTTTATTTTACTTTCTAATATCCTGATTTTAATATATGACGCACCCACCATTTTACCATATTGGAGAAGGTACTGTGCCCCATTTTAAAACCACTTGGTTTAACATATAATAATAAAAGTTATTTTATTCAAATATGTTGCAGTTGTAACCATTTTTTTAAAGGTTACACCATTACTGTGTCACATGCTAATGATGTGGTTTAACATATAATAATAAAAATTATTTTATTCAGATATGTTGCAGTTGTAACCATTTTTTTAAAGGTTACACCATTACTGTGTCACATGCTAATGATGTTTAGAACAAACTGCTGCCCTATGTCATAACTAAAACAAATTATCTCATTAAACGTTATGTCAACTGATAAAGCACTGAATTTAACGATAATAGACATAATTAACAGGACTAAATGGTTGTAAAATATAATTACCAATTAACAACTCATTTGTTGACTGTGCAGGCTCAAATTAGAGCCATATTGTTCCCGTAAAGTCTAATTGAAAAAGTAGTTGAATTAAACATGAAAAAAATATTATTTAAGTGACAGAAGAGATCATTCCAAATGCTACATGTTATTGGTGATTTTTACAATCAACAGTTTTATTGCTTAAGTCTATGACAACCTTGCATGTTTAGAAAAATATTCTATATTAGCAAATGCTACTTACGGCATTGCACTGAGTTTCACCTCCGCCTTCTTGGTAAATGTAGGCGACAGTTTATCCGACTCCATGACATCTGGCGACTGGGAGCCAGGCAGGATCCAGCCTGGAGCTTCGTAGTGTCCCACGATGCCCACTGGCTGGAACCTCTACACAATGTACAATATAGTAACATTAGACATTTTTATTATAGAAAAGCGAATAAAGATTTTACTTTCTTATGATCCAATATTTGATTGGCGATAGAATATAATTAGAGAACTTTATACCTTGTTTTTCATATTTACTTATTTCTTATGAGTCCAGAATTAGGTTACGCTGATGTCAGATGTATTTACATTGAGCAATGACCGACAACACACACTATCGTCTGGACAGGGATGGTAGGGTAGCCTATAGCCTTCTCATCTACACTATCATTGAACTTTTCAGATCTATGTTCTGGTGCAGGTACATAACATTCAGCATGAAATATGAACACTTGGCTATATTTGCAACGGATATCTCCAACAAAATAACCTATTTTGCAACACTAGCAACATTACTGGCACTGACGCAAATTACAAATTTACTACGTTCATGAGATTCAAACAGTATTGTACACATTGAAGAAAGAAAATATTACTTCCAATGGATACTAATTAGGACAAGTCAAAAAAAAAGAGACAAAATAGCAGGAACAGCTTCAGAAGTGATCCCCAGAGTAAAGAAGGATGCCATAAATGGGCTAGCATGGAACGGCAAAAAAATGTAAAAGAGTGCTACATTCTAGAAGGCGTTATTTGACCTCAGAATGTATAATGGACTTCAAACAAAAGATATTTGGAGAACAACTTAAGATAGGACGTCTGGAGACTGAGGAATACTTGTGTTGCTTTGGCACTCCAGATTAAAATTCTACAGTTGAGGATGACAAACTGAAGAGGGTATATTGAAGAAGAGCTTTAGAGGCAAGGGAAACTTGGCCAACCCTGTCCAGTCAACAGTGTTTGTTTGATGGTCATTTCTGAATATTAATACAGGATGCATCTGGACTCAGGTTCTAAGATGTAAATATGGCAAACACAATGTAAAGTTTTTACAATATGACTGCAATAAAATAATTGTTTTCCTATATAAACAGCATCCTCACATTTCTGTCCATAGACATAATTTATCTGAAAAGAAAGGAATTTTTGACCCTTTTTAAGTATTTAATTTTTTGAATAATGAACTGAAAAAAAATTCACAGAAAAAACACATAACAAAAAGTTTTATTATATACAGTCAAAATTTGGCGATGCAAAATCAAACAAATTATTACTGTCTCTAATAGCTTGTATTTATCTTTAAAAACAAAGTCATTGTAGTTATTACTATAGTACTGTACACAGAGTGTAAGAAAATGCCTGAATGGAAAGGTTTAGGTTATGTAATGTAAAACCACCATTAAAGCAAATACCCCACTCCAGTACTGCAGTACATATTGTTTGCTATGCACTAGTTAAGAAAAACTATTGTATGTTTTCATTCCTACTCTCAAAGCTAAGAAAGTGTTTAAAACAACTGGTATTGTTTCTTGTAATATTTCCCCTCGTCTCTTACACTTCAACCTTTTCTTATTATTTTAACTTCCTATCTTGGGGTGAATATATTTAGAGTAGTTATCATGCAATGGACCCAGACCTGAGACTTTGAAATGAGTATCAAACATTTCAACACTTTACAATTTTAAACTTTACAACACTTTTAAAGAAGTAACTTAAAATGTATATCCAGTATACAGTAGACCCTACATATGTAGCACTCCGGTGTTCAATTTTTTTTTTTTTTAATTTCATTCAAAGCTGGTGCACAAATCAATACTAGTAATCACTTAGACAATCATTTCAAAATGGCAGCCATTCAAAATCATAAGAAATTTGATCCTGTATAGGTTTGGTCCTAAACTTTGTTGAATACATGATTTCACTACCATAACCAGCATAAATTAGCATTTTATATTTTAAAATTCCATTGAAATATGAATCTGACAGCGGTCAAAGTTCATTTTTGTATTTTCAACACATTTGAAAGTTCAAAATAGTAATTTATATACATTTTGATTTAATTATGTTTACTGTCACAAATATGTTCCTGCTAATTTGTTCTGAACTAATCTATGCGCTTCAGTGATATATACGTTTTTACAATTACATGTAATTTATTATTAAATATCTTTTACAGCTGAATTTATTTTATATTGCCCTAATAGGTATAGGTAGAGAATAGCCTTATATCACATTTTTGAAATTTTTTTCTAATTTTAGGAACAGAATTTTTCTATTGATTTATTTTTTTAAATTAATTTATCAGACTTATACACCCTTGCGGGATCTGTAGATATTTCAGGATATATATTTCATTTTGTTCTATTTAAAAGTATTTAATACTAACTGAACTCAAAAAAACATTTTCAAAAAAAATCTAAAAATATTTGACTGATCTAAACAAAGATCATTGGCAATATCTCCTCACTTCAACAAATAACCTACAACATATTTTCATAAAATAGCTGATGTTAATTTTGAGGTTACATTTACTATTATTGTTTGGGTGTGACAAATTTGCAACTGCGAACATGGTCAGCAGTTAGGAAAGATCTAGGCCACCTGCAGAGTTGTTACCTACAAATTTTTGAACAAAAACTTTCTTTAATAGATTATTTCTCGAAAATTTGAGAAGACACAAAAATTCAGAAGGCACTTTTGTTTTTCTGCTAGTTTAGAACAAGATTTTTTGAGATAAAAACTTTTAAATAAATAAATGTTTTTAATACAGTATTACATAATAAAGCTCCACTGACCTGAGTTAGAGCAGTGCCTTGCAGAGTTTGGCTCATACTACAGCTGCATCTTGTTCAGGCTCACCAGGCCCATGTTACAACCCCACCATGACAGTCTGTAAGCACACAAATATAATATATGAGTATAAATGTAGAAGTGAACAATAGACCTTGCAATATATACAGAGTGCTTATGACTGCTGATGCACTCATAATACTTTCTGCCCATTTAACCAGTATCCATAACATCTATGGAAAATGTTACTGTTTCAACTTTATTGGAAATTTATGCTCTTTCTCCATGAAGCAGTCTTGCTTGCCATTCAGCCAGTATTACAGGAAACAGCCAGCAACTACATTTGTCATCATTAAATGAGGCCCCACCATTTTGGAACAATCGTTTGGCTAAATTCCAAATGGCAGAATTGAAACACATCAATTTTGCACAACAAAAGTATGCAGATATTAGGAATAATTTAAGATGACTCCTAACTATTAAAGTAAAAAAAAAACTAGTATCCTTTTAGAGTTCATGATTTTTGTGTTTTATTGGAGATATGCTAAGACTAAAGGCAATGGTCATTGATTTGAAATTATATATACCTGAGAGAGAACCATCTCTCTCCAAGTCTGAAGTTGAACCCAGAGAAAAAAGTTATTTACAAAAAATTAAAAACATGTTTACTACACAGAACTAATTTTAAAATTGCGTAATGAAAGTATAATACATTAAATGAGAATGTGGAGAAGCTAATGAATAACAGAGACGTGTGAAAAAATACAAAATAAGTGGTGCAAAAACAACACACAAACTTTCTTACATTCATTTATGATTTCAAGTACGAGCACAACATTAAAGTTAAAAAAAACAACAACACTGTTCACTGCTGTTTGAATTCATATTTCTCTGTTTTATGGAGCTCCTCTTAGGTACTAAAGGAAAATTCATTTTAAGAGCTCTTAGGTCATTTATTTGGAAAATTATATATGAATTACATTCATATCTGATCAACACAACTGTACGTGGCATCTTCAAGGCAGAGTGAGATACGCCTAAAAGAATAACCTGTATAGGCTACTTGAACTTTAAAGACTCACTTTAGCAATGTTGAGGTTCAGTAGAACCAATTACTGCTTTTGGCTCTGTAACTCCCATAAATCTCCATTTTAACAACCTTAAGCATAGCGGCCTGCTCATTAGTATGTGCTGCACACAAGGGCCTGTCCTGTTATACTGTATGCATGTAAACGCCAAATTGTAGAGTCTACGTTTTTGACCTTCCTCTAAGAGTTGCCTTTAGTATTTGGCATCACTTGACCATAAAGACTACAGTTTCAACAATGTTATAGCAAATAAAAAGTTCAAGAAGATTTGGTAGTTAAATCGGTGCTTATTTCAAGGTAGTAGTTCTCTGGGTCTTACCATCTCATGGAACGGAATTTACATTTTTTCCCCAAAGGTTATTCGCTAAAATGATACGATATAATACGAGCAAAACAGACCCATAAATCAAATTTTATAAAAATGTTTGGTTTGTTTTTCCTTACTGTACTCAGTATAGCAAGCTAGGCAAGAGACTTACTGGTTAGGGAGAGAGAGAACACCCCACTAGGTAAAAAGGTGGTAACCCCCCGGAAAATTTTAAAATTTGTTTCTACAAAAGATTTTCCCCTATTTGATAGTTTTTTAGCATAGCTAAATTATTCTTTTCTTTAGATAAACTAATCGAACTCTTCTTGTTCACAAACCATTCATACTTTTGCTAAGAATGATTTTTTTTAATGTATCAAACTTTTTTTCATCAAATGTTATTCATTAACAAAAATATTATTTCCATTTTCCGCAGGCGCCTATTTTCTGAAGTCGATGATATGCTGATCACTGCCAACCGAATTAATATTCTATTTTTAAGTCCATAATTTATACCGGAGTTAGACTAATGAGGACGAGGGATCAGCGTGAATGGTTAAGGGAGTAACCGTGGCTCGAAGAACCTTTAGGTACGCGGTTCAGAGACTGAGCAGAACTGGCCGGCACATCGACCACCGATCCCTATCCTGTTTTCAATCACTAGTGTGCATTGAATTATTATTAATAACCCGCCTAAATAATCTTACGTATCTGCACAATAGTAGTTTGCTTTTGTTATAAGTTCAATTTTACTGTAACTTTTGACTGCTGACCGGGACGTCCGGCAACCCTCACTTCTCCGTTACCCATCAGACCTCTGGCTGGAAGCCTTCAGCACAACTGGCAAGGACAGGACACGGGTCAGCGCGCCGGCGCAGTCACAAGGTCTGTTCCCAGTCACAGTAACGGCCGACAGATCAAAACACTGATTATATTATTATGGTAGCCAGCCTGTAGGCCTACAACTCTGCACTCTGAGTAAAGCATAAGTATCCTGTTTGAAAACCAAACTGTACGTCCTACCATCTTAAAATTAAATCCCCATCGTACGCAACTGTCTCGTTGACGCGATAGAAACAGATTTCCGGAAGTATTTTTATCTTACCCTTTTCGAAATTCTGATATCACCATCATAATCAATATTAAAATCTGCATAAATCAACATTTTAAAATTTCAGATTGAATTGATAATACGAAAAATGAACTCTGACCGCCATCAAAGTTTTTTTTAACTGCGAAGGATTTTTAAAAAATTAAAATGCTAGTTTATGCAGTTTTAACGCTGGTTATCATGGTGAAATCAGATTTTCAAAAACATTTAATACAAAAAGATTTGTAATGGCTGTCATTTTAAAACTGTCCAACAAATTTTGCGCGAGCGCGCGCGTGCACACACACACACACACACATATGTTTACATATATATATATATAAAATATATATGTGATCTCCTAAAATATGTGGCTCCTAAAAATATGTGATCTAAAGGTGAGGGCAACTGCTCATTTCAAGGTCCCAGATCTGAGTCTTACTATGATGGTGGATGCTCCAATAGATCATTTTTTCCGACTTACACAATTATTCTATTGAGATTTAGGAAGGCCCCTAGTTTTGGATTCGGGCAGTGGGTGCATTTACCCACAGACAGAGGACTGGGTGCCTCATTACCTGTGATTGTACAGTTGGCGTTAATGAAGGTAAGACTAAATAACATAACAAATCGCACAAGCAATTAAGAACTTTACAGTGTGCTATGACCTTGAACGTTATCACAACCAAGCATTGTAATGGCAAGTCGTTGAAAGTAACATGATACCGTTGAATATAAACGCACTACAATGATAATCCTTATGAGAGACATGTGAGCGCTCGATGCTGGTGGCATGTTGCGGCAGTGTATTTAACTACAGTTAAAGAGACGACAGTACTGTCTATTACGTTTATATTTAATGATGATACTGTGTGGGGGTGGGGGCTGCTGAAACGTTCTGGTGATGACGTGATGGAAACCAATTTAAAAATGACGTTAAAAAGGCATAATTTAGCAATTTTATGACGACTTTAACGCTGGTTACAATACGACGGTGGAATCATATTTTCAAACCGATTAAAATAACTTTGCTGGTTAACGAATTTGTTAACGATATTACCAAAATCAATTTCTGTGCCAAGTTTGAATCAAATCGAAAAATGCAATCGCTTACGATATTTCTAACAACCGCTCAAAATGTGATAAACAAGAGGTCGGGTCATCCACGGTCCCGGGTCTGAGTTCTTTCATAATTGGATCTTTGGAAGTTCATTTTCCAAAAAAAAACTCTGTACTGATATATTCGGCAAAATATTTTCCCATTAATTTCTCAAAATCATAACAGAAATTGCATAAATTTCTGTAAAAAGATGCAAATTCTGGTAAATTTACAAATTTTGAAATACATCAATTTTAATATTAAAAAAAATCGGAGGGGCTCAGTTTCTTCGACACCAAATGAAATTCGACTGCTCAAGAGATTTGTTTAGAACGACTGTATATACATGTTTAAGAAAACTGCGCGCACAGCTGAGTGGGCGTGGTATAGGACATGTGGTCTGAACGTGAACGACATTCTTTGTAAGCACAGGCACTGGACACTGCCTGCCCGCCACTCACTACGGGTAAGCCACAAAAGTTTGGCGATCATGATGCATCTTGAGTAAAAAAAAAAGAGAATGGTTTTTACTGAAAAGTAATGAAATTTGTACTGTTGGTTTCTTCAAATCTCAGTATAACAAAAAAGGTTTGAGGTTATTTTTCGGTCAAAAAAACTTTCAAATCGTGTATCTACAAAATCGATTTTAATATTCATCAAATTTTGCTTAAATGTATTCCATAAGCGCCTAAACAAAACGTAACAGTCGCTATAAGCTCTTTAAGTCCGATTTGGTTCAAACTTGGAACAAAAATCGATTTTGATTATTGTTCGGTAAGTTCGTTAAGCAGCAAAATTCGTTCGTTTTAAAATGGCAAACATTTAAAACTTTTAAAAGTTCGTAGCTTTTCGTCTTGAAAGTTTTTGAAAATCTGATTTCACCGACGTAATCAGCGTTAAAAACTGCACAAATTAGATACTTGAATGTTCAGAATCTGTTAGAATTAAAACAAAAAATTAAAGGCGGTCAGGGTTCATTTTCGTATTTTCCATGTAATTTGAAGTTAAAAACGCTGATACACGCAATTTTAAATGCTGTTTACAAAGGTGAAATTAGAATTTATGGAAAAGAATAACACACAAAAAATACGGAAGTTTCCAGCGAGACAGCGTACACAGATTACTTTCTTTCGATAACTCTCGAACCAGATTTGCTAGAGGATACAGCAACCCAAGTTTAATTTTGGTACATACTTATAAACTACATTTGAGCAAAATCTGACCAAATTGGTTAGAGCCGATTTTGGGAAAATACTATTTTTTTACATTTTTGTCTAAGAAAAAGAGCTTTAAAAAATGTTTTCACAAAATTTAAAAAAATGGTTCCGAGAAATGGTTATTCAAAACTTACACACAAAAATCACATGCTTTATGCTTAACTTAACAGAAGAACGGATGGATCTACAAAAACCTCACGATCAATTCTTCTATTTCCCTATTTTCTGTTTTCAGTACGCTGTATGCAAAAACTAATCCATGCTAATCCTGTAATTATATCACGAGCCACCCATATAAAGGCCACAATTCTTACTTTCGCCGCTAACCCGACTTTCTACTGCAAACCATATACAGTACAGGGAGTTACCAAAATGTCGTCATTATGGGGCAATGGAAGCCGCATTCGTTCCTGTGTCAAACAATAGTGGATACGGAAGTGACGTCATGTTGTTCCGGTGCTTTGTCCTCGGAGTTAGTGTCTCGAAGCTGCAGCGGTGTGTTGCATTCTGCGTTCTCAATTTAGGGAAATAACTTTTACAAGTTCGTTACCCATCATAATCCCATCAGATTGGAACGAAAAATCTGATGTCACCATTATAAATTAGCGTTCAAATGGTTAATATAATTAATAAATAATATTAGCATAAATTATTATTATTTTATATTGAAAATACTAATTTATGGAATTTTAACGCTGAAATTGTATAAGTTATAGACGATTACTGTTACCTTTTGCGCACGCGCGCGCATTTACTGGCTAAACACACACACACACACACCAACAAATGTCTTGAACTTATGATTTAATATTAAGAGAACAGGAGCCATTTTTGTTATTTTAAGGCGAAAAGCACATTAAGACTATTATCGCCTCCCTAAATGTAAGTGTGAGTGTTAAGTGTTAGACTCGGGTACCGCGAGGGACGTCTAAATCCTCTCAATAGGTGCAGCTATTCTGAACCCCCTGCGGGGAACAGGGGCCTAATAATAAACTAAAAACAAGTATTCAACAGTTCAATGAAAGTTTGTTAAAAGTAATGACAGAAGTCTGTGCATCAAGGTCACAGAACTGTGCCCATTTTTAGATATTGGATGATTAATACTGTCGTGTAAATGCCAATCAATAACAACTGTAGGAAGGTTATTTATTTACATACAAGCCACGCACGCACGGACTGTAGACTATCTACATATAATACTTGCTACACATTCACGTAGTCAAATTGCGTAACTAGTTCAGTCACGGTGCGGGGAATCTACTGCCTGAATACAGCAAAAACAGAAGTACGTTTTACCACTCGGCCTACGACCTCGGTTTTCTCGAACTGCTCTCCTCAGTTTGTTTACTGACCTCGATTGGCATAAAACAATCGCGGCACGTACGTAAATGAAAGCTAATTATAGAAGGTAAAATCTAAAGTATCGTAAACAAATATTTTTTTATCACAAATTAACCCTGACCGCCTCAGAATCCATTTTTTTAAAACCTTACTTCGCTATCGTCAGTGTACACAATTTTGAGTTTAAAATTTAAAATGCTAAGTAATACAGGTTGCTAATGACAACCGGCCTTCTTACACATTTACTGACGGTTCGGTGCGGGAGCGTCACCCTCTCGTCGGCTGTGCAGACGCGGTCTTGTCTGCTTGGCGAGCCCGCCACATTCAGGACGAAAGTTGAAGACTGCACAGTTAAATGGATTTGTGGGTTTACTATTTTACCGCGACCTTTGTAGGGGAGAGCGGGGTAATACCACGCGTTGGGTAATGACACGCACCTGTCTTTAGCGATGCCTGTAAGGGTTAGAAGTGTGTAAAGTGCTGCAAACTGTAGGCCCTTAGGTCTATTGGTGGCCAGTGTATGAGAAACTGCCAATAGGAACAAATGTGTTGTTATAAAGAATTTTTTCGAAAACCTTTAATTTTGGTTGAATTGATCTGGAAAGTTTGCTTCAAGATATTTATTGAATCAGTTTAGATTTAGCCTTTTCTTTATACATATCTCTAAAGTATAATAGTTTTTAAATAGTACTTATATTAAACAATGTTTATTTGATGCTTGTGTGACGAGTATGATGATGTTTTCCACAATGGCGACATGCGGGGTAATGGCACGCGTCCGCGTGGCATTACCCCCAACTGCGTGTCATTTCCTCATTGTGCGGGCTAATACCCGAAAGTACTATCTTTTCGATTTTACATATTTCTACTGAGGTACTTTGTTTCATTTCCAACTCTTATATTCCTATTAACAAAATAACGGCCCTGAAAGTCAAAGGAAAGGAAAAACCAATATCAGATCTTGAGTGCAACATCCCGAAAAGAAGCTCTTGAAGAAAGAGATAAGAGAAAACAGAAAAGGCTTAGGTCTAAACTAGAGAAGAAGGGGAAAAGCTCGAATGAAAAAAAAACAGATAGTACTCATAGGAAGAAAAAGGTTGCTAGAAAAAATCTCTTTTTCAATGAAACAAGCAGTGAATCAGGCGATAAATTTATGGAAACATGTGAAACCGATAACGAACTAACCACAGAGGATGATTTAGCTAAACTTTTACCGGTAAAAAATAAATCGGACAATGCATGCATCTTGTGCCAAGAATTTGGAAAAATATGAACTGTGGTTCAGATGTGTTTTAGTAGTGTAGACTGTGCAGTAGATTATAAGTGTGACATTGCATTAATGATAATGATAAAAAACTGTAAAGAATGACTAAAAATGTAATTTGTTTAAAAATAGGTATACTTAAGTAACCAATTTATACCTAATTGTTGTCGTTGTTTAATTACGGCATGTTCATGCGTGCCATTACCCGAAACCTAAGGGTAATGACACGCAGCGCAATTTTTTTTTTAATTGAATAATTTGGTGAAAATGAATACTGGATATAGTAATTTTCTAGTTCCAATGTAAAGAAAAATGCATGTTTTATACGCTAAAATGAAAATAAATCCCAAAATTGAATTTTAGAACGATTACTAAACGAAAATGTTAAAGTGCGTGTCATTACCCCCCTCCTTTCCCCTATATCTACTCGTATTGTGCCACCTTTCTATATTCCTGACATGCTCAGTTAGTTACACCTTCTCCAGTCCTAGGATTTGGAGAGAATTAAAGCTGGGTTATCCACTTCTAATCCGTCGACTCCCCAATTCGTAACAGACGCTTATTCCCTTTCCGTTTCTCTTGATCCTTAACACTGAGACTGTATGTAGGCCTACTATACTCGGACTCATGCCAGCACAATGACAGATCGCCAGTTCTCCCAGGACTAGACCGGTGGCATTCAGTTAGCCAAGCTATGCAGAGTAGCGATTGTGAGTGAGAATAGTACGGGCTAGAGGTTACTGCGGTAAGGTTTACTGGTATCCATCTCGCGCTGGTTATAAGGACTTACGTTTACTGG
This sequence comes from Callitettix versicolor, assembly GCA_022606455.1. Lineage (NCBI taxonomy): Eukaryota > Metazoa > Arthropoda > Insecta > Hemiptera > Cercopidae > Callitettix > Callitettix versicolor. Next base: position 38,154,860 of record CM040190.1, on the reverse strand, counting down.
GCGCTAGGTTTGAAACCACGTGGCCGTCCAGGACCGGTGTTCATCGGTAATTTCTGCTATTCATGTAACCGTATTTTTTAATTTCTGTTACTTTAATAATCGTTAAAACAACTGATCCACGATCATGACCGGGTTACCACCTTCTTATCGCTTGTTTTGCCTTCACTGAATGACCCGCATTTTACTTATTACTTAAAAGCCTCAGATCGCACTGACGTGGGCATACACCAAGGTCCCTGTGACTAAATACTGACCTATAAGTAGACCAGGCCTATATTTAGACGGCCTTGGCTTTTATTGGCATTCCTGCGTGTCACCGCGGTGGCGTCTACAGACGCAGTTTTCTTGTTAGGCAACGCACAATCCTCTCCGTTTCGTTCTATTAGCACAATTCCTTTGTTTCTTTTTGTCTTTTTTCCTTTTCACACACACACACACACACACACACACAATTTTACACCCTTAAAATTATTAATTACATATTTATTTTTCTCTATAACAAGCATATCATTTTCTGTTCGTACCATCTTAGTTATCCTTTTGATCATCTTTCAGGGGAAAGATCAGGGGATCTGTTTCCCCTTCCTTAAAGTATTTCCTCTTTCCATTCCCATTATTTCTCTACTCACTAATTAATTTTTGACACTGTCATTCGTTAACATTTTCGTCAAATTTAATCTGTTATTTTTTTTTTTTACCTACATACATTCCTTACTTATTGTCTTTTCTTCTATTATGCATTGTAATTGTAATTACTGTATAGTCTATTGTTAAAGAAAATAATTACGGACAAAATAAATATTTACTTAACAGAAGGCTGGAAACTCCTACGAGAGTTTCAAATTACAGAAGAGATGCTTGCAGATAGATCCGCAAAGAGTATAATCGAAGGTAAAATGAAGAGGTTCCAGGACAGGGTCAAGACCAAAATACCATATAGGATTTCTGAGGCAGAGAGGACGGCAAGATCTGAAAGGATGAAGAAATACTGGGCGGACAGGAAAGCACGACACACTGAACATTGATTGATCAATCGTCCCCCAAAGTGGGTGAAACGTAGAAGAAGAAGAAGAAGAAGGCTGGATGTTTTCTACCAACTTCTGACATAGCACACTCTCTGAGTAAAACTCATGTTATACACGCACTTTAGTACTTTTTCTTAGCAGTATCTTCCTCCGGAGACTTATCACTTATCACCTCGTGGAGGTGGCCTCACATAATCTTTGTACTTATCTCCATGTCCATTCTGCTTCCTCCATTAGGCCTGCTAATAAGACTCTTGCAGCTGATAAAAAGTTTCCTGCTCTGAAATGAAGTTTGCCAGCACAGGCTTGAGTTTTTTTAGAAAGAGAGTGTACCAGAGGTGCCAATGCCCACTAACGGCTGTAACGCATGACCCCCTCAAAATCCGATAACTGTCTATGCTATTCTTCAGTGGCAAAAATATCTTTAACTACTATCTTTTATTTTTTGCTCGATAGATTTTTTAAGAGAAAAAAATTAAATGCACTTCGTTACTTTAGAAGAAAATACTTTTTATATTTGATTTTTTGTAGCTTTCAAGTTTGAATATAGATAATAATAAAATGAAAGGAAACTATAATGCTATTATTGAAAAATTTATTTTTTCCGTTTAAAAAAAAATCGTTCAATAACAATAAAAGTAATTTCAATTAATATTTTTCCGAGTCATTATAAACAAAATATATTATTTAGGTAACAATATAATAATAACGACAATATGACTAAACAATATTCGTCTATCTGTCTGTCCGTCCGTCGGTCGTCGTCGTCGTCCCCATCCTCCTCCTCCTCCTCATAATCGTCATCATAATCATTATTATTATTATTATTATTATTATTATTATTATTATATTGTAAGATCTGATCTTTTCAATAACACCAACATAAACCCTATCGGAGGAATTTTACTTGACAAATAAATTTGAAGATTTGCTGCACTTTACACGTGCAGAGGACGTGCCGACCAGCAATCGATGGTTTCAGCCAAACGGATTGACCGATTGTTTTGAAATCTGGTAAGAAGGTATCTTGTAAAAAGCCAAATGACGTATGTGGTCCGAAAGACATATGTGTAAGATTTCCCCATTCACTTCCGTTTTAGGATGGCGGGCTTTGATATAACATTGAGAGTGTAGTTACTGTAATACTGGATGAACGGCAAGACCTACCACAATTTTGTCCCCTTTCATGGAGAAAGAACATGACATTTCCAATGAAATTGGTGTAATGATATTTTTCGTAAATATTACGGTTACCGGTTAGATTGGCGGAAAAGGTTACGACCGCTGTCGTAAAACGCTCTGCTGTTTGAATAGTACTTGCTGCTGATCGTTTTGGATTTGCAAGAACGTGATCACTGTTGATGGAGCGTTATATCCATTTCACTGCCTCCGCACATAGATGCAAGTGCACTTCGGGGCCGACCCAGCACTTGGCTTAGTGCCAGTAAGCCCGATGTACTGTTTTTGGCCCGATTACAAATCTACAATGTGCCCTTTGTTCCGACTATAAGAGTTATACACTTTCAACTGTAAGTTGTAAGTGTAAAATAAACGGTGGAAAACACTGCACAAACTTTCTCATGCACTTCTTATTCAATAGCGGCTTGAGTGCACTTGATGCAACACAATCACTCCACAAGACGATCTACAGAATGCCCATAAATTACATTCCAAAATCTTTAAGGTACGTACTTTGAAGAAAATTTATATTCTTTCCCGAAAAGGAAATCCGCCATTTTGTTTTTGTTTTTTGCAAAAAACATTATTACACTGGAAGTAGAAAATATAAATTAAGTTCAAATTTGGTTTACACATTTTATATGTTGTTCTATAAGCGCACCGAAACTAAAAACTTTACTTTGTTTTTGTTTATTTTTAAAATAACGGCCATTCAAGATTCTTAATACTGAACAAGTCGAAAATATACTTCAACAAAGTTACGAGTGACAAACAACAATGTTTCTTTTATTTTATCCGTAGATCAAAGGATAACAGAATTATTGACATTTCTTTGTGTATCTCACTATAAGTTCACTCAAATAGTTCATTATCAATGGAAATTCGCTAATACCAAGAATTTTAACCAATGTTTTTAAGCAAAACCAAAAATGGAATATTTTCATAGCCTACTATTCTCTGCAATTTGAAAGTCTGCTCACAATCGCATAGACAGACATAATTATTCAACTGTCTCTTTACACTCCAAAAGAAAGTTCAGCTAGTCTCTGCGTAACTGTGAAGCTTACTCTTTTTGATCATAATCTCATGCTAAACATAGACTTGTGGACGGCGGGTGGCCGGAACATCTGCACAACACACAACATTATTCAACTGTCTCTTTACATTCCAAGAGAAAGTCTAGTTAATCTCTGCGTAACTGTGAAGCTTACTCGTTTTGATCAAAATCTCATGCTAAACATAGACTTGTGGATAGCGAGTGGCCGGAACATCTGCACACACACAATATTATTCAACTGTCTCTTTACATTCCAAGAGAAAGTCTAGCTAGCCTCTGCGTAACTGTGAAGCTTACTCGTTTTGATCAAAATCTCATGCTAAATATAGACTTGTGGATAGCGAGTGGCCGGAACTTCTGCACCACACACAATATTATTCAACTGTCTCTTTACATTCTAAGAGAAAGTCTAGTTAATCTCTGCGTAACTGTGAAGCTTACTCGTTTTGATCAAAATCTCATGCTAAATATAGACTTGTGGATAGCGAGTGGCCGGAACATCTGCACCACACACAATATTATTCAACTGTCTCTTTACATTCCAAGAGAAAGTCTAGCTAGCCTCTGCGTAACTGTGAAGCTTACTCGTTTTGATCAAAATCCCATGCTAAATATAGACTTGTGGATAGCGAGTGGCAGGAACTTCTGCACCACACACAACATTATTCAACTGTCTCTTTACATTCCAAGAGAAAGTCTAGCTAGCCTCTGCGTAACTGTGAAGCTTACTCGTTTTGATCAAAATCTCATGCTAAACATAGACTTGTGGATAGCGAGTGGCCGGAACATCTGCACCACACATAATATTATTCAACTGTCTCTTTACATTCCAAGAGAAAGTCTAGCTAGCCTCTGCGTAACTGTGAAGCTCACTCGTTTTGATCAAAATCTCATGCTAAACATAGACTTGTGGATAGCGAGTGGCCGGAACATCTGCACCACACACAATATTATTCAACTGTCTCTTTACATTCCAAGAGAAAGTCTAGCTAGCCTCTGCGTAACTGTGAAGCTTATTCGTTTTGATCAAAATCTCATGCTAAACATAGACTTGTGGATAGCGAGTGGCTAACAAACTTTAGCTCCTGTTTTCGAAATTATTACTTAATGACTGAATATTTGTTATTATTTCTGTTTATAATAAACCAACACATGGAAAAAGAACGTAAGCCTAGACGAATAAGCATATGTTAAAAAATTAAAAATTAACAGCAGACAAATAATACCGTATCAGAACAACCGTGTGTAAAAGACAACAGTATAAAACCGACTGATGTCTGTTAATGCCAACACCGAGTTCAGCGTTATTGCTTGCTGTTCCCTTTCTCAATTCTCCAGTAATGGGATCCAGTAATCCTCCTTATTTTTTAACCATTAAAAACTTTCTAAATTTAAAATCATGTTTATTAACAAATATAAGTGAATTTTTAGTAAGGGGTTGACACAAACATCAAGTATTCGTAACAATTTATCACCCTTCCCTAAAGTAGGGGGCAAATGCAACGGTTAAGGTGCGGCAAGAAATATTAAACAAACATTTTCACATTCAATTAAAATGGTGGTAACCTTAAGGACTCTAAAAACGATTTGAAACCTGTACCAACACAAAACTTATTCTTTCAAAAATCTATGTTCAAGAACCATATAAAAAGCTAATCACAACGACGTTCAGGGTTCGTTTTTTATTTATGCACCGTGTAAAAAAACATGTATTAGTCACTACATATATCTCAAAAGTCCTGTTATAAAGCTACGGTCCAACAAATTGTGAAAAAACATTGCACAAACTTTCTCACATTCAATTCAATAATTTAAATGGTGACAATAACCATTTCAAAAACGTGTTGAAGCATTTAAGAACGAAAATGATAATTATCCTTGCAAAATTTGAGGTTGGAGAGCTACGAACGAAAAGGAAAAACCAAAGGTAATCCTATCGGCTATACACAGTATTTATTTGAACGTTGCTTTTAAAATCAGCCAATTCTTTTAATTTACAGCGAAGAACACACATCTACTTAAAAACAGTTTTTTGTTTCGGGGAATCTGAAATCGGGTAAACCCACAAAACTTAAAAAATCGATTTTTCACGATTACTCTAAAATAGCCTATTTTCTCCTCTATGCCTTTTCGGATAGCTTACAAGTGAAAAATAGGCACAGGTGAAGCCTTAACAGAACCGGTTTCTTAAAGTCGATTCGAAAGATTTCGTTCAACATTTAATCACTAAATACAGAATCACAAATAAAATTAGTGTACATTTTTTAAATAAAAGCCTGAGTTTTTTTTCGTTTTCCTGATTACTTTTACATCATCACAGTTTCCGAGCCGGAGTTCTCGGAGAGATAGATCCTTAACATCTGATAGCCTATTATGGTATCGGAACCCCGATTGGGAATTTTAGAAACAATTTTAAAAATAAAGAGAAAGTAAAATTTCTGTTTAATTCTCCCTCCCCACATACTTCATGGCCAAAAATTTCAACTAGTTTCCATTCATACACTTCACTCGTGTTGTACTGACATTTTCAAAGTTGGCAACACTGAAGGCGCCGACCAGTGAAAGCGCGCACAAACAGGTGTATTTCATAAGACTTATTAAAGAGCTACAGCTACAGTACATGCGGACACACTGGTTAACCTAAATATTTTAAGTTGTTTAATGACATTTTTATCGAATTTTACGGTAAGATCTCGGCCGAGGTGTTTACTTGCAAACGTGGCACACAAATATATTTTGGTAATTAGGCTGGACAAGTTTGTCGCTCAGCAAAATCCTCTCGACCGTTTCAACGTAACTTTTATTCAAAATTAAAAAGAAAACCAAATTTCAGAATTAGACAAATCGTTGGTCGAGTCGCGTCTGGTTATCTTTCGCTACGCTCCACTGTTCCCAGAACAAATTGTAAATCTGTGACAAGCTGCAAGGCCCGGCAAGTCACTGCACGGGATCAGTGCGAAAACATTCTTGTGTCACCACAGAAGCAGTTAGTACTTAACTGGACAAAAATAGTTTTCGGAAATAGTAAAATCCGCCAGTTTCAAATTAAAACAGAAATCATAACCCCATTTGACTACGTAATCTGTGTAAAATATGCGTATAAATTAATACTTAAAATTAAGAAAATTAATTTAACGAATGTCGTAATTCGTTTTCGTATTTTGAGTGTAGTTTAATTTTAAAGTTTCAAACGCTAATTTATGCATACCTTAACGCTGGTTGTGACACACCACGGACACGAGAGTGCCGCATTCAAATCTGAAACAAACAAGCACAAAAACGTCCTTACAATTGTGAAATTTATAATATTTTTGTATGCCAGTTGGACTAATGGAATCGGCTTTAACGAAAAAGGAAAAACTTACGGCAGTAAATCCAGTCTGGAGCCTACGGCCTTGAAGTGTAGCGATCAATGCAACGGTAATGTCGCACTTAATATAGGCTACTTGAAATTGTTTTTTATAACGTCACTCGGATATAATGTCTTTTTTATGAGAACGTTTAATGTATTTTATGTTAAAGCATGCCCTAATCTTCACAGACTGAAAACCAGCGTATGCTCGTTCGTTGACACTGTTGTGATTTAGGTGCGATTTTGCGCTAATAAGCTCCGGTTTGACTGACCAGCTTTGAGCAACATAGAGATGTCTATCTAGCTGAAATATTTGTCTATAGCTACAAGGTCTGTCTACCTAGTTAAAAGGCCTGCCTATTTAGCTGAAATATATGTCTAGCTGAAAGGTTTGTCTGTCCAGCTGAAAGGTTTGTCTATCTAGCTAAAAGTTTTATAAACATAACAGTGATTATTGCAACGCGTAATGGAGCAGACTACGTAAGACAAAAAACAAAAACACTTAACCTAACATCGACGACACTCACAACTGATACTGATTTATTATACTTAATTTACAAATTATAAGGCGGAAAAGGATGCAATTACACAAGCACGTGTACCGCACGCTTTTCTTACAGTAATTATAACACAATAGCAATCTTTGGAAGGTCAAAGCAAGGTTAAAATTAATCATTTCCGGTCATCAACTTCCGTCGGAAATATGAAATGAACAAACAGAACTTTTGTAACATGAGTCGGTAAAAAATATTTTCTTTAAGAGATAGAAGTTACAGATGAAAAATAAGTTTTAATCAACATCTACATATTACCAGAACCTAGCGCTGAAGAAATTTGAGATGGTTAATGAATAGCCATTAGAAAATAAACGGTCATCATGGTAAGACCCAGACCCGGAACCTTTAAACGAAAGCCAAACACGGATTTCTAGAATACATTTTAAGCTCGTAAAACTTTGTGTGTGTGTGTGTGTGTGTGTGTGTGTGTGTGTGTGTGTGTGTGTGTGTGTGTGTGATGCGCACCAGCGTACGCTCACATTTACAATTTTTATTCAATTGGATTAAAATTTGGCACAGAAATCGATTCTGCTCAACAGTTTTAAAATGTTGGCCATTTTAAATCTTAAATTGCCGTCAGTGAGACATCTACTGCCGCGATTGTTTTGTATATACAGTTACCAACAGTACATTTTTACGCTTATCAACTTATTCAGTGTGCAACTTTTTTCAAATTTACGTGTTTATACTCTTTACCATAGGTGTGTTTATGTAGTATGTTTGCCTGGGTCCAAAAATAGATTCAAATTTACATATACCGTATTTGTGTGCGTGCGTGTCACCCTTCTGGTCCAATTTATGTCAAACGTTGCACAAAAATTACAAAAGGAGTCCGGCGAAATCCTTTCGAAAGTTTCAAAATGGCATCAATCCCGAATCTTCACAGCTTTATTATCCTATACTTTTTCGAAAATCTGACTTCCCTATTGCAATCAGCATATTAAATTTTCAAATTCAATTAAAAACGAATGTGTTTCTATTTTACCGATAAATTGTTTGAACTCATTTGATGTTCCGCTACCTGTCGCCCAGTAGGCCAACAATTACACAGCAATGCCGATGAGGAGAGGTCATATGAAGGTCACACATTTCTCCGTAGTTAAGCCCGTGATGTAACCAAAGCCGAAGCAGAGCTACTGTCAATGATTCATACCGACTTCGCCTCTGGGACTTCCCGCACATGCCTGTAAAATATTGGAACGTTTTCCCAACTCTTCTCTCCACCCGTAAGGTCTGTTTAGGTCAAATTTTAAAATCAATTTTGTAGGCAATTTCTCATGAAACTATACATAAGTCTGTGGTACAATTTAAGGGACCCTTTCTTTAACAGCCTACGTTTTTGGATTATTCATTGAAATCACTGACTACTGGCTTGTAATGACAAATGCCATAAATATTTGTTAATAGCAGAGTCCCGATTAACCGTCATTCTCGGGACCGTACGGATGACAGAACAGACGGATAACAGAGAAGTACACCACCCGTACTTTCACGCGATACAAATAACATACTATACTCTGTTTATAGCACTGAATGTTTTATTATTAGGATATTATTTCAAAAATGCATTACAACTCTTACATTTCCTATTTAACTCTGATTATCTATTATATAAATTTTACGTACTTAAGTATTTGATACAATAAATTATCCGTCATTAACGTTTGACAAGTATTCAAGTAACTTTACGTGATCGACTTATACGCTGAATGGTATTGTCGTAAATAATATGTGTTAATCAAAATTCTATTGTAGTAATAAAAAAAAATATGTTTATAACTAATGTTTTTATTACAAACAAATATTATAAACAAAACGTAAAACAGCTGCTGTTCACATATCGAAACACAGCTGTACTATTGTCGAACACAACTGATCTTTACCATTCATTTATAATGGGAACTTACGCCGTTTACATCCCTTCCTAAGTGTTTAATTAATAAAATGTATAACTACCCTGTAATTTGAGACAAAGATCTTTACGACCTTACAGGAGTTAGCCTATATACTACTCGTATATAAGGATTACAATTTGTGCATGTTAAAAGTGTTCTACAACGACAGACACTCAAAGAATATCCGAATAGGTGACCTCATTTCAATTTTTAATATTAATTCTACAATGGACACAAGCTCAATGTTTACATTTTGTTGTGTTCCTTTAATGACAAATTCTTTAAATAAATAATCACTGCACGCAGCTGTCTCGTTAACGTGTTAGTAGCGACTTTCTGAAAGTTTTTTTTTTTTTTACCTTACCTTTTTGAAATGCTGATTTCACCATCATAATCAGCATTAAAACCTGCATATATTACAGCTTTAAATTTTCAAATTACATTGAAAATAAGGAAATGAACCTGACCGCTGTCAACAAAATTCTTTATTTTAAAAGTTTTTGAAAATTAAAAATGCTAATTTGTGCACTTTTTGATGCTGATTACAATGGTGAAATTATATTTGAAAAAATACAATTTTTTTAAAAATTGAAATATTTGCCATTTTAAAACTTTTTGAACGGATTCCGCTGGTTAACCAACGTGTCCACGTTATTACCAACATTAATTTTTGTACCAAGTTCGAATCAAATCGGTTTCCCTCGAAAAGTGATCTGAAGGTCAGGATCGGACTATAAATTTTATAAACAGCGTAACAACACACAAATTGTTTATCACACTAAAATATCTATTCGACCGTTTCAAAATGGCCGCCATCATACACCTTAAAATATTCATAACTGTTTACCTCACACTTTTTGAGATAGACAAGTTGTGTTTTTTAAGATTTAAAATAGTCGCCATTTTGAAACTGTGACGAACGCTCGGAAACGTACGGTTTAATATTATGTTAGCTATTTAATTATTTAATTTCTTTTGGTTCTATGTAGAGTGAGCAACTTTCATTGCCAAGTGGCTAGTCAGTAGGTCGTCACACGCAACCACGAGGCGCAGGAGACGCGTGAGCGTTGTAGTGGTTGGACCGAACATTCTTTCAAATGTCGCTCAAGTACTGTACTTCAAGTTGGGTAGAGGCCCCCTTAGGCTACACTTAGAAGCTGTCTCAATGTAATGATATTATGAACGAGCGCGCTCACACACATCCGCAAGCACACATTTTAACTACCCCACAAAAATGACTTTTAGAGGGGTTACCAATACAATTCCCTAACAAATAATAAAACAAAGCTATTATTATTGAAATTTCACTGGAAAATGAGCTATTGGAGCCCATCATGGTAAGACCCAGAAAGCCTATCCTGACCTCTAAATAACTTTTTGAAAGGTCGTTAAAGTGTGTGTGTGTGTGTGTGTGTGTGTGTGTGTGTGTGTGTGTGTGTGTATGTCTTAGCACGCTCACGTTCGCAATTTTAGTCAGATTTAATTCAAAACTGGCATAAAAATTGACTTTAGTGATGGCTTAGACACGTTTGTTAACCAGAAAAATCCGTTCAACAGTTTCAAAATGGCGACTATTTCAAATCATTAAAACTGCGGAAATATTAAATTTTGCCTTAGTTTTTTTTTAATCTGATTCAGTGTTAAATCTGATCAGCGTTAAAAACTGCATAAATTAGCACTGAAATTAAGACATTTAATTTGACGACGGTCATGGTCATGGTTCATTTTCGTGTAAAAGTTAAGAATGGTAACACGATACATGCAGATCTTAATGCTGATTGTGATGGTTAAATCGGAATGTACAAAAAGGTAAGATAAAGGAAAATACTTCCTTTATAGCGACACGCATATGACCGTTAAAAACAAACTTTCAAAAAGTGATCCCGAAATCTGAATTTGTTTTGGGGGCAACGTTTGAGTAATTTTTTTAGAAGAGTCTGATCAAAACGAAACACTGGAAACTATGACAATTAACAGGTTTTCACGAATTTTACGATACAGCCGTTTCTGGCAAATTTTGTCAGTTTCTCTGAACCGTTTTTAGCATACAGCCATTTCTATCAAATTTTGTCCGTTTCTAGGGATCGCTAATAGCACAGAGCTTCTAACAAATTCTGTTCGTTTCTAGAGACCGTTTTTAGCATAAAGTCTTTTCTAACAAATTTTGTCCGTTTCTAGCAACCGTTTTTAGCATAAAGCCGTTTCTAACAAATTTTGCCGTTTCTAGCACAGATCCGTTTCTAACAAATTTTGTCCGTTTCTAGGGACCGTTTTTTAGCATAAAAGTATTTCTAACAAATTTTGTCCGTTTCTAGGGATCGCTAATAGCACAGAGCCTTCTTCTAACAAATTATGTCCGTTTCTAGAGACCGTTTTTAGCATAAAGCCATTTCTAACAAATTTTGCCGTTTCTAGGGACCGTTTTTAGCATAAAGCCGTTTCTAACAAATTTTGCCGTTTCTAGGGAACCGTTTTTAGCACAGATCCGTTTCTAACAAATTTTGTCCGTTTCTAGGAACCGTTTTTAGCATAAAAGTATTTCTAACAAATTTTGTCCGTTTCTAGGGGACCGTTTTAAACCCCTTAATATTTTTTCTGAAATCCTCTCTAACGACTAGTTATTGAATTTCGCTCAAATGTAGTCATCAAGTAGGCCTACAAAAATAAAACACTCTGTAACCCTCCCCCTCCCAAATCGTTTTGGCAGTGTCATTGGAAAACAACTAAAATATCAAAAATATTTGTTGAAATCCATCCAAACAAGGTTATGTTAATTATTTTTGCACATTCATTTTTTTTTTTTTATTGCTTGTGTATAAAAGAAAATTTGGGCCGAATAAAATATTAATCCGATTTTGAGAATGCTTATTTTTATTGTAATCTCCTTAATACAGATTCTTAAAACAACAAGGGGAATCATCATCTCGATATTAAACAAAAAATGGTTGCAAATTGAAATCGAAATTTAGATATTCTATCATTAATACGAACTATAGTGATATTAGCAGGCTAGTGCTAGCAAGTCAAATCTATGAATTTGGCTAACATGTGTGCAACAACGACCTTGAAACCTCCTTACCTTATAAGCGGACGACCAGTACAAGCAACAAAATTAATCCAAATGCAAATCACCTGGCACTATTACACATCACTTCGACAGTCCAACCTGAACAAAACAACACTACAGACTGGCATTTGCCACTTGCTGCCTCGCTTCAGCTGTTATCTCAGGCTGGCCACCCGCTCCGCAACGTAGCGAAATTTACCTCACACCAATGTTTACACGAATAATTTCCCTACAATTGTTGACAATTTATTATTATTAAAAAAAAAAAAATGGTCAAGCACCTACATATCAACAAGAGATTTTTTCCGTTACACGTATACCACTATTTAAAGTAGAGTTTAAGGTTTGCGTGTGCGTGTGCGTGTGTGTTTTTTTCCGTATAATGTTCACACACTAACTTACATTCATATATGGTCGCAACTCGCCTTGGTCGGATCAGCACTGAGCAGCAGAAAACACTCACGACTTTCACGGCACACCCCTCCGAATACCCGCTGTTGTATGTGTACACGTTTAACTTTGTTTTTACGACGAGAAAATAAACTTTCATCAATTTGCACAGTTGTGTTTGGTCCTCCAATCTGAATAGGGTAGCGTAGCAAATTGTCAGCACAGACTTCTCGCATTTAGTTAAACCAATCAACAGTAGTGTTATGGTTCATTTCTAGTTCATGCTCGCGACATTCTATTGTTGTTAGATTCCTGGACCAACAATAAATGAAAAGCAGGCCCTTTCTAAACGCTAGTTTCGAACTGGTTGAATAAGTGTCAACTCGAACCGGGGTTTATTTTCGGGGATTATGCGAAATTGATTTCTCTAGGAAAAACTTTATATCGTTTTCTTCGCGTCTATAAATATCGGCCAGTCGAAGGAAGTTTATAGTAATACAAAATAATGGACCCCGATTCGAACACGTTACGGGCTTGCTTATCGTGTAAACAGAGATAACGATTTATGAGATAAAGGATCCGTATTTAAAATGACTAATCACAATCACTTGATTACTTTTTTCACAAAAAACATACAACTTTTTGGTATGGTTTAAATGGTAGAATGATTTTCTAGTATACGTATAACGGAAAAGATACTCAACAAGAACGGATCAGCTGATCTGTCCTGCCGCTTGCGGCATACGATTTAAGAACGTATTTATTTGATGACCAAACATAAAAAATGATCTTCTGAAATTATTAAGTAATTTTTCAAAAAGACGCTTTGTTGAAAAAGCCAAAAATACAAAAACATGAAAAAAATCTGAAAAAGGGGTTTTAGAGGAGAAATGAAAACTTGAACTTTGAAAAGGTCTGGTAGAACCTTTATATAGATATCTGCGCGCGCGTGCGTGCGCGTGTGTGTGTGTGTGTGTGTGTGTGACTCGAGTTGTGACAATGTCTAAGCGAACTGACCGATTTTATGACCATTTATTTAGAATTAAACGGATAAAGGGAGTAGCCCCGGACTCCCAGCCCATATCGTGGGAATCTGTAGCGTTCGCCGCGGCTAAACTGAAAACGAAGCTAATTACGGTATAGCCTACGTTTACACAACAGTCAACATTTTATCTAGAGAACATGCCCTAATGTTGTCCACTTCTCCTCCAGACACCCTGTATAGTGAATGCCAAACACGTTCCCCACGTTGAATCGGTCGGTGACATATACAGGAGGATAGCATTACAGGTTCTGCATTTGCATGTACAGGAAGTGTTGACCCTGCTTCACCGGAAATACTTTAATTCAATTCCCTTGTAGGAGCAGTGCTACAAGACCCTGGATCAACTACAGACAACCTCTTGCGAATGACACCACGTCATGTCCAATATTTTATTGCTGAAATGTGTTCCAAAATGTCTATGGAGCTACCGAAGAAAAACCGATAAACTTTCTTAATGCATTGCCTATTTTAGACAATTTGTGTGTAAAGATCGAAATGTTTTGTTTAAATTTAATCAAAATCGTTTTAGCTAATTTTGAGAAAATTCTAAAAGCAAATGATGTATTGGAGCGCGTCAAACTAGGGACCTAAATTTCCTTTCCTAACGTCCATACTTTATGCCAGTTAAATTAATGAGGACGGGGAATCGGCGTTAACGGCAGAACGACCTTGAAGTGCGCACTTCAGAGACGCTGCACACTGATTCATTTTTTCCTGTACCAAGAAATGAGCGCCGACCCTGACGATCAGATCGCTCATTGAAACGCGTTACAAAAGTTTCATATACAGTTCACCTTGCAGTCACATTACAATGAGAGGTAAATATTTATATAAGGAAAGTACAGAAGAGTGTTCTCCCCCCTCTCTCTCAACCAACGACACACAGTGTACGAGAGGGGAAAAATAAACTGTACGAATCAGCGTTTTGAATTTTGAAAACCCTTCGAAATTAAGAAATTTTTTGACAGCGGTCAGGGTTCATTTTCATATTTTCAATGTAATTTGAAAATTTAAATTGCTACTATATGCAGATTTCAATAGCGATTATGATGGCAAAATCAGAATTTAAAAAGAAGATACGATCAAGAAAAATATTTTTGGAAATATTCGCTTCTATCACCTCAGCGTGCCGCGATTATTTCCTATTGTAATTTGTCAACGATGAAATCACCTGGAGAAAGTTTTAGCGAAGTTTCCCGATTGTTATTGAACCGTACAATGACCGCCGACATTGCGGCACCATGACATTGACTGATGGGTGCCTCAAGTCTCTGTCTCCCCTTCTGTGAATCATCCATCCCCATCCCGCTTCGTCTCCAAGTAAGAGTGATTCATCCACGCACATTAAACAACAAATTATTCTGACTTTTCCTTTTATTTTACCAAAATATTATCCTTCTCGTCTATAAGATATGCGGATACTGTGGCGAAGGTTAGCTCTGAGATTTATATGAAGAACTTGTACCTGTCTTTATCAATCATCGAGTGCTTCCAAATACCTTGGCATGACGTTAAAAAAAAGGAGCTTACACTAAAATACAGGCGATGCATTGCACAATGGGTCATCATTCTTCAGTATTCAGTTGTGGGGTTGTGCCAGTCAACTGTAATACAAATATTCAACTTTTACAGAATAAAGTACTTCGTGGTATCGTCGATGCGCCTTGGTAC
The DNA here is from genome assembly GCA_022606455.1 of Callitettix versicolor. Taxonomy (NCBI): domain Eukaryota; kingdom Metazoa; phylum Arthropoda; class Insecta; order Hemiptera; family Cercopidae; genus Callitettix; species Callitettix versicolor. Next base: position 38,139,622 of record CM040190.1, on the reverse strand, counting down.
ATAAAGGTCTTGAGGTTCCAACTGTTGATAATGAAGTCAGAAAATTCGCTCAGACACAAACAAAGACTACATCATATCAATGTGGGAAGCCCTCCAGCTGCTCTACAACGATGGCTTAGTCAGAAGATTGAAAAGAGTAAAACCATTTCAACTGGTGTAGCTATAAGTCACATTACTACAAAAACTAATTATATAGACTAAATGATTATCAGTGGAGGAAACTTAGTAATTACTGCATTAATTTAGATTAGAAACGAATAGGTAACTAGGCTGCTATATATACAACAACAAAAAAATTAATATAATATAAATATTGACATTGAACTATTCTATAAATGTAATAAGTCACGCAGCTGTCTCGTTTACACCAATACTAGCAATTTACATTTCCAAATTACAGTAAAAGCGAGCCATAATGCATTTCCGGTAGTTTACAAAATTTTAAATCCGACTAGGATAGTGGAATTAGATTTTCAAGAAAATGTAGGATAAAAAAGTAATTTTTTTCGATTTGAAACGACCATCATTTCGAAAATGAATGATGGTACGGTACGGCAAATTTTGTGGTGCAGCAAAATCGAAAAGTTTTTTTTTTTTTGGTGTTTAACATCTAACTATTGTGCACACTTGGGCTAATGCAGACGATGGGATGATGTATAGCGTATGAAAATGCCAAGCCCTCGCCGAGAATCGAACCCGGGTCCTCGGGGTGAAAGCCTAGTACGCTATCCACTAGACCACCGAGGCGACTAAATCGAAATGAGACTAACGGAAGGAAACAGTGAAGAATTCGTGAAACAGCTGGTTATCACAGAGATGCCAGTCAGTGAGTAACAATATGAATTACAAAATCAAGCAACTTGATCACTACTTAGTTCGAACAATGAAAGGTGAGAGTGGAATACAGTAAATATTAAATAAAATAACAGTAGAATTAGAAGTAGAATTTAAAAAATGTTAAAATGAGCAAGATAAGTGAAATACTGCTATAATAAAATCGTATAAGGCCGATGTGACGTCATAACCGACACGAAACTACTCATGATTGAAGTGAGTACTTCTTTACGCGCGGTGCGCCAAATCGAATTGAGTAACGTAACGAAAAATTGACACACGAATTGGCAACAACCTCATTTAAAGTCGTTCCCGGATACCGGTGTAAACAGGGTCATTAACAAGTCTCTACGTACAATTTATTTTTTTTCTTTAATGACAGGACGAGGGATCAACGTTAACGTTAAGTAAAGCAACGGGCCGAGGTGCCTTGTCACATCGCCCTACTTCCGTTCTGCAGTCATTACTTAAAAAACCCAATGCATACTGTACTTAAGCTTACTTTACTAATTTACACCCCGCAGGGGGTCCAGATTAGCTGCACATATTGAGAGGTTTTAGACGTCCTTCGAAGTACCCGAGTCTAACACACACTTACACTTACAACACTACACTTACGACTTTAACACTTTACACTCACACTTACATTTAGGGAAACGATAATAGCCTCAATGTGATTTTCGCCTTAAAATAATAATAATAAAAAAAAAAATACTAACTTATAGAAACAAGAAACAAGGCGCCTACGGCCCCACAGTGCGTACTTTAAAAGCACCTGCTTGACTATTTTACTGTGGTCATTTTGATACGAAACACTTTCTCTATTTTGATAGGAAAATATCCCTTTTAAAGGTTTGCTTACCAAAACAACACTTTGAATATAGCGGTAGATTAATTAAGCTATTGTACAGTATTATCAAAATAATTAGGTTCTTCATTAACTGCTTGATACGATGTTATCAGGAACGTGTGATAGTGGAAAATTTACAGCTGTATAAAGAGAAATAAACAGTAACTAAATGTCTCTAAAGGAAGCAATTAAATCAGTGTTATTGCATTCGTTACAAAAGTGTATGAGTGTGGAGGTGGTACAGCGGCGAAACAAGAGCCCGGTAAAACGTCTCACTCGGAATGACGGCCATTAAAAAATTCTTCAACTGATTTTCTTGCTATACGAAACTTATCAAAGCTATTTAAAACGATTTTCTTGCCAAATTTCAATTAAAGCTGATTCAATTACGTTAAAAATTGCGAACATCAGTGTGTTAAACGTAAACACACACACACGCGCGCGCGGTTTGTGCACCAATTTATAAGTGAATATCCATTAGAAAATGTGTGTGTGTGCGCGCGCGCGCACGCTTTTCCTCACGAGTGTCAAAATTGGCACAAAAATCGATTCTGGTAATATATTGGTCAAGTTCGTTACCAAGCAAAATCCGTTAAAACAGTTTCAAAATGGCAGACTTACGGTAACTAATTCATACTTTATCACCTAAGTGGTACACCTCGAGTTGAAGCTACGCAAAACAAAACACACGACTACATACTTTCGACATATGCAAAGCGCGCACATAAGTATCCACATTGCCAGGCCATTGACACAGGACTGGTAAGCCATGCATTTTATTTTCTTTCCGCTCTGTTTCTTTACGTACAGTAGCCTATAATTATGCCTACAGTGACTATCCTAGAGACCGGCTTCCGTTCCGTGTGAAATCATCGCGGAAGCTGGATTTGAATGGGCGCCCGAAATTTAATCAAGTATTAGTAGTAGTAAAACCAAGACACGGGTTAAGAAAGGAGCACCATCATGACCTCTAGAATAGAATACGTTTTGAGCAGAAGTTAAAGATTTATTTACAGAATCTAGCTTACATTGTAGGGGACCGCCAACCCTCCCTCCAGTTTCCGATTTCTAGCTCATAACGCCAAGTAATTATCTTTTTCATATATTATTACGCTATGCATTCCGATAGGTTTTATATAAAAAATAAGGACCAGCTTTATTAAAACTTTTTTTTAACGTCCGACTATTGTGCACTAATGCAGACGATGGGATGATTTATAGCGTATGAAAATGCCAAGCCCTGGCCGGGAATCGAACCCGGGTCCTCGGGGTGAAAGCCCAGTACGCTATCAACTAGGCCACCTAGGCGGCTCTTTATTGAAACTAAATATATGTGGTGCTTCAAAACCTGAGGGAACTCTCACGCCTCATTCTTTTCCATATTACGGCTTTACAATAAAATAAAATCGATAAAAACTGTAATCAAAATTCCAGAAACAGTATAGTGCGTGAGAGTGCAGCGCAAAGCAGGCATAGGTGACAGAAATAACTGTGTACCAAAAAAGCTGATTGTTAAAAGTAATACTGTATTTATATTATTACTGTAACCAAGACTTAAATAATAATTAACTGAATCAGTTTTGAAAGTAAAATGGGTAAGACAATCTAGGCCACTTCTAATATGTAAAATAAATTTATTAAAATGTAATGATACATTTATTAAATGTAATAAAATGTTATTAAATAAAAGACTCTGCTTTTGGTAAACAGTAAAAAATGTAGCCTAATTTAGATAAGTAATGTAAAATCCTTTTATAGTAGGTTTCATTTGTACATATTTCAATAAGGTACAATGTTAGAATTCAGTTATTAATTTTATAGGTTATAGTTTTAATTACGAAAGTAGAACAACGAAGGCCTATTGTATTAAATAACTTAAATATAATAAATATCACTGCTTTTAACAGGTCATACAAGTACTAAATATAACGTCTATTTTAACAGAAGTTCATACTGACAAGAAACAGTAGGCCTACATGGTTCTGCAACCATTTTACTTAGCAAGATATATACAGTAATCTCAAAATACCAAGTATTGAATTAAATATTAGCGTATTATAATAATTATAAATACCAGCTAATGGTATTACTTGAGGTGCTATAATTCTGTTCAACTTCTTGCTGTACATTGTTGTATATTATTCGCTTCTTTTTCCCATTATCTGCGAAAGGTCGCACGGACCCATTAGTACAGCATAATTACCGAAACATAACCTCAATTGAAATACAGTACAGTGATATTAATGAAGCTGTAGTGCGATATCACATTATAGGTGAACGTTACCTCCATCGCCGTCACACACACGCGCGCGCACACACACACACACACACACACACACACACACACACACACACACACACACACACACACACACACACACACACACACACACACACACACTGTGGCCTAGTTCTCAAGTTTATCTAGGCTCTCAAGGCATTTAATTTTGTTTTCTAGTTGCATGTTTACGATTTAAGAATTGATCCACACTCTCGAAACATCTTGTATTGCTTTGTATAGTCTACACAAATACAGAGCAATACATATTTTGAGGTTAAGTGCAAGTGTCGACTTAAAGGTCATAACTTCGCCCCAAACAAAAGACTGAATCAAATCAAATGATGGCAATTAAAATTTGTTACACCGGCTTCACTTACGATTCTTCAAATATGCCCAATGGCCAAAGTTTCAAAAATTTAGCCGATTTTTATGACTGTCGAACGTTTTTTTTCGGAGGAGGGAAATATAAGCAAAGTTTGCGTAATATTTTGGTAACATTAAATCTGAATCGTTGGGTTTAGTGATAACACTAAATTTTGTTTCGCCAAAGATAAAGAAGGATACATTAAAACACAACACAAAAGGTATGTAAAGTACAAAGTATACCCGCTAATATGATCACGTAAACAATAAACACTCCATTCACTTTGTTAAAAACACTACGATACTGACCTTGGACAACCAACGCTCGCATTGTTCCAAGGACAGTTTTACACGATAACGCCTCGGTACAGCGGACCCTGGCTATGACGTCACTACCAACGCACGCGTACAGTATAACTTTCCGCCCCACAGTAAGCAAGGGTGAATTCTGAGTAAAATAACCACGGCACATAACTGTTTCGTTGCCGTAATGGAAGCAATTAAAAAAAAAAACCATTTCACCATCGGAATCAGTATTGAAATCTGTATATATTAGCTATTTAAATTTTCAAATGACACTGACAATGAACCCTGAACTCCGTCACTTTTTATTTCGTATTTTCAATGGAAATAGTTTTCATTTACGCATACGTAAACATCCGCATTTCTCAAACGTTTTCATTGATTTTAACGGAAAACGAATTTGTTCAAGCTGTTACTAAACTGTTTGTCGTCTGAATAAACTCGGCATAAATTAGCATTTCAAATTACGTACACTGAAAAATAAAAAAACCCTGACTGCCGTCAGTTTCATTTTTAAACACAATTAAAAACTTTAAAAAGCTAATTTATGCAAATTTTGAACGCTATTACATTCCCTCATTAAATTATGATTTCTGTAAGATTTTAAACTGTCGCCATTTTGAAACTGTTCAAAGGATTTTGTAAGAAAACGATTGCGTCAACCAGCGGTTCCGAAACCATGGGGTCGCTGGAGGGCGGGCGGCTTGAAACGAAACAGATATCGATGGCACAATGCAGCGGTAGAGTTTGTTTCTGTGACACTGAAGTGGACCGTGTTGTCTGGACCGCCAGATATGATAAGGAGAGGTTTACTGGTTACTGGGCTTGTACTTCTACTGGAAGTATGACACGTCTTTTCTTTATCAGAAGAAAAGATAATATGGTGAGTCAATTAAAAATATGTTATACCACTTTCTCTTTTCTTCTGGTGCAGTTTAATTCTCAGACACAGTAAAGAATTTTTTATTTCAGTTCACACTCCAACGCGCGCGTGCGTGTGAGTGTGTGTAGGTTATGGTGGGTCATTCCATAACAAAAAAGTGAGGACCGTTGGACTACACTATTACCAAAAATATGCAGCCGGCTTCCTGCAGACATGCCTTGAAACATCGCCTTCACGGATCGGCGGCATTGCATTCGGTGAAGTTTAGAAGCATTCATATCAACGGCTTAAGTCAAATTAATTGTTCATTTTTCTAATTAGGTTAAGGCCACTCTAGTTCCCTGTAATAAAACTGAACACAACACTTTGCTCTCATTAACAGCGTTAGTTTAGTTTAGCATCCTCCACCGACCACTTAAGTTAAGTGAAAGATATGTAATGCACAATTAATTCCAGCATGTACACAAAATAATGTCTAACACTCACAAAATGTAGCTTCCTCCATTTCCATAGAGCTTTCGTTAAATATTATCTTTTAGTTGTTGCTGATTTTGTTTTTACAATATTACATAAGGGCCTACCGTCTTACCACTTGTATCTCATCACATTATATATTTGACTATTCAGGCGTTTATATTAATGTTCATATTTTGGTTTAACATTGACATAATGTAACAATATCACTGGATGTCACTTTTTTATAAAGCCGAACTGAAAGAGTAAGATATTACCACTTCCTGGGTACTACTAATTGATTCTTAAGTTATGGAGTTTGGTAGACAAAAGGATTATTGTGCAACTAAGCCTACAAGGGTTCTAGTTCAATACACTCATATTCTCAATGAGTTTTTGCAATCCACTAACTCATCCTCATGGTCCTGAAAGACAAACACCCTTCGCCTTCTGCTGGAATTTGTAATTTCCTTAACCACTCCGCAAAGCCTAAACATAGTCTTGGAGTACGGTTCCTTTAAACCCAGAAGGATTATATTTCTCACCCACAAGACCTCATTCCTGAGAGGTCTTCCGCTTCTAGGTTTAAAAAACCCCTGATGCATCGCCTGTACACAGCCTTACTGATTTGAGATGTTCAACTCACTTCTCCAGATCCATATAGTATCCCACAGCCTGCTGAAACCCACTGCTTGTGGGTTCCACGGGTTAGGTAAAGCCCTAGTTTCCACTCCCAAAATCCATTCCTGCCAGTTTTGGGGTTTTTTGGGGCTTTGTATGTTTTGAAAGTGTGTCTCCACACAGAACCCAGCATGCATAGGTGGAGGTTGTCCGGTAACCAGAGTAATCATGCAGTCTTCAGTTTGGACTTTGAATAAAAGGTTAGCTCCAGCTAGGGCACCTCAGGATCACCAACAACGTACGCACCCCTGAGGGAAACTGGGCACCATAGTGAGTGATGATTGGGACAATTTGCATGAATAAAATCTCATAGTAAAAGCCATTATTATTTTATTAATAATAATCTACTATTAATAAAATAAACACTGTATTCAAGAACGAAAATCATTCTCCGGATATAAAACTAAGGCTCTTGTGATATGTGTCCTCTGTTCAGTTCTGAACTCTGAATAGAAGCCATCACGAAGAAACTACACACACACTAGATGTGGGTATACAGACCTCTGGACAACATGTGTGAGCAATGTTGCGGAAGTTTTACGAAAAATAAATCTAGAAGCAATAAAATAAATAAGAAAGCAAGATCTAGAAATAATGACCACAAAGAAGTGCTGAAAAATGCAATCTCTTGGGTGAATCATGCGGAATGAAATCAGATATGTCTTCCTACAAGGAATTTAGTGATAACTGTGGCTGTTATACACCAAATGAAAAGGCTATTTTTTTTTTATTTTTTGGTGTTTAATGTCCGACTATTGTGCACACTTGGCTAATGCAGACGATGGGATGATTTATAGCGTATGAAAATGCCAAGCCCTAGCCGGGAATCGAACCCGGGTTCTTGTGGTAGGCTAACATTAAGATATTTAGCAACTGAAAGATCCTTTCGAGATTCACCTTCAATTCAATAATTCCTGAAATTTGTGGAATGATCTTCAAAGTTCTAAATGTCAGGGGTTTGTTTTTAGTTTCTTTCAATATACTTTGATTGGTTTCAATTGTGGTACATTGACTTACGAACCTTATTATACAGTATAACTAAAACTTTGTCTAAAATTTAAAGAATCAATTAGGCGGACTTTTCACTTTTTTGTCAAATAGCTCCTGAACCAGAATTTTTGGGAAGATAGTAATAGTACATATATTTTGTTTGGGTACTTTAAAGGGCCTTAACAAAGTAGATTAAACTCATTAAGAGGGATTTTTTAACAAAAAGAGCTTAAAAACAATATTTTTTTGAAATTAAAAAGAAAATTTGAGGTATGAGCAAATTACTTTAACACACAACATACCATTTGTATCTGTCCTCTCCTCTTAACAATTAAACCCTCCTCTTAACAATTAACAAACATCAGAATTTTTCAAATTTAGCACATAAGTACTCAAAACAAAATGTATCGGTTTCTTTTACCCCCAAAAAATATAATTTGGAAATCAAAAACTATTGGTAAAAAATTAAAAATTATCAAAATTTTACAAAATTTGTTCATCAGATTGGGGTTTGATGGTCAATGTTGCTAAGACACCAATCGGTCTGTTATGTCTCTGCACTTACTGTATATTTCAAGGTTGAGGGTTCGAGATACAGTTACTGTTGTAGTGTTACCCTTTTTCTTTAATGCCAATCCCTCATCCTCTCTAACTTCACTGGCATTAATTGTTAACAAAAAATCCATAAACTTCTATTAACACAATATTTATTTTAGGTGTGTTGAACTAGGTATTTCACTTTAATCCTGTATCAATATAACATACAAGTGTCTAGGCTAACATATGTTGATAAGATAACTCACTCTACAAGCTAGTGAAGGAATTGTTAAATGAGCTATTGCAGCTGGTAAATAATGGTAAGACCTAGACTTGGGAATTAAATTGAAAATATGATAATGTGTTCAACAGATTTTCGAAAAAGAGTAATACTGTGGCGATAAGTTACTGGTTATATTTTAGAAATCTTCTCCCACCCATGTCAGCGAGAAAGCTGTGTGCTACAATTATTATTATAACAAATTTACATAAAAACATTAGTGTAATCGAATTTAAACACAGAAATTCATTACAAAATGAACACTGTAAGAGAAAGAATGAACCAATTGTAAGAAACAGATTCAAAGCATGAAATTTGCTCTGATCCTCACCTTAACCATGATGATTTTTTACAAATCTGAATGCATAGTCTGTACTTACATATTAAATTATGGTAAATATGAGTTCTAAGACTTTTGGCTATTTTCATTTTTTTTTTTTTTTTTTTTTTTAATTCACTTTATTATGCCCACTAGTAATAATACAAAATATAAAAGTGAGAAACTACAAGCAATTCTAAAAAAATCAAAAGTAAAAACCCTCATTATCTAAAAATTACCACTGCGCAAAAATAGTGTTTTTCATCGCAAAAACAATTAATTAAATGTGTGTAATTAATAATTAAAACAATATAAACTTTATTTTAATTACCTTAATTACCATAATTAAACTAACATGGTTGTTGAATGAAACACCTAACACAGTTTTGTATGAAAGCAGAATTGCATAAAAGTTACTAACCTTTTAATGACTGTTATTGTGGATATAAAAGAGCTGCTGCTTTAAAAAAAAATGGTAAATTCTTTGCTCATAGTTTTATATTTGAATTTGGCTAAGTATCCCATAAAGTGGTTTTTCTAACACCAAATTGTTGGCTTGTGTGTTGAACTTCATGCAAGCATCTGTCAACCATATTCATATGTGAACCAGTCTCATAAGCAACAAAAGTAACCAAGTGGTTAATCATGAGATAGGTAAATCCACGATCAGAAATGCAAATATAAACCTTTCAAGGTCATTAACAATTGTTGTTCTCGGTAGAATCATCTATTGTTTCATAATGTGCACAGGGCCTCTGAATCCCTTGTTTCAATCAGAACCAAAATGAATGAATACTTGTGATAACTTGAATGAATACTACCTCGGTAATAATAAGAAGGTGATCTGGCGTGCTCCATGCAATGTATAGGGCAATTACGTCACAATATAGTTCCATCAAAAACTGCATCAAATTGTAACATTGAAAGAAATTTAATCTTTTGCAGGTGAATATCCCTTAACTGAATAATAAGGTATGTAATAAAAACAATAAATATTTTAAAATAATTAATTTTATAAGAGGCTTGAAATATCATAAATGCCTAAAATATTTGTTTGTGATGTTACTCAATGTTTTTATATTTTGGTTTGTTTTCATTACATCAATGTGACAGCTGCCATTATAATTTTAAGTTCAAAATGGCCGAAAAGTTTTGATTTACAGTTACGTCTCCTGACTACCAAGTAAGAAAAACAATATAAAAAGTTTGTTATCAATAAATTTATACTGTAACCCTCAGTGGACAGAAAGATATAGTTCAACCCACAGCCTGCAATACAATACAGTATTACATCATTAGATCATTGGCATAATGCCAACAATGCTGGGGAGGGGGGATACTGCATCTTGCAGTTCTTTTAGGGAAGAGCACAACTACTTTTTGGATCCTCACCAAGAAATTTTGAAATACGTAAGACAATGAAAGGATGTTTTGAAACATTAAAAAAAAATTAATACTGTGCAGGCTGAGTAGTAAATAGTATGCCTAGGCCTACATATCTAATTTGAAGCAGCTTCAGTTCTTAAGCCTTTTTACAACGCCCTGTAGGCTACATTAAAAGTGTTCAGTATTTCTGCACTTACACTTTATTTATTAGAGCAATGATTTTTACGAAGAGGAACTCACCCACTGTAAAAAGATAAGTTACAATTTTATGCAATTTTTAACGTAACTCCTAAAATTAAATATGCACTTCGTAACTCGCCTCCTTGGTGGTCTAGTGGATAGTGTACTAGGCTTTCACCCCGAGGATCCGGGTTCGATTCCCGGCGAGGGCTTGGCATTTTCATACACTATTAATCATCCCACCGTCTGCATTAGCCCAAGTGTGCACAATAGTCGGACATTAAACACACAAAAAAAAAATTTAACATAACTATATTCTGAAGGTTTTACTGTTCAGGAGCATGCTAGATTTATTAAGCCAAGGTAGGCCCTACTGTTCGTGCACATCAACACATTGTAATAGTCATAACGTTCATAGTTATTATCTTGCTAGTTTATTTAGCCGAAGAATTCACCAAGCAAACAATTCTACCAAGTGAATCATCTGGTGGTTACACTGACAACTATTATTGTGTACTTACCTGTTGCAAATCACTGAACAATAACTAATAAAAAGAATTGGCTATGTTCTCAGTTATTGTTAATCTAAATGATCTGACAATTAAGTAAAGTTTAATTATAACAGTTTTAATCTATATATAAAAGGCAATGTCCATATGTGTATGCTCTATAAATGCAAAAAACTAATGAGCAGGTTTCGCTGAATATTTCAGTTTGTTCTTATTAGTGCCATGAGTGTTTAAATATTGATTCAACTAAGTTACTTTTCATCCCCACCAACTACTGTATTTAGAGTAGTTTGAATTACATCTGATTTGTAGTGCTGCTGATTTGACAATTGGATTTATTTACATTCTGACTTTTATAAAGAGAAGGTTAAAATACCCAAACCTGACAATAGCAGTATATACACACAAAACAATATTTATAGTATAGAAAAGGGTAAAATAAAACTCTTTACCATCCCTTGCCCCTGAGTAACACTGGGTACTACAGCTAGGAATACATAAATACTGGCTTTTACAATATCTACATTAAAACTTCTCAAAACCAAAACCCTTTCAAACGAGATAGGATTTAATGAAAATTATAGGAAAACATCAATAAGAGACAATAGTGATAGTTGACCTATACTGTGTCATTTGCCCAGTGATAAAATGAGAAGCGTTGGTAACAAGATCTTCAATGACTCATCAACCTATAAGTGTGTGTGTGTGAGCGCGTACACACATGCACACACGTGTGATCATTGTTAACAATTTCATTAGGCAATTTTACTAGCAGGTTGCCATACAATTCATGGTACGTTCAGAAGAAGCTTATAAAGTTTCGACAAGATATTACTGCTACAAACTGCTGCGATAAGAAACAACAAAGCAAAACAGATCTTTTTCCAATAACAGCTATAGCAATGTAATAGCAATTTATTTTAAAATGTATACATACAGTAGCCTAAAAATATGTTTTAAATTACTTAACTCTTAGATTGATTATTTATTAAAAATTTGGTAATTCTTCAGTATTTAGCAGTCACAATTTTTTCCGTATTGAGAGAATAGTTTATTTTCAATTAATTGTTAAAAACAGACAGACAACTTTAGAGAGTCAGAACAACAAAATAATGTCTATTTCACCTTTTCTTTTTTCCAATTTTTTAAACATATTAATCTGAAGTTATCAAGTAAAATTAAATCAGAAAATTCTATGTACCTACACGTGTAGGTACCATACCATTTAGTTTAGGTTATCAAGACTAGCGTAACTTAATGAAACGAAAATGGTATGCATGGAAATAAAGGAAGTTTTTTGCCTTTCCTTGTTTTCCAACTTTTTAAACATATCAATCTGTTGTTAGCAAGGCAAAATAAAAAAAAAACATCTCAAAATAAAGTTACACATGACTGCTAAGTAGTGAACAATTACCACCATTTTATGTGAAGGCAAAACTGAAAAAATAATTTTATTAACCTTATTCCATAACATATACACACACTAGCCTACACAGTAGGTTATACACTAAATTTTATATCTTTATTAGCCTAAGTAAATATCCAGTTTAATCTGTTTTGGCTTTTTTCGCCAACATGCTTTATTACATGCCCAAAAGTAATGACACAAAATATAAAAGTCGAGGCGACTATAGGAAGTTCAAAAGAAAATAAAAGTTACCTGTATAACTTCAAAATCATTACCGCACGAAAGCTGATAACATGCGTTTCATTACAAAAACTATTTATTAAATTTGTTACTAATAATGAAATCCAATAATAATTAAAAAAAAAAGATTTAAGAACCTAACATGGTTGTGTGTGAAGAACCTAACATGTTTGTGCATACACAGTTTTGTAGGAAAGTAGTATCAAACAATACAAATCTATAAAAATGCCATTATTTATTAGAAAACCGTTAACACAACTGTAATTCCAACCTAAACTGATAAAAAGAGACAAACTCCAAAGTTCACAAGTAACGGCTGCTATGCTTTAATATTATTAAATATTTCATAAAACCATAACTTATAAGAAATTTAGTTTTCCACGGATGAATATTTCTGAAAGGAATAATAAAAGAACAAAAATATTTTTTAAAAATCACCAATTAAAAAAATTAAGTTACTTTACATAACTACCAAAATGAGTTATTTAAAAAAAAACAAGCAATAAAAGTATAGGCTAGTGTGTGATTAGTAAAAAAGTATTTAGGTACTTTTGTTAATGTTGGTAATTTTGCACCAAAATACTTTATTATGCCTATATGCCCAATATTAATAACCAAGTACAGAAACAACATGAAGTTAGAAGAAATGGAAAATAAAAGTAAAAACATAATTTCAAAATAGTACAAGTAGGTAAAATGTTTTTTATTGTAAAAATTATTAATTAAATACATCATGTTATTAATAAAGGAAAACTATAAAATTAGTGGCATTTACTGTCTTTTTAACTAACCTATATACACTCCATTATGAATATCATTTCTTTAACTACCCAATCATTACACTTGGTAAACAAAATGAAACAAATCTTTGGGCAATCTTTTACTAAGAAAAGAAAGAAATTAGTTAATCTTATACTTTACTATAGTGAACTAAATTATGTAACTGTACCTGAATTATAAAATGAAATCACCTACACTGTTTAACTCAACAGTTTATTTTCATTAAAAAAGATATTAAGGCCAATTATTAATCATGTGTGTTTGTGGACCTTTTTTTAATTTTAAAAATGTTACTAGCTTCTTAACAACTTAGTTACTAAAAAATGTTATACATTACCTTATCAAACATTCTTTGCTAACATAGGTAATCTACACTATGCTGTCAACTTTGAATCAGATCATTTACCAATTTACTTAGGAAAACAGCAGGCCATATTTTAAGGTGAATGAAAATTTGTGGTTTCATGCTGTTTTAGAATAATTCTGGAAATTTAACAAAATTAAATCTAATACCTTGCAATAATTACTACACACTTAAAAGTATTATAATACTTAACTTTTTGCTACAGCAAAATATATTTTTACCTAGCCTATTTAGGATTTATTTAGGCCTTAGGCCATGTTTAAACTATATTATTATTATTAAATTCTAATTAAATTTCATTAATTTTTTACAAGGTTTAAAATGCATCTTATTTTCTGCAATTAAGTTTTTTTCATAAATTTGTTTACAGGTAACAATTGTATTTTACCTGTAGGAGTTTGTAGTCAATGTCAATTTGAAGTTCCAAAAATAGGTAACTAAAACTCATACTTTTTAAAAATGAAAACAAAGTAAACTTACATATTTAATTATAATCCTAGAATGACGATCTGTCAACAAATAAAACACCAAACACGCACATAAAATGTCAACATTTAACACACAATTTTGTTTAAAAGTATGTCATACTTTCGCCACTTTACAAATGGCGTCAGCGCCATCAACCATCAGCCAACACCTCCTAAATATACAAAAACTTCACAGTGCTTTCGTGACATCACATGTCGTGAACATGTTAAAACCACTTTATAACATTAAACACAGTTAACATAGAACTTGTTATATTATCTCTGGTAGAGTACACATAACAACTAAATTGGAAATTGGAAATAGATTAGCGCATTTTTTTCACATGCATTTTTTTTAAATTATGAAATAATTCAAGTGTACAAATAGTTATATCCTCTCAGTTGGCATTATCTCATATATTCGTAAAGCCTCAAAGCGCTAAATTTAAAATGTTGTGACGTCACACTTTCTTGTTTGTTTTTCAATAACACACCAAACAGTTTCAATAACCGTTCTGTATTCCGATTCACATTGTGAAAGTTATTCTTTTGTTTATACTAGTATTGTATAATTTATCATTTAATCGATTGAAGATTTATATATCTTTATTGATTTCTGCATTAACCTAAAAGTGAAAATTGTAAAATCTCAAAAGCTTCCTAAAAGTACATTGTCTCCTCACAGTTATAACTTCTGAAATTCAAATTGAAATTAATGTTTAATAAATAGAGACTTCAAATGGAAATAGCTTTCCAGCTCACAAAAGACACCTATAACAAAAAATCACTCTCCTGGAATGCCAAGATAAGACATTATAATACTGTAGTCAAGCCTGAAGCCCTTTACGCTGCGGAAACGTTGTCCATAACGACTTATGGACCAATGGAAAAGTTGGAGATCAAAGAAAGAAAAATTCTACGGAAAATTCTAGGTCCCAAATTCTATAATAATAAACTTGTGCACATTAGTAATGAGACCCTGTATAGGAGGACCGAAAAGATGTCCCATACAATAAAGAAAAGGAGGATTGACTTCTATGGTCACATCCTACGAATGGACCCGAAAAGGATAACAAAAAGGATCTTCGACTTTTTCTGCAATAAGAAAACCAAACTGAACTGGTTTAAGGAGATAGAGAGGGACCTACGAGAGTTTCAAATTACAGAAGAGATGCTTGCAGATAGATCCGCAAAGAGTATAATCGAAGGTAAAATGAAGAGGTTCCAGGACAGGGTCAAGACCAAAATACCATATAGGATTTCTGAGGCAGAGAGGACGGCAAGATCTGAAAGGATGAAGAAATACTGGGCGGACAGGAAAGCACGACACACTGAGCATTGATTGATCAATCGTCCCCCAAAGTGGGTGAAACGTAGAAGAAGAAGAAATAGAGACTTCTTAATATTCATTTCAAAAATATTATGAAGTAGAATTATCAAATTATATATATATAATTATAATCATAAAACCGGAGGTATTATATGCAAGCGATATAACACTCCACACAAAAGCTACCATAGAGGGTATTTTGAAGGAAGAACGCAAAATCTTGAGGAAGATCCTTGGCCCGAGATTAACAGAAGACGGATACAGGTTGCACTCCCGGAAGACCACAGAGAAGATATCGAACCTGGCAGCAGATATCAGAAGAAGGAGGCTTCGGTTCTATGGACACATCAGTAGACTCCCAACAACGAGACTTGCCAACAGAATCCTTAAGTATATAAAAGGAGTCAAATCAACAACGTCGTGGATCGCATAAGTCAGAATAGGCCTACATGACGTAGAAATAGACTCAACAGATGTTGAAGACAGGCACGCATACAGGAGAAAGATGCTCGGTTGGAAGATCCCAGAGAATGAAATCCCAAAGAGAGCAGGGGTAAAATGGACGGAGGAGCGGAAGAGGATCCATGGGGACAGGATTATGGAGGTGTGGAGGATTAGAAGGAACAAGACATGAGTCGGAGTGCTTTGCGTGATCCAACAGGGTCTATACGCAAATAATAATATATACTAAGAAAGAATTTTGCAAAAATTTGATTTTAAAGCCATTAAACTACTTACCCAGTCCAAATTTAATAAACAACGTACAACGTATAGCTAGAGACTTGAAATTTTCAGGGCACCTTCTTACAACAATGTGCATTAAGAAAGTATTTTCCAAAAATTTGATTTTGAATCATTAAACTACTTACCCAGTCCAACTTTAATAATTAATGTATAGCTGAGACTATAACAGCTAAAGATTTGAAATTTTCAGGGTTACCACCACATGTAGGGGTGCACTGAAAAACAATTTTCCAGTGTTCAACCCCTAAAGAGGTGAAAATGAGGTACAACAATTTTTATTGGAAAAATATGTTTTTCGTCTAACCTTCTTAAAACTTAACATAGTCACTCTTAAATGTAAGTAATGAAATATATTTTTCACCATTTCCCAAAACTCATCCCCTAAAGAGATTGAAAGGTGGTAGACAATGCAAAAAAGAGGTATACAATTTTGCATTGAAAAAATATTTGTTTTGGATTAAATATTCTAGAAATATGCTATGAAACACAAATAATTAAATACATATTTCAAGATTTTTCCGAATTCATTCCATAAAAGATTAAAAATGTAAAAAAGAGGTATAATTGGAGAAAAAGAGTGTTTTCATTGGAGAAAAATATTTTTTATCGGCTTTACTTAAAAGTAAACAAAATATTCTAAACACAAATTAGAATACACATAATTCAGCATTTCCCTCCACCGAATTCATTCCCTAAAAGGACAAAAATATTAAAGAGGTATAAATGTTTGTATTGGAGAAAAATATTTTTAATCATATTTTCTTAAATTCGAATGGAACAAATTTGAATAAAACAACATATTCAGGTTATAATATTTTTTCATATTCACTGTAAAATAATTTAGTTCTATGATGAGTTTAGATGATCATGCTTTTCTCTTTATTTGTTTCACCCAACTTTGGGGTACACTAAATCAATCACTTTTTAATGTTCTGTGCCTTCCTCGTAGCCCAGTATTGCTTCATTCGTTGTGATCTTGCTTTTCTTTCTTCGTCAGAGATTTGGATCGTTCGCTTGGATTTGACTTTGCCTTAGAACCATTGCTTCTTGTCCTTGGTTATTGTTTTGGCTGTTCTGTCCATGGATCACGCTTTTATTAATATGTTTTTTTATCTTTCTAAATTATTATATTACTGAAACAGTTTAAGTTTCGTCGGTGAAGCTGCGACGGGTAATGCTAGTATATATAATATAATATATATGTTGTATTATATATTATATTATATATATAATACATACACATATATGTGTGTGTGTTACAAACTTCATAACAGAGTTCGTTATAAGAGTCATGCAATCCATAATAAAAAAGTAGACCCTAATAACTACTTTTTCATTTTCACAGTACACAGCCTAAACAAGATGTGGTATTGTGGAGGAAAAAATTACTTTCAGATTTTGATAGACCTAATCATTTTAAGTCTCCTGAGTCCAAAAACTGGTGAAGTTTAAACATTTTGTAAATTTAAGCCATTTTTTAATATCCATAGTCTGTGCTTGAAAAAATAATATATTCCTTCAGAAAAATTGTCTTGTTTTGTCTTAAATTCAGCACCATAATCAAAGCAGTTATGATAATTCAACATGCAGGAGCCCTATGCATTGAATAGAGCCCTATGCAATGTACATTTTTTTAAAAGAGAAGTCACAAGCACATTATAACCATTTATGTGTAACCTAAAATGTAAAATCACAATAAATAATGTAGTAAAAATTGTGATAAAAGTACAAAAAACTTTACAATTTTAATTTGTGTTGAATTAAATCAAATTTATTTCTGTTATCAACATTTTAAGATATTTTTTACGTTTTTAGTAACATTTAACAAGTTTTAATAACATTTATTTTGGTCTGTACCTGTGATTTTCAGTAATAAGCAACAAACACTGCACCCTCAATACAAAGCAAAAAAAAAGAATGTTGATAACCCCAATATGAATCGTAAAACCCTAAACCTCAACCAAGATACAACCCCATGTCTATACTATACACTATATAAAGCCATAATATAACAAATAAATCTGTAATAATAAAAGAAAAAATCTGTCAACCAACATTCAAAGCAAAGAACCTACAAAATCCTTAGGCTACTGAAAAAACCAATATAATATTAAAAAAATCGCAGCATTTAACTGTTTTACAAATTTCCAAAGTAAGTTATTGTATCTTATTTTTTTTTTTAATACTGTTGCCACAATTATATTCAGTATTCAGTTCTGTATATAATTTAAACTTTTACATTTAAAACATGAAAACGAATCCCAACCACTTGCCGCCAATTCAATTTCGATGTTGAAATCAGATTTTCAAACAAAATTAAGACAAAAAAGCTATACATTTTTAAATATTTGAAATTACCACTATTTTTTTAAACATGTATTTTGCTGATTAATGAACCTACCAAAGCTATTACAAATTTTTATACCAAGTTTGAATTAAATTTAATTGGACCAAAATGATGAATTTAAGAGCGCTAACATGTGTATATGTGTACATATGTACATGTATACTTGTTTAGATCAGCTGACAAACTTGACACTAACTAGCACTCACCGATGTGCATGTAGTGATGACTGTTGATTTACAAGTAGACTGTTGATTCTAAAGCCGCCTCGGTGGTCTAGTGGATAGCATAATAGACTTTCACCCCGAGGACCCGGGTTCGATTCCCGGCGAGGGCTTGGCATTTTCATACGCTATAAATCATCCCACCGTCTGCATTAGCCCAAGTGTGCACAATAGTCAGACGTTAAACACCAAAAAAAAAAAAAAAAAAAAAAATTGTTGATTCTAGATAGGATGAGTTCATGATGGTTTGGTCATAAATTTGTTGAAAGAATAGTAATTTTCTTTTTTTTTTTCATTCCTAAAACATAAATAACATGTTAAACTAAAGAAGTAGCAGGATTTGAAATTGTTTTCCTTAAAAATAAACTGAATTTGAAAAACAGTTCTAGCTGCTAATTCCATTCAAGCATTTTTTTTAAATGAATAATTTTCCAATTATATATTTTCCAATATTATTCTTATTTATACTTTATAATTTACCTTGTCATTTAATGAAATGCTCATAGGTAGCATTTTATGTGCCAGTTTATATTAACCAATTGTTTTTTACATTGTTGCATTCATAAGAAGGAAAATTGTTGAAAAAATGTTACACATTTAAAACTATTTTTAAGTTCACAATTATGTAAACAAATCTGACTACCTAAATAAACATGAAGTGTATTTTGTTTTGTTTAAATAGAATCTACTTTACAATACAGTATCAGTTAACTTTTATAAAACCTATTAAAAACTGAAGGTTTTGTTTTATGTTTGGTCAAACTAAATTTTATCCTTTTGCATTTTACTAAAATTGAGTAATGTGCAGTGTTTTGTTATGTATTTCAATGGTTACATACACAACTTTGTGATGCCCTTGCCAGAGGGATTTCATCAATTGTACAGCCTGAAGATGAAACCGTAATGTTTCGAAACCGTAGTAGCCTATATAAGATAAGTATAGACCACTAGACGCTGAAAAATAGGTCTTAATCCTAAACATGTTTAAACATTATTTAAACATGTGGTCCAGTGGCTATGTTACAATAACTGATGCTACTATAAACCGTATTTTGAAATCCTGCTTTTACAAATAAATAAAACATTTTCAATATGCAGCTCAATTTATATTTCTTACAGTTTTTATGACAGGGATGGTAGATTCCCATACTTTACCAAACTTAAAGAGGGAATTTGCAAAATTTCAAGAAACAATTTTGTAGCCTAAAAACAAAATCTTTATATTTATTACTATAACTATCTATATTTGAAGGTAACATTTTAACAAACCCTCCAATTTTTTTGTTGTGGATTATTTCAAACAGTGTCAGCTGATGGTGAAAACTTTATTTAAAATTTCATATTATATGTCTTTGACATTTTTCATGACTTGATGGCTGTAAAAATGAATCAACATATGTAAAATGTGTTTATCAAATGGTACATTACTATTATTTATGTACTCTTGTTCATGTATAAACATATTTTTATTTTATTATACTAACTGATTCAAGGATATTACCTTAGTATTTATTTATCCCAATTATCAATTCACTGTCAAAACAGTTTTATTATTGTAAATCATTTTAATAGCTGATTTTGGGAATCTTTTGTGATATGGGGGGATGGGGTTTTACGCTACCTTATTTATTCTCAGTAAGCCACCCTACAATTGTTATCATTATCATCAACTAACATATCAAATGTCAAAACAAAACATCAGTGTAGTTACAGTAAAGATGCAATTGGACCTTTACGACTGGGCACCAATACACCAGACTTTTGTTTATATTGACTTTTTTATAAAGAAAAGTTTTCTTTTTAAATAAGTACTGTTGAAAAAACATTATATTTGACTGTACAATTATTGTGTATAGTATTATTTTAAGTAGATACAGATGTACAACTTTTATTTGTAGTCTTGCTAAATAAATTTTACCTTTGTATTTATGTCTTGTAAATTTTACTAGGCATCCAAAACACTTCCTACTGATGACTTAACTGTTGCAGAACAAGTGTGCACTGTCTTTGAAATCACCCTCACTCATGACAGGAATTGACACAGCTGTGTGATATTTCAAGCCGTGTTAGTTGACATTTCAAGCCTTACCAAAAAGTGACTTTTTTAAAGCAGTTCTGCTTAGCAGAAAGAGTCTTGCTCCCATCAAGTTCAGGTAATGATTCCCTAGTACAATCAAAAGTCATTGTTCATCATTCCTGGAGGTCGCTTTTTCTGTTGTATACCTTATTGTAAAAGTTACAGTTAAAAAACAGCTTGAATATATTAAAAATTACAATTTATATGTTTTTTTAAGTTTTCTAATAAAAATTTCCACGTTCTAAAGTAACATGTAATAATGGTAAATTTTTCTTAATATGTTCAATTCATATTGTCATAGTAAATGAATCTGATTACCAAATGCTGATTGCTCATCTTTCGAAAACTTAATTCATGTATGTTATCTTTAAAATTAAGACAATTTTTGTGATGTTCAAGGTTTATTTTTGTATTTTCAATAACATAAGTTGAAAGTTTAAAGTGTC
>CM040190.1:37788349-38115849 GCA_022606455.1 Callitettix versicolor | reverse complement strand
GTTTGGAAAATTATGAATTACTATTACAATTAACCCAGTCAGGTAGTAAGTCCTGACTAACCTAACATACTCATATATATATATATATATATATATATATATATATATATATATATATATATATATATATATATATATACACATATATAAAATTAGGTCAATGACCAGTAGGTTGGAAAAACCACTAAGGCTAAATACAAATAAATTATTAAAGATTATGAAAATAAATAGATCTATTTGTAAAAACTCAAATATATTAATTTAAATGAACAGACTAACTTTGACCCTTCTTCCTTAACTCAAGCCCTTTAATTAATGAAGTGATCGAAAGATGGCATGAAGTTGACACATGATCCCACAATTTGGCATTAAAAAAACACTGTATGGGAAATTTAGCCAAATTTTAATTTAAATACAAATATGGCAACTATAAGCATAGAATTCACTATTTCTACAAAACTGTGACACCTTTATATCTGCCTACTTGATGCTTACTAAGCTTAGTAATTTTTTAGATATGATACTTGTATAGGTAATAACTGAATCAAATGCCTAACAGCAGTGTCGAGCTAGCTTATGAAGTTCTTTTTTTAAAAACAAACAAAAAATTATGTTCTTTTTATTATTAATAACATGTCATTAAACATGTAACAGCTGAGTTGAGTTAGGTTATGGAGTTACTTTTTTCATTATTTTCATTTTTTGTAACTTGTCATTTTTTCTGCACTTTTATATTTTGATTATTGATATTGAACATATTTTGAAGCGTTTTAGTGCAAAAAAAAATATGAAAATTGATAAAAATCTTTAAACTGCATTTTTACCATTAGTGATACAGTTTTTCTTGATATATTCAGAAAATTCCTTGATGTACTGATATTCACTGAAAATTCAGAATAACCAACAACATGTGTTTGTGTGTGGTAACAATATGTATTTCTTTGATATCAAAATAATATATATATATATATATATATATATATATATATATATATATATATATATATATATAATAAATTTATTATAATAATAATACAGTTCCTTGCCTATTTTTTTCCTGTAGGTATTTTTAGTTTGTTTAATACATAACTGTAATAATAAAAAATATAGTTTTTAGAAATAAATTTATTCTTTATATACATTTTGAGTGACGTCATTTTTATACATTTTAACTATTATAATATGCAATAATGAGTGTTATGTCAATAGAAAAGTAAAATAATTAGGTGTTGTTTTGTTACAGATTGTCTTCCATCACAAGCTTTAGCAACTGTAACCTTTGTTAAAACATATGACTATCTTTTTGATTCTTTTAATGGTAACACTTCCAACTTTAAAGGTGATAAAAGCCCGAGAACCTATCTGCAGGAGGATGGTGCTAATTTTCCATTTTGGAAGAATGCAATTAAGATTGTAGACTGCAGGCAGTTTCAATCACAAAAGGTAAGGGGTGGAGTATCACAAACAGTGCCTATGAGACCGCCTTCACAAGATGGATGGATCATTTCTATGAGGCCTCTCATTGGAACTATTTGATTGACTCTCTACTCTTAACTTTTTAAGTATTTGCAATCTAAACCAAGATCCTTTGGAGAATATATTTGGATCCATTTGTAATAACTGTGGATCCAATTACAATCCCACAGTTGGCCAATTTGTAATTGGTTTGAAAACCTGCATTGTCAGTGGTCTTGGACTTAATGTTTTGATACAAAATGGTAATTGTGAGACTGATGATGCAGATATTTTGAGCAGTTTACAGACATTTCTTGGTATAGATTGTTCCAGAAAGGAAGTAGACACAAAACCCACTAACTACAGATGATGGCAATCATGACCCTGCTGCTTCTGGTGCTGTATCAGACATACCAACAATATGGCCTTGATATCAATGTCTTACATAGTGAATACATTGTACGGAGGCTGCTTGCCATATATTATTGTTATGATTGCATGGCTGGTCTGTTGCTAAACTTCTGATGATTTCATTCATGCAGGAGTTATGTTCGAAAAGTTTGTAGAGGGAGAACATAGGCTGACAGAAAAGGTAGTCAGTTGTGTTGTTGTCTGTGCAAACTTAATAGATCAGATTCTGGATGAACATGGTCATGAGGAGTGTTTGTCGAACATCATCAATGATCATATCAGGGAAACAGTAAGATTTGATTGGCTTGAAAATTTTTGCTAAAGTCATTATCAAGATGTGTACACCACCTTTATACAATCTGTTATCAGACTGTACCTTGGTAGTGTACACACAAAAATAAAAATAGGCTTAGAGTAGATAAGTTTAGGAATAAGAGAAAATTTAATGTAATGAGTTATTTGTAAATTAATTGCACATCATAATTTAGAAAAAAGGAATTATTTGTTTTATCTTAAAGAAAATAGTATGTATGTAAATTTTCTTTGTAATTAAGTAAATATCTTGTGTTACACAAATTGTTTTTATTTTGTTACTATACAAATTTTATAGTGTTCTGTATTTAAATAACAACTTAAAAAAGATATATAATTTATTGCTAAATTAATAATAAGTAGCATAGTAATATATTTATTATTGTACTAACTATATTATAAATAAAATTATTTTTATTTTTGAACGCTGAAAATTATCCTGATGTTAATAGTTTGCAATTTGTAAGTTTATGAAAATTTAACAATCTATATCACACAATTACGCATATACCTCTATGTTAGAATCTTTTTAAAGTGCATAAATAATAGTTTTTAAATTGTATGACAAATTATTTATTTATACTTTCATTAGTATACCAATGGCAAAATTAATATCAAGATAAGTACTGAGTGTTCAGATGTTTAAAATAAAAATTATTTTGCTTATACTGTAGTAGGTAAAGTTAAACTGTAGTGGGTTTAAATATAATATAATACAATGTACTGCGTTTAGCAAAAATAATATAAAAAGTCCACACTCAGATTGTCTGCAAATCTGTTGCAGACAAATCTGAGTTGCAAATCTGTTTATTCTATGTAATCTGTAGTACTGAATACTGACAAGTGATTACTAGTTACTACTAGTGACTTAGTGACTACTGACTAGTGACTAGTGAGGAAATAATGGAAATAAAAGTTGGATGTCGCAAATTTAGAATTTAAAAAAGTAAACGTATCCACTAACCGGTTAAGTAAACATAACATGACAAATAAAAAAATTAAATAATACAAACATGTCTCTCATTATTTTGTGATATAAATAATTGCAAATTTATTTCAACTGAGATAAATTTTATAATCAGGATAAGACTTAAAAGTAACGTGTCTAATTGTACTCTAACCTAAGTACCAGTAAATCTTGACATTTGAAAAGGTAAAGTTTCAAAAATTCTAGTTTCTATTTGAGCCATGAACAGTATGTTATATTTGTATGTATAAATATATTTATTTAAGAAATGTTTTATTTTACATGTATTTCATTGGGGTATGGGGTTAATTATATTTTACCCTTTGTAGGTTAACCTGAAATTGCAAGGACTTTATTTTTTTATTTATTTTCACAAATACCTATCTTAACAATTTTCTAAGTGGGACTTTAAATGGTAATTTGTATTGTGGTATTTGTTTTAGGTAAATCTTCACTTTAGTGTGGTTTGTCAG
This sequence comes from Callitettix versicolor, assembly GCA_022606455.1. Lineage (NCBI taxonomy): Eukaryota > Metazoa > Arthropoda > Insecta > Hemiptera > Cercopidae > Callitettix > Callitettix versicolor. The sequence goes on along the minus strand of CM040190.1, from coordinate 38,112,231 downwards.
TTATTGTAATTTTTAACCAAAACACTCACATGCCCAAAAATAATAGTAGAAAATGTAAAAATACAGGTCTATGGGAATTTTGGAAAAGATGGAAAATAAAAATTACAATCTCAATAACACTGCAATAAGACTGAAAATATCAAGTCTTTAGCTATAATAATTTTGGCTGTACGTTTGTTTATTAAAGTTGGACTGGGTAAGTAGTTTAATGGCTTTAAAATCAAATTTTTGCAAAATCGTGTCTTAGTGCACCTAAACATTGTTGTGAGAAGGTACTCTTCAAAATTTCAAGTCTCTAGTTATAATAGTCTTGGCTGTATGTTGATTATCAAATTTGGACTGGGCAAGTAGTTTATTGGTGTTAAAATCAAATTTTTGTTTTTGCAACATCCTTTCTCAGTGCACGCCTTTATGGTAACATAAATGTATCCTGAAAATTTCAAGTCGCTAGCTAAAATAGTTCTGGCTCTGCATTGATTATGAATCAGTCAGTCAAGACTTCTTTTATATATTAAGATATATATATATATATATATATATATATATATATATATATATATATATATGTGTGTGTGTGTGTGTGTGTGTATGTAATGTAAAAATCGTAACTTAGGTAAATCACCTGAAAGCGCAGAAATATTTTGTTTTATATAAGGAATTATAATTATTTACTTTACTATCCTATTTTCAATATTTTTAGAACTATTATTAAGACCTAACTTCCTCATCTCCTTGGGTATGCCTTGAGTTAAAGTGACTTTAAAGTAGTTTAATGTGAAATAACTTGCGACAGCAGTGACTTCATAAGTGACCGCAGTCGATGTAAATTATAGTTTAATTTAAAATGCTAAAGTTAATTTGTTTTAATAAATCACATCCACTCTTTTTATCCATTGTCAGTTGATTTAATCTGTAAAGGAATTTTATATTGAACTGTGCCATGGAATTGAATGTAAAAAGTGTCAAAAGTAACTGAAATGTGTTTTTCTTAGATGGCATTTAGAAGACTTCATACATTTGCAAGTCGTATTAACATAAGTGCTGAAGTAACACATGCTGTTAAAGAAAACCTTCCAGTAGTAGCATTAGAGAGTGCTATCATTACACATGGGATGCCTTTTCCTCATAACTACAATACAGCTATACAAGTACAAGATATCATTCGCAAAAATGTAAGTTGCTTTTTGTTAATAGGTAAAAATGCGCTTTTGAGTGATTTATCAATTTTCGTAATTTTTTCGCCAGCATAACACTATGCCCAAAAGTAATAATACAAAATATAAAAGTGCAAAAAATAAAATAGGAAAAAAAGTGGAAAATAAAAGTAACCCATATAACCTCAAAATTGCTATCTCATGAAAGTAGGTAACATATTTTTCATCGTGAAAATGATTAATTAAGTACAAGTTATTAATAATTAAAATAATATAAAGGCTTTTTTAAGGAAAACCTTAAGAACCAACTTGACTCAGTTGTTGGGTATATAACTAATATTCTGTAAACGCTACTAACCCTTGTAATTAGTGTTCATGTGGAGGATATGAAACAGTTGCTGTTTTAAAAAAATGGTGAATTCTTTGCATTCACAGTTGCAATATTTCAATATAAATTGAAATTTAGCTAAATAGAACACAAAGTTGTTTTTCCTAATGCTAAATCATGGGAGTGTATGTCTAACTTCATGCCAGCTTCTTTCATCATATTTGTGTGTGCATCAATCGCATAATCAACAGAAGTAACTGAGTGATTAATCGTGAGATGAGTAAAGCTGACATCAGAAAGGCAATTATAATCTTTCCAATAGTCACTAATAATTGTTGTTCCCGATAGAATCTGTTGTTCCGTAATGCTGAAAAATAACTGATATATCATGATAACAGACATGAGCAGTATCTTGATAGATCACATTGCTTTAATAATCTTTTGTAGTTTCCAGCATGCTGCATAAAAAGTAAACATCAATGATGTCACAATAATGTTTCATTTTTCCTTGTCGCAGTGTCCTCTGACATGTCAGCTCTCCACTGCCCTTGACAAGCTCCAGATTCTTGTACCAGGTGTTCTTATGAAGCTCCTGATCTGGTTGCTGAGGTCCAAAGATTCTCCTTTTTTGGTCTCCAGGACCTCATACTCAAGGAGAATATGTGCTGCAGTTTCAACCTCCTGCCCATACAGACAACACTCAGGTGAAGTTTGTAACAATCCCATCTTATATAATGACTTTAGATGTGACCATTTCCGGTCACAAAATCTTGATAACAATTTTCCTCAGTCAACTGTAAAACAGAACAAGTACCCTTATCAGTACAGGGTCTGGTCCCAAGAGAAGGCATTTCCATAATTGTTGTCCAGGGGATTGTGTTTATCCTTTGATATGCATCTCCATCCATCTTACTGCATCTCTCGCAGTTGTGCGACTAATCCCACACACGGGCTTCAGGTCTGCTCTCTTGTTCCCCTCAATCTTGCAATGCCCAGGTATTTATCCCAGTGGCATCATATTAGCATTTGACAGGACAAAGAGGGAGCAGAGGATTCTGATACCAATTTGGATTAGATTTTTACAGAGCTAAGAGCCTTTGTTGCTGCTTGGCTGTGTGAAAGTATACGAATGTCCTTACCTGTAAGTCCTTCCTCTGATGCTTGATGAACACATGCCGAGATTGAACAGATCTCAGCTTAGAGTGCTATGCAAAACCTTCCTAGGCTCGCATTCCTCAGTTCCTGCTTACCTCCAGTGTTTTGTCACATTACATAGTCAAGTAGCAGGTTTTTGGAGGCTTGAACACACATGTACAAAGGTAAACAAAGAGAAAGGAAACATAAGTTGCACATTACAGGATCTGTACTCTGAAATAATACACATGATAACGTGATAGTTGAGTGAACTATGGCCGCTTTGGTGCCTGGCTCTAGGGGTTGTTACTGTTTTGTTTTGTTTTGTATGAAGATTAGTTGAAGCATTATAGAGGCAGTGGTTTTAGTCAGTGATCCCTGTTTAAAAATGATTGATTTACTGTTTTGTAATATTTTTAAAATATTAAAACAGTAAATTCCATAAAGTAGAATTTTACAAAAATTACAGATATTCTTTTCTTATTTAAATTTTGATAAATAATTTCAGATAAGCCAGAACTTTGGATAATCGTGTCGCTAGTGTAAATATATTTATTACAAAATTGTAGTTCATTTCAGTTTTATTTAAAGCCTTAATGCGAGATAAATCGCCAAAACCATTAAAACCTATAAGCTGTTATTTTTTATTTGTGAAAAATTAGATTTTGTAGAATTTGTTATGGTAAAAGCCATGTGAATAACATATTTGAACATACAATGTGATAATGGCAACTTAGAAATAAATCATTATTGTTGTAGGGAGGAATTCCAGCGACAGTTGGCATTGTAAATGGTGTAATGAAAGTAGGCCTGACTGAAGAAGAAATTGCACAGCTGGCTGACCCTAAGAATGTTGATAAAGTTGTAAAAACATCTAGAAGAGATATGCCTGTTGTAATAAGCAGAGTGAGTTTTTTTATAAATAGTATTGATTAGCAGAATTTTTCTATTAATAAATTCATAAGTTAATGTTACACAGTATTTGGTAATTGTTCTTTATTTAGCAATCACGAGCAGCTTCTTCTGTATTTTGATAGATATTTTGCTTATTTTTGCTTGCTAACAACAGATTAATATGTTAAAAATTCAGAAAAGCAAGAAAAGGTGAAAAAACTTACTTTATTTCTATGCACACCAAGACTTTCTAACCTAACTAACATGGTATGTGCAGAAAGGAAGTAAGTTTGTAATGAATAATAAATTCAGCCAGGCATACCGGAGCACTGTACCGTGCCTGCCATGTCCGTTCCATATTGTGAGATAAAATACTCTCCTTATATCTTTTGTTTCAATACCTTATCTGTCTGTTGTTAGGGAACAAATATAAACAAGATTTTAAAAAGGGAAATGTTCGTCCTTGACTGCTAAATAGTAAACAATTATCCAATTTTCTACATAATTAGGCTTAGGACCTATTTTTCACCATCTAGAAGTCTTTAACTCACGTATGTTACTCCAGTTTCATCTTCAGGCCATACAGTTGGTCAAATCCAGGGCGTAGTCACAAAATTAACAAAACATAAACACATGTCACAACACTACATAGTTACATGATTATGTTACATGATGTTAAAATGTAAAACAATAAAATTTAGTTTGACCAAACAAACATTACTACAGACTTGTACCAGTGCGATTCATCAACGTTATGGTTATTAGGCTTTTATCATTTATTTGAATCATTTATCCTTAAAGCCATGTCATATTTAAATGAAAGTTGGTCATTGAGGATATTATGAGGATCTATTTCTTTTGTTTTTATAAAGCTCAAACTCTTCAATCACATCCACATAATTGCTTTTATTACATAAATGTAACATAACTCTATATTGGTGTGAGTATCTTCAAATTTATGGTTTTTGGTGATAGTAACCTTAAAGGTTTTTCACCGGGAAAAAAATTATGTTTTTATCCATGAGATGTTCTGCGAAAGCTGAGTTTGTGGGTAAATTCCTTAAATATTTTTTTGAAGGAGCAAGATGTCTTGATGAATATAAAAACTTTGGCAATCTGGTAACATTATATTTACCAGTTCTGTCAAAGTTGTCTGCATTTGTATTTTTATAACTTGCTTTTTTTAGGTAAGTTGTTAGTTTGTTTTGTTGTTTTTAGTAAGTTTATTAGTAAGGTGTAAAGTGTTTAGTAAAGTTGTTTTAGTAAAAGATATTCTGAAGGAAGCTTTTATAATTTTTTTGGTTAATTTTTTTGTAGGGTGTGGCTTAAAGTTGATCTGTATTCTGTTAAGATGAATATGTTTGTTTCTCAGGAACGATTTTTAAAAATTTTTGTTTTTATGTTGGCAACAGTTGAACTCCATTAGAAACCATAATGTACTTTATTGTATTTACTTCATTTTCGTAAGTCTATTTGTCCAAAGAGAGTGATAATCTGTGTGTGAATCAAGAATGTATCATCTGACTCATTGTGATGGTTTTCATATAAATATTAAACTTAAAACTATTGTTTTACTTTTGAAATTGATAAGTCTAAGTGTTTGCGCTTAAAATTAAATATACCTTCCATTACCTATCCTAATTGCTCAATTAAATTGACTACTGGGAGCTGCCGCTATCTGGTGACAAAAAGAAGAAACAGCACTACTAGACAGCTCCCTATATTCAACTGATAGGCCAGTCCAATGTCAAACATCGCTACCGCCGCATTACAGTCCCGGCTCTGTGATTCCTTTGTGCGACACTGCAGACTCAAAAAGACTTGGCTAAGGGGGAAATCTAACAAGAGGAAGAAGTAAGGTGAGCAATTTCCTTATCCTTTCTATTTAGAATTATTCCTAACCTAAGCACTTACTTCGTTATTGCCTTTTTAGCTACCAGAGGTGACAGGCACATATATAACGAACGTTTGGTCCTCCGGGCCGGATATAATGAGACTTCGGCCCTTCAGGCTGAATATTCAATTTTTTGGGTTACAATTCAATTTGTTGAATTTATGTACAAAAATTATTTATTTAATAATTTTATTAGTTAGTGTTTTGATATTAGAAATTTTATTTAATATCATATTTACTTGTACTTGGCAAAATAAGAAGTGGATGTAATTTTAAAAAATGAATATTTTTATTTTTTTGCAAAAAAATTATTCTTTAAAGAAAATCTTATTGAGAGAAGGTTGGAGCAGGCTCAAGGTCATCATATTAGGAAGGGTTTCTACCTGCGTATGTGTGTCTTCGGGTTCTCTTGTTTACTTTTAGGCTATCAGTTATCAGTCAACTGGATTTATTTATTTAATTTAACTTCCGTTTAAAAATAATTTTAATTTATTTTTCTTTGCTAATTGTAAAGTTTATGAGTTGCAGAGGTACAAATTTATGTAAGTTAAATTTTGTAAAATTTACTAATTTAAAATGTCTGATAAAAATCTGAAAATTAAAACTTTATTATTTAGGCTAGAAAAATTATTTTTGCGCATACAGCAGTTGTATGATGTTTCCCAATTACTTCGAACCGACAAGTCTAAAATCCCAGAGTTTCATACACGTTTAGCGAAGTTAGAAGAAACTTTTCTTAGTTATGAAAATACTATTGATGATATCATAGAAATCTTGGTTACTAATCATCCGACAGAAAGTGTTGATACTTATCAACAAAAATTACAAGCAGCTGAAACCTTGTACATCGAGATAATGAACGTTTCTTCGAAGTTTAAGGTCCCTACTATACCTACTTCTTCAAAAAAGGTTTCCGTAAACTTACCGAAAATTTCTTTGAAAACTTTCGATGGTACTAACCTTTCTGAATGGCAGAGTTTTTCAGATAATTTTGTATCATTAATTCATAGTAATGCCGATCTGGATGATGTGACTAAATTGCAGTATTTAATTTCAGTTTTAGATGATACTCCCTTGTCAATTGCTAAGACTTTGCCCGTTACAGAGGCAAATTATGCTGTTATTTGGAAGTTATTGACTGATAAATATGATGATAAAAGATTGATTGCTTCATATCTTTTAGATTTAATTTGTGATTTTACTCCATTGAATGTGGAAAATTCAGAGAATTTAAATAAATTCTTATCTACATTTTATGAAGCCACTTCCGCTCTTAGGAATCTCAAGATCGCAGATTTAGCGGATTTTATTTTGTTGTATCTATCTTTAAAGGTACTCCCAGTTTCAACAAGGAAACAATTTGAGAGTAAATTTTTGACGACAAATATACCAACTGTTGAAAATCTACTTGAGTTCATAAGAGAACACGCCAGAGTTTTAGAAACATTGAAGTCCAAGTCAAGTAATAATAATACGACAGGATCTTTATCCTCATCCAAAAACCTTGGAATTTTGCATCCAAGTACTCCCAAGCGATTTATGGGAAAAAATAAAAGTGCCAATTTGGCTGCTTATACTCAGACAAGCGAGATTAACTGTTCCTTTTGTGCAGGATTGCACACCTTTTTTTCGTGCGCCACCTTTCTTAAACTGAATGCTTTACAAAGAAAGGACTGGGTACTCAAAAATAAGCGCTGCTTTAATTGTTTAAAAAACAACCATTTTAGTTTTAATTGTTCTGCCAAAGGTGTATGTCGCCACTGTAAAAAGAGACATCACACTTTATTGTGCTTTCAAAGTGAGACTCCTATTGCACAGAAAGAGACTTTTAAAACAGAAAAAGTTAATGATTCCGCTAATTATACGGATAATGACGAACCTGAGGGTTCTAATTCGAAGGAACAGCAAACTGCATGTACCTCTTTGGAACATTCCAGTACTGCGGTATTATTAGGCACAGCTGTAGTGCTAGTAAAAGATAGTTCATGTATCTATCAGCCCGTCAGGGCTCTTATTGATTCTGGATCAATGACTCCGTTCATCACAACTTCTTGTTTGCGACGATTAGGTCTCAAAAGAAGAAAGTATCATTGCTCAGTAGCAGGTTTGGGTGATCAGAAGTTGTCCTATATTCAAGGTGTTGTGACTTGTGAGATTAAGTCAGTATTTGGAAGCCAGACCTTTATTACGGACAGTGTGGTTGTCAACAGAATAACTTCGGATTTGCCGATGGCGGATATCAACATTGCTGAAAATTCTAAATTTTCACATTTAAAATTAGCGGATCCAGAATTTAATAAAACTGGAAAAATTGACTTACTTATTGGAGCCGATTTATTTCCGTTGTTGTTTGACGGCGAAAAAATTCATGATAAAAAAAGTGGGCTTACTGCTTTGAGCTCCGCATTTGGTTGGATTGTAACAGGAAAGGTTCACATTCATGGGCCAAACAAACATAATAGTTTGGTCGCATTGCCTTCAATGCTGAAGCCCTCTTTGGAAGAGGCACTTATAAAGTTTTGGGAGTGTGAACAACCCATTGTAGATTGTCTTCATGTTAATCCTGAAGATGTTACCTGTGAAGAGAATTTTAAAAATAATTATTTTCGCCTTGAGAATGGACGTTATGTGGTCCCATTGCTCTTTAATGCAGAGACCCTTCTTTGTTAGGTCAGTCTTTTTATAAGCCCTCTCTCGCTTACATTCTTTGGAGAGGCGCCTGGCACTTAATCCAGACCTTAAAAAGAATTATATTGACTTCATGTGTGAATATCAAGCTTTAGGACACATGAGAGAGGTGAAAAAAGGTGAAGGAAAGTATTTTTTACCTCACCACCCTGTTATTAAAGAGTCAAGTAGCACGACAAAAATTAGATGCGTTTTTGATGCTTCTATGAAAACGAGCACAGGAAAATCTTTGAATGATTTATTATTTAAAGGGCCAAAACTACATCAGGAGATTGTGGACATGTTACTTAAATTTAGATTATATCCGTTTGTATTTACCTCGGATGTACGTAAGATGTTCCGCCAGATAATGATCAAGAGTGAAGATTGCGCTTTTCAGCACATTCTATGGCGAGAGTCTACTCAAGAGCCGGTGAGAGAGTTTGAACTTCTTACGGTGACTTATGGTGTTAAATCTTCTCCCTTTTTATCTAATAGGGTGCTACTTCAATTAAGTGAAGATGAAAAAGAGAGATTTCCTCTTGCTTCAGAGATAGTAAAGAATAGTACGTATGTGGATAACATAATTCAAGGGTTTTTTGATAGAGAGGTTGCTCTTTTAGCAAGATATCAGCTTGTAAACCTGATGAAAATGGCACAACTTGAGTTGCATAAGTTTGCCAGTAATGATCCCTCTATTCTAGAGGGATTGCCTGCTGATCATTGTGAGTTCAGTATGGACTTCGGAGAAATAAGTGAACAACCTATTAGTATGTTAGGTATTCAATGGCAGCCAAGGCTTGATTGTCTGTTTTACAAGGTTCTTCCGGCGAGGAAAGAATTCACAAAAAGAGGAATTTTGAGTTTGATTGCTGGTATTTATGACCCGCTTGGACTTTTATCACCAGTTGTATTTACTGCAAAGTGCTTTATTCAGGAATTGTGGCTTGTAGGCATGGATTGGGATGCTGAATTGCCTGATGCATTGTGTGTTCGCTGGAAAAAATTTCTTGCTCAGCTACAGGAATTAAACAAAATTAAGGTCCCAAGATTTGTAAATAGTGACCGGGCCACAGAAAATATTTTGATTGGTTTTTGTGATGCTAGCCAGCGTGGCTATAGTGCAGCAGTTTATTTGAAAAATAAGAACACAAATAAGGTTTTTTTATGTTTTGCCAAATCCAAAGTGGCTCCATTAAAAACTTTGTCAATTCCTCGTCTCGAATTAAATGGTGCAGTACTTCTTTCAAGCTTACTGAAACATTTTATTTCTCTATCAAATTTCATTATTAAGATTTCAGAAGTTTATGCTTTCACAGACTCCACAACAGTACTTAGCTGGTTGAAAACACAACCTTATTTATTAAAAACGTTTGTATCAAACAGAGTTGTTGAGATATTGAACAACTCAAGCCCTGAATGGTGGGGCTATGTGTCTACTGCCCACAATCCCTCAGATCTTTCAAGCAGAGGCTTGTATCCAGCGGATCTCGTGGATAACGTTAAGTGGTTTGAAGGACCTGATTGGTTATCATTAGATTCTGATGACTGGCCAAAAAAGACACCTCCTCTCCTGCAGAAGGTTCCAGAAACAAAGGAGCCCTCCTATGTTTCACTTGTGAGTTCAACGAATCCTTTTTTGGACGACTTTATTAATCGTTTTTCTTCTCTTCTTAAGCTGCAACGTTCTACAGCTTATGTACTTCGTTTTGTACATAATTTGAGAGTACCTCAGACCTCCAGGAAAAGAGGATCCATTACAGTTTTAGAACTGCAGAATTCTATGGAATTTTTAGTTAAAGGTGTACAAAAACAGGAATTTCATTCTGAGATGAATGCATTATCGAACAAACAATCTTGTTCAAAATACTTATTGACGATCGGGGTGTGTTGAGGGTGGGGGGTAGGTTACGTCACTCTGACCTCCCTGCTCTTTCTAAACATCCTCTTTTGTTGCCTAAAAAACATCATTTGGTGAACTTAATAGTGGATTATTTTCACAACTGCTATCTTCATGCAGGACCCCGTGCACTGCAATCGCTAGTGACACGTAGATTTTGGATTCTAGGAATTAGAAATGTGATCAGAGCAAGAATAAAAAAATGTTTGGTGTGTGTAAAATTAAAAGCACAGTCCTTTCAACCTATTATGGGTGACTTGCCCGATGTGAGAGTGAAATTGGAACGTCCCTTCTTAAACTGTGGAGTGGATTTAGGTGGACCTTTCTACATAAAAGAAAGTAAAAGAAGGAATGCAAAGATTCACAAGTGCTACCTTGCTTTATTTATATGTTTAGCTACGAAAGCAGTGCACTTAGAAATTGTTTCTGATTTAACAAGCAGCTCATTTTTAGCTGCACTGGATAGGTTGATGGGCAGAAGAGGGCACTGCCAAAAAATTTATTCTGATCAAGGAACGAATTTTCTTGGAGCAAATAGATATCTGACAGGACTCTACAAATCTTTGAAGGAGATTACCTCAGAAGAAAATTTTTTGGACGCCTGCTCTACACGGGGTGTGACATGGTCTTTCAGTCCCCCCGCGGGTCCCACATTTGGAGGATTGTGGGAGAGAGGTATACGCTCCTGCAAACAGCACTTGCAGAGTGTAATTGGAGTGCAGGTTCTTACCTGGGAAGAGCTAGAGACTCTATTTATTAAAGTGGAGGCTATGTTAAATTCTAGACCAATGTGTGCATTGTCTACAGATCCTCAAGAATTCGACGCTTTAACTCCCGGTCATTTCTTAGTGGGGAGCCCCATAGTGGGTCTGCTGGAAGAAAACTTATTAGATATTCCTCAAAATAGACTTGATCGCTGGAGATTGGTTAAAAAAATGAGTCAACATATATGGAAGAGATGGAGTCAGGAGTACCTTCATACTCTTCTTCCTAGATCAAAGTGGACTCAGCAGTCTAACAATTTAAAGTCTGGGAGACTTGGTATTAATAAAAGAAGCTAACTCAACGCCACTTCGCTGGAAGTTAGGAAGAATTATTGAAACCTTTCCAGGACACGATGGAATTGTAAGGGTCACTTCCATTCGTACTGCTGCTGGTACACTTCGGAGATCAGTGTCTAAGTTGGTCCCTTTACCAACAAAGTAGTGTTTTTTTGTTCTCATTTTTCAAGAACTTTAAGTTTAGTTTTGAGTTTTATACCTCCACTTAGGTTTTTTGTGTTAGTTGCTAAGTAGACACCCCTTATGGGTTGACAATTATGTTTGTACTGCCAAGTACAAGTAAACATTTTCATTTTTCTTTTGATGTGTTGGGTATCATCATTCAGTTCAAGGTAACCTTTTAGTTTTTTTGTTTTTCGATACTTAACACTTATAACTTAAATAACTTCTTTATTTAGCTGGGGGGTATGTTTGCGCTTAAAATTAAATATACCTTCCATTACCTATCCTAATTGCTCAATTAAATTGACTACTGGGAGCTGCCGCTATCTGGTGACAAAAAGAAGAAACAGCACTACTAGACAGCTCCCTATATTCAACTGATAGGCCAGTCCAATGTCAAACATCGCTACCGCCGCATTACAGTCCCGGCTCTGTGATTCCTTTGTGCGACACTGCAGACTCAAAAAGACTTGGCTAAGGGGGAAATCTAACAAGAGGAAGAAGTAAGGTGAGCAATTTCCTTATCCTTTCTATTTAGAATTATTCCTAACCTAAGCACTTACTTCGTTATTGCCTTTTTAGCTACCAGAGGTGACAGGCACATACACTAGGAAATTTAAGATGTTAATCAGTTTCTTCTTCCTGTGTGTATTGGAAGTTCAGATGTATTATGTTTAGGAAATTATTAAGACTTTTTTAGTTATCTGTTACTGCCTTTGAAAAGCACAGTTGTATCATCCATATACTAATAGTAAAAAACTATTTTTTCCCTATTTTGGTTCTTATCAGACCATAAACATTTTTTAAGTACTCAAAAACTGATGCCCACAGCAATTGTAATTTGTAATACCCACAAATTGTAATTGTAATACCTACTATTACCAATTGTAGGTAGGGGCCGCCTCGGTGGCCTAGTTGATAGCGTACTGGGCTTTCACCTCGACGATCCGGGTTCGATTCCTGGCCAGGGCTTGGCATTTTCATACGCTATAAATCATCCCATCGTCTGCATTAGCCCAAGTGTGCACAATAGTCGGACGTTAAACACCAAAAAAAAAAATGTAAAAGTAGGCTATGTATTGGAGCCTAGTTCTTAAAAATCCATACAAAACTATAATGTACATTTTCTGAATGCTAGGAAAGTGAAACCAATTGAAATTTATCGGTAAATTTGCGAAGTTTACGGACAAAATGCGATGAGTGATTCAATGGTGAGAAGATGGGTCCGACAGTTCAATGAAGGACGTAGTGAAGGGCACGATGAAGAACGAAGTGGGCGTCCATCTTTGGTTATAGAAGAACCGGTTCACGCGATCGATGACAAGATCAAGGAAAACCACAAGTTTACAATTAGTGCTCTCGCTATGGAATTTCCCCAAATCTCACGATCACTTATTCATGAAATTGTTACCGAAAAACTGAAATTTCATAAACTTTGCTCACGTGGGGTACCAAAGATTCTTACTAAGCAACACAAAACAAACCGGATGGGTAATGCACTTCAGTTTTTGACCCGTTATGATGAAGGCGGCGAAGAATTTCTGACACAGATAGTCACAGGAGATGAAACTTGGGTTTCTTACGACACCCCTGAAAGTAAGCGGCAATCAATGGAATGGAGGCACACTTAATCCCCAGCAAAGATTAAGCCAAAACAAATCTTGACACCTTGAAAAATAATGTGCACAGTGTTCTAGGACTGGAAAGGCATCTTACTCATTGATTTCTTACCACGTGGTCAAACAATCAAAGCAGATGTTTATTGCGAGACACTTAGGAAATTGCGCCGCACAATACAGAATAAGCGCCGAGGATTGCTGTTAAAAGGTGTTGTTTTTCTTCACAACAACGCACGACTACACACTGCAAATGTGGCGAAAAACCTCCTACAGAGATTTGGCTGGGACGTGTTTGACCATCCTCCATACAGCCCTGACCTCGCTCCTAGCGACTTTCATCTGTTCTTACATCTCAAGTCTTTCCTTGGCGGTCAACACTTCAACAATGATGAAGAGCTGAAAGAAAATGTTTCCAACTGGTTAAAGACACAGGCGACAAACTTCTATGAAGAAAGAATACAAAAACTTGTGCCACGCTATGACAAATGCCTGCAAAAATTCGGCAGTTATGTGAAAAAGTAGTTTAAGAGTTGTAGAATTTTGTGCAATAAATAATTTTTCCGTATCTGTACACAATTTAATTTTATTACCAAACGGAACTTACTTTCTGGACGTACCTCGTATGTGTCGCTGTATTGGTAAAATAAAAAAGTTATGGTTTGTAAGTTATGAAGTTTGTTTTTAGTTGCAGTTATGTTGAAGCCAACATTTTAAATACTTGTAAAATAGTCTTCAAATTAATTAAATGTGGTTTGTTTATACCATTGCAACATTTATTATAATGTGTATTGTTGCACTACTGTATTTGTAAATTGAAGGTAAGTTATGTTAAATTGATTAATTTTGTTTACATGCTACAAGGACTGTGGTGAGTTCATTTTTAGCAAATATTTTAACTTTACTTTGGATTTTGTTTTCACTTAAAACATTTGATCCAAAGGTAAACCAAGAACTGTTTGTGTTTTCGTTTTAACGTCTTGCTGACAACATTGCTTTTTTTAATAAATTGACATCTGTGTTTGTTATAAAAACTAGGAAGTTATTTTTGTATCTAATTGAAAAATTCTCTTCATTGATTTAGAATATGTAACATAAAACTTCCCTTAGCAGACACTCCCAATGGACAACTCTAATAAAAAAACATAAAAATAAATTAACAGATTGACATTCTAAAGGCAGGATATGGCCTGTATAAAGAAAATTATCCATTCCAGCAGGCCTACGTTATATACCTGACATTGCATTTACCTTCTAAAGGCAGGATATGGTTTGTAAAAAGTATCCATTAGAGAGGGCCTACATTATATTGCTGACATATTGTATTGACATTCTAAAGACAGGATATGGCCTGCAAAAAGTATCCATTAGAGTGAGCCTACGTTATAGAGCTGACATATTGGTTGGTTTTATTTCAACTTTTAGTTCCATAATATTTCTTTTTTTCTTTTAATATTCTAAGCCCAATGAATATATTTTAAATGAAAAAAATGTTTTCATCTCAATACATACAGTTTACAATAAGAGAAAAAGTAAGACAACTGACAGGGTCATGTCCCTGTCAGCTTTCACCCCAACATCTACCGTTTATTTATGGTGGGCCTTGTCCTTCTTTATATCACAAACAGGTGAACTCTAAGTGAGTTGCACAGAAAAATTAACACCAGGTACAGAATTCAAACCCCTTCTGTGTGTGTTGGATGTGTGTCCAACACCTCAGGACTCTGTCATTCGATCAGTCTGATACATCGACACTTTAACAAGTCATATAAGTTGTTGGCTATTATATTATTAATGTTTGGTTATGTTAGACAACTTATTTTTTTACCATTTGATCTTTAAAAGAATTATCAGAGCTTAAGAATGATGGGATTAGGTCTAAATACAACAGATGTCTGATAGAGCCTATAATCGGACATTGGTACTAAAAGATTAACTATCTATCGGACAAAATTATCGACCTTTTAAAATTCTAGCCTATACACTGAGATAGTTTAAGGATTGTTAAGGGCCATTTGTATTAAACTAAAATACTATGTATAGTATCATATAGTATTGTATAGTATCAACCTACCACAATAGATAAAATAAAAACCATATAGTATGGAATTGTAGAAGAATTGGATTCAAAAGAATAAAGTTGATTGACATGTGTTGCAGCTAGTTAGTTTTTGTTTTTCCAAATATATTTTTTTTTACTCCTTTAATTTACGGACACATCTTATATTTTTCTTATTTATTAATTAATTTAAATTATTTTTTCTTATTTATAGAATTTCGATTTGTTATTATTCTCTTTATTTGTTTCAACCAACTTTGGGGTACACCAAATCAATCACTTCTCAATGTTCTGTGCCTTCCTCGTAGCCCAGTATTGCTTCATACGTTGTGATCTTGCTTTTCTTTCTTCGTCAGAGATTTAGATCGTTCGCTTGGATTTGACTTTGCCTTGGAACCGTTGTTTCTTGTCTTTGGTTATTGTTTTGGCTGTTCTGTCCATGAGCATAGTGTCAGTGATCTGCAGTTCTGTTATGTCTTTCTCCGTTTCTCTAAACCAAAGTGGTTTGGCTCTTCTACTGCAAAAGTAGTCAAATATTTTTTTGGTTAGTCTATTTTTGTCCATTCGGAGGATGTGCCCATAAAAATCAATTCTCCTTTTTCTTATTGTGTCTGATAGTGTTTCAGTTTTTTGGTAAAGAGTTTCATTACTGATGTGGAGTAATTGGTTGTTACGGAATTTAGGGCCTAAGATTTTTCGTAATATCTTCCTTTCTTTGATCTCCAGCCTTTTAAGTGGGCCCTGGGTTGTGAGGATAATGTTTCAGCTGCATATAAGGCTTCTGGTTTAATTATAGTATGATAATGCCTTATCTTTGTATTCCAGGAGAGGGACTTCTTGTTGTATGTGTCCTTGGTAAGTTGGAAGGCTAATTCAACTTTATTTCTCCTAGATTCCATAGCTTTTTTCTCTAGAGCATTCCAGCTGATCCATTCCCCAAGATATTTGAATTCTTTCACTATCTCAATGTATTGTTCTCCCACTTGAAGCTTTTTTGGTGGTTTTTGTATTTGTTATTATTATTATTTTTTGTTTTTTTTCTAGTAGAAACATGCTGAACATTAATGGTAAGTTGACGTACTGAATTCCTCAAGTATGATCAAGTATTTATGATATTCCTTGCTATCAGAATATTCATAAATAAGGGTTTAATTTATTAATATACAGTCACCGCTTGATATTTCATACTTGACAGACCACAAAATTTTGAGCTATTAAAAGAGTTAGAAATAAAAAGAGGTTGATGAAAAGGAAAATCTGAAAATTCGAGTCTGTATTTCTTTAACAACAATTTTCAGTGCAATTGATATGTACAGTATATTTTTTGTCATTGAAAGAAAGAGACTTATATTTTGACACACCTATTATCACAATTAACAACAGCTTTTCACAAACGATATTGCATTTGAATAGTTTCTTTAAGAATGGACTGACACTGTCAAATAAATAGGCCTGGATTATCATTTATTATCTAAAATTTACTGTCTCAATCTGTTTAGTCTGTGCTGCCAAGTACAATGTCCTTTCTGTTTAACAGTACAGTTTATTTGTGCACCAGCTTTGTGGGGCTGATGCCTCACATTCTGACATTGTTTTTCCATTTCATAATGACAGATGAGCCATATTTTATCAGTGTTTTGAATGTGTTTGAAATAGTGGGTTATATAATCATTGATTGTAGAATAGGTTTATGGTTCAACAAATAAACAATGTTGTGCCAACACAAGTATAAACAAGAAATCTGATTAGTTAGTACAATTTATAGGCATAGCTTGGGCCAAGTAAGAATTATAAAGTGAGCATAGAACTTTCTCAGTACAAAATAAGGAAGGGACCAAAATTGATTGTTTTCGTATAATTTATGGAGAATTTTTCAAGAGTCCAAAGTCTCAGTAAGAATTATAGAAGTATCATTTATTGGGTGATGACTATATTTATATATATATATATATATATATTTCTATACGTGCTGAGGAATTTGTTGAGCTAAATTGTAATTAATGTTTCAGCTGTTTTCGGGGGGAACGACAGTGTCTGCAACTATAATAGCTGCAAGGCGTGCTGGTATTAAAGTTTTTGTTACAGGTAAATATTATGGGAAATATTAATCTTAAAACTTTCTGTTTTTGTACATGGTACACATACAGCATAATATCAGTTACCGTGAAATAAAAATAAGAATAATTTTCCATGATTATAAATATGAATAAATATAAAAATTAAATATCTTGGAAATATTGTCATCTTTTTAAATAATCTGTGACAATACATAAGAAGGGCAGTCATTGTATAATTACATAATGGATCTGCTCATTGTAGCACATTGGTCAATAAGTTGTGGCACAAGACACTTTACCATATCTATGCCTAGTTACAGATAAAATCTTACACAAATAAATGATGTTTGAAATTTAATAATGCTTCCTAAATAAATATTTCTTATATTTACAGGTTATATGATAATAATATTCATAGGTTTGTGCACTTTTAAAACATTTGTATTTGAAAGACTTTGTGTGTAAGGCCATGATTTTGTGCCTAATAACAAAGAGCATGTCAAAAGAGTAAGTTACATTATTTTTTGAAATTTGTGTGGTAGGCAGGAAAAGTCTGGTAGTCGCAGGGAAGTGTCACCTGGGTTTAATCGCAACACTCAAAATGTTCTGTACCTTCACCACTTTCACAGTTATGGAGAAGTTTTACTTGCCCCATCCACTGATTGTGAAAGTTAGTGATGTTATTTGTTTTTTTATAGCAAAAAAATATAATTGCTGAAAAAATGAATTTCAGTCACCCTTTTATTTTTTGATATAAAAATAACATTACGAACTCCTCAGTCAGTGGTAGGAGCAAGTGGAGTCTCAATAGTTGCTGGTGTGTGACTGAGTGGTGAAGATAGACATATTGAACATTACACCCAGGCAAAAGTTTTCTATTACTCTTGATCTTTTCCTGCCTACTGCGCGTATTAAAAAAAAAAATTACTTTTAAGACACCTTTTGTAATTAAAAATGACTCTGAACAACTTAATTCTAAGCAGAACTATTGTAATATTATGAAAAATCATGAATTTGGTTTATTAGGAAAAGTTATGTTTTCAATCAAAATTAAAAGTATTGACTTTGCTGTTTTGTTTAATATTACATAATTGGCAATAAATTATAAGCCTTTGGTCCCAAAAACTACTGAAAAAGTGTAAGTTATAACTCACAAATGGATCCTTGTTTTTATTCTGTACTTTTTCAAATAAGTTTTCCATTATTCAAAGGTAGTTAGTATTTTTTCAAGGAAAGATTTGGTTAATTTGAAAATTTGGTTTCAGTACTGCAGTATATTTTATTATTCAGTTAATATTATGTTCCAGGAGGCATTGGTGGAGTTCACCGAGGAGGACAAGACACTTTTGATATCAGTGCAGATTTGGTTGAACTAGGCCGCAATGCCATCACAGTGGTTTGCGCTGGAGTCAAATCCATATTGGATATTGAACGCACTTTGGAATATCTGGTACGTGTTGTATTACCTACTTATCATATAAAACAAAATGTGTTTGTTTTGGTAAATTTTAATTTGTACCTTTCACTCAAGTATAGGTTGTCTAATGAAGAGATGCAGTAATGCACAAACATGTTTAATGTTGAGCTTTTTTAGATAAATCATTTTTTTAAATGGTTTTTGTTATGTCTGAATTAATATTTAAGTACACAGTGAATAGGCTGTACTGAGTTTGCTCAAAGTTTTTATTTGGGCATATTGTGTTTACCTCAAGACAATTTTTGTCACATTTTTAAATAACTTAAACTGTATTGGTAGCTTTCATAACAAAACAAAGAACTATCAAATACTGTTGTAATAATTTCAGTTAAAACTGGCTCAAATGGAACACTAATGGAATAAAAAATGGATCACTGTCTGTTCCAGTAGTACCGTTAAAAGCCAGCAAATATAAAAGAACCTGCTACTAGAAATTTCTTAAAACCAGCTGATGGATTTTCATTGAAATTTGCTCATATTAAGCTTAGACTTAGTGAATATATTATGTTTGTAAATTACTATTTTTGAGGTTAACTAAAAAGTGTTTCATGTGTTCAAGTGTTTGTGGATTAATATAACCACATATTTTGTATTATGAATCTTGAAATTATTGAAAAAATATCGTAAAAAGTAAAATCAAAACCACAGTTTTTTTATACTGCAATGCTGTGGTGTCCAGAGAGAAGAGGTAATGTAATTTTCAGATTATTTTTATTGAATAACTAGTATTTGGACTTCACTTATTAATTTATAAATTGTTAAGGAAACGCAAGGCGTGTGTGTAGTGACATTCGGTCCTACAAGAGAGTTCCCTGCATTCTATACTCGTCGGAGTGGCTTCCTTGCTCCATACAATGTGGACAGTATAAGTGAAGCTGCTGAATTAATACACTCATTGGAACAACTTAAACTGGAGTCTGGGATACTTTTAGCTGTGCCTGTACCTGAAGCAGATGAACATGTAAAACGTAGGTGAACAATGATTAGAAGTTAATGAAATTTTAACAAATTTGTAGTGATCCCACAGTTTATATTGAAAACTGTCTTGCTTAAAACCAATGTTTAACATGTTACAGCATTGTCAAGATTTCTTAACAGACTAGAGTTAAACTAACATAAGAAAATTACAGTGATGTTAGAAAACCCTCTTGGCCTAAGAACTGGAAGGAAGAATTAAATATTTGTTTACATAAAACACCTATTATAAATAAAAGTGGGATTTCTAAATTAACTTGTACTATTTGCAAGGTTGCTTGTGTAGGCCAAACTGGTTGTAAGTTTAAAACTGGAATAGAATACAATAGAATTTGGATGTTAGGACATGAAGACCCTAGTCTCACTAACTGCTTAAAAATTCACAGTATTTCAGATTTTTATTCATTTACTTAATTTCAAATATTGCATGTTTGCAATCAATTTAGAAATTAATCATTTAGCTTTAAATAAAAGTAATTTAGTTCTACATAATCAGTTAGATTTAGGCAAATCACCTTTCCTAAAACCATTAGTCATGCCATTATCCCTCCTGTCCAGTTCTTAGGCCTTTACAATGATAGGGTTCTTGTGTTAGTTTGTACTTTAGTCTGTTAAGAAGACTTGACACTACTGTAACAAGTAAAACCTTGGTTGGAAATACAGTCTCTATAAAAATTGTGGAGTCACTAAAAATAGTTCATTAATTATAACAGATTTCCCCCCCCCCCAAGTATCTACGGTCATAATTGTAAATAGTTTAATGGCTAGAAGTAGTTTTCTTATACATCATTACTTGTAAGCACACACTTAGAAGATAACACCCAGGACTTGTTGAGTTTTTGTACATTTGTTTATTGGTAGCTCACTCTAAATAGTTTTTTAGTATCTTGAACACAAAGATAAAAAAATATAGCCACTTAACAAATTATTATATTTAAAATAGGAAATAATATGTGTGTGTGTGTGCAAATTTAGTTCTTTGAACATTATGAATGAAAAATAAGTTAACTACTTAAAATTAAAATTCTTATTTTTGTAAACTTTGAAACATTCATCTTTGCACTTGTATTTAAGTTTTATAAATATACAAGTACCTCTTCGTATTATACAAACCTAGAGAGTAGAGATTTGCCAATATTGTTAATTCTTAGTGACCTTGAAAGTTAGACTTAGCTGTCAAACATTTATGGTAAGAGTTCAGGGCTACATTGAGCTTTTTAATTTTAAAATGTTTTTAACGATATTCTTGCACCATTTTGAAATTAAACAATTAAAGAGTAAGAAACTTAATTTTACTATTTTAGAAAAACTTAATAAATTTGTAAAAATATGTTAAATTCAAATTGCAATGGATAGTTTATAAGGCTGTGTTACTGTTAATAAGGGTTTTTTTGTGAAAACCCTTGAGCCATGTGGAATGTGGTCTTGTAGCTTAGTCATGTCTGTTTCAGATCATTCAGCATTTCATTTGTGTGTTTGTTTATTATGAAGTTTTGCCAAACATATTGACTGAAATATTTTGAAATTTGGTACAAAGGTACCTTATATGAAGCCTGAAAGATATACAGTAGAGTCTCGTTTATCCGACCTTCACTCATCTGACATTCTGTGTTTATATTGTTAAACAAAAAGGACAATGAGAAAATGAGCCACAAGCGTCTAGTATTTGTTATCGTAGACTGTACTGTACCCACATCAGTTTCCTTATTAATTACAAACTTCATTATCCCATAGGATTCTACTTCTCTACTCTAGGACTTTACATAACATAGCATTTTTAGTAATGTAACTGTATTCTGTAATATTTTATCAATGCTAATAATAGTAACTGTGTTTTTCTATCGACATTTCATTTGTTGTATTCTGGTATATATTGCATTATAATCTTGTATTAAAATGATTAACTAATAGATTTTTGTGTTAAAAACTATGTTTACATGATTGGTTTTTAAAGTAATAACCAATCTTTGGTTTGCTTTTAACCTGTTTTTTCTTAACTTTTCCCTATTATCCGACATTTTTGCTTATCCGAAGTCACGGCAAGACTCTACTTTGTATGTAAGATTTTTCCATTCACTTACATATCAAGATGGCAGCCTCTAATTTAACAATGAGAGTGTAGTCTACTTCTTGTAATACTGGTTGAATGACAAGACTTGCCATAATTTTGGCCACTTCTTTGGAGAAAGAACATGAAATTTCCAATTAAGATGGTCCAGTAACATTTCCTGTGCTATAGTGGAGCACTCTGTGTATTAATTAAGAATATACTACTGTTCTTTGAACTATGAACTACTAGACATAGGACATAATATTTAAAAATGTTGTTTTTAAATATAATTTTTATTGTACGTAGATGAAATTATGGAACACAACATAGCGTCAGCATTAAAGTTAGCAGATGAGCTTGGTGTTAAAGGTAAAGCAGTGACGCCGTTTGTACTACAGAAGTTGACACATCTGACTGAAGGACATTCGCTGAAGACCAGTATCCTTGGTTTAATAACTTGTGCATGAATGTATGATACATTACTCTGGTATTTTGACCATGAAATTTTTCTGATCTTATTCGTTTTAACTAGAAATTTCAACTAAATTAATTAATTTAGACATTTTAAAATTAATTGTATTTTCAAAGGAAGCGACTATTTTACAGCAATTAAAAGCAAAAAACCATACATTACTTCCAAGTGGGCTACAGTACAGATTTATTTAAATGTACTGTATTTTTGTTCTAATTAATTTTTTTTTTTTTTTTTGGTTGGTTCTGATGGCTTGAATCATCCAGAGTTGATTGTAGTAGATAAGGTTTTTTAAAAACTTGAAATAAGTTGTCCTTTTTTAATTAAATTTATACCATTAAAAATATATACATATAATTTGTTTTTAAAATTAGAATATATTTAATAATGGAATATTAATGTTATTTAGTATAATTTATTTGGAAATTTGCCATCATTTGTGTATATAAAACAATGTACGATATTTCTGTACAGTCCGGTGGAGGCAGCTGAAGGGTTAGTGATCCTGCCATGCTTCTAGCTCATACTGTTCTCACTCATTTGCTCAACACACACATACACACACACACACACACACACACACACATTCACTGTTCTACATAAGTTGACTAAGTATTAAGTGTAAAGCGACCCGTACTGGTGGAGTAAATGACACCGTTATAATGACATATCAAACAGAGCCTTGGGATACCTAGCAGTCTTGATTGGGGGAAACCACCTAGATACCTCCTAGCACCTTGGGGGATACTTTAGCCTTACCCATGTATGTATTGAAATGTATAGGCTCTATGCTGTGAGATCATTTCCTTAGCTACTCTTGGATGTTCCAAGGAGTAATAATATAAAGTAGAATGAGTGGGATCTCACTGCACAACAAAAAGTTGGCCAAGTTCAACAAAATATCCATTATAAAAGTTGAGAGAAATCAAAATTGAAAGGGAATAATCAGAGCAAGCATTTGCAAGCAAATAATTAATCACAAATTATAAGTGGGGGAGCTACATACATTGAATCCTCTCTAAATCCTAAACTTTTTGAAGAGACTGGAGAAGGCGCTGATTCTGAGCATCTCATGAATACAGGAAGGAGGCACAATAGATATGCAAGAAGTTGCAGTACAATAGTAACCCTAGAAATTCATGCATTCATTCATTTGTGTAGTAGAGGTTTACAAAATGAAAAGATTTCTCCTTTTTGTAAACAGTCATCATGTCCTTATTTACTTAACAATAAACATATGTTGCACTGATCAAGAACAACGCCATAGTGGGAACACAAATAGCAGTTGAACTTCGTAATAAAAAGTAAGTTGTATTTTAATGTGAAAGTTTAGATTTGTGTCCCAAACTTTTATGCTGGAGAAAAGAAATGAATTTGGTGTGTACTCTTGTATACATATTGGAATACAAGTATACACATTATAAGTTTTATTTTTTCAAATAAAAGCTAAATCAACAGCAGCAAAAAAAAGGCTTATAAACATATTGAAAAAGAAATTCTGTGCAACGGGTGTGCTTGTTTTTTAGCCTTGCATAAGTCTTTATACATCGGAGATATTTTACTAAGATACATGCGCAAGTCCCCTTCTACTTCCAGACTGTTTCTATATTTATTTTTCAATGTTAGGAATGAAAATCCAGTTTCCACAGAAATGTTGTCTTGAAGGGCAACAAATACTTAACAGCTATCTAACTTTGATATTCAAATGTATTCTTTTTCTAGTGTAATCTAGAAGGTAATCATTGTCTTTCGGAATGAAAGCTTTTCAGGTTATTGTCACAAGACACCTCTATTAAATTTTTTTTATTAGCCATTAAAGATTTCATTTATTAAGGTCACCAGTAAACTGGTCATGGACCCATTCATGGTTTTAATCAGAGGGTGAGAAGTACTACCTAATAAGAGTATTTACAGGGCCCAATTGTTAGATTATTTGTCGCTTTGTTTTTAAAGTCCCCACTAGTCAAATCGTTTTCTTTAAGAAATGAATCAAGCCACTGAAATTGGTTACAACTCTTGATTCCATTCTTCCAGGGAGAAATTTTTTATCATAGCCTCTGTTTTCTTCTAAACATAGAAAACATCAGCAGTATCTCCTTGAAGTGATAAGTTCCAAATATTTAACTTTTAAAAAATATTAGCTAAATATGCTAGTTTAAAAATCATTCTTATCACGTACCCCCCAAAAATTAATTCACATACTCCCAAGGGATATGTGTACCACAGTTTGGGAACTGCTGGTTTAAAAATCTGTTTTGCCACAAAACAGTAATACTCTGCCATTTTATTTACCAGAATGTCCCCCAGCATACTTGAATTTTCCAGAAAGTCTTAAGAAATTGTATTTGATATGACATCTACATTGTGTTATTAAAATTTTTTAAAATTTTATTCTTCATTTACTCTAATGTACTAATTTTGCTATTGTCATAAGAAAAATTTGAATTTTGAAATTGTTTATCATGATAACTTGTTTATTATTAAAGATAAATCAAAATTCTATTCCTTTGTTTTCTATTAAAAAAATTTTAAAAGTAGTAATGACATTTTTTCCTTTTAATTAAGTAAAACCTGTCATATTAATGTCTGGAATGTCATATTGCACTGCTTTATAGGTAGTTGAATTAAAAGCTTTAAAATGATAAGGGAAAAATTTTACTATGTTAACTATTAAAACTAATAAATTATATTTCCAAAATTTTTAGGAATGAAAAGCAAAACAGCAGTGATAGCGCTCAGTTTACAAAGTACTGCACTCCTCTTGCTTCCCCTGTGAGTATGAAACATTTTGTTTTTGGAAGCTGTTATTTTGAATATTCATTAGTCTTCTTTGATATTCTGAACCTTCATTGTCAGTCTTCGGCAACTGCAGAATAACAAATTTTAGGTTTGACAGTAATGACTATGTTTTTAGAGTGGATAGTTTAAAAAAATTCAATGGTGTCTAGAAATTACAAGCCTTCAAACTGAATACTTGTCATAGACCCTGTTTATACTTATATCTGGGATCAACTTCAATTGAGGTTAAGGACTTTCCTCTTCATTTGTCGATTTTTTGTTACGTTACTCTATACATTCGATTTCACTGCTCTACAAAATTGCTGTGCTACGTGTAAAGTATTCACTTTATTTACTTCAGAACATAAGTTAATTCAGTTGTGTTACTTTCAGTTTGAAGAAGTATTCACTTCACCTACCTTAACAACATAAATTAATTCAGTTGTTAATTCGGTTTGATTTCATTTCATCA
Source organism: Callitettix versicolor (assembly GCA_022606455.1). Taxonomy (NCBI): domain Eukaryota; kingdom Metazoa; phylum Arthropoda; class Insecta; order Hemiptera; family Cercopidae; genus Callitettix; species Callitettix versicolor. The sequence goes on along the minus strand of CM040190.1, from coordinate 38,087,081 downwards.
CAAAATTTTCTGTACAGAGCGTAAAGACATATTGACTTAAAAAAATGTAGTTTTGCATCAATTATGACACTTTTTTATATTTTTATTGCTAAATATAACACTTCTCTATAATTATAGTTTCTACTACTATTATTACTACAAGCAATATTTCACTTATTTTTTTCATTTTAACATTTAAAATTTCTAATTCTACCATTATTTTAATGATACAATTATATAACAATTGATGAAAACTTTGACCTGGAGTCAGATCATTCACCAATAATTCTAACACTTAGCGAAAATATCATTAAAACTGAAAGGGGTCCCACACTGGTTAACAAGAACACAGATTGGGAGGGCTTCCAAGAAGCACTGAATACACACATCTGTTTAAAGGTACCGCTCAAGACCAATGGACAGTTGGATCAAGAAGCTGCCAAATTTGAAAAGGATATTCAGCAAGCAGCCTGGGCAAATACCCCGGATGTCAGAAGATGTATGGCTGGTATCAGTTATCCTAAAGAAATTACGGAGTTAGTAGCTGTTAAAAGGAAATTAAGGAAAAGATGGCAACATACACGCTCGCCTGAAGACAAAAATAGGTTAAATAATGTTGCTCAAAGGTTAAGAAGGGAAATCTTGCAATTTAAAAACGAGTCCATAAATAAATACCTAAGTAATGTAACGCATACTAAGGAAACGGACTATTCGCTCTGGAGAGCCATTAAAAATTTAAACGACCTTGCATACATAGTCCCCAATTAGGTCTGCAGATGGAACCTGGGCGAAGGATAAACAAGGGAAAGCAGATGTATTCGCTACATATTTAGAACAAGTATTCCAACCTAATATAAACTTTCAATCTCAACAAGAAAATATAACAAATAGAATTAATCTTGACTATAATGTACTTTCACAACAAAATAATGAACATAAAATAGATCTTGTAACTAAAGAGGAAGTGGCTAGGGAAATTAAATTTAACATAAATTCAAAAAGCCCCTGGTTACGATTTAATAACTGGAGTAGTACTGAAACAGTTACCAAGGACAGCCATTATAAAACTTACTAACCTTATAAATGCAGCTTTCCGGTTGAAGCATGTACCAGACATCTGGAAAATGGCCGAGGTAATTATGATCCCGAAGCCCGGCAAGCCACCTAATGAACCTACATCATATAGACCAATCTCACTACTTCCAATAGTTTCAAAGGTATTTGAAAAACTGTTACTTAAAAGACTCAAACCAGTTATAGAGATAAACAATCTCATACCTACCCATCAGTTTGGGTTTAGGGATAAGTACTCAACTATTGACCAAGTGCACAGAATAACCAACATTATTGAGAAAGCATATGAAGAAAAGAAAATTTGCTCCGCCGTGTTCTTAGACGTTGCCCAGGCCTTTGATAAGGTCTGGCACGAAGGGCTAATCTCTAAGCTGGAAAAATATTGCCAAAAACATATTCTGAAATTTTGAAGTCCTACATAATTGGCAGAATGTTTTGGGTTAGGCAGGAGGAACATTCTCTAGCATGAGAGAGATTAAGGCGGGTGTACCTCAGGGCAGTGTTCTGGGACCCTTGCTTTATCTTCTCTACACAGCTGATATCCCGCAGCCGGATTGTGTGTCAATCGGCACATTTGCTGATGACACAGTTTTCTTGGGTGTGGAGACAGTAGTAAAGTAGCAGCTGTAAAACTGCAACAAGCATGCGATGAGTTCGTTACCTGGACCAAAAAGTGGCGAGTTAAAATTAATGAGGGTAAATCGGTGCATGTTGACTTTACTTATAAAAAGGATAAGTATGTTCCGATAGTAATTAATAGCACAAATATTCCATTCAATAACACTGCAAAGTATCTTGGAATGAACTTAGATGTGAAGCTGCGATGGGCAGAGCACATAAAAAAGAAAAGGACAGAACTTGACATAAAGTATAAAAAAATGTACTGGCTGATTGGTAGGAAATCACAACTGTCAGTACACAATAAACTTGTATTATACAAACAAATACTTAAGCCCGTATGGTCCTATGGGATCCAGCTTTGGGGTTGTGCAGCTAAAACCCAAATCAAAAAAATCCAAGTCTTCCAAAATAAAGTTTTAAGGAACATTGTTGACGCCCCATGGTATTATCGTAATGACGACCTTCACAGGGACTTAAAAATTCCAACAATCAGAGAAGAAGCTAAGAGACTGGCAGCAAAGCACGAGGAGAGACTCCACTCACACATCAGCACTGATATTCTGCAGCTCCTGGAAAACACTCATTTAGAGAGAAGGCTAAAAAGACAGCAACCGTTTGAACTGGTTTAGTGTAAATACTGGGACCTCTGTTGGGAGTTCTCAGTTGTGATTAATTTATTTTAGAATAATATTGTAGGTTAGTCATCTAGTGACTAGTGACAATTGTATAGTAATAATAATAAATTATTATTATAAATAAAAAAAAAAAAAAAAAAAAAAAAAAAATTTTAATGATATTTACTCCACGCTCACCTTTCATTATTTGAACTAAGTCACGTGTGTGTGCTCGCACGCATGTATATCTCTGTGATAACCAGCTGTTTATGAATTCTCAGTTTGGTTTTATTACAGCACAAAATTTGCCAGTTCTGTGCATAAAGAAATTCACTTCAATTATTTTGTAATATGTCTTCTTATAAGTTCATCTTTTTTAGTGGCTTGTTTATGTAGCCTGATACATGAAAATGTGCTTTATCTAACATAATAAAATTACACAAAATTCTAGGATTTTCACTAACATTTGAAACACATAGCAAAATTGTAGTCAGAATTGATTTTTTTAAAGAAATTTTTATACAGACTATTTTATGTAGAAATAACAGTAAGCACAGGATCCAACAACTACATGAAATCTTGCTGAGCAACCTGGCCAGAAAACTGTGCCTTATTCTATCAATGTTTTCTGGAGTCCTTACAATTTTTTCTCTTCCTTAGTATAAAATCTTGCTGAGCAACCTGGCCGGCAAACTATGTCTTATTCTAGCAATGTTTTCTGGAGTCCTTACAATTTTTTCTCTGCCTTAACATGAAATCTTGCTGAGCAACCTGGCCGGCAAACTATGTCTTATTCTATCAATGTTTTCTGGAGTCCTTACAATTTTTTCTCTTCCTTAGTATAAAATCTTGCTGAGCTACCTGGCCGGCAAACTATGCCTTATTCTATCAATGTTTTCTGGAGTCCTTACAATTTTTTCTCTGCCTTAGCATGAAATCTTGCTGAGCAACCTGGCCGGCAAACTATGCCTTATTCTATCAATGTTTTCTGGAGTCCTTACAATTTTTCTCTGCCTTAGCATGAAATCTTGCTGAGCAACCTGGCCAGCAAACTGTGCCTTATTCTATCAATGTTTTCTGGAGTCCTTACAATTTTTCTCTGCCTTAGCATGAAATCTTGCTGAGCAACCTGGCCAGCAAACTATGCCTTATTATATCAATGTTTTCTGGAGTCCTTACAATTTTTCTCTGCCTTAGCATGAAATCTTGCTGAGCAACCTGACCAGCAAAATGTGCCTTATTCTATCAATGTTTTGTGGAGTCCTTACAATTTTTCTCTGCCTTAGCATGAAATCTTGCTGAGCAACCTGGCCAGCAAACTGTGCCTTATTCTATCAATGTTTTGTGGAGTCCTTACAATTTTTCTCTGCCTTAGCATGAAATCTTGCTGAGCAACCTGGCCAGCAAACTATGCCTTATTATATCAGTGTTTTCTGGAGTCCTTACAATTTTTCTCTGCCTTAGCATGAAATCTTGCTGAGCAACCTGGCCAGCAAAATGTGCCTTATTCTATCAATGTTTTCTGGAGTCCTTACAATTTTTCTCTGCCTTAGCATGAAATCTTGCTGAGCAACCTGGCCAGCAAACTGTGCCTTATTATATCAATGTTTTCTGGAGTCCTTACAATTTTTTCTCTTCCTTAGTATAAAATCTTGCTGAGCAACCTGGCCGGCAAACTATGCCTTATTCTATCAATGTTTTCTTGAGTCCTTACAATTTTTCTCTGCCTTAGCATGAAATCTTGCTGAGCAACCTGGCCAGCAAACTATAGCTTATTCTATCAATGTTTTGTGGAGTCCTTACAATTTTTCTCTGCCTTAGCATGAAATCTTGCTGAGCAACCTGGCCAGCAAACTATAGCTTATTCTATCAATGTTTTGTGGAGTCCTTACAATTTTTCTCTGCCTTAGCATGAAATCTTGCTAAGCAACCTGGCCGGCAAACTATGCCTTATTCTATCTATGTTTTCTGGAGTCCTTACAATTTTTCCTCTGCCTTAGATTAAATTGTGCAAAGTAATCTTACCCAAAGATAAATTTAAACTCGTGGCTTAACAGTTTACTCATTGATCATATACTCATGGTAACTAAAGTTAAACTTTACAGTTGGTACACAACCCCCCTACCCGTCACAATAGCACTTGGTTTTCCTAATCTTGACCTTGCTATAAATGGGTATCTGAGGTGTAGACATTTAAAAGTTAGTATTTTATATTTTTTTTTATACTTGTAATATTAGTCTTGTACAGTTTAAAGAAATTTTATTCATTTAAAAATAAATGCACAAGCGCTATAACACAAAGTGCTATATCAGTTCCCTTGCTCTCTATTACTTAGAAATTAATAATAGAGTATTTGATCAAGAGAGTGCTTAAACTGTATAAATGATCTGTAGACTTAAATACAGTACTTGTTTGATTTAGCACTTCCTTGATTTTGCCACGTTGCATTGTATTATTGCAATGTATTATTAAGTCTTACTTTTTCAAACTTTTGTAATTATTTGTAAAACTATTTTCAGTATTCAAAAACCATTTCTAAATTATGTATGAATATTTTAAAACATTTAGTATGTTTTATGCAAACAATCTTAGCACTGTATTACAATAATTTAAATACACTTTCTCAGTCACCCATATCCATTTATCAAATACTGCTTACAGTGTACTTAAGTTCTGCTTGTCTAATTTTGTACTCCCAGCTGTAGTTCTAGCTGTAAAGGTCGTCAGTATTAATTCAACAACTTTGCATAAATAATTTTCTTGTTATAAATGGAAGTACTGAATAATCACTTTTGTATTGTTATAGATTGTATTCGGAGGGTCAGTAGTTGATTGTGTTGTCAATGTTACGGATCAATTTAAGGTAAGTAACTACGCACTTTTAATTTGGGGAACAATCTATGCATGATTAGTTTGGGTAAAAAAGAAACCAAGTACTTTGTGTAATAATTTTGGCGCTTTAATTTTGGATTAGAAGTTTCAATAAAGTAACATACATTTAAAAAAATTAATAAATGCATTACTATGTGAAATACATACTAGTGGGCCAGTGCAACCTTTTGCAGTTAATGGGAAAAAACAAATATTATGCAACAATGTACAGCAAGAAGTTGAACATTGAACAAGAAGTTTATAGCACCTCAAGTAACACCATTTGCTGGTATTTAATTAGTATAGTACACTAATGTTTAATTCAGTACTTATATTTTAAGATTACTGTATATGTCTTGTTAAGTAAAATCATTGCAAAACCATGTAGGGCTACTATTTCTTATCAATATAAACGTCAGTTAAAATAGACGTAGTAGTTATAGTTTATACTTATATGACCAGTTCAATGAAGCAGTGAGTGGTATTCATTATATTTGGGTTATTTAATACAATAGGCCTTACTTTGCACTACTTTCGTATTTAAAATTATAACCTATAAAATTAATGACTGAATTCTGACATTGTACCTTATTGAATTATCTACAAATGAAAGTTACTAGAACTAAATTTTATATTATGTACATAAATTAGTCTACAGTATTTACTGTTTACTAAAGCAGAGTCTTTTATAACATAATATATTAGAAGTGGCCCAGATTATTTTACCAATTCTACTTTCAAAAATGGTTGGTCAATAATTAAATCTTGGATACAGTAATAATTTAAATATTCATTTCAGCAATGTTGATTTAGCGGTCATCTGTTTTGGTACACATACACATAGTTATCTGCATTGTGTTTCACTCATGGAGACACTTTATACTGCTCCTGGGATTTTGTTTACAGAGCTTTTATTGGTTTTATTTTATTATAACGCCTTAGAATGGAAAAGTATGAAGCATGACAGTTCCTTGGTGTTCTCATGAACCTGTATATACCCCACATATAAGGTTGTAATAACTCAGGTCCTTATTTTTAGTACAAAACGGATTGGAATGCTTAGTGTAATAATATATGAAAAATATACATAAAATGTAAAATATATCATTGATGTAAGCTGAGTTAACAATATTTCTTACATTATCTCCTATCCCTGCGTTTTTATCTTCTCAAAAGTCTTTCGTATTATAATAGACAGGGCTGTATCTCTTGATTATAAGTTAAATTTAGTTTTGCTTTACCAAAGTGAATAGTTTTCTGATGGTAAACAGAATTTTCTTCTCAAACTAACCGTACAGGCCTCCACATAACAGTACCATAGGTAAGATGAAGATAAATACTTTACTATCAGTATAGTTCATTTTATAGTTACACAATTAATTTTGCAATTTTATTTTTATTAAAAGTTCCTTTGGATAAGTGGGATCTGGCTGTACTGGATTACATAAGTAAAAATTGAAATACTGTAGAGTGATCTTAATATAATCAAGCATTTCCAATAGTCCAGTGTTTTCAGAAGGGCAGGTGGAATGGAAACGCTGACCATACCATCAGTCAGTGTGACCTTTGCAAGATGGAAATACTAAGCTCAGTTTAGCGATCTGTTTGCATCATTGTAGGCCTACTTGTAATTCACCATTCACCATTTTTAGTGTCGGTACTAATTAATGCGGTGACACTGTATGTTTAAAATATCTATACCGAGCATATGGAAACATAAAACTTTATTTAACTTTTTTTATCATCTTTGTTATACTTAAGGCTAAAACTAATAAGGTTAAGTAAACCACAGATGATAGCAGAATCGTATTTCATATATATAGTAATACTAAGTAGAAAGTGTTCTACTTTAATACAGTTTAAAGTAATTTACTGCACTTTGTGCTTAAATAACTACACTTAGAAAAAAAATATTGTGCATAGAGACTACACAGGTTAGAAGTGAATACTTGTTATTGACCTTTTTTTACACAGGTATCCAGGATCAACATTCAAAACATTTATAGTATAACTAAACTATACTTATTATAGATACAGTTATACTGCTAGTATATTCTGAGTTGTTCCTAATTCTGTTGTAAACGGCCTCATTATCTCGAGGTAACTACTTTATGTTCATTTTGTTTTTAACAGTTGCCTTCATCACCTAAACTTTCATTCAGTCTCTTTTTGGAACTTATCCATTTTTTTTTAACTTAATAATTGATACAGACCCTCTTCACAATGTAAAATTGTTTTTATAACTTATAAATTACACAGAATTATATGAAAATTATAATATTGTTGACACACACACACACACACACACACACACACACACACACACACACACACACACACACACACACACACACACACACACACACACACACACACACATATACATATATATATATATATATATATATATATATATATATATATATATATATATATATATATATATATATACACACACACACACACACACACACTTTTAATTTTATTTTACTATACTTCATATTATATATTTTATGCAATATGAATAGGTTTGCTATTAAATTGTGTTTTTTAATGAACTTTTACTAATCTGACATTTTTGTTAAGACAACAGTCCTGTGGTCTGATATCTGCCAGATTAGTGCATTTCTTTCCCTTACTTTGTGTAACACTAAATCAGTTCATCCTTTGTTAAGTTTGTCTGATTGTTTTAATTTGTATAGGTTGAAGGCTGCACTTTGAAAGGATGTATCAATCAGTGCCCTGGAGGGGTTGGACGTAACCTAGCTGATGCCTTAGGAAAATTGAATGTTACACCCAAGTTTGTATCAGCTGTTGGGAACGACCTGTTCGGCCAGTTCATATTGGAGTCACTGAAACATGTTGTAAGTTTGTTGCACACTCTTGTAAAGGGAATTTAGCACTTGCAGCAACATGTAGGCCTACATCACTCTCTAATAATATGACCATTCTCAAATTTAATGTAACTGTCACATTGTTGGTAGTTTATTCTTTGAGGCTTAAAATAAAAGAAAGTTTTTAACTGTTTTAGGATTATGAAGGTGTTTTAATAAGTGACGACAAGATGACAGCCCGCTACATTGTCGTCATAGATAAGGAAGGAGAGTTCCGCTTGGGTATTGGTGACATGGAGATTCATAACTCCATCATTCCCAACCATGTACAGTAAAAACTCTTTAAATTTTTCTTTCTTTCTTTTTACTATTTATTTCTTACTATACGAATTTTAGAAAAAGTATGATGATAGTGTAAAAAATGTATTATTTTAATATAACTTTTTTTAGGACTTCTAATTGTAAAAAATGGTTTCAACACCAATCTGTAATGTGGCAATTTTGTGTGGATAACTTCCATTGAAAAATATCGATACTCATGATATCAGATAATTTTGTTTTGTTTTAACAAAATATTTACACCAAGAATAGTAATAATTAATTGTGTTATTATTATTTATAATACTATAGAGCCATTATTACTTATAATATTTGTTGACAACCACATTTCCTTACGTTTTGGTGTTTTGACCTAAAATTTGTGAAAATTACATTTTACTAATGTGAAAAAACTAAATATGCATTTATTTAATTCTTTAAAAATACAAAAAGTTAATAAATCAATAGTCTACATACTACAAACATCTATCAATCTTTCTTGATTGATCATCATCTGAAATTGATTAGGATGTTGTGAACCTAATCTTTGAAAATTCCACTTTACTAATGAGAAAAAACTAAATACACACATAATTAATACAATAATGTAAAAATACAACAAAATATATTAGAAAAGTAATAATGTACTATAACATGAACATAATTACATTTGTATTACATTTTACTATTGAAAAAAAGCTAAATGAACTCTTTATTATTACTATAATATACTCATACAACAAAGAATTCTAAAAAAACAATAATCTACGCCTGACTCATGTATCAACATCAAGTGGGTACTAATAGATAAAAATAACGCAATAAGGCAATAAAAAAAACAAAAAAATAGACAGACAATGCTTTGCTGTGTAAATACTAAATAGTCAGTTGTCTATTTCCTGCTGAAGGTGTAATGCACTCATCAAAGAGATAATACATGTCTTAAGAATTTGTTGTGTTTCTGAATAAAATAAAACACACTCCTATTTATCTTGTACTTATTTACAGATAGACAAGTTTTTAACAGAATGTCCAATGGTAATTTTGGATGGGAATGTACCTGCAGATAGTATTCAACTTATTTTAAAATTTTGCCAAGAAAAACAAATTCCAGGTAAACATTTAAAGAGTGCTTTTGTAGTTTAGTCTGTATTAGATTTGGTCATCATCCTTAGCTCTATACTATATTTGTTCTTTTAATATGCAGCTGCCTCGGTGGCCTAGTTGATAGCGTACTGGGCTTTCACCCCGAGGACCCGGGTTCGATTCCCGGCCAGGGCTTGGCATTTTCATACGCTATAAATCCTCCCATTGTCTGCATTAGCCCAAGTGTGCACAATAGTCGGATATTAAACACCAAAAAAAAAAAAAATCTTTTAATATGCGGAACATAGAAGAAATCAAAATGGCGGACCAGTAAATTTCAGTCAAAGTTATTTCAGCTATTTTTAAAAATTAGAACAGTAAAATTTTGCTTAACCGCCAGGGTCGTAACCGGGGACTGTAATGGCTAATTGAGTAGACTGATAACAGAAAACCCTTAAAAAAGAACTCACCCTGTTCACTGTATATGAACAAGGGCTTAAAAATGCACGTTCATGAACTGGATATATGTTCCATAATAAAATATAAGTGCTCCAAGCACTAATATTGGGAACTACACTTACATTGTTTTAATCGAGTGTCTTAATAGTATGCTGAAATGCTAAGCCACTACTCCCTACACAACAATTATCATAAACAACACCAGTCACTTCAGCTTATCAACCACAAATGCAACTGACCACTTGAGCGATGGCTCATAGATGACCAAAATGTGACTGATTAATAAAAAAAAATTGCTTTATTTAGGTACCCGCATTGCTCAGCAATAAAGTGAAAATTATTTTTTAGTGCAATTAAGTAAAATAATTAAAGTTAAACATAAAATGGTTTATAGGAATTGTTACTTCACAATGTAGCACAAAATAATTAAAGTTAGACATAAAATGGTTTATAGAAATTGTTACTTCACAATGTAGCACAAAATAATTAAAGTTAGACATAAAATGGTTTATAGGAATTGTTACTTCACAATGTAGCACAAAATAATTAAAGTTAGACATAAAATGGTTTATAGGAATTGTTACTTCACAATGTAGCACAAAATAACTGTACTTATTTATTAAAAAAATCTGGTGCGTAGAGCCTACATATCTAGGATCAACATTAAATACATTTGTAGTTTATTTAATTATACTTATTATAGATAATACTTATACTACCAGTCTAAACTGCCTCATTATCTCGAAGTAAACCTACTTCTACTTTACATTCATTTTGTTTTTAACAGAACAAGCCTTCATCGCTTAAACTTTCATTCGATTTCTTTTTGGAACTTTTATCCTTATTTTTCAACTTTCTAAAATCAATACAAATCCTTTTTACAAAGTGAAACAGCCTTTTGTAACCTAAGAATTACACAAACATGTGCTACATAACATCTGTTTAAATATTATTACTTAACATCTGTGATACAGCACTTGTTTATAATTATAGTTTCTATTATTATTACTAAAATTTTATTTGTTTTATTCCACTCTCGCCTTTCAGTATTTGAACTAAGAAGTCTATCTATGGTCAAGTTGCTTGATTTTGTACATAATGCATATAATACATATAACTGTTATTCACCCCTGCAGGGGGTGCAGACTAGCTGTACATATTGAGAAGATTTAGACGTCCTTCGCAGTACCGGAGCCTAACACACTTACACTTACAACACTACACTTGCGACTTTAACACTTTACACTCACACTTACATTTAGGGAGGCGATAATAGCCTTAATGTGCTTTTTGCCTAAACATTAAAAAAAAAAATGTTATTCACTGACTGGCATCACTGTGATAACCAATTGTTTCATCAATTCTGCACTGTTTCTTTTCTTTACTCTAAATTTGATTTCACTGCACCATACCAGTTGTAAAGAAGGATTCACTTCAAAAATTATCCAAATTCTAATTGCAAAGAAAGTAACAAAGTATATATACGAGGGTTGATCAAATATAAACGAGACTGATTTTTAAAAAAATTTATTGCTTACTTACAAATTATTCTTGATACAACTTATTTTTCTACATAGTCTCCCGCACGAGTAACACATTTTTCCCACCGGATTGGAAGTTTTTTAATTCCATCTTCGTAAAAAGTTCTCGGGCGTTCATTGAGCCATTGGAGCACGAAGGTCTCCACCGCAGAATCGTCTTCGAAACGCTGGCCTCTTTGAGTGGCCCAAACAGGTGATAGTCGCAGGGTGATAAGTCTGGACTGTATGGGGATGTTCCATTGGTTCCCAGCCAATTTGATCGAGTTTAAGCCTCGTAGCGTTCGCGAATGTGGTCGGGCATTATCGTGAAGAAGAATGACGTTTCTCGCCGGTTTAGATTTCCTTTTCCTCTGAAAAGACTGTTTTGCGACCTCTAAAACATCGCAATAATATTGTGCATTTATTGTGCGTCGTTGATGGAGGAAATCGACGTGAAAGGCGTCTTGATTGTCGAAAAATACAGTGGCCATTACCTTCCCGGCCGACGATCGTGATTTGGCCTTCAGAGTCGCCCTCTCTCCCCTCTTCCGCCACTCCATACTTGCCTGTTTCGACTCGGGAGTGTAATGGTGAACCCATGTTTCGTCACAGGTGACAATCCGGTTTAATAATGCTTCACCATCTTGTTCAAATTGGGTCAATAGTCGCTGGCAAATCTCCAAACGATTCCGTTTGTGAACGTCGGTCAAAATTCGTGGAACCCACCTTGCATATACTTTGCTAAGTTCCAGGTTTGATGTAACGATTTTTTGAACGCTACCATAGCTCAACTGGAGTTCATCTGCAATAAATCGCAGCGATATACGTCTGTCTTCGTCCAGGAGCTTCCGAACAGCATCAATGTTTTCGTCCGTGACGAAGTGGTCGAGCGACGATCATGGCTGAGGTTTTCTACTGCTTCCGTCCTTCGCGAATTCCTTGTTCCAAGCAAAAACGCGAGCTCTTGACAGGGTCCTGTCCCCATATTGAGCCGTCAATCTACGAAAGATTTCAGTCGGATTGACCCCCTCCTTGGCCAAAAACTTAATAATAATTCTCTGCTCCACGGAAACGTGCACTTCACTCTCACTCATTGTATAGTTTTATACTGAAGGGTCCGAACGGAAATGTTGCCCGTCTACGCCCGTCCCAAACCTCCCAGGCTACCTGAAACTCCACCCTTTAGAGTTCAATGTCCAACGGAAAAGTTTTTAGAAAGTCAGTCTCGTTTATATTTGATCAACCCTCGTATAATAAAACAATATTAATAAAATATTTATATAAACCACTTACTTTTATGATTACTAAAAAAAAACTATTCTAAATTTTCAAGGCAAAAAGTAATTTTTTTAGATTGTAATATCAGACATAGTAAAACCATTTTAATAAAAATATAATTACAACAAAAAGTTACTAAATATAATCACTTTACATACTGAATCTACTCATAACAACACAACCTCAATTTAATGGAATAAGGATATGATAAATAATTGTCTCTCAACACTCAAAACTTTGTGTCTGCTAAATTTTATAACTTTATTAGCTAATGAAAAGCAATCGCTATACTTTTGTAAAAGGTGGTAAAGATAAATGTCAACTAAATCAAATTAAAAATAAAATGTTCATAAAGGTTGTGTATATTGTTGCCATCCTAAACGGTAATGTGTGTTTGCTCCAGTGATGTTCGAACCAACTGATGTTGCCAAGGCGGCCATACCATTCCAAACAAACTTGTGGAAAACCTTGAACTTCATTTCACCGAACCTTAAGGAACTTGCTGTTATTGCTTCGCATTTAGGTAATATTGTATGCATCTATTACAACATTAGATGCATCTATTACAAAATGGATTTGTTTTATTTTGATGTTACTGCTTTGAAAAAAATATGAATCTGAAATATTCTTGAAATGAAATAGGTTGGACCTTTTAGAAAGTCCCCAAACTAGATGTAGAAAAATAATTTTACTCAGTTTACTGTAGCGGTTATAGTCCCCATCAAAAAGACTGTTCAAAATCTGCATGTTGATTCTAACTCCTCCTTCATGCTTCTAAACAATTAGTTTAATTATTGTCTTAGTTTGTCCCAAAACATACACAAATGATGGGTTTTCTGAAATAATGTTTCAAAAACCAGATAATCTGTAGCAGCATGTGAGAATGTCTTGCTTTATGCCAGTTAGATTAATGAGGACGAGGGATCAGCGTTAGTGTTTTTGCATATTCTACAATTGGAAATTTACAATGGCTGGCTTTGTAATGGATGTTGCTTGACAAAACATTTTAAACATTGAGGCTATCTATAAATTTTTTCAAGTAATATACGATAATAAGTTTTTTCAAAAAAAAATTGTAATTTTTAGAAAAAAGTTTGTTGTAAGTTGGCTGATTTCTTGCTAGTCATGTAACAGTTAAACATTGATGGAGCTACAGAAAGTAATTATGTTTACAGAGCCCATGTGGTTTTAGCGACTTGTTCATTAATATTGTATATATGTTACAGGGTTGGAAGTAGGCAGTGTGACATGTGAGACTGATACAAACACTTTGCTACAAGAAGTGACCAGGTTATCAATGCCCATTGCTGCTTACGTGAACACAGTTCTAGTCACTTTAGGCCATTTAGGCGTAGTTGTAAGTACAATTTTACTTTGGCGTATTGTGGAAAATAACTGAAAAGAAAAAAATTACTGATTTGACCATGTATTGACCTTTAAATATTGTCATAGTCAGTTTATTATTTCACTATACTAGGCTAAATACCACCTATAATAATCGGAGACCCAAATCTGTTGATGGGGTCTGATAGCTTGCCAGTCACTTATTTACCTAAACACTTTATGATCAAAATGATATTTAAGAAGGAAGATTCGAGTGTTGGGAAATTCTGGAGACCTTGTATATGGTATAGGATGGTTCCAAGATAAAGAAAGCACTTGTTCTGGGGCATATAGTTTAAGACTGAAAGGGGATGAAACATGTCCCACAGTGTGCCACAGTATTCCAAGCAAAGATGAAGGCATATTGACTGTGTTTGGGAGCATTTCAAGCAGGCTTTTTCACATTTATACCGGCAGTCAGGCAGCGATTAAACCACTTGTGGGTCTAGGAGTGTCTTGAGAACCTCAGTACTCTATTACTTCACACTGGTTTAGCAGGCACATGGGGTAGTGGGTGATGACTGGCTAGAATAGGATCTGTATCTAAGTTCACTGGATCAGAGCTGTCAGGAAGGGTTTCTCTGTGTCTCGCTGGGACTGCTAGCAATAGGTGAATTAATTAGCAACATCAGGAAAAATAAGACAACTTTAGAGACCATTTTCATAGTAAACGTCTTTTAGAAAAGGACTTGGGGGGAGCAGTAGGATTTTTTTACAGAGAACAACTCAGGAAAACTATGGGGGCTCATTATTTGGCACTGCGGTCTAAAGATACACAAGAACAGGATAGAAATGTACCATGGAGAAACAATGTGTTGGTTATCCAGGAAGGAGAGGAAGTTTACGCCACATAGTTTAAGATTTTGATGCTCTTGCCAGCAGGAGACAAAGGGTGTTTGGCTTTCTGGACCCTGAGGACCTCCAGCAAAATGAGCTAGAAGTCATTGATGACACCATCTACTGAACTAGAATGCAGGAGTCTTAGTTACAAAATAGGTCCTTTGATCGCAGTGCCATAGGCCTCGGGCCACAAAACCCCTTAACCTCTGTTACTAAGTTACTAAATCTAATCTAACGTAATTTAATTATAAAGGAACAAAAGTTGAGAGAACAATTTAAGAAAGTTAATGTAAACTAAGTACAGATCTTTTATAAGTGAATTTTTTTTGTTAATTAATTTCATAATATAAAAATAATCTTGTGTTTAATATCTTTTAAATTAAAATTTTGTAATAATAGTACTGAGAGATACAATTTGTAAAAGTATTTACTTATAAGTAAGGGATTAATTTTAAGGACCAACCTATATATGGGCATTTATGTCTTCATATTTTGTATTATACTGTATAAATTTTTGAAGGAATTTTGGAAATAAATAAATAATCAATCCGTCTATAAAACAAGTTGAGTCCAATGGAACTAATGTTTTTAGGCATTGTTTGATTCCTAACAGATGAATTATTATTTAAGGGGGATTGAATGTATGTCAAGTACCCAATTTGTAAGACTTAGAACTATACTACTTTAATAATAATAAAAACAAATCGGCCATTATGCTAACCACTAGACCTTTTTAAGTTACCTTTTGATAAAATTTTGTTTCTATAGACACGTTATTTCATTGACAAAGCTTCGTCATGCCTATTTTGTTTTTAATGATGTCACTGAATATTGTCTTGTTCTTTGTGTGGTGCAGGTTATTGGGCGCGAGCAAGTAGAGGGTGCAGTTAATGCACGATATTACCCTGCAACTGTCATGGATAATGTTGTTAGTGCTTCTGGAGCAGGCGACTGGTGAATAACAAATTTTTATTGAATATTTAACCTTATTTAAGAAAAACTACATTCCAGAAATGAATATTAATTTTAAAACATGGCAAAATACATGTATGGTTGTAACTTGCCATGATTTGTACAAATAATAAATTTATTTGGTTCAGAATGTTATTTAGGATAAAACTTTTGAATATTTTGATAAGAAGAAGAAACAGGTGCAAATTATTGACACAACAATTTGTAGGATATGACTGGTTAAATTATTTAAAAACAAAAAAGAAAATATTATTGTTAGAAGAAGAAAAATCGAATTAAAAACAATTATATATGTTTAAAGTAAAAATGTTAAACAAATATGAAATTAGCCTATTTAGGTTAATTTTACAATGTAATTTTTATAACCTTAAATACTATTAAAAAAAATATTTTAAAACTGTGACCACTAGTAAAATAGAAACCTAAAACTATCAATGTAGAAAAGAAATTTTATAATACTTATGGTTGGCAAGTTCCAGTTCTGTCTCACAATGTGACCAATACGGGGTTATTAATATCTCAGTTTTATTCTCAAAACAACCTTGTACACTTTTGTGTAGAAGATTTAGCCTGTTTTATTTTTATTACACATTAAAAAACTCAGTTTATGAAATTTAACTTAAATTTACCACTATTGTGCAATCCTCATAATTGGATCACAACATGCATACATACAGAATCTTACTAATATGAAACATAATTTAAAGAAAAACACTTCACAATATTTTTTGCTTATTTATTTATGCAGTGTTGATTATTTTTTTCAAATAGTGATTGTTGAATATTTTATACCTTATTATCTAATCAACACATATGCACTGCACACATTAGCATATATATATATATATATATATATATATATATATATATATATATATATATATATATATATACACACACACACACACACACACACACACACACACACACACACACACACACAGTAAACCTTCGGTTATCCAAACTAATTGGGGAAGAAGAGTGGTTTGATTACCGAAAAGTTCGGTTATTTGTGGGTATTTATTTACATACCCTAAATAAGGCTTGAAGTACACAGAAAACATTAAGACACTTAAATGTATAACTTATTAATCAAATGTCCAATGTTTACACTCACAAAGTTATTGAACTGTTATTTAATCGGCGGTGCACTTATGGTAGTTACTAACCCTGTTTTTCAACCGCACACTCCCAATGACTAGGCCGTAAATGCCACAAGCGCTTGGTCAGATGAATAGAGCATAAATACAGAGAATTCTATATGGTAGACTCGCTCCAATCTCATTTTCGTCAATGTTCATGCTTGCGAAGTTTTCAAACTTATTTAGTCGGCAGTGCGCTTGCGATGGTTACAAATCCTTTTTTCAACCACACACTCTTGATGGCTAGGCCGTAAATGATGCAAGTGCTCAGCCTATCAGTGAGTGTTCACAAATTAAAAAAAAATACTGTTCTCTACTTTGTTCAATCATTTTAATAGCAAAAAGCTTTGTTTTAAATGTAACAAGTATTTACCATTTTAAATTTCCTATTCTAAATGTGTAATACTTTAAACTAATATAATGTAGCCTGTATTGTACTAAAAATAAAAGTTCATCTAGGCAACAAAACAAATCTTAAAATCTTAATAGTGAATTAAGATAATATACTACATTTCAAAGGTATGTCTTATAAAAACATTTATTTATTATTGCTTGACAAATGTAAACGTAAATGTATGTGTAAATACATTGAGTGACTGTAGTATCCTATTATTCCTAGAAATCTGACATCCTGCTTATCTGTCTTAAGCTTCATAACAAATGCATAGGTACAAGCAGTTGACAGATTGTACTGACAAAGCTGATCAATGTTTATCAATAGAAGTACAGTATGTCATAAATAACTTCAGTATCATTAAAAACAATGTACAACTTTGATAAATTTAAAATAAATTATTTTTGTTTAATTTGGAAATTTTGTTAAAAAGATTAAAACTCATCATCGAATATAAAAATTTAATCCCGGATCATCAATTTGGTTTTCAAAATAAACAGTCTACGATTGATCAGGTTCATAAAATTACTAATATGATTGAAAAATGTTTAGAAGAAAAGAAAATTTGTTCAACAATATTTTTAGACATTTCACAAGCCTTCGACAAGGTTTGGCATGAAAGACTGATCCACAAGCCAAAGTACTCCTTCCAGTTCAATGTGCAAAAATACTAAAATCTTATATCTCCGAAAGATATTTTAGGGTCAAGCGAGAAGATGCCTATTCTGATCTCAAGAGAATTCAAGCAGGTGTGCCACAGGGCAGTGTATTGGGGCAAATCCTGTACCTTCTGTATGCAAGTGATAGTTGTAGACATTATTCGAAATTGGACTAAGAAGTGGAGAATCAAACTTAATGAGGCCAAGTTTGTGCGTGTTGATTTCACCAATAGACATATTGAGCACAACTCAAATGTCATCTAAAGTTTGACATTAGATGCCAAACTTAGGTGGAAGCCACATGTGAAGAAAAAACTAGAGGAGTTAAAACTAAAATTCAGAAAAATGTATGGTTATTGGGTCGTTGTTCTTCCCTATGAAGCAACAAAAAGCCATTGTTGCTGTATCAACAAGTCCTTAAACCAGTATGGACTTACAGCATTCAACTTTGGGGTTGTATCAGTCAAAGTAACAGAAATTGTATTCAAAGATTTCAAAATAGGGTGCTTCGGGCTATCGTTAATGCTCCTTGGTATATCCGAAATGACAACTTGCATAAAGACCTAGCAGTTCCAATTATCGATAGTGAAGCTAGAAAATTTGCTCAGTCACAAACAAAGACTACATCAGCACATTAATGTTGAGGCCCTTCAGCTACTCAACAACAATGGCATGGTTAGAAGATTGAAAAGAGTAAAACCATTTGAACTGTGTAGTTTTTAAGCCTCAGTATTTAAAGACTATTAGTTCTGAACTAGATTACTGTCAGTGGATGGAACTTAGTATAACTTTTATGTATTAATTTAGGTCCAAAACAAATAGCTTATTGGTGTTACACTAGATTGCTATAAAAAAGTCCTGTTTTATTATTCTTATTGAGCAAAAACCAGCTTGAAAAAAACAACTTTTTGAAACTTTGTTACATATTTTGTTTATTAATTATTTTTAATCTCAGGGAATAAAAATGTCGTGTACAGTATGAATTAGAGCATTACAAATTATGGGAGGAATCAACTGTATTGTATAATCTATAAATACTATATCTTATTAAACTATTTTATCATTGCAGCACATTTAATTTTATTTAATCTTTTATTTTTTGCGAAGCGTTGCAGCTGGAGTGATTGCTGGGAAGTTAACAGGCCTATCTGAACCTGAATGTATTGCTATGGGATTCGCAGCAGGCTTTGACTCACTGAAAGGAATTTCAGCAGTTCCATCTGAATTTAAAACAGTATCAAAATCGGTAGAATATACGCGTATTATTATCAACAGTGATATAGCAAGAAATGATTCTTATCTGTTATAGTTATAAAGGCATTTAAGCTCTACTCATGTTACCTACATATTACTAAATAAGAGGATGATATAGTTGTATGCAATCATGTATATATGTACCAAAGTATTAAGTATTTGTTACAGGGTAATTTTTAAAGATTTTACAATGATGTAAGGTTTAAATTAGTTTTTTTTCTATCCTAATCAAGATGGAAAATTAAATTTCTTATATTTTAAAAATAGTACAAAATATGTATTTTTGTTTTTATTTTAAGTGGGATAATAAAGATGATTTTTACTTATATAATAATTACTTTCTAATACTCACTCACACACAGTCCATGAAGAACTTTGTTCTCTGGCGTAACCTGTCTTAAACTTTTATTGTGCATTTATCTTCTCCATCTCATAACCCAATAATGCTTATAAATAAAAATTATGAGCTTAATATGCTTTATTTACTTAATACATTCTGTTTTCATCTGTTTCAAAAACTTAAAAAATTCAGTTTTATCTTGCACATTAAAGAAATGATTTTAATATCTCAGTTAATTTCCACCCGACAGAGATAAATAAAAAAGAAAAAAATTGTCAAAAAAGAAGCATTTTTATATTCTAACATTTTTTACGTATCTTCTTTAGTTTTTGTTATTTTGAAAATAAGAAATTTTTTTAGAACTCAATTTTTTTATTAAAATCGAATGTTTTTTTCAAAACTACAAATCCTAAACCCATGAAACGTTAGGAACATATTATTAAGACTCAAATTGATAAGTTGGTTCAAGGATTACATTTATTTTCAATCCAGGTCGAAATGGTACAGGTCTTAATGCTGATTTTTTCGCTGATGAAGTAAACAGTCAACATTATTTTGACCATAACTCTGTAAATATTCATGCAAAAACCTTTTAAAAAGGCTCATTTTAAAGAATTTTTAAGTTCTTAAAAAAAGTTTCATTGAGTTTTCCCCAAAAAATGCTTCGTTTTCCCATTATTTAAGGTTAAACAATTCAATTCCACCTTTTTTTTAAAAAAAAAAGTTTTCTTTAACTGGCCATAACAAAATTTCTAATGCACATATAAAAATTTAAAAGCTGCCAATTTCTTCATTTTTTAACAAGCTTCAATTTTGTTCATTACCTTTTTTCCAATAAAAAGTTCGGTTTTCAAGTTATTCATCAAAAATCGTTTAAAATCAAGCATATTTTTGACAAAAAATGCATTTTTGATTGCTAATAACTCAAAAAGTGTTGACTTACCAAAAAAAGCTCATAAACATTTTTTCCATAGAATTTGTTCCTCTATCGATTTCTGTAGTTATTTTGCATATTATAATTCTCACCCCCGAGAAGGGGTGGCACAATGACAATATATAACTTTTGCTTCTTACACCTTCATTCATCTTCTGTCAAATTTTCACACCAATCCTTTTAGTCCTAAGGATTTTGGAGCGAAAAACCGTCGATTGGACTGTAGTTATTTTTATTAGCTAACCTTAAAGTTTTCTTAGTAGAAAATAATGCTAGGTCTACTGTAGCATTATTTCATTAATTTTTATCAGATTTGTTACAAATATATAATGAAATATACATATTTTTTTATATATATATGAAAATACGAGGGCTATTCAGAAAGTAGATTACGTTTTTGGATAAAAAAAAAACTAAGTACAGGAAAAAAATTTTATTATATACATTTGAAAGAGGAACTAAAATACTATTTTTCGACATAATCGCCAAACAAATTTAGACATTTGTCATATCGGTGAACTAGCTTTGAAATTCCCGTGTCGTAGAATTCCGCCGCCTGTGGCGCCAGCCAGTCAGTCACGCCCGCGAGATCTGCGTCGTCATCGGCGCTGTGTTGCAAGCCAAGACTTCATCTTCGGGAATAAGTCGAAATCACTAGGTGCCAGGTCCGGACTGTAGGGTGGATGAGGAAAATCTCCCACTTGAAGGCCGTCAAGACGTCTTTGTTCGATTTGCCGTGTGAGGGCGGGCATTGTCGTGCAAAAACAACACTTTTGCACTCAGTTTTCCTCTCCGCTTGTTCTGGATAGCTCGTCTTAAGTTTCGTAATGTTTGGCAATACCTTTTTTGTTTTTGCACGACAATGCCCGCCCTCACACGGCAAATCGAACAAAGACGCGTCTTGACGGCCTTCAAGTGGGAGATTTTCCTCATCCACCCTACAGTCCGGACCTGGCACCTAGTGATTTCCACTTATTCCCGAAGATGAAGACTTGGCTTGCAAAACAGCGCTGATGACGACGCAGATCTCTCGCGGGCGTGACTGACTGGCTGGCGTCACAGGTGGCGGAATTCTACGACACGGGAATTTCAAAGCTAGTTCACCGATATGACAAATGTCTAAATTTGTTTGGCGATTATGTCGAAAAATAGTATTTTAGTTCCTCTTTCAAATGTATATAATAAAATTTTTTTCCTGTACTTAGTTTTTTTTTTATCCAAAAACGTAATCTACTTTCTGAATAGCCCTCGTAAATATATATATTATATATATATATATATATATATATATATATATATATATATATATATGTATATAAATTTATATTTGTTTATTCAGTGAAATCAATAATTTTGTCAGCAAAAAATTACCCCTTCTCACAAAGTTGAAAAGTCAACTATTTAGTCTACACTATTTCAGGTTATTTGTTAATATTGTTACTGTGATAGTAGGTTAATTGTTCTAGGTTTCTTATATTGAAATGACTTGATAAAAGAAAGTTATTTATAAGGAAAAGAGTTGACTTTAAGTTTCAGGTTAAGTTCAGTTCTCAGTTTGGAGGAAGAAATCGTTGTTTGATCCTTGATTCTAAGAGTCTACACCTAACTTGGTTAGTAAAAAAAATGAATTAGATTTAAGATCTTTTTACAGGACTGTCAAAAAAGAGTGTTATGTTTTTACATTACCGCCAAAAAGGAGTGTTATGTTTTTCATGGCTCGGTAAGTATGTTTGTTTGTTCTACTATATCTTCTTAACGGCTTGTCCGACTTTGATCTATCCTAACTCATTGCATTCCTCACTTCACCAAGAGTGTCATCGGCTACATAACTTTCATCCAAATCACACCTGATGGGGTAAAATAAATAGGATAAACTTACGAGGGTTGATCAAATATAAACGAGACTGATTTTTTAAAAAATTTATTGCTTACTTACAAATTATTCTTGATACAACTTATTTTTCTACATAGTCTCCTGCACGAGTAACACATTTTTCCCACCGGATTGGAAGTTTTTTAATTCCATCTTTGTAAAAAGTTCTCGGGCGTTCATTGAGCCATTGGAGCACGAAGGTCTCCACCGCAGAATCGTCTTGGCGCTGGCCTCCAAGCTCCTCTTTGAGTGGCCCAAACAGATGATAGTCGCAGGGTGATAAGTCTGGACTGTATGGGGATGTTCCATTGGTTCCCAGCCAATTTGATCGAGTTTAAGCCTCGTGAGCGTTCGCGAATGTGGTCGGGCATTATCGTGAAGAAGAATGACGTTTCTCACCGGTTTAGATTTTCTTTTCCTACGAAAAGACTGTTTTGCGGCCTCTAAAACATCGCAATAATATTGTGCATTTATTGTGCGTCGTTGATGGAGGAAATTGACGTGAAAGGCACCTTGATTGTCGAAAAAATACAGTGGCCATTACCTTCCCGGCCGACGATCGTGATTTGGCTTCAGAGGCGCCTCTCTCCCCTCTTCTGCCACTCCATACTTGCCTGTTTCGACTCGGGAGTGTAATGGTGAACCCATGTTTCGTCACAGGTGACAATCCAGTTTAATAATGCCTCACCATCTCGTTCAAATTGGGTCAATAGTCGCTGGCAAATCTCCAAACGATTCCGTTTGTGAACGTCGGTCAAAATTCGTGGAACCCACCTTGCAGATACTTTGCTGAGTTCCAGGTTTGATGTAACGATTTTTTGAACGCTACCATAGCTCAACTGGAGTTCATCTGCAATAAATCGCAGCGATATACGTCTGTCTTCGTCCAGGAGCTTCCGAACAGCATCAATGTTTTCGTCCGTGACGGAAGTGGTCGGGCGACGATCATGGCTGAGGTTTTCTACTGCTTCCCGTCCGGCGAATTCCTTGTGCCAAGCAAAAACGCAAGCTCTTGACAGGGTCCTGTCCCCGTATTGAGCCGTCAATCTACGAAAGATTTCAGTCGGATTGACCCCCTCCTTGGCCAAAAACTTAATAATAATTCTCTGCTCCACGGAAACGTGCACTTCACTCATTGTATAGTTTTATACTGAAGGGTCCGAACGGAAATGTTGCCCGTCCCAAACCTCCCAGGCTACCTGAAACCCTACTCTTTAGAGTTCAGTGTCCAACGGAAAAGTTTTTAGAAAGTCAGTCTCGTTTATTAAGTATTTTCATATAGGATAAATAAGTTTCTAGAATGAAATTACAAATTCTTAAACAATTATTGTATTCATACATTCTTAAATAAATGATATACAGGTGTAAAAAATAACTACAATGGGTTATATAGTAGGACCCACTCACATTCAACCACGGAAAGCAATAGAAACACACTAACTTCGAAACCAGTAGGCTTAGAATTACCACTCAAGTTTCAGTTGATTTAGGGTATTGAGCTGGGAAAAATAACACCTTAAACACAAAAATTGGGCTAGCCAAATTGGTGTTATGAAAATCAGAAGGAATTATCGCTAGATAATTTAGCGATAGGCTTTGTCCAAAGGTCAGGTTCAGGGATGACATCAGATTTTCAAATTAAAGGAAATAGTGAACAAAATTCAATCGTCGACGCAACAAAAATTAAATAATTTGAAAATTTTAAATTACAAATAATTGATTTAAACTGAAATGCAAATTTTTCAATCTCATACATGCTAACTCTAGTCGGCGTATGCCGTACATGGGGACAGGACCATAAGAGGGAACATAGATCAGTGCCAGGAATTCGTAGTTCCTTCTTTGCAGTTTTATTTTTTAAAATGACTAAATAAATACAATTACTTAAAAAAAACAACTGCCAAAACACAAAATAAAAAAAAATTCACGAAAGTTATATATTTCATAATTGTAAAAAATGAAAATCTGAAATATTATTAATTTAAAAAGATGAAAACAAGGTATTAGAATAAATGCTGAAGAATATTTTCTGAATATTTAGTTAATAAATTATAAATTTACATGTTAAGTCCATACAATAAATGCAGTCGGGGGTTGTTTAGTGCAAATATATTGAGATGCAGCCCCTGACTACATTTATTGTATGAACTTAACATGTGAATTCATAATTTATTAACCAAATACTTGGAAAATATTCTTCAGCACCATATATTTAAGGACCAACCTATGTACGGGCATTTATGCCTCCTGTAAGTCCTTCATATTTTGTATTATATTGTATAATTTTTTAAGGAATTTCTGGAAATAAATATATTCTATTTCCTTGTTTTTATCTTTTTAAATCAATAATATTTCAGATTTTCATTTAGTTTAACTATGAAATATATAATTTTTGTATATAATTTTATTTTATTTTGTGTTTTAACAGTAGTGGTTTTTATTTTTTTGTTATAATTTTTATTCAATAAATGCTATTAAGCCAGCCACGAAATTGTTTTGAATGTTTTGGTCAAGTTTTTACGGATGATTTTACATCAATATACATGAATACACAACATTCTGTATTCATGTATAACACATATATTCATGTATTTATTATGAATACACAACATGCTGTGGAAGTTGTAGCATAGGTTCGACAACCTATGCTCTGAGTGCATATTTTTTATTATAAATAGTATATTTATAACAACTGTATATTTTTTATTATTGTGAATTGCAGTGTCATAGAGAATACATTTTTTTCAATACGAGTAAATGATTAGAAAATCGATTGAAAGATTCGACCCAAACGTACAACATATAGAGTAAATTAAATAATATTTATATAATTAATAAGAAACATATTTTTATTTAAATGGACTGAAAAGGATAAAATAAATTAATAAGTTTAAATGTGTGGAATTTCTCTTATTATATATGCACTCATAAATAAAAAATGAATTATAGTGATAACACCACACTTTTTATATCACCCCAGTCCTCAGATCCCAGTTAGAAAAATTTTTCCTTTTTGGTACATTTTAAAGTATCATTTTTAAGTATACAAGTAAGTTTAATCTTAATCTTATTATAATTCAGAAAGTTTGTGTTTGTTATTCAATCACGCTTTAACTACTGGAGCAATTAAGATGAAATTTGGTATGAACATGGTTTGGCTAACTGAGATAACATAGGCCTATTTCCGTTTTAATTAATGCAATATCCCAATTGATACACATGAGCCTGGTATTTATAATGATTAATCTACTAAATACACTGTGTTTTACTTTTTAATAAAAAAAACTTACAAAAATCAATAAAAATATTTGGAGGTATAAAATAGAGGAGAAATGTGGCATTCGGAGAACGAATTAGCAGAAATGAAATAACTGATCTTATTGTCAAACTTATGTTTTACACAACTGATATTAAAGAAAATGAACACTTATCTACATCATATACAAATATAAAACATCAATCTTGTTCATTATATACAACTGTAATGCTCTAATAGGGCATGTAATATAATGGAATTTGTTAATAATTTTAATATTTATTAATAAGCTTAATTATATACAATGTGCAAGATATGTTTAACTGTAAAAGCTCTAAACAATTTTGTGCTAGAGGGTTGGGTACTATTATAATGGTGTTAATTATAATTTTAATATTTATTACTAGTTGTTACTCATTGCAGCTACGTCTGTAATTATAATGTAGGTAATACAATTTATAGTCACTTTTCAAAATCAGAATAGGTTCATTTCAATTTTAAATAATTAAGTTGGACTGGATAAGTAGTATGATGGCATTTAAAATTATTTAAAGATTTGTTATTTACATTTACCAATATATAATAAACGTATAAAACATTACTGTTATACAATTAATTGTTTAACACTTGTCACAAAATTAAATACTAAATAATTATGTTGGACTGGGTAGTAGTATGATGGCGTTTTTTAAGTTTCAGAGCTCAAGTAGTTGGGAAGTGAGTTTAGATTGTGAGATTTGATCCACATTCACATTAGAAGTGTCCAGTAGGTTTTACTCGTGCAGGTTCGAATCCAGTCCTCAGTGCATAACTTTTTTGTTGTAAATAGTTGATAATGTATAACTTTTACGATTGAAAATTGCATTGTCATTGGGTATACGAACGTTTGTAAAATTTTAGAGTTCCAGGTAGTCAGGAATGAGTTTAATTTAGGTTTTGAAGATTTTCAATCATAATAAGTACCATGAAAAATAAACCCATCAAACAAATAGCAAATTCTTTAAGTAAACATATTGGTAGGCATAATTCAAATATGACTGTTCAGAGGCTATTTAGTTTCAAGAAAATATATATACTTAATAAATAGTAAAGAGTAAATTATAAAGTATGGTAAATTATAATTGGAGTAATTTACCTTATCTACTTGTACAAAAATTAGATGACAAGATTTTGAAATGTTTTGATTTACGAAATGTTAGAAATCTAAATATTCTTATTAAATAGTTAGCCAAAAAATAAAATTTATTTTGCCAGAACAGCTCACGAGGTGTTTAAGTGTACTTTGTTTAGTGTGTATACTTTGTCTAGTCCTGTAGATGTCTGTTGAAAATTAAAATAATAAAATCTTAATATTTTTATATCCAATCTTCAAAATTTGTAATTTTATGAGCTTGAAAATTTCAGAAATACCGTTTTTTATGTCTGATTTTGATTACATGTGGACAACAAACACTATTAAAAATCTAAAGGACTGAAACTTCAAGGCAGTACTCATAAAAATCCTTCATAAATTCACTTGTTATATTGTTATTGATATTTAAGAAATTTACTTACTTAGAACATAAGAGTTATTTAAATCATATATCATATAGTTTAGACAAGTATCAGATATTAATATTTGAAAAACTGTATTAACATCAAGTTTCATCCACTACAGGTTAAAAAAAAATATTTGAACTTAAGGGGATGAATAGAAAGTATTTTATTAACAATTGAAAATTTGGATAAGATATATAAATAAATATGCATAGGGAGAGTGTGAACGAATAGTAGGAATTGAATGAATAAACCTTGACCTCTGTCTGGTTGAGTTTTCCAATTCGATAACTAAACTTAATATTGACCACCTTCTGGATTATTTTTTTTATTTTCTAATAAATTAAACTTGATCACAAACATTTAAAAAAATGTATTTAATCGTTCCATATATAAACTACTAAATATTTATTTAGTGGTTTCAAATAATTTCGCTGGTCCAAAGTTTCTTGGCAATCGGATAAATGGTACGATAATGCAGAAAAGAAATACTTTATATTAATTTTGGAACTGGGCAGTTATTGTAATGTCATGAGTTTGAAATTACTCTGCAGAAACCTTTGCGGGAGTGTACTCAACAATTTCCCAAAGTTTCATTGCGATCTGATCAATGGTAATGCATAAAATGAATACTTTAATTTTGTGCCTGAGCAAACACTATAATGAATTAATATTTGAAAAAACTATATTAACATTAAGTGTCATACACTACAAGTTTAAAAAAAATTATATGAACTTAAGGGGATGAATAGAAAGTATTTTATTAACGATCGAAAATTTGAACAAGATATATATATATATATATATATATATATATATATATATATATATATATATATCCAACAACAAGACTTGCCAACAGAATCCTTAAGTATATACAAGGAGTCAAATCGACAACGTCGTGGAGATCGCACAAGTCAGAATAGACCTACATGACGCAGAAATAGACTCAACAAACGTTGAAGACAGGAAAGCATACAGGAGAAAGATGCTCGGTTGGAAGGTCCCAGAGAATGAAATCCCAAAGAGAGCAGGGGTAAAATGGACGGAGGAGTGGAAGAGGTTCCATGGGAACAGGATGAGGGAGGTGTGGAGGATTAGAAGGAACAAGACATGAGTCGGAGTGCTTTGCGTGACCCAACAGGGTCTATACGCAAATAATAATATATATATAGACACACACACACACACACACACACACACACACACACACACACACACACACACACATATAGGGAGAGTGTGAACTAATAGTAGAAATTGAAAAATAATTATTAAATAAAATAATGATTATTAAACAATAATTAAGTGAGCAATGTTATTGTTGAAATAACTAAATTAAGTTTCTTCTATTTGCGTAAAAATAGATTTCTAATAAAAAAAACATAAATGCATTTAAAAAAAGGAATGGGCAGAATTAACATTAAAGGAACTGTTGTTCAGTAACGCTGTGATATAGTATGATGTTACACTAATTATAAATCAAATAACCATAATTCCATTCACATGGCCTGTCTTCGAAAACTGCAAAGCCTTATGATGCATTTTGACAAACAATATTTTGCCAAAACATTCCTCATAGAGAAGGTATATAAAACTCATGTGCGATGAGAAATTCATTATTCCCTCCAACCAAAGCAATGTGGTTGCACACACTTACGTTTGATGTGATGTGTTGATAACACTTACTTTATCGCCTCGAGATTGAGTTTCGTCTGCAAATGATTTAGGTTGACAAGTTATCTCACCGAAATGGCAGCCATTTTTTTTCGGCATTTTCGCCAATCGGCAAATAGACCACAACCCGTTCAATTTACCAATACTGTGTATATTTTAATACTTCAGTTTCGGCCTTCCACAGATTGTAGAACAAAATCTATCCTCCGTTTTCTCGTCTGTTGAAATAAAACTTTTATGATTAAATTCGGGAAATTCCGTTATTTGAAAATGGGTTCTGTTTACTGTTATGTTTTCATAGTCTAGTAATGTGTGACCTGGGTTACCTTTAACAATATGACCCGGATGTGTTAAATTGCACAGATTAAATATGTAATTTGTAAGTATGGTAATAAATATTTTTTGTACAAATTCATAAGTAAATAAATAACTGGTATTGCATAACAAATTATTTTTAGGTTAAATGTGTAGCACCGGTAACCTATTTAAATTAGTAGCTTAACCTTTTAACTTACATTATTGAAAAATGAAGACAATTAGATTGAAAACAAATTATACAGTAAGTTAAGTAATTTAATTGTTTAAATTAAAAGGTATATTACAATTGGATAAAAATGTAATTTTGTCAAACTTTGTAATTTTTGCATCAAAATGCTTTATAATATGCCCTGTATTAATAATCCAAATGCAGTGTGGGTTTTTTTTCAAATAGTATTTTTTTAATATTTTTTGTTTTATTTTATACCTTATTATCTAATTATTACCCGGAGACATTATTATTAGTCACCTGCAAAAACTATTTTTTTTTAAATTGCTAATGATTTTAGGTTGTTTTATATTTTATGGAACTATATTGTGATGTTATGGTTGTTTACTTTGCATTAAACATATTAAATTTCATACATGGATTTACTGGTCATGCATATTGTTATTAACTACATGCACTACCTGCTCATGTGCGTTACAGATTCTGACAGACATTACTAAATGGCTTTTATTAAATGGCCATTACTAAATGGTTTTTTAATTTTTATTGTACTTCCTGTGTTTTCCTTGCTTTTATATTTTGGATTATTGTTTTTGGACATACAATAAAATATTTTAGTGAAAAATTACTGAAAAATTGAAAACAACCTATATTGCATATTTACCATAATCCAAAATGTAAATGTGTGAAAACAGTAGAAGTCAGAAAATAGTTAAAAGCGACATAACCAAAAAATGATGGTTCATCACGAAAACGATTAATGATTTTTTTAAAACAAAAGGTTAAAAATATAATATCAAATGATTTGTCAGTTTTTGTAATTTTTTTTATCAAAAACACTTTGTTACATGCATAAAATATAAAAGTGTGGAAACTGTGAATAGTTTGAAAATAAAAGTAACCTATATAACCTCAAAATTGCTACCGCACGAAAGTAGGTAATGTGTTTTCATCACAAAAATGATTAATTAAATACATGTTATTAATAATAAAGGAAATATACTTTTTTCATATTAAAAAAAAATTAAGAACCTAATTCAGCTCACTTGTTGTAAAAGTTGGTAACAAGTTGTTAGTAACGAAAACGATGAATTAAATTGGTGTTAATTATAATAAAACGAATGTAAAAGCTTCTTTAAAAAAAAAATCTAACTTGATTTGTTGGGTATAAAGCTAGTATTCCATAAGCTATTCGTCTTTGTAATCAGTGTTACTGCAGTGGATATAAAGTAGTTGTTAGTTTAAAAAAAAAAAAAAATGAATCCTTTGCTTATAGTTGTCATATTTGAATATAAATTGAAATTCAGCTAAATATCCCATGAAGTGGTTTTTTTCTCACCAAATTGTGGTATCATGTGTTTAACTTTATACCTTTGTCTTTTGATTATGTTCGTGTATACCAGTTGCATAATCAACTGAGTAGTTAACCATGAGATGTATAAGCCTGCTATCAGAAAGGCAATTATAAGTTTTTAGTCACTAATAATTGTTGTTCGTGGTAGAATTCATTGTTTGATAACATTAAATAAAACTAATCATCACCTGGATTTTTTAAAATGAAATTTAATTTAATTGACATATTTTAGTTGTATGGCCTCATTACAGCCCTGTAACAAATTGTTTCTATTTTGTTATTTATTTATTATTATTATTTTAAAATTTAGTTTTAAGGATGTTTATGTTTCTGTAATTTATTTCTGATATTATTATTGTGCCAATATACAGCTCTACAATTAATTGTGTATATAGGATTTTGTTATTTTTAATTGATATGTTAATGTTAACTAGTTGTAGGTAAATATTTATAGTTATTTACATTTTATTTCTATTTTTTATCTATAGTACCTCGAATTGTTATTATTTTTTTGTTTGAGTTTTGTATTTTTTTTTTTAATTTTAGGACCTTACAGTTTTTTACTGGAAAAAAGTTTTATCAGTTTGTATAGCATTAATTTTAGCCTGCCTATTATAGCTATCACCATTGTTTTGCAAAAGTGGTGTAAAAATGTATTTCTAAATGCAAATTTTCACTCTCTTAAGCCATGCTGATATCTGTTACAAAGTATGCATATTTAGCTCACAAAATTTAAATACTATAACTTCGACTATTCTATTCTACCCTCTGATCTTAGATGACTAGGTGTACTTACATTAAGTACAGAGGTTACAGGTTCATTTGGCATGTTATTTTTATTGTTCAGTTTAGATTATTATCTACAAAAGACTTTGTTTACACTTTTAAAATTAACTAAGTGTCCCCTATTGTTATTCATGCATGTAAAGGTATTCAGTTCCTAAAAATAATTATTCTTAGTAAATGAACTTTAGTGAAATAATAGGCTGGTATTTGTTCTCAGAAACAGTCAGTGTCAGTACAAAGCAGGCAACTACTCAGAATGGATGGTGATTATTTAGAGTTATATACAACTATTTATTAGTTTACAAATTTTAAAATCTATCTGTTCAGGTTTATATCATACAGTATAAATGTCAAAAATTTGTTTATTGAAAAAAATGTTAGCTTCATAGACCTAGTACATTATTAACTTCATACATTAATTTTTGTATGTATGTGTGTGCGCGCGTGCACACACACACACACACACACACACACAATAAAAGGCTGAATTTAGGCAGAAATTTTGGGTAGTAGTAATAATTTTTGCAAAATAAAAATTTGCCTGCTGGGTATCACACTTGCAATTTCATTTCTGTTCACACCAGTGTGACTTGAAATCATTGAAATACGATTTCAGTTATTTAATGAGTGCTGTTTGTTGTTAAGAGTTCTGTGTCAGTATTTGTAGGTGAATAATATTTCACTTTTGTTTCTTCATGCAAGACTGCTGCGCCTGATATTGTGTGCACATTGTCCAAAAAAGAATACAAATTAGATTTTTTGTAGTTTTTTTGATGGCTTTCTCTCCATTTTTTTTCCCTTTTTTTTATTTTGGTGCTACAGCCTTTGGTAGCCTTCCTGCCTAGACAGCATCCTTCTCTTTCTCAGCTTTCCAAATTGCTGTGAATCCTCTTTTTCCTTCGATTTTGCCATTTAACAATCTTTCTCTCCATTAATAAGGGAGAAATTATTAATTTATTACAATAAAGACGTAGAGCGTAAGCCAGTATCATTATTTTTTAAATAATTGCATCTTATCACATCAAATGAGATAATTGTAATTTTAAAATTTTGAATCTATAGTTTTGTCATTTATATTTTTATTTTGTTACAGATTGAAATGAAGGTGTTAAAAAAGATGAACTTTGTAGACTTTAACAAATAGCAACAGATCTTCAACAGTTTTTGAATTTTTAACTAATCATTAGTCTTGACGAGGTCATCATATTTATCCAATTCCATTGACAAGAGTAATACCAGTAAATTGTATGTTGTATTCAACTTTTTAACTTATTTGTTTGGTATCAAAATGACTTGTAATTTAATAGAATTTCAACTATCCGCGCCTGGCAAAACTATTTTATTTGGAGAACACAGTGTTGTATACAAACGAACAGCTATTGCTACTGCTGTAAACAAACGTACCACTTTGAAATTTATTGAAACTAAAAATGAAAACATTGGTTTTAAAATGCCACAAATAGGTCTTGTTCAATTGTTTGGTCTAAAAGAAATTAAAAGTATATTAAAGAAAAGTATCCCAGTAGTAAATGATGCGGTGTTTTCATTATCAGAACCAAAACAAATTTTGCATGAAAAGTTTTTGGACGAGATCTGTGATGATATATCATCACTCAGTCTTCTTCCATTGACTGTACAACAGACATCCGCATTTAAAGGTATCTTATATCTTCTGCGAGGCTTGTTAGGTTCAGTGAACTTAGATTTAGAAGGCTTCAATATAGAGATGTCATCACAGCTTGCTATTGGCGCAGGAATGGGGAGCTCAGCTTCGTTTGCGGTGTGTCTGGCAGCTGCTTTTCTTCATTACATTCGACGCTCTTTCAGACACAGACATTCGGGACTTGTGAATATTTGTAAAAATAACTTAGCACCTTACATAATGGACCTTGAAGAACCTTTGGGGGAGTTTTCAGTTCAGGTAATAATCTTATACTTTGTTTAAGAGGACAAGTTGTGACCACAAATAAGGCAACTCTAACCTTGTCATATTCAATTAGAAGTTATCAGGGGAAATGGAAAATTGGCTGATTTCTTAAAATGGTTCATCGAATTTTGCTTAAAAGTGTACTACTCAACTTAAGTACAAAATATAGAGTAAATAAAATTTAAAGTTCAAGAGTATAAAAATGAAAATAAATCTGACAGTGATTGAGAGGGGGGGGGTTATGTTTTCCTTTTTAATTTAGTCTCTAACCATAAATTTCTTTTTTATTTCAAATTTGCTGATGTGAGGTATGTTTAAAATCTGGTGAACTGATTTTTTGATAGATTTGGCAGATTATTTATTTTTTATCATAGGTGGGTTTTTTTGCAAAATTGTTGAGAATATTTTTTATTCTAGGTGTAGCTTTTAGAGTTAAATTTTACAGCCATCAACAGAGTTTTAATAACAAAAAGGTAACATCATGTACTTAATGATGTAATATTTATTATACAATTATTTTTTAATTTGACGAGGTATTATCAATGTTCTATAGTGTACATACAAATGATGATAGATAATAATATTTCATTGTAATACAACAAAATGAAATTTAAATAATTGTTCAATATGTTTTAATAATTACAACAATCCTTAGTTCACACAGTCCAGTACTATAAAATTTATATTTTTAATGTAGCATATTTTTATTAATATTAGGTTCAAATAAATTGTTAATTCTAATTCTCTAAATTCATTTAAAAATAATAACTGATAAGATAGAACCATTGTGTACAACTGTATGATTACATTACGATATCAGTTTCTCCCATTTAAGATAATTTTCAAACAACTACTTTTAGAAATATATTAAAATATGATCTGTGATTCGTTATTTTCAAGGATAAAGAAGTTATTAACAGTTGGGCATATGCAGTGGAAAGAATTATGCACGGGACTCCATCAGGCCTTGACAATACAGTTTGTACATTTGGTGCACTGATAGAAATGAATCGGGACACGGGCCAAGTCAACAGCAAGACTTTCAACATTTTGTACAACATGCCTGAACTGCGGGTGCTGTTGGTTGATACAGGTTAGTTTCATAAAATTTATTGATACACATCTTGTTTCATGTGTTATGTATGTATTATTTTTTAATTGTTAGCAGTATCAATACTGAATTAGATAATAGGATTAACTAAGAGGTTTGATTTTTGAAAATAATCTATACTGTGCTGAAACATAGTCAATGTTATGTAATAAATCATTTTCCCTTTATTGTTTAAAAAAGAATATTGAACAAAAATCCTAATTAAATTTTAAAATAAGAACTTAAAAGTTTTTGTTATATATATATATACACACACACACGCACACACACACACACACACACACACACACACACACACAGTAGAGTCTCGCTAATCTGACCTAAACTGGGCACGGCCGAGTTGAATTGGAGGGAAAGTCGGATTACACGGAGTGGAGAACCATTAAAAAATGTTTAAAGCATTGAATTGAATTTATGACATTAAAAGAACTTTGAATTACATGTATTATTACTAAATGTATTGTACTCACAGAATCTCACTACAGTATTAAAGAGCATTACGTCAAATCATCAAACTTGACAGAAAAAGTTTGTAATTGTTTTTTGTTTACCAACTGTTTATGACGTTTTCTCGCCGCTATATCTCACATGAAACAGTCACTTTTTTCCTTTTAGAAACCACATTAACACTTTTGGAAAACAGCGAATAAAAATAAAATATGCGCAACGTTAACGAAACACAAACAGAGTGCGCTCTAAATGTAACTCTTCCATGAATCTGAAGTGGTACTAAAAGATGGAAATGAACGAACAGAGCAGGTATAAGGGTGGATGAACCCACTCTTTCTTTTGAAGAGAATGTAGGTCATTGGCTGGGCGCGTGAGTTACACGTAGGCGTTTAGGCCTGACACGTACACATTGTTTAAATTGCTTGAAATATTTTTTTTTGAGACTAGGTCATATCAGTGTATCTCTTAATTTTTATATTCGCTCTCAAAGAAAAAATTTACAGTTTAACCTTCCTTATAAATCCACTTTATGCCAGTTAGACTAATGAGGACGATGGATTAACTTAGCAGGGAGGGAAAATCAACATGACACTGTAGTCCAGAATTTTGAAAAATAGGCTATCTAGAAAAAACATTTCCGGGCTGTCCTGTATTATTTTTTTTCTCTTTATTTGTTTCACCCAACTTTGGGGTACACCAGATCAATCACTTTTTAATGTTATGTGCCTTCCTCGTAGCCCAGTATTGCTTCATTCGTTGAGATCATTTTTTTTTATTATTAAAGTAAATTTTTTTTTATTTAATTCCATTACAAGACCTATTCTACCTCACTGATTGACAAGTTTTGGGTCTCCATCAGATATTAAGACATTAAAAAAAAAATACACAACACAATATGGGATATACGGATTTTTGTGCGCATCACCTAAATGTCAAACATCGAAAATATGACCAAATCCAGTGCCAAGTACTGTTTGTGTGATTATTTTAATATCTGATGATGGATAGAGTTCCTAAAGATATCATTAACAAAAAAGAAAGAAGAAAAAGAACTAGATAAATTAAAATTTTCTTGGAGTTTTTTTATATTTTTTGTAGTTTTAATATTCTTGGTTATTAGAACAGTGTATATGGCCATTTTTGTGATGACATAGTGTAGCGGGAGGATGTTGGGTCAACTTTATCAGCCCTGTGATATGTCCTGACTAAAGGATGTGCACTTTGTTTCATTTACAGGAGTAACAAGGGTTACTGCAAACTTAGTTCGCAAAGTTGCTACGCTTAAGTCCAACCACCCACAGATAGTGGAGCACATTTTGAATGCAATGGGAGAGATTGCTTGCAAAGCTTCAGATACTCTACAACAGCTGAATAATTTGAAGTGTAACTTAGAGCACAGGGAGAAGTTTCAAGTTTTAGAGGTTAGTTTCAGTTTATCAGTCTGGTACTGTATTTTCAATAACTACAGTAGAGTCTCAACCTAAATCAGGTGTGGCCGGGTTGAATTAGCGGGAAAGTCGGATTACACAGAGAACCATTAAAAACCGTTTAAAAGTATTGAATTGAATTTATTACATTAAAAAACTATTATGTATTATTATTAGTAAATGTATTGTATTAAAACAAACAGCACACAGAATTTCAGTACAGCAATATAGAGCAGTATGTCAAATCACTAAACTTAACGGAAAATGTTTGTATTTGTTTTTTGTTCACCAATTGTTTGATGTGTTCTTGCCACTACATCTCACAATCTCATGAGAAGATATCTCTTACGTTATAGAAATCAGCGAATAAAAAATAAATATATATCTGAAATGTTATGAAACACACAAAAGCAGAATGCACTCTAAAGGTCAACTCTTCTACGAATCTGAATTGATACTAAAATACAGAAATGAACAAACAGAGCAGGTATAAGGATGGTCAACCTCCTCTTTCTTTTGAAAGGAATATAGGTCATCAGCTGGGCACATAAGTGAAACGTAGGCATAAAGGCCTGACATGAAAGTGGCGTGCGGGCATTGTACATTCAGTTTTGCTACAAATCTTTTAAATTGCATGAAATATTGTTCTTTGAGTCTGGACTCTATTAAATTTCAAAGCAAGGAAAGAACAAATATTTTTTGCTATTGATTTACTTCTGCTATGTCTGAATTTCTTTTAATGCCCATTAAAGTAATGATATAATGCATAGAAAAAGCTAAAAATAGTTACTGGGCTTGAACTTGCGCACAGATCAGAGTTGTTTTGAAGAA
Source organism: Callitettix versicolor (assembly GCA_022606455.1). Classification (NCBI taxonomy): domain Eukaryota; kingdom Metazoa; phylum Arthropoda; class Insecta; order Hemiptera; family Cercopidae; genus Callitettix; species Callitettix versicolor. The sequence goes on along the minus strand of CM040190.1, from coordinate 38,049,793 downwards.
GGTACCAGTATTATTTGTATCCTATCCTATAACATTTAATTATCTTTGGGCAAGTAGATGTTCTTTTGAAAGTAGTTTTGAAAGTATAATACCACTCGCACCTATGGAACAAGATTTCTCTTCTTAGCCTCGATCATTTAAGACTCCTACCTAGCTAGAGCATTGCTTAGAAGTCCAATATATGTAACATCTTATAAGCAGCCTCATCCTCATGTATAAAGAATAAGTACTTTATTCCTGTAGAACGGTGAATGGTTAGGGTATTTCAGATGAGGTTGTACCGAAGAATTGTAGAATTTTTCTTATAAAACTCAAAGGATCTTTTCAGTGGTCAAGACCTACTGATTTAAATAAACTGCCAAATTTTTTAATTTACTAACTAAATTTGTGCACCATATTAATTTTGTTAATCTTACAGGAGTTGGTGGACATTAACCAGGGGTTGTTAAAAACTCTAGAAGTGTCCCATCCTTTCCTGGACACTATCTGTGATCTGAGCATCAAGTATGGGCTGCATTCGAAGCTAACGGGAGCGGGAGGTGGCGGTTATGCTTACACACTAGTGCCACCTGACTTTGATGAACTGCAGATAGAGGGGTACTGCGAGCAACTTAAGAAGATCGGAATGCAGGTTGTAAATGTGATGCTAGGCGGTCAAGGTGTCAGACTTGAATTATAATCAAAATTTGAATTTAGTACTTGTAATTGAGGGGCGAGTGATGAGGAAGTGTTTGTCTGAAAGGGAGTACAATAATTGTATACTATCTTGTGACATTTTTGTGCAAGGTTTGGCAAGATAATCTTTCAATTAAAAAAAATATATATATACCTACACAGTACTTGATTTCTGTTTAAGGTGATAGCTTGTAACCATTTAAAAATATCAACTCTTTTTGTTTGTGTGCACCACCCTGTTTAAATAAAAATTAATTTTAAAAGAAATGTTTATTAAAGCATACAAATCTTACAGTGTTAAATAAGTTACACACTGCTCTTATTTTATATGGTGCTGGTAAAAATATTATTTAAATGAATGTAATTTAATGGAATCTGTAATACTATTGATGTTAAATATTATCTGGCACTTTGGATTTAGTGGTTATTCTTAGTACTGCACTGATGGTTTCAACTAGCAAATCATTTTCTGTCCATCTTGTTTTTAAAATATATTTTTTATATTAAATTTTATACTCTGGTCTTAGAATCAGATTTTGTTAAATGTTCATAAATATATATGTTTTTACAAATGTGGTGTTTTTGTAAACCTTAGAGTTGGGTTCCACGGCGATGATAACCTTAACGGTTTTTCGCCGGAAAAAAAAGTTGGGTTCCAGCACTCACTGCACTGCTGAGAGGCAACACTGTATAATATATTTCAATTAAGTGAAGTTAGTAGTAAAAAATTTAGGAACACAATGAGTGATGGAGAAGATGCTGTTTTGAAGGAGTTGTTTCCCCAAGCCAACACATCACCCTTGGAAGTTTCGAGTACAGCCTAGTCTTGTTTGTGGTAGAAAAAAGTACAGCAGTAAAGAATTTATGAACTGACTTCTAGAAGTTGATTTTAATTTGCAGTACATATGTGATGGTAAAACTCGATGATAATTATACACTTCAATAAATGAAACATTTGCACATCTCTCCCGACTACACATCTTAAAAATATGCATCACTGCTTACTGATGCACACCACACAAGTTTAGTGTGGCGCTTTGACAGAAACAGGCAACATAGTGTCGATTCACTTTGCTGACTTCAAGTAACCAATTTGTGCTTGTCCTTTATTGGACTCTACTTTCTGGGTTAATCCTTATATGTTTTCTTGTTGGAGCCCAAAGCTTTTCATATGTTGTATCTACAGCTCCCCTTTGATCCACTCTTGCTTCATTTGTTGAGTTGCACTTTGAAAGGGAATACTTGTGTAGTAAAAGATTGGCAGGGGAATATGTTTAATGCAGATAGCTGTGGCTGAATTTTCCTTATGCAGGTACAGCCGATCCTTGTTATATACACAAATTGGGGGATTACACTGAAGCTGCTGTACAACAGCAAAGACAGTGTTTTGCAAAATAAATTTCTTTCCTTTCAAATTTGGTACAAGATTTTTACCGAAACCCCAGTCTCACAGGCCCAAGGGAATTTTCGGGTCTTTTATTGGCAACAATGTTTGAAGGAGAAAGTTCATCCCCCCAGTACCTTCCCCCTCCTTCTTACTCTAAACAATAAGCTACTATTTGCTTAATTTTTGTGAGGCAGGTGATTTTGACAGTTTTTTTGATGAAACTGTGTCAGTCTGAGAAGCCCAAGGTTTCAGTTAATGGTATTTAATGTGTGGTCTCTCAGACCCAAGGTTTCGGTTAATAGTATAAGCGATTTGTGTATTGGATTATTTTGTTTTATTCAGTAATGTATTATTTTGTGTTGAATTATTCTTTTATTTTACTCAGTTTTACAGTAAACTTTTTGTGTGTTGGATTATTATTTTGTTTTATTCAGTTATATAAAATAATAATATGTATAACAGTGTGTTGAATTTTCATTTCGTTTTATTTATCTGTGTACATATTCGTGTTCTTAGGAATAGTATACAGGCAATATGGAGAGTCAAAATGAAATAAATATATCAAGTCGAAAATGTCAAAACTTGAATCCTAAAGACTCTGAATTTAGTGATAGAATACGCGAACTGCTTTTTGATGATAACGATTGGGAGAGTGACAGAAGTGTTGTTGATGACTTAGATGATGATCCTGATTTTGTCATACCAGATCAGGAGCAACATTGGAACAAGTCGATTTAATCTAGCTCAGAAGAAGATCTACTTTGCATCAAAAACAGGGGGCAAAACCATTGTAGAAAATATTAGTCGTCCAATATATACAGCCACAATGTCTGAGAAAAGATTTGAAATTCTTCTTCTGTGTGCCAGGTTTGATGACACAGCAACAAGCGTTGAAAGAAAAAACAAGGACAAAGCAGCTTCAATCGGTGAAATATTTAAGCAGTTCATATCTAACAGTAAAAGTGTCACTCAATTTCGACTGAAGTCACAATTGACAAAATGTTAGTTCCATTTAGAGGACACTGCATAAGGTTGGCATGTTTTTATGCCAAAGGAACCTAAGATATATGGAATACAAATTATGTGCATGTGTGATTTGAAGACATCTTACCTCTTAAATGCCTATATCTATACTGGGAAAGGTAGTGATTCAGATATAATATCTGACTATATTAACCTTTTTCATGGTGGTTTCTCAGACCCAGTGTTTCGGTAAAAGTGTTAAGGTTCTTCACATTTAAGTAAAATCAGATAAACCAATACAAGCAGATCTTTGTTGTTTTTAGTAGCTTTTTAATTGAATACTTTGGGGAAATAATCGGGTATAGTTCAGAATTTCAGGGTAATCTACACATTAAATTTGCAACATTACTACTAGACTCTAAACTTTATATATTCTTTAATAAAATTACATTGAAAGTATTGAAATACAAACAAGTGTTGTTTTTACACATCTGGAACCGAGAACTGCTTGGCTAATCTGTCAAACTCTGCTTCTTTCAAAGCATAATCTTTCACAAACTGGTGATCTGTGTGTGAGTCCTTTAACTGGCTTAAAAATCTGTTAGCAACCTGAAATATATTAGGAGAAATTGCAAAAGTTGCTAGGAACACAACAAACATTTGTTTTTAATAAAGCAGAAAAAATCAGCCACAAATCCAATTTTGCAACATTCATTCATTGAAATAATGTAAGGGTTTATTTTAAAAAAAATATTGTTAGTAAATTATTTTTATTTATTTATTTATTTTTTTTTTTGCTTGAAACACATATTGTTATATATTTTCAGCTCAAGTGTACTTGTAAAACAAGTTTTCCATCAACTTACCACCATTGAATAATTCTTCAGCTAAATGGAAGTTATTCATTGGCTGTATTACTTTTGCACTGTTGCATCTTCAATTCTACTAATGACGCAACAACATTAAAAGTCAGCAGTGAAAAACCTTCAAATTTTTCCCAATTGGTAATTTAAAAAACTTAGTTAATGTATTGCTTTACAAATAATTTATTATTTACAAGGTAATTTTATTTCAAGAATTTAAGTAAAATATAAATATGAAACAACCAGGATTTTTTTTTGCAGCTTCACAAGTCGTGTTTTGTTAGAACACCTGATATAACAAAAGCTCACAATAACCTTAACTTACTTCAACAGGTTTACTGAGGTGTCTGTTTAACACGATCATGTTAACAAGTGTATCTGGATTATTGCTATCCTTGTCCATTGCGTCCTGCAGAACAGATTCTGCCTCTTCATATTTACCTTGACCAATCAAACATGTTGCCTGGCCGTTTAACAATGCAGGAGTGCTGCCATATTTATCAATCATTTCTTGGAAAATATAATATGCATCTTGCAATTTCTCTCCATTCTGTAAGTAAATAGACTTTTAATAAAATTCAAATAGACTTGGTTTTGAAAGCACTAAAGTTTATAAACTAGGTTTTGTCACAACATACCATAGCGATGTTGACCCATGCCTGCGCTAATTGTGTAACTGTTGCATCTTCGTCCTTTTCTTGCATAGTCTTTAGCTCTTTCCTTGCCAAGTCTATACGGTTCATCTGGAGATAAATATCTACGTTATAAGCACAACTGAAAAACAATAATAATTTTATCAGCCAAATGAAGTCTAAACATAGTGCTAAATTGGGAATTTCAACCTAGGTCTTATTGTGCTTAGCTTAAAGTAAATATTACACTTAATTTTATAAAATTCTGTATTACTTCAACATCAGTGTTTTGTGTCCAGCTGTATGTTACTTTTAGATGTCAAAGGAGATTTGGGGATAAATAGATGCAACAGCATTAATTTCTTTACATACTATATTTAGCACTCGTAATTGTATCCACAAAGAATAGTAAGTAGTGGCCATTACATAGAAGCTATATTCAGTATAAGCTGCCTAGGTGGCCTAGTTGATAGCGTACTGGGCTTTTACCCCGAGGACCTGGGTTCGATTCCTGACCAGGGCTTGGCATTTTCATACGCTATAAATCATCCCATCATCTGCATTAGCCCAACTGTTTAGTCGGACGTTAAACACCAAAAGAAAAAAAAGTAATGTACATAATTATTACATATTTACAACAGCGGTTTCCCTTGCCACACTGTCCAATCACTGTTTTTTACAAAAAATATTTCCTTGTAATACTCTTATAACATTACTATATATAGGTATAGTAATCGTCAGTTGTTGCATTTTCACTGGTTAATCTGATCAGCTGCTTAAACTAATCAAATTACAAACAACACATTCCATTTGTAAATTAACATTATTTCTATGGTAGTTATTACGATAACGTTAAATAACTGAATTTTTTACATTACCTAATTTTTTTCCATGATATTCATCCCGATCATTAATACAGATAACTGAGTTTTCTATAAATGTTGATATAATTCTTGGTAGGCTAACTATTATGTATGATATTTTTATGTAAAATATGTATTAATACTAGTTAACAATAGTACTGTAAAATAATTATGTAAATAAAAAACTTTTTAAAAAATCACGTTTTTAAAATGGACTAAAAAGTATAAAATAAATTCTTATAAATCCATCAATCTATCGAGATTTATAAACCATATAGATTCATAATCACAAACAGATTGTCTTCAAAATTTGTGACAGTGAATTTTTATAGATATTAAAATACTTGTACAATTAAAAACAAAAACCATGGGGCACATGAAATTAGATAACTACTACTATCTATTAGCCTATAAACGCTCAAAAAAGTTTATTTATATACTTATTTTTTACTTTTTAGTCTTGTTAATTATTTTTAAAACACAAAAAAAAAACGGAATGTTATCGTATATTTTTTTTATTTACTGTAAACTCTGAATTTCCAGAGGTAAAACTAGAACATTGCGTACTGCCACATCCTTGACAAGTTAATGCAACTTTAAATACTTTTTAAAACATAAGTTTTGTAAAAAATATAAGCTTTGCAACAAAAACAAATTACGATTCTATTAAACTTGCCAATACGCTATTAAAAAAAAATTGGTCGAACCACGCTTCCAAATGCGAACCAGAGCTTAAAGCTGGTGCCTTGGACCACTCGGTCATCCTGGCTTACACTAAACGACAGCATTAATACCTATAGCAAGAAAACAGACGGAATGTCAATATTGTAAATTTGATCATGCTGAAATAATGGCCGAACAATTTCAGTAATAGTGCCCTTGGCACACTTCAATATTTATAAATAAGCCAATATTATTGTATTGTCGAGTTTAGAGCTGTATTCAAAATTTCAGACCTCTAGCTTATCGGAAAGTTATTTTAAAATCAATTGTAAAATTCCACCCGGACAAAACCCATAGTGGCTTAATAAAAACATGATAACATGATAAAAAATTACCTTTTGTATAGAAAAAACCTTAAAACACATCTGTAAAGGTATATTTGTTTTGCAGAACGTGAGGTTAGCTTTGCTAAGCACTCCCCCAGCATGTTTCATATTTCCTGATCTGCCATTTAATACAATGGCTGTTTATTACATTCAAAATATGCCACTGACAATTACTGAATTAAAATTTACCTTACCTTTCTAAATGATCATCCTGATGCAATACTCTTAGTGCGCTCTCGTAATTTTGTTCATGACTGAATACAGTGGCAGCTACAATTACAAAAGTGTGATTTGCAATATCTGCACTACCATTGACCTGGTCAGTCAAAGCTGCGACTAGAGAATCCCTGTATATAACATTTAGCGCAATAAACAGTTTAGTTTCATCAAAATCTTTGAACAATATTTTAATTCTGTAGTTGAATAAAAGTAATAAACAAGCAAAATGCACATTCATGTTATTTTTATAGTTAAACAAGTTTATAAAAAAAATTTATATTTTTCATAATATAATTTTTATATACTTTGTGAAATTATCCGGGCATTTTTCTAGACATTTCTGGAGATATGAAAACCTTAAGGTTGTGCCATCAAAAAAACAATTATGGATATTTTGGCTTAAAATAACTCACACATGTTAGGAGACATGTTATTTTCACATATAAATTAAAAAAAAATTTTTTTAGCGTTTTAAGGGGGGTTTTAAATGGTCTTTTTTGTGTTTTAGTCAATCCACACCCACATGTAAACGGAAGAAGCAATTTAAACCAAATTTTGGGGTTATATGCTACTAAACATGACCAATACCTTAATTACCCTCATTTTGCCATATCGGACATTTTTTAAAAAACTGTTTTTTTAAAAAAAATATAAAAAATATATTTTTTATTGAATCAAAATTTAAACTTCATAGCGAGATGAAGATAGATTTGAAGGTTATTTTTCAAAAAAATATCTGTTCTAGATGGAATCGTTTAGCCGTGGGGGTGTTTTAAAAAAATTGGCCTACTCCTGCAAATGAAAAGATGCAACCCGCAATCTTTGTTCTCTTTCTAACACTCGCGCTCTCTCTTGCTCCCTCTCCTCCACCGGCTTATCAATTCCCCCACTTGGTCACTCGCTACATTCGTCAACCAGTTGATTTCCTGGAACCTTCTACAGTAACTGTCCGATTGCCTCTTTTGCACTACAATTGGATTTTTCTCATTATAAACGACTCATTTTTGATTTATTGTTAAAGTAAATGAACAATAATGTGATAAATTTAGTTACACCATTGCCTTTATTGGTTTTTCCTGAACAATTACACATTTAATTCTTAAAAAAAAATTATATATAATTTGTTTGAGAATAATGTCACAAAACAAAATTTTCATAGTCTTTTGTTTTGACTAAAACCAGATCAAGAGTTCTTAAGATTATATCTCTTTTGCAGTGATTGTTATCCGTGATGTCCTGAATATAACTGAAATTTTTCAAATCTTTATTTTGATTCTACACCAGTTATTAAATTTTTCCCGATATACTGTTCATTCCACTTGTAATAATACTGTATTAATAAAATGATATGTATATAATAGGCATGATACCATTAGTTGGAAAGATATACAATACATTTCACAAAAGAAAATGTTAAATATTTATTTCAATTATTATTGAATAATTATTTATAATTGATAATTATATAAGATTCGCGGTAAAGGTACAATCTATAAAGGTACTTATAGAGAATCGATTTTTGTTTTGAAATTCAAATAAAATATATGCTATGTTTGAAATAATAAACATTAAGATCGAGTAGAAAGAGAGGGAAGGAATATTGAATGAATTCGACTGCATTAATCGGAATCGTAATGCAACTGGGGAAAATAATTCATTTCGGAGAATCGTGTAGTGTACAATGATCGAGTACTCCATTCAAATCAAAGAATCGAGTACTCGATTCTTACTAGACTATCCTATCACTACGAGAGTGGAAGTGAAAAGGGGAGGGTGACAATTATTTTCACATCGCTTGCATTACCGTAAATGGCATCCATATAATATAATAGGTTTTTATCATTTTTAAGAATCTGCAATAATTAAAATAATTATTTATTTGACTTTGGGTGAATAATGTGAAAACATGACAGGAAGCAGGAAGTATAAGAGGTGTGTTCAGAAAGTAACGAGAATTTTTAAATTTTGCGGTCTTGGAAAGTCCGATTGTCACATTTTTTTTATTATGTTGGTATACATGCCCTTGAAGTATGATAAAACTTTCAGCTGTTTTCATTGTTGACTTTGTCTGCGACAGCCACTAAGGTTAGACGTGTTTTTATGAGCTCGGCGATTTTCGTTTGTTAAAAGAAATAGATCAAAGAATTTGTATCACATTTTACGTAAAAAAATGGAATAGAGTGTAACAAAGTGTATGAAATGTTAACAATGGCCTATGGTGAGTCTGCTATGAGTAAAACAAGAGTTTACAAGTGGTATAAGCGTTTCCAAGAAGGCCGCGAAGAAGTTGAAGATTATAGTTAGAGAATTGAAATTTTCAGGGTTACCACCACATGTAGGGGTGCACTGAAAAACGATTTTCCAGTATTCAACCCCTAAAGAGGTAAAAAAGAAGTACAACAATTTTTATTGGAAAAATATGTTTTTCATATGACCTTCTTAAAAAGTAACATAGTCACTCTTAAATATAAGTAATGAAATATATTTTTCACCATTTCCCAAAACTCATTCCCTAAAGAGATTGAAAGGGGTAGAAAATGTAAAATAGGGTATACAATTTTGCATTACAAAAATTTTTTTCTTGATCGTATATTCCAGAAATATGCTTTCATTTCTCACCTAGACAAGACGCAATAAAGCCACTTGCATAACATTCATTGTAAATGTTTTTCAACAGAAACAATATCGCTATAAGGGGAGAATTATATCTCCTGCCACTGACCAAGGCTTTGAAACACAAATAATGAAACACATATTTCAACATTTTTCCGAATTCATTCCCTAAAAGAATAATAATGTAAAAAAGAGGTGTCATTGGAGAAAAAAGAGTGTTTGCATTGGAGAAAAACATTTTTATTTATTGGATTTTCTTAAAAGTAAACAAAATATTCTAAAACACAAATTATGATGCACGTAATTCAGCATTTTCCCCGAATTCATCCCCTAAAAGGATAAACATATAAAAGAGGTACAGGCTAAATATTTGCATTGGAGAAAAATATTTTTTATCAGATTTTCTTAAATTCGAATGGAACACTTTTGAAGACAACAAAACAACATATTCAGGTTTTAATATTTTTTCATATTCACTGTAAAATAATCATGAGTTTAGATTATCACGCTTTTATTAATACATTTTTTTAATGTTTCTAAATTATTACATTACTGAAACAGTTTAAGCTTCGTGGGCGAAGCCGCGATGGGTAATGCTAGTAATATCTATACAAGCTTTACTTTAAGATATTTACATAAGACTAGGTGGCCATCAAATACGGAGCGGAGTTTCACTGAACGAAGCGGACTACGCATACAAAAACGAATTTACTTATTTTTTATGTAGGTACGGCCACTGAAAACATAACGGAGCTAAGCAGAGTCGAGTTGCATCGCTGGGCTCCGCTCCACGTAGCTTCGACTCTGTCTACATTCGATTTTGATGTTGACTCCGCTTCCCCCCACTACGCTAACTCACGCTTTTAAACTTATTTCTCGCTGCCTAGATTATGGTTTTTAATATATTAGTTTCCAAGATTCCGTTACAGCAGACCTAAATATTTACATTTAAAAGATACAAATGCGTTCTTTATACTGACTGAATTCCACATTTTTGGTGACCGCCTGACCTAATACTTACATACGACAATTTGTTTACTATATGACAATTTGTTATATATAGCCTACAATTTACTATATGACAATTTGTTGTTAAATGCTTTTGGGATGCATTCAAAGGCAATTTCAACAAACTTTTTAACTGTAGACTTGGGGAAGAGCTTTTCACCACTTGGTGGTTTTTATTTAGATTTTTACTAGCCTAGGTACTGCAATTGTTAAATGGGAAACCAGTAATTTTAGATTGGAGATTAGAAAAGCCTGTATTGTTAAACTTTTCAAATGTTTTTCCTTCAGCCTAATCATACACAATATAATTATTTCGTCGTGCTGATTAATTTGGTTTATATCATCAAATTGCCTTTTTACCTATATGAACAGTGATCGTTCTGATCAGCATACTCGCAGGTTCTTAAATTTTAGAAGCTTTTATTACATCATCAATGTTCAAGGTTTATTACTCCAATCATATTTATCTGTACATACAAATGCACACGAATCCTGACGTCGCGGTTCATTTTTGCATTTTTATTTTACATTTTATTTTCATTTAATACAATTTTAATGTTTTAAATGCTAATTTATACAGTTTTTAACACTGATTACGATAGCGAAATCAAATTTGTATAGAAAGTATTGCGTAAAAAACTTACAAAATTCACGGCTTTTCATTTTTGTATTTTTATTGTAGAACAAAAATTTAATAAATTTAAAATGTTTTTATTTTAAACAAAAACAGCATATTTAGGAAATTTGCTTCCATGAGGTCAGCGAGTAGCGTGCTATAATTACAAATACAAGTTGGAATAGGCAAACTACAATATAAGTCAAAAAGTGATATTCTGTAAAAACAGACAAATATAACGCATGAATGTGAAGTTCTGTTTCGTAAATCGCATGGTAAGATGTCATAGCATATAGCCAGCCTTGAAAAAAATGCCAAGTAAGCAAGTAAGCAAAAAGGAACCAAGAAAAGTGTGGAGCGTGGAGGGGGAACCACGAAACACAAAGCGGCTGGAGGGGAAATGTTCGACTGGCAAAAATAGCCCCTAGAGCGAGTGGCCTGCGATCTAGCGGACAAAGTTTGTCAGCGGACATGATCGCACAACCTTAATGTATGGATGTATGCATGCACCACTAGTTACTACTACTGCTCCTGCTTGTAAACATTGGCTGATGATGCCTGTCAGTTGCTGATGTCACTGTTAAAGTGTCATTAGGTAAGATTAGAAACTACAGGAAGGGATTATAAAACCTCAGGCACTGTGATCGATGGAACTATCGTGCAACTAAACCTCTTAAGTACTACTTCAGCAGATTGATGCCCTTAGTAAGTTTAAATAATGCACTGACTAGCTCATCCTGTTGGGAGATCCCTAGGTCCAGGAAACCAAAAACCCTTAGTCTCCTGCTAGTAAGAATCATGAATTATGTGTCCTACAATTTCCTCCTCTTTACTTAACCTACACATGGTTTCTACATAGTATGTACCTATTCTGCAGACCACAGTGCCCTATAATGAATCCTATGATATTCCTGAGTTGTACTCTGTTTAAGATGTCTGCCGCCCCTCTAAGTCCTCCACTGGAATGTCCCTGAAGGTTATCCCATCTTGCCTGGTGTTTGCTTGTTGATCTACCTATTAAAAGCATAACTCGCACAAACACTCTTACTTTGGCTGTGGTGCCATGCATTAATTTTATTTACCTTTTTGATGTATTTGAGAAATACTCTGCAAGCAATTTTAGTGGACGAAGTTCTGGAGCTGAGTTATTGTGAATCTCATCCAACACAACTCTGTACTTCCTTTGAGCAATGTATGCTCTGTATAAGAATATATCCCTTTCTGCCTGTAAATCTGGAGTTGAAGGCTGCAAAAGTTAAAATTCAATTAATATTATTAAATTAGGTTACAAATCCTTAATTTGTTTTCTCACTCTACAAGCTATTTAGGAAAAATGATGTTTTTTTTGAGATTTAGATGTAGGTAATTTTTAGAACCCATAAGCAAGAAAAAGGATATTTTACATACATTTACCTTTTCCTGATAAAAAAACTCTTGAAAAACATAATGTAACATTATTTCACACCAAAGAAGCAATTTTTGTTGTACCAAAACTATTAAGCCTGTAAAAAATGCATGATTTTTTGTGGGATAATGTAATCTGCAGATAAATTAAAAAGATGATGTAAAAATAAAATACTACTAATTATACAAAAACAAACTCTAGTTTACACTTAAAATAAACTACCGAATGAACAAATAAATGAAATTATAGGAACTTCTTTTTATATTCTTCTTCATTTCTGCTAGGATTATTGTCACTATGTTCGGTATAATGATCTGCCTTCCCTAGCTTCGTCAATTCTACTTCCGTTGACGCATTTCGGAGAACATCCATCTTCAAAAACTATATTTATACTAGTCACCAATATTATGGCCCGTCCTATTTATAATTTTCTATCTCCACCTCGTACCCCTTCTCTATTCAACACATGTACATTAAACCTGACGTGCTCGCTTCTGATTGGCTCTTCAAAATCATATGTTTTCGCTCACTTCTGATTGGCTCCTTTCAAACTTTCTCTTCAACGGTCGTCCCTCCTGTTAATTTTTGAAAATTTTTAATTTTTAAACGTAATATCTGCTTGCGACGATATCTGTTCATTTATTGTTTTCTCCCTTTAATTTAGATTTAAAAATTTTCAAGTTCTCTAAAATGTTCATACATCTTCCTTTTTCTGCCATATGTAGTACTTTCATGGAGTGTTCTATTTCTCGAGGTATGTGTCCCTCTTTTATTAAATGTGACACATAATTTGAATCATTTTTGCCGTATTTGAATGATCTTACATGTTCTATAAACCTAGTTCTAAATTTTTGTACTATGTAGACTGCCTCGCATCCACACTGTATTCTGTATACCCCATTCTTACTATATTTGTCCTTTTCCTCTATATTCTTTGTCAGTTTGTTCCTTATCGTATTATTTTTAGCCATTGCTATATCTAGATCATATTTTCTAAAAAAATTCTTAAATTTATATGCCCTTTCCCCATATATGTTAATTTAGCCCATTTTAGTTTTTTATTCTCTCTTTTATCACTGTTTTCTTCCTCTCTCTTTCTTTTAATTCTTCGTAACAGATTTCTTATAATTTTTAAATCATAATCGTTGTTCACTGCTATTTGGAAAATTGTATTCAATTGATGGGGTACAAACTAGTACATGTTCTATTCTACAATGGCTGAACAATACATATTAAAAATAGTAACAGAGATAGATATTTACATGGATATTATTCACTTAAACGGATTTTATAATTTATTATTAAGGTTAACATATATATAAGCTTAAAGTAAAATTAGGGGAATTTATGCAATAGCGAGATACAACTTATTGTCATTATTTTAAAGTATTTTTCTTCTATTATCTACTTTATTCTTGAATTAACCCATGGAATATTAAATTTTTTATGACAAAATATAATTAGGCCTATATAAAATTTTTTTTACAGAACTATTATGTGACGTCATTGCTACCTACATTGCATTGAGCATGCATTGTGATTTCATATACCAACAGCTGCTGTATAGCCAGTATAACAGTAAATACAAATTTAGTAACTTTTATGCAATAGGTTATGTTATTAAGGGTAATTTTTTGCTTAAAACTGTTTTTTGATAAAAAATGCATTTCAGGCACTTTTGTCAAATGTGGTAATTTTTTCTTTACTTTATTATATGTCCAATATTAATCCAAAATATAAAACCACAGAAACAACGGGAAGCTAGAAAAAAATGAAAATAAAAGTAATAAACATAACCTCTAAATGATTAGCATGCAAAAGTAGGTAGTAGGTGCTAAAACACAGTTGTTTGGTGAAACGTCTAGGTTGTGTCTATATATATATATATATATATATATATATATATATATATATATATATATATATATATATATACACTAAATTACACATGTAATCTTTTAATTTCTTAATTTAATAATAAAGTATTTAAAAAATTGTAAAAAGTCATATGATAACTTTAGTGAAAATGCCTGAACTGTATAAATACTTTATTTTCACTCTACCAGTAAATTAATTGTTTTTATACTTTTTCTTATTGCTTTCAGGTACAAATTAAATTAAGCATTTTTTATTTTGGTTTTTCCCTGCAAAACCACTTTATTCCATGCCTATTTGTACTAACCAAAAAATGAAAGTGAGTAAAACACCAGAAGATCAAGTAAAAGTACAGAAAATAAATAGAACACAAAAATGACTAATAACCTATTAATACTGCACAAAAGTTACTAATATGTTTTCTCTTGTGAAAACGCTTTATTTAATATGAATGAATAATTTAAATTAAAACAATAAAAAAAATTACCTTAATAACCTGATCAATACTACTACTTCATGCAAGTTACTAACCTTGTATTACTGATACAATTGTTAAAAAAGCAGTTGCTGTATGAAATTGTGAATACTACATACAATGTGGATGGTAAAAATTGCATGAAATCATTACTGATTCCAAAATATTTAATCTTACTCTATAGAATAATGTTATAACATTCTAACAGCCATTACTAAATGTTAAGGTTTATTCCTTTTTTTGTCTGTTCATTCTCGTAATGAAAGCATTGTTAAAATGGCATCCATTATTTGTGAATTTGAGATAATAATCTCTTTTTATGTTAGGTTTTATGTGTAGGTTCACCACCTAATAACCTTGAGTATTCTTTAAAAAATTAGTAAAGGTTTTTATAAGCCATCAACCGGTTAGTTCACCACCCAACAACCATATTAGTTAGGATTTGAGTACTTTTTTTATAAAAAAAATAAAAGGTTTTTTATCAATCAAAAAGATTGATAGCACGGGTAGCAATTTTGAGGTTATGCGGGTCACTTTTATTTTTGATTTTTATTGTACTTCCTGTGCTTTCCATACTTTTATATTTTGGATTATTGATTTTGGGCATGTAATAAAGCATTTTAATGTAAAAAAGCTTATACAGTTGTACCCTGTTGTACGATATGACCGTTGTCCAGGTCAACTGTAGCCGGGATACCACTGTATAAGCAAAGAATTCACCAATTCTACAAAGCAGCAGTTGAATTATATCCACAACAATAACATTTATTACAAGGTTAGTAACTACTTTAATTAAACAGGGTTTTCACCTATCATCCATGTCAGGTTCACCACGCAACAGCCATGTCAGTTAGGTTGAGTATTCTTTTTTTAAAAATAAAGTGTTTTTTTCACCCAACACTGTGTTAGGCCTAACAACCGTATCAGGTTATAGAGCATTCTTTTTTTAAAAAAATATGGTTTTTAATCAACCTAAAACCACATTAGAATATTTTTATCGTTTTACCTATTTACAACACATTACCAACTTTCGCGGGGGTAGCAATTTTGAGGTTATGTTCGTCACTTTTATTGTCGATTTTTGTCGTACTTCTCGTGGTTTCCGCGCTTTTATATTTTGGATTATTGCTTTTGGGCATGTAATAAAGCGTTTTAGTAAAACAAATATCGAAAAATCCAGGACAGGCTACACAGCATTCACCCAACTTAGAAATAAGCTAACCTACAAAAAGGGACAAGACTACATACAGCAAATTACCATTCTGAAATTGATATGGCTTTCCCTTTCAGTAGGACGTACCTTTATTTTTTGTGCTTCGTTTATACACTGTTGAAAATTTCCAATATAATATGCATTTTTTACATCAAATAATTCATCAACACCAGACTGCTGACGTGTAGATCCCATTTTTGTTTACTTGTGTACAATGACAGCGAATGTGTCAATTTGCAACTTGTGTAAAACCTTCTTTTATAATCTGTGGTGTCAAGTCTTCACATTCATATTTATGTTTGTTCAAAATTGACAGATGTCCCCCAATGCAGTTCTGCACACAACATACTGAAATCATAATAATCTAGTTACAAAATTATCTGGTTACAAATACGAGTAGGTGCATTGAGTAATTCCTTGTCCAAGACTCTCATTAGTAACAAAAAAATTAAAATTTGACGTCGCAGGTCAACGAATATTAAAGTTTTAATTAATGTGTGATGTATTCCAGTTTGTATTTATTAATTATTTGATAATCTATCTAGCTAAAACTGCTGATGTGTACATATTTTGAAAAAAAATTGACATCTTTTTTATATATATATATAAAAGTGTGTGTATATATATGTGTGTGTATATATATATGAACTTTTTTATATATGTGTGTGTGTGTTTGAAGTACTGTATACCTGGAACTCAAAACATAACATATATTTCTGTAAAAAAAAAGAATTAAATGTATGTAACAATGATGAGCTGAAATATTTTAAGAATTTGATCACTTTTGCTGTCTATATCATGTATACACACTTCAGTTTTCTCCTACCTCCAGTTATATTATCTCTGGTCGTTTGGTTTCCTATTTCTTGCAATGATTTCCGTTTCGCTTTTCCTGAGTGTTGTGCCCGCTGTGGAAGCTAATTTTGCCTAGAGAAAGAGAACCGGATTGGACAAAATCACGATTTTGTACACCTTGCGTCTGTCTGTAGTCTTAACACTTTGAAGTTAAGGAAACCGGTGCTATTAAGAATAGTGTTGTAGAAAACTTTCTATAAGTCAAAAACTTTTATAGTTGGTTTTTTTGTTAGTTTAAGTGAAATTAGAAAATATGTTTTGGGGTAAGTATAATAGTTATAGCCTAAATCGAAAACACGTGCAGTACTAATTTGAAACTGTTTAACCTATTGAATTTGTTCTTTCGGGTAATCCTCAAAATGAATTAGACGTGATCGTAGATGTAGGTACATAAGCCACCCATACCACAGTAAAATTAATTATTTTATTCTTAAAACTGTTCATGTGCATATAATTTTAGCCGTTATATACACATTGAACGTTCTTGATTCCTAGGTCTTAACCAATTATTTGTTAGAAGCTCAGTTTCAATACTACAGCAATGGATGAAGTAGATAACAGAACTCAATGTGTGACACAATCAGTACTAATGAAATCATTTGAATTAAAATGTAATTATTCTGTAAGTGTGACATTAACCAGTGTTGTCAGTTTTGGTATTTTTTATACCAGAAGGATTATAAAGTTAATACAGTGTAGGTTGTATTTTTCAAATAGTAATTTTTAAATATTTCTTTGTTTCATTTTATACCTTACTAATTAACACAATCACTCGTGGAATATTTTTTTTTAATACTACATGATTTTAGGCCTTTTTTTACATAATTATATTCAAACGACATTGCTGTTTATATTGCATTTAACATACTACATTTCACTCGCGGATTTACTGGTCATGCGCATTGTTATTAATTACATGTACTTCTCATGGAGGATACAGAATCCTATTACTAAATTTTACTATTTTTTAGTAGTATTAATAAATTTTATGCTAAAACCATGTCAGTACTTTTGAGTACTTTTTTTTAAAAACTGACAATTTTTTATCATTTTAGCGGTCAAAAACATATTACTGACTTTCGTGTGATAGCAATTTTACAGATCACTTTTATTTTCGATTTTAATATACTACCCTTGCTTTCTACGCTTTTATATTTCGGATTATTACTTTTAGGCATATAATAAAGCGTTTTTGCAAAAAAAAATTACTGAAAAATTAAAAACATTCTGCGTATTTACCAGTAATATAAAATATAAAAGTGGGAACTACAGGAAGTTTGAAAATAAAAGTGACCAGTATAATCTCAAAATCTCTCCTGCATGATAGTTGGTAATTAGTTTTTCATCATGAAAACGAATAATGGTATTTGTGCAGTATAGGTTCTTATTATCTAATTATTATGACTATATTAACGTTCATATACGGATTTACCTGTCATTGCTTTCTTCATTGCTTAATCCTCGTAATATAATTCTAGCCATCAGACACATTACTTACAGGATAACTAGTTTAATTAAATAGCCTTTTCTCTCTAACTGTGTCAGTTAGGAGCTGCCTCGGTGGTCTAGTGGATAGCGTACTAGGCTTTCATCCCGAGGGTCCGGGTTCGATTCCCGGCGAGGGCTTGGCATTTTCATACGTTATAAATCATCCCACCGTCTACATTAGCCCAAGTGTGCACAATAGTCAGACGTTAAACAAAAAAAAAATGTGTCAGGTTATAGGGTATTATTCTTTTTAAATAAAAGTATTTTTAGCATCCAACAAAAATAAGATTTTTTATTATTTTAGCGATCAGAAACACATTAATTTTGTGTAGTAGCAATTCTGAGGTTAAGGCAAATCATTTACACTTTTATTTTGGATTATTGCTTTTGACATGTAAGAAAGCATTTTAGTAAAAAAAATTTCGAAAAGTCGAGAACTACTTTCATACCCAATCAATTACAAGTTTTTTTTTTGTGTTTAACGTCTGACTATTGTGCACAAGTGTGTTATTAATAATGAAAATGGTATAAAACTGCATTTTTGGTCAATTTGCTCTAAAATACTTTTATTATATCCTTAGTAGTAATAGTCCAAAATATAAAAGTGCGGAAACAACAGGAAGTTTAAAAAAATGAAAATATAAGGGACAAACATAACCTCCAAATGACTAGCACACAGAAGTAGGTAACATTTTTTTTCATCGCAAGGACTATTAAAATGCATGTTACTAATACTGAAAAGAGTATAAACTTATCTTCACTTGACTGTAGTTGTTGGGTGCTAAAAATACTTTTATTAAAATAATAATAATAATAAAATTCTACAATCTAACTGATACGGTAGATATTTAATTAAACTAATTATCCTATGAGTAATGTGTTTTTAATTGCTAAAACAATAAGGAACTTTTTTTTTGTATTTTTTTATATTTTTTTAAATAATGACCTGATGTTGTTGAGGGGTGAACCTAATATAAAAAGAGGCAAACCGCAAAGTTCACAAATAACTCATACCATTTGGACAATGTGTTCATTATGAAAACGTACAGTAGTTGTAGTAGTTAATTCGAGTACTCTAGGTTTAGCTATCATTTAGGGTTTATATAAACTAGAATAACATGGTTAGTAGAACCAATACAGATCCTAAAAATTATTTACTGTTGTTTCGTGTAGTCATTTCTAATAGTAAGTAATAGGCTAACTTTCCAAAGTTGACATGTACACATTGGCAGTTATGATAGCAGTATTTCAAGGTTATAAAAAACAAGAAATTGTTAGCCTGTGTAAGAAAAAGCCCAAAACTACTCAAAAAAATTTTTTATTATGTTGGTCATTTATTGAAAAAAAAAAGAATAATAAGCAATATTTTGTGTTCATAGGGCTATAGTAGCAAACAAATTTCTGAGTTAAAAAACCCCCATCAACTGTTATGAATATGAGTGTTTTACAATATTATAATGTGAAATAGAAAGTGAACACTAAAGAACATTGTTAACTAAAACCAATTAATGTTGAACATAAATAGAGAAAAAATCATCTAAGCTAACAGTTAGTTCTATTCTTTTTTTTTAGGATTAGTGTTAGAACCTGGCAAACGCTACAGTACCAAAGTGGACAAATCATTCCATGTTTCAATGGCAGCATTGGACTGCTCCTCTGTTAAAAAGAGTAAGTTTAAACTTTGTTTTTGTTACCTTGCTTTCATGTTATGGTGGTATTAGTTACTGGAATATGCTTCAAGCAGTTCTGATTTTTTACAGGGTCTACACAAGTTTATAAAAATCCCTCAATAATTTAAATCTAAAATACTATTCATAATATTATTATTTAATTGTTTATAGTAATATGTATATCTTTCAGTGGTTTAATTACTCTGTTGTATACTAAAAAAGTGATGTATTTAAACCTTAATTGTCAATCGTGACATAATTTTGAATTCAATTAAATTTATCCATAATTTATCGAGTTAAATTTTTGGAAATA
Source organism: Callitettix versicolor (assembly GCA_022606455.1). NCBI lineage: Eukaryota > Metazoa > Arthropoda > Insecta > Hemiptera > Cercopidae > Callitettix > Callitettix versicolor. Next base: position 38,029,611 of record CM040190.1, on the reverse strand, counting down.
ACAGTTCAAAGTTTATATATATATATATATATATATATATATATATATATATATATATATATATATATATAATTGTTTGTAAACAAAATGATTACTGCTTCTTTGAAAAATATTGTTTCCAAAGCAATGCTATTTTTGATAACAGAATGACTTTTATGTCCCTTTCTTGTAATATAAACAGTCTAAGCTTACTTGTAGAATCACTTTCTTCATCAAATATACCGTGATTAGCAATATTAATGCGGGTCTGCTTTATCTGAAAAATTGTTTGTTATAACTAGCAATCCCTGTATTAAAGTTTTTTTTTTAAATATAGCAGATAAACCTATAAAATTATTAGGCTAAAAAATATAGTAACCTAACCTTAGAATTATCTATAGTATGATTTAATTATTGCTTCTTGTTCCTTAAACTCATGAAAAATGTTTAGCTATAGATTGGTGTAACCTGTTACCTATTATTTACTGGTTTAATAGACTACGTATATAATAACTCATAAATATTTATTAATCTATTAGACATCGCCTTACTTTGCTTGCTACTGCCTGATTACATAAAGCAGCAATGTATTCACTTTATTGTGGTATAAAGCACAAAGTGGATCTGCTTTTTTACGTTTTATGATGTTTGTTGTAATTTAAGTCTAGGAACTAAATACCAACATTATTGACTTATATTGGAGCCTGCACATGATATAATAACATGTATCACTTATTGCGACAAATTGCAGTGTATATACATCTGTTTGTTTCATGTTTAAATGATTTAGTAATTGGTTACTTAACACGTATTGCATTAAGAACAAAATCGATTTTAACGATTCATTTTCATTTTTAAATGTACATTTATATCTCATTGCTGTAAGTAGTTTATAATTAAATAATGTTAATTAATTGTTTATGTTAGATTATTATTATTATTATCATCATCATTATCGTCTTCGCCATCACTATCACTATTATTATTATTATTATTAAAGGAAATATTTATTTAAAAAAAACAAATTTTTTTTAGAGGCCTTTCTATACCAATTCTTACAAGTTTTTCTTATCTGCTTCGATTTCGATTAAATATTAAGTCATGTGAATGTAGTGTTTTTCTATTGTGATTTGTCTGATCTGGATAAAGACTTTCATTTTACTTTTCTTCCATTGTATTTTGTTACAGCCAATGAAATCCTTAAAGTATTGCTGCATATAGAGGGTCAGGTGAATATATTGTGTAATTTATCTGTGGAGAATCACATACTACAGGAGAAGCTAGATTTGAATTTCATGGTCGGTGACAAAATTACATTTGAATGCAAAGGTTCTGGAAATGTGCATCTGACAGGTAAAAGGAAATAAATTTCACAAAAAAAAACTTATACTTCGTTAAATTTCATAGAAAATTGGGCATATCCTAAAATTCCAGTTCACTTGAGACATAATTGAAGAAATGGCGTTAAAGATAGGGGGAAATCAATAACCAGAATTGAGCTCTAATTTTGAGTGGTTATATTTTTGTAAATGAATTCTTTGTTAAACCCTGAACGGTCAAAAATAAGAACTAAAACTTATGTGTGATCAGAGGAGATCACAGGTCATAAAGAAAGCAAAAAAGTTGTACAATGCACTATTTATGGTAGCCTAATTGTCATGCGTTCAGCCTCAGTGCCATCCTGTATAGATTGGTGGCATGTTTTATAAGTTCTGCTTGACATAGATAAGTGGTATTACTTTAAAGCTGTCTCGGCAAATTCTCTGACTGACTTATCACTCAAGAATTAGGTGCTGGAGCTTTCACTCTTCTGTCCATCATTGCAAAGGGTGCAAATACTCTGGTGATAATGTGTCAGATTCTGGATTGCAAAGAGAAAGTTAGAGTTTGCTGTTCTGGTTCTTGTACATCACCAGATCGTTTGGGGCATTCGTTGTTGACACATGGTTTTTTAATGGGACGCGGGGAGCCACCTACATGCCAACTTTGTGGAGAAACCATCACAGTCAAACACTTGATGTTAGACTGCGATTGCTTGGGAACCATGCGTTTAATATATGGATTAGGAAACTGTATGCAGGCGATCTTGGGGGACAATTCGTCGAATATTGATCGCGTTTTGGCCTTCCTGAGACGCTTGCATATATATCAGTATATTTAATTTTTCCTTAGTATTTATGTATTTCTTATAGTTTATATTCTTGTTAACTAGTTTTAGAGAATTTTATTGTTTCATAATATTTATTATCTTCCTGTTTAATTGGGACCCCTTTATAGTCCACCTTTACATTGTTTTGTTTTTAAGTTATTTATTCTTGTTATAAATGTTATCTAGTTTGTAAGTAATGTTAAGTTTTATCGCTCTGTTGTTTCTTTTCTTTAGTAGTTGTGTTTAGGCGATGATAGCCTTAATGTGCTTTTCGCCTTAAAAAAAAAAAAAAAATGGGGCATTTAAGCAAGTTGAGTAGGTTTGTGTCGGTTTTGCCTCTCAAACACCAGTGGTCAGAAACAAGGCATGTTTAGTGGTTTAGGATATAGATGGAATAGCAGTTTTGTTTCCTCTTTATTTCATATCTTGTTGTGTTCAGGGATCCACTGAAAGTGAATGGTTTTTTTTTAATGGTCGGAAGTTGACCATGAAGTGCGTGTGTATAGTATGAGTTCACCTATTATTAATGGTTTTTATTCTTATATACTGCACCACTAATTATTTAATATAAAGTAGAGTCTCAATTAATTGTCATTCTTGGGATTGTTGGTTTTACAGATGATGGCATAGATGGATAACAGAAATAGATCACTTACAGCAATCAATAAAAATAACATACTATCCTCTGTTTATAGTACAGAATATTCTATTATTATTATTTTGGGAAATGCGGTAAAATTCTTAAATTTTATATTTAACTCTTAAGTATATATTACACAAATTTTACATACATATCTTTTGACAAGTATACACATAACATATGCGAGAGCACTGCAGGTGTGTCACTTTATTAGCACTTATTAGTTTTGTTATATATATATATATATATATATATATATATATATATATATATATATATATATATATATATATATATATCCTAGATCCACCTATTGTAGTCCATCTATCAAAATACCATCAATTGTAGTCCATTTTTAAGCACTATATATTTCTGAAGCCTGATGATAAATGATAATAACGGTTTGGGTCCAAGTACAAAATATACCTTTCAGTCTTAAATTTCTTTTTCCCTAAAAATATCCAAACAGTTTTTGTAATTGCATCTGTCACTTCCCAATCAAATGTGGTCCACAACCATTGTCTGACACCAGGTATCAAAACACCCTTGAATGTGGTCCCACTCGCGTATCATTTTACATTTGATTGTGGGCCAGAGCGACAAGTAGTTATATACCCTAATTGTGGTCCGCCTGCAGTGTTGCCAGATTTATTTTGTATATTGATGAAGGCCTGCTTAGCTTCCAATGCAACATTCGACTCTTTGCGTATGGGTCTGTAAAAATATTATTATTTATTATTCTGAAATATACGATCTCTTGTTTCTTCACCATTTTTAGTAGTTTATTGGCAACAGTAAACCTAATAAAATTGTCCGAATGTATTTTTGTCTATCAGCAACACAATTACTTCTCAAAATGAATAATTTCAAATACGCTGAAATGGGCATATTGTTAACAACTGATTTTGGCCAGTGAGCACCGAAATAGAAATGATGAAGATGCTTGGCTCAAGCTAATCGAGGCCGGAAAACGATGTCAACCCTAGTGGCGTGTGATGTCGCTCCCAGGAACAATAACCCGAAACTAATTATATGCCAAAAACAAACATACGTAATGTAATGATATTTACAAGAAGTCTTTTGAAATTGATTTAAAATAACCTAGGCTATTGATATTACTCGGTTACAGGCTAGTTGTTGAAGAAAATAGATAAATTAATAACATTTGATAATATTTGAAGGTAAATTGAAATAGATTATTTGGATAAAATAACTATAGGCCCTAATATAAATCAAAATTGGAAAGTAATAAATGAAGCCGAACTTGTTACCAAAAATAGGTTAATAACCTGCATGTATTGATTAGTATTTAATTATTTATTTAATTAAAATTATTATTTAAATTATTTAAATAAATTAAATTATTTATTTAGTATTTAATTAGTAAACCTAATTTGCAATATTTGCAGGTATTTTCTAGGTATTGAAGTAACCTATAACTAGAAATATTTATAATAAATGAAAATAAAAGATTAATTAAAACACAAAAACATATTCAACATATAACAATATACTTGTGTTTTGTGACATAATATTCAGTTCATTAGTAGTTCTGTGAACTGTAGGCCTCAATCAGTATGGGTCAAAACACAAACATTAGTTGTATTGTTATGTAAACACCATCGACCTTTATTGTTTTTCAAGACATTAAAAAATTACCTAAAGTTATTAAAATTGTCAGATTTAGAATACCTTCATGAAAACCTTTAAACTTGATACCCTATTTAAAAGGTTTCAAATAAAAAAATATATCTGGCCCATATACTGGACCGCCAAGCAGCCATCGTGCATTTTTGAGCCTTAAATTTTTTTTAATGCGCATTGACTCATATTTTACTCAAGTAATGAATTTCAAAGCCTAACAACTTTTTTTTTTTAATAATAACAAAAATTACGAAAATGCAAAAATGTTGTCACGATGTCCCTGACACGTTAAGGAGTCCAAAATATTACTGACCGTCATCATGCGGCTAATGGCACTGAAGTTTTTTTAAATTTGTAATGTACTAATCAAGATCTTTGGTTTGAGACCCTAATTGACTGATTTCAATTTTTAAAATTTCAACCTATATTTTGGGCCGCTAAAATGAAATCTTACATTTATGAGCCTTGAATTTTTTTAAAATGTGTAGTACATATTTTACTGAAGTAAAAAAAATTCAAAGCTCAACAAAGCTTTGTAAAAAAGATTTAAAAATATAACAACAAAACTGTCCTAATGGGTCTCCTTCACTCTAGAGGCACCAAATCTCTAATTTATTTGAATTTCAATGCTAACTTTATTGAAAAGATGAAAAAGTTAAAGAAAATACAAAAATATTAGTCATGGACCATCTAGCGCTTCAAGGAGCTAACATTTGTTAAATTTGGATTGTACTAATCAAGACCTTTCGTTTTATACCCCACTTGATAAGTTTCAAAGAAAAAAAAATATTTTCCGGCCCATAATTTGGGTTATAAAGCAGCCGTTGTGCAATTTTGAAACAAAATTTTTTATGTGTGTAGTGGCTCATATTTTACTCAAGTACTTAATTTCAAAGCTCAACGACTATTTGTTAAGAAGATAAAAATAATTTACGAAAATCGCAAAAATGACCCCCATGCTACCCCTGATGTACCAAGGGAGTCCAAAAACTAATCAGCAAATGCCCTTCATGTCATATACGTTTTTACCAAATTTAAGTAAAAATCGGACGAAGTGTTCAGGAGTAATCACTTAACAAACAAACAAATCAAAAGCAAGATCATCGAGTTAAAATATAGACCTCATTTCCTTCCGTCAACAAATATATTAAACTAAAATTAAACTAAAAATGGAACTATTAAAAAAATTAAACTAGAAATTAAACTAAAATGGATCTATCCTATAAAGAAGTATTGAACAGCTGTGTTCTAGTACATCGAAAATCTAGCGTAAGAAGTAGTTTATCTATGAACTGGTATATTTTTAGTAAACTGATTTAAACGGGAAAAGTAATTTATCTATGTGATAGTTATAAAAGCTCTTGAAACGTCCTTACAGCATATAACAAACATATAAGAATTAGATCATATAAAAATTATGATGTTAATTATTACATTCAATCTACAAGCCTAAACTATAAAATCAGTGCTGGAAAGTAAAGTTAATAATCACACGTGTGTTAATACATTGTATATCTTAATTGAAGAGTGTCTTAATTTTTTTAACAGAAATGTGACAGCTGGAAAAAAATAACTTTGGTAAATTAAATATAGATGCAAATGCTCGCTGTTGGCCTAATAATAATTTGTCTATGGTCGTATATTTTTTCCTATTATTTATTTATATACTGGTACAAATTTCCCATAGAAGGTAATAAATTACCTGTATACGGCACGGCACAGTTTAATATAAAACAATCATACATAGTTTATCTTAAAACTGAAACCAAAAAACTAAATCCAAACCAAATTCCAAGACGTACATTACCTTAGAAACCACAACCAATAACTTATTTCAATATATCTATATAATTCTTTCCAATTAATGACTATGGTAAAGATGCATTTGGAAGCAGCCATTTTTTTCAATTTATTTTTAGTGTGTCCTTACTTACATTGAAATAGCTTTTAGGTCATTTGTTAGTCTATTAAAATACATAATAGACCTTATTTAGTTTTTATATTCTTTTTATAAGTGTTTATATTCTTTTTTTCCAGCTTCTTTATATACAGTAGGTATTTGTATAGACTTATGCCTTGTAATACTGTTACTATTTATAAATTCCTTGCTTAAATTATAATAATTTCTTAACAACGCTGTCAAAATATAACTCTGATTTACGTTTAGTATATGTTTTTGAAATTCGCATCATTACTTATTATTTTTAACATCCTTTTTGTAAATTATATAATGGCAAGGAGAATTATAATATGCTCCCAGCCTATTATACCGTATGTGGCAATACTGTTGAAAAGCCCATAATATATTTTTAATATAGTTTTACTTGACATAATCTTTTTAATTTAACAAACACATATGCCAAATACTTAGTTCTATTACGTAAATTAATTATATGATCCGTCCATTTCTTATATCTATTAAAGAAAACACCTAAATATTTAGTACTATGAACATTTAAAAAAATTATTATTTAAAAATATTCTTAGTGCTAGTGGTAATGTTCGTACACTATTTGCAAAAGTTACATATACAGTTGTTTGAATTATATAGGCTTGAATTATCTCTTTTAACCAATAGCCTTGAATTATCACTGTTAGTCAGTATTAATAATAGCTTAACCATATATCCTGATTTAGCTCTTGGTTACCTTCCGACCGCATATGCTGTTTTAGCTGTTGGTAAATAAAATCGAATCTGACACAAATTAATTTCTCCAATCGTACATGCTTATTTAGCTATTTATCACTGATATATTGTCAATCACTGATATAATCAATAGCTATTGATTACTGAATATATTACTTAATATAGATTTTTACTCAAATTAATTTTTCGATCGTACATGCTGATTCAGCTGTTGGTCAGTAATAATAGAAAGTTTATTACTATTATTAACCTCTGGCTTAAAAGTTTTTTTAATCCTATGACCGTACATGCGAGTTTTGCTGTTGGCCATATGAACCCATCACAATAGTAAACCTAAATTTAAAAACGCCAACGAACCAGTAACCCGAGATTAAGAAGAAATATTTCAAATAAAAAATAATTCAAGAAATACAAATTTAATCTTAAACAACTTTATTAGTACAAATAACTTGAAACAAATATTAAATAAAACAAAATATATTATAAATTGACGTACAAAATGAGATAATAAAATAAAATAATAGTTCAGTACATCAATACATGAAATGTACCAAGGAGCTTTTCAAAATCAATAATTTTTCCACTTTTTAAGAAAAGGAATTTAAATGGTGTAAGTAACTGCAGAGGAATATCCTTTGCTGACTGCGTTCTAAATTGTTCACGGGGATGCTGCTTAAGAGACTGGAGGAATGGGTTTTGAATAATGAAGTACTAACCGAATTTCAGGCTGATTTTATGAAGGGTTATAGTACTTGTGATAACATTTTCAGTCTTACAAATATTATTAGGTTGAAGGCAAAAGAAAAAGGTGAAAACTTTACTGATGTTTGTGGACTTCAGGGTGGCGTTTAACTCTCCAGTCAGACAATATGTGTTCTATAGACTTTATTCTACGGGTGTTTGTAACAAATTTCTAGAAGTCTTGAAGCCAGTAGTCTATATATGGATACCGAGACCAGAGTGTGGACCTGACAAACAGTTTCAGAACAGGGATGTGTATTAACTCCTCTGATTTTTTCCCTTATATTTGAATGGCATACATTTTTGAAGCTTTTGGAAGGTGGTGTTCTTGTAGCAGGTGTTAAAATAAGATGTTTATGCAGATGAGATATGATTGTGATAGCGGATCATCCGGGAGTATTGCAGGCTATGATTGATAATTTAGCGAAATACTGCAGGCTTTGGAGTTTGACATTGAACCTGTTTGAAACAAAAAAAATTTTCATTAGAAATTACCAAAATTCTTAAATATACTTTATTAAAAATATTTTTAAAATTAATAAAAAAAAAAATAATATATTTCAAATAATTTTTTTAAAACATTATTATTAAGTAATATTAAGAAACAATTTTATTGTTTTTCTAGGATAGACTAGGATAGAGTATGAGGGTAGGTTAATTGAACTTTTGAATTGAATAGTAAAACATTTCGGCATCAACTTTAAAACAACATTCTTTGCTGTTCAGTAATATTAGTGCTAAACCTCTCAAATTAGTTTTTTTAAATAAGCAAACAAACAAATTTCACTTACTTCACTTAGTAATTCAGATGGGCCTCCAGAATGGGTTTTTTGCACTACAGAAATAGTTGAAATAGAAAATCCACTTTTATTTCTCCGACGGCAATCTGCAAGAAGTTCTGCACCTTTAAGAAAGAAAATTACAGTTGTCTCATTAGTCTCATAAATCTTACTGTCTACCATCTTAATGAAAAAAAATCTTCATGCTGATATGTTTTTATAAGATGTCAAAAATATTATCTCTCCTAAAACTTGTTGCTTAACAAGAGTATTTATTGATATCAAGAGTCCGAGCTGTGCTTATTTAGAGCATTTCCGAATGCCCTTATCGGCACAAACGCAACCTAAGCCATTACACTTTAAGAAATGCTGATGCCAGCTACTGTCGCGTTGTGCGGCTTCGCAGAATCGCAGTAAGTAGGAAAGGTTCTGCATCAATCACATACTGGCATTCATACGTATTACAAACACATACGACATGTGTGCGAAACATGTCAGTGACATCCATGTAACGGCCTACATTGACTAATCACTCATTAGTAATAGATTATTATTATAACAAATGGATAATATCATTATTGTTATTATGACCAATCATTTTCTTAAAATTATAATTTTTGTCCTTAGGTATATTTATGTCATAGTAGGCCTAATGTGTAACCACTCGCAAACACACAAGCATCGCGAAATTAAAGCGAGGCCAATAAATGCAATATGTGCGTCTTGGTTGTTTTTTTAAATAATAATTTGATATGTTACAACCAATATTATATTTTTAAAACAAGAAATAAAACTCCTATATACACAAAGAATGAAACAATATGATTCGGTAACAATGGTCTTAACGAGTTAATTGCTGGCATACAAAAAAAAATCAGACTTTTCTTACTTTTTAATAGTCAAACAAAATATTGCTACGAAACGTATAAAAAAACTCTGATTTTTTCTTAAATAGTTAACCTTAAAACATATTCATATCTGTAAAATCCTACGTTGCTATTCATTTAAAGTTACTTTTTAGGCAGTAGTAGCCTAGGCAACATTTTCTAAAAAAAACTAGATAAGGAAATGTAATTTCTCTCGTGAATTGATTAAAAAATAAAGGTATAAATTTAACAGAAATGATAAAATTTAAAACTACTTAGAAAAGATTTTTTACAGATATATGAATATCAGGCCATATCAATTTTACTTTTATCATTTTGGGTATTGTTTAGGCTATATTTTCATTTAATCTATTGAATGTTAAGAACATTCAGATTCTATACCAATTTTGAATGAACTGGGCTAGTTAAAAACTTGTTTGAATTAATGAAATAAAAATAAATGTAATAAATAATTGTATTTGTACTGAATGCGGGCTATACAATTGGGTAAAACTGAATTTTCAATTAGCTTCAAACTGCACATTTTTGTGTAACAATTTAAATAATAATTTGTTAATAACTTTTAAATAACTTATGTAGCGACATTTTTAAAACTATAAAAAGTGTATAGAAATTTATGCTACAAATTCTTTACAAGATATTTTATAAGCTGCGTATAACGAAAAATGTTGGCGTACATCGTATTTATTTAGTATGACTCGGCGTGATGTGTCTACAAACGACGACATACGACTTTTTCAATCCAACTGTCATTTCTAATATTACAAGTCTTTGGTAATAAGTTTTATGAAAAAATAAGGAAGTGAGTTTTATTGTTAGCTAAGTTGATCACTGTATTACTACTAAGAATGAAACCGTAGAAACCATTGACTTGTAAAATACTGAAGGTTTGGTTTACTATAATACACAAATACCTTTAAACGATTAAATAAAACATTAATTAATACAAGTTTAATTAATTACCATCCCTGCAATCATTTTGAGCCAGTTTCATCTTTTTTAAAGTATTTTCAAATACTTGTAGAACCATGTTTTACCGAATTGTATGAACTACATTCAGTTCTACCAGTTGTTAGGAAATTTGTAGGTTAAGTTAGCCATTTTTAACTTTTTTAAGGCTAGCTTAATAATTTTAGTTGTCTTGTTACCAACTGAACTTTGTAATTTTACGTTTAGGCCTAAGTGACATATACTTGAAACTTATTCGAAATACTTGGGGGCTAAGCAAACGCCTGTGGTTTCAAAAAGCGCTAAAATGCTAAAACATGATGGTATTCATTTTAAATCACACTAATTCACTACAATAAAATAAAATTAAATTGCATTAAATTTAAATTTGAAATTGAATTAAATTAATTCATTACTATAAAATTTATTTTTATAATTTATTTATAAAAATATATTTTGGCAACAAAGTATCCAATAAAATAAACTTGTTTGAAAGAAAAAATATAGGCCTACATTTTTGTGCTTTTTATGAACAATCTTAAAAAAGGAGGACATTGAGGTCAGAAAATAGGAATTTTTATTCAAAAATAGATTATTTGGAATTGGAGGATCCAAAAATATTAAAAAAATATTGTATATATTATTTAGACTTACTCTAAACATAAACGTAGTTCTAGCGGAAATGACCGATTACTGTACGTGTGTACATTAGTTTTAATTTTGTCCATGTCCATACAAGTACACCACATAATATACCTAAAATATTTTAAAACTGTCAATAATGTGAGTGAAAAACCCAGATAACCATTAAAAACGTGAATTACATTTAGGATAAATAATTAGTAACTACGTGCATGACAATAATATCATAGTTAATAGTAAATATTTAAGCGAATCAAAATTATTTTGTATTTGATTAAAACATAAGAATAGTTAAATTTCAAACTTACCTGGTATCAACTGGAAAATTGAATTCACTCTCCTGTACATGGTAACTTCAAAAACACAGTCTGATCAGCGCTGCTTGTCTTCATAGGCTACTATACAGAGAAGTAGTGTTCTAATGAAAGATAACACAGGCAAACTGGCAACGCCGGAAATAAGGAGCTAAATACCGCGAAAACTCCTGCAACGTCATGGGACCACAAATGACAGTGTTTTGATACCCCTAATGTGGTCCAGATTTGTAGTCCTCGTGGACCACAATGACAGGTAAAATGATACTCGCTAGGACCACAATCGCGGGAGGTAGAAAACTATATATATATATATATATATATATATATATATATATATGTGTGTATGGCAGGAGGACAAAGGAAAATAAATAGATTTATGAGCTTGTTAAATTTTTCTTAAATTGAATTTACAGCTTCAAATACGAAGTGTGTTCAGAAAGTAACGAAAATTTTAATTTTTTGAACAAAATATTTATTCTTCTACATTGATCTTGTCGCCTTCAAAATAGTCTTCATTGGAGATTATGCACTTGTGCCAGCGCTTCTTGCAATCCTCGAAACACTTCTCAAACTCGATCTTTGAGATAGCCTTTAGTTCTTTCAGCGATGCGCTTTTAATGTCATCTATGTCTGTAAAACGACGGCCCTTTAAGGTTCTCTTTATTTTTGGAAATAGGAAAAAGTCACACGGAGCCATGTCTGGCGAATATGGAGGCTGGGGCATCATTACAGTACTGTTTTTGGCCAAAAATTCACAAACAAGCAATGAAGTGTGAGCTGGTGCATTATAATGAGTGCTATGTGATGGACTTATAGTTTTTTAATGGTATTATCCTAAATAGTGTGAGTGTTTATCTTCCAATTGAAACAATCATGCACTTATTCAGAATTGGTTGACAACTACTTGAAGCGGTTCTGTTTCATTGCAGTAAGGTGATAGGATCATTTACTTTTCTATTATCAGTGTTTGCTTAAGATAGCAGTTAGTGTCAGCTACTGGTAACTATGCTATAAAATAAGTCATGTCCAGTTACAGTGTTTTGTTTTGTCTAGAAGGTTACTTTTATTTATTACAAATTTATTTACTTCCTGAAGACTACTTAAAAATGTCAGAGATAACAGAATTAACCTGACAGTTAATAGAAAGTGGAGACTGTACTGCAGTAATAAAAATAATATATCAGTGCAATGATAATCTTTTCCTTGTTATTCCTTTGTAACACTTTGTAAGGCCTACTTTAATATGGTAACCTGAGCTTTGACAAATGTTATTTGTAAAAATTCTAGTATGGTTGATTTTTTGTGTTATTTAAAAATCTGTACATCATTTCAAAGAGCAGAAAGTACAATTTAATATGATATAAATCATTTTTGTACAAACAGAACATGTTATATATACATTTTTGAAAAAGTCTTATTTTTTTGCAGAATATAAAAATTGTTACATTGTATAAATAGTTTTAGTATATCACAAAACAGTCATGTAAACATAATGCTATTGAACAGTCAGGACACCACCAAGTTGTCTCCTTCCTTCCAGCTTTTCTAGTTGATGCTTTCATTTTTTTCTGAGCAAGTTTACACATTCTTGTTGGCTGCATCTTTTTTTCAGTTGGAGGAATTTTTTCTGCGAAGTTGTGTCCAGTGAGTCTATTTGTTTTCGTTGTTGCGGGGTGTTCTCTTGAGCTAGAATTCCTCCTTTTTTCTCTAAAGCCTTTCCAACTGATTCAATAAATTTATCCAAATGACACTTTTTTTGGTGTTTTTGTCGGTATAGAAAAAGTGAATTTGAAATTTAACATTTTCAGCAAATGAAAAAATAATTTTTTTCCACCATTTCATTTGTTTGCATTTGAATAATAGGTGGTACGATATTATCTAATCATTCCTGCCTACACCTGTTTTATTTTTTATTATAATCTGTTATTAGATAAGCTTTTGTTCTTGGAATCTTGCCTTGCTTAGAGCACACCATAACATCTGTTGTAGTCATCCTAAAGACATGGTAGCTTTCCACTTGATACAACTCAAATATTGATTCATTCTTTTTTAGTTTTTGGCAATTCTTTCCAATTTCACAATTACAGACTGATCTTGCTTTTCTTTAAAAATCAAAAACAAGTGGTAAACTATAAAATCTGTCTATGTAAGCAGTATGACCTTTATCAACATAATCACAAAGAAGTCTTTGAAAAAAAGAGAAATTATTTAACTATATTGTGATTTACCAGTATAAACCTCAAATCCTAAGAAAGAATCCAGTTTATGAATCATAGCCAATGTAAAATTTTATTCCGTACTTATCTGGTTTGTTTTATACCCTGAAACTTACTCTTCCTGTAAAACCACATGTTCCTTCATAAGGTGAAAAAGATTTTGGAAATTCACTCAATAAATTGTTTATGTAAGGTTTTAATTTGTGCAATGGGACATGCCCTGTCTCATTTAATGGAACATTAGTAACATTGTCATTGATATGAGCTGTCAACTATTCTATTAGACATTACTGATGTAGCAAATGGTGTATAAAATTGACAGTGGACCAGTAATCTCTCAGTTTTAGTTTTTTGAGTACACACATTTGTAATATGCTAGAAAAAAATTATGTACTTTATGAAATTTTACTGTTGTCCATTTACCTCATATACTATGTGCTTTTAGTTTGTTTGACATTTTCAATTTATTAGTAATAGACTTTGCAACTAGGTGTAGGCTGAGGGTTGTCTATAATACTGTCATAAGATTCTTCATCACTTGAAGTATCTGATCTGTATTTGTATTTTTATTATTAGAAACTGTTTTTAGAACATATCATTAAACTGTAAAAAAACTATCTAAAATTGTTAAAGAAAATAAAGGTTTATTTTATTAAATTTAATATGTAACTAATTAAGTAGTACAGTCAACTGTTGATTATCCATGGTGACAAAAACTAAAAAAAGTTTCAGTTGCAGTAAATGTAATTTTTCTTTGTGCAATAGTAAAAAATTGGAATCAACAAACAAAACCTATGTTTTATCTTTAATAGAAATCTAGGTTTTGAATAATAAGATAATGTTAATTAAAATTTTATTAAACAATACACATTCAGTAATTCTGTATACACTAACATGTTACAGTGTATAGGATTAAGTTTGCTCTTGATTAAGTTTCAGATATAGGTTTTTCATGATACGTTATGTATTGAAAGTAGATGATAGTAACACTCATATATACTGTTTTTTTATGTACAGGATACTTGGTACCTGATGATTTCGAAATGGAAACTGAAGAAGAGGATATGGATGAAGAACGAGAAGAAGAATTTGAGGGTACGAAGACTTACTTGACTTGACTATTTCTAATAATTATTGAATAATATTGTTGTTAAGAGAATATTTTTTGCTTTGAAACTATCAAGGTGTTATTGAATCTGCCTTTTATTTTCAGTGCATTTTTGGAAATATTATGTATTTGTAAAACAGTTGTGTTAAAATGGACCCTTACGAGTAAAAGTCCATTTTTTGTGTAGCATTCATTGTGTAGGTGAGTGATGGTTGGGTGTTTTAATGTTTACGAGGTGTGTTCAGAAAGTAACAAGAATTTTTAAATTTCGCGGGCTTGGAGAGTCCGATTGTGAAACTTTTTTTTTATTATTTTGGTATACATGCACTTGAAGTATGATAAACTTTCAGCTGTTTTCATTGTTGACTTTGTCTGTGACAGCCAGTAAGGTTAGACGTGTTTTTATGAGCTCAGCAATTTTCGTTTGTTAAAAGAAATGTATCAAAGAATTTGTATCAAATTTTGTGTAAAAATGGAATAAAGTGTGTGAAATGTTAACAAATGCCTATGGTGAGTCTACCATGAGTAAAGCAAGAGTTTACGAGTGGTATAAGCGTTTCCAAGAAGGCCGTGAAGACGTTGAAGATGACGGACGCTCCAGCCCATCAACAACCGATGAAAACGTGGAAAAGTGAAAGAAATGGTTATGAACAATCGCCGAATCACAATTAGAGAGGTCGCTGATGATGTTGGCATATTGATTGGATCATGTCATGACATTGTTTCCAATGTTTTGTGTATGAAACACGTGGAAGCAAAATTCGTTCCAAAATTGTTGAATTTTGAACTAAAACAGCGGCGATTGGAAGTTGCTCAGGAGTCACTAAATGAAGTCAACAAAAATGCAAAATTACTGAAACATATTATAATAGGTGACGAAACATGGGTTTATGGATATGACGTCGAAACTAAGGCTCAATCATCCCAGTGGAGGCATTCTGGCTCGCCAAGACCGAAAAAGGTTCGACAAGAGTGGTGAACGTTAAGGTTATGCTCACTTTGTTCTTTAATATTAATGGCATATTGCATCATGAATTCCTGCCACCAGGTAAAACGGTCAATAAGGAGTATTACCTACAAATTCAACGCCATTTGCGTGAAGGAATCCGAAAAACACCCAGATCTGTGGAAAAACAATTCATGGCTTTTGTTCCACAATAATGCACCAGCTCACACTTCATTGCTTGTTTGTGAATTTTTGTCAGAAACAGTACTGTAACGATGCCCCAGCCTCCATATTTGCCAGACATGGCTCCGTGTGACTTTTTCCTATTTCCAAAAATAAAGAGAACCTTAAAGGGCTGTCGTTTTACAGACGTAGATGACATTAAAAGCGCATCGCTGAAAGAACTAAAGGCTATCTCAAAGATCGAGTTTGAGAAGTGTTTCGAAGATTGCAAGAAGCGCTGGCACAAGTGCATAATCTCCAATGAGGACTATTTTGAAGGCGACAAGATCAATGTAGAAGAATAAATATTTTGGTCAAAAAATTAAAATTCTCGTTACTTTCTGAACACACCTCGTATTTGAAGCTGTAAATTCAATTTAAGAAAAATTTAACAAGCTCATAAATCTATTTATTTTCCTTTGTCCTCCTGACATATATATATATATATATATATATATATATATATATAACAAAACTAATAAAAATTATTGTCGAAATAAATGTATGTTATAAAATTTAGAGAAAATAAGAAAGTAAGCAGAGTTTAAGGGAGAGGAAATAAATCAAAGAGCAGAAAACTTATATTGCACTTATGGGTCTGTGGAACAGATTTTTAGAGTTCGGGTCAGATTGGGTCAGACCAAAAGGTTGAATTGAATTAATCACATTTTTAGATAGGCATAAGCATTAACAATTTCAGAATTAAATTTTCTTGATTTTATATTCAAAATCTGTGTTGCATCTATTAATGGAATCCTCACACTTTAATCACCTGATTAAAGAACAATATACAAGCAGTCTCTCTACACTAAATAAAAATAGTATATACAATTATATACTGCAATATACAGTAGAGTCCTACTTATCCAACCTAGCCTCAAAGAACAATATTTCAAGCAATTTGTAGTGAAACTGAATGTACAATGCCCGTGTGCCACTTTCGTGTCAGGCCTATATGCCTACGTGTCACATGCTCAACCAATGACAGAAGACACCTATATTCTCTTCAAAAGAAAGAAAGGGGGGGGGTCAACCATTCTTATTCTGTTTTTTTATTTCCATCTTTTGGTATCAATTCATATTTGTAGAAGAGTTGACCTTTAGAGTACATTCTGTTTGTGTGTTTTTTATAATGTTTCATGTATTATTTTTTTGTTGCTGTTTTCTAAAAGATAAAAGTTATTTTATTTCTCATGAGATGTAGTGGCAAAAAAATGCCTCAGTTGGTAAACAAAAAACTAACAAAAGTTTTTTCCGTCAAGTTTGATGATTTGACGTGCTGCCCTTTATTACTAGTGAGATGTGTGGTTTTATGTTTTAGTACAATACATTTAGTAATAATATTTGTAATTCAAAGTTTTTTAATATAATAAATTTAATTCAATACTTAATACTTCAATACTTAAAAGGTTTTTTAATATTGTTTAATTCTGTGTAATTCGAGCCGGCCGATTTAGGTCGGATTAGCGAGACTGTACTGTAATATTTAATATTTTATTTTCATTTAGTTTAACCAATCATTAGATGCTGAAAATGTTAGCTGGTTATTATAATTTTACAATATAACCCATTGAATTTTAAACCATAACAATATTTGTAGTTTTTCAAGGGTGGTTAAAATATTTTGCAATCTCATTTGAAAACTAAAATAACAATGCAGATTTTGTACAAAGATATTCTTTTAAAATTATTATTAAATGATTTTTGAAAATTTCTTCACAAACCGACCATAATAGGCTGTAATCGTTTGTAGAACAAGTAGTACCCATCTAGTCATGCAGAGCCAAAATATGAAACTACTGTATAACCCAAAACAGGAAAATATTCTACATTTGACAAAATCTAGAACGATTAGTCTATGCGGGTTCAACTTATGAAACTTAAATATTTTATTAAATAGTTTTACTTGTCAAACTTTTACAGTTTTACCATTTAAGGTTAGGAATAAGAAGCCATCAGGCTACATGACTTTTGGGAGGAGTTGAGTATTGTTAGTTGAACTTATTTCGCCCCGCAGGGGGGTGCAGACTAGCTGCACCTATTGAGAGGATTTAGACGTCCCTCGCGGTATCCGAGTAACACACACTTACGACTTTAACACTTTACACTCACACTTACATTTAGGGAGGCGATAATAGCCTCAATATGCTTTTCGCCTTAAAATAACAACAACTGAACTTAGGTAGAAAGACTGGTATGTTTCTGAATCAAAACCACAGTTGTGAATATGGATAAATAAATAAACTGAGGCTTCCTGCAGTTTGGAATCTTATCCAAATAAAATAATGGTTAAACCAAATCTAATCTTTTATTTATATTCATCATAATAATATTTATTTTCTGAAAGTGTTCTCAACTGAGTGTGTATGCTGAGTTATGTAATAGTTATCCATCATCTATTTGCTGGAATTGTATTTTGTAAACACCCACAGCTCACTTACATTGTGTATAAATCACATTATGTTCACAATAGTGTATTGTAGATATTTATCTTATGATGACAGCTCGGCTTATTTAACAGTTGATTTTATGATGTAATACTAATATTAGTAATAGAATATTGGTATGATTAGAACTGGTTAGACACTTGTCCTTTATATGTTTTTGTCTATTATTTATTTTGGTCTTAAAAATATGTTTGTGTACACGATTTTACACATAAACACAGTCCAGAAATAACTTATTTTCAAGATTATAGAGAAATGAAAGTTACTTGGCATTGTCTTATTACTCTCTTTAGATATAATAATAGTGATATTTTCCTTTGTTTTAGAATCTGAAACCGATTCACCAACTTTTACTACTAGTCAGTCAAAGATTAAAGTAAACAAGACTGAGAAGCGTAAGTCAGGTGCACCAACTCCACAGCAGAATAAAAAGAAAAAAGAAGATCCTGGTGAATATGGTCCTTTAATCTGGCTATTATCTAAAAATCTGTTTAGTCCCGACTGAATCTTCTTAGAAGTTTATCCATAAATATGTTATTTAAGAATTTATTTTTCTACAGTGTTAATGAATAAATATTACTTTTACGTACTTGTTACAAAAAATCTTTAAAGACCTTATCAGTTGTCAGTTAATCATTTTAAAAATAAGGAACCAGTTTGTTAATAATTTTAGTTAACTAGGGATCTGCTAGCCAAATTTTTAGAATTTGGGTTGAGTATTTTTTCTCGTGCTCATGATTTTTGGGTAAGGTCAGGCTTGACTGTTAAATGAGGAGCCCATCACATTTTTAGCTAGGCTGAAGTTTTAAAAAAATCAGAATTAAAATTTTTTTTCATTTTATATTGAATCCTTCGACCACTACCAGTCAGTATTATTACTTTTAAAGACTAAGTACTGCTACAGGCTGATTATATTGGCTTGCAAAAGTTGTTTGAATACCGCCACAATACAATAAGCAATAGGCTGATAGAATCAGCTTTCAGAATATAAATTGTTTCATCAAGTTTTTTTTTCTAACACATAAATTGGATACACTTCAGGAAATGATTTATTGTATCCATTTATTACAGTATATTGACATTTTATTGTTGTTTTATCCTTTTATGGACGTGGAAATTAACGTCACTAATGTAGTCTGGTTTGCTCTATCACGTTAGAACGTAAAACTTATACTATTTGAAACATACTAAATCATGTCAAAGTGCTGAATTCTGACTAAGGATATGATATTTTATAGGGGTGTGCGGACCTAATTTTTAGAGTTTGGGTCAGGGTTTTTTTCAGCGCTTGGGCTTTCGGATCGGGTAGGGCCAAACGGTTAAATGGGGAACCCATCAAATTTTTTGCCAGACCTGAGTTTAAACAAAAATCAGAATTAAAATATTTTTCATTTCCTATTTAATCCTTTCACTGTCATGGGCCGATTATATCGGTGCGCAAAAGTTGTGTCAATACAGTAGGCTGTTGTATCACGTGCCGATGTAATACTGGCTCTGTTGGTCTGACTGAATACCTCCATGGGCCGATTACATTGGCATGCAAAAGTTGTGTGAATACCACCACAGGCTGATTACATTGGTGCTCAAACGTTGTTTTAATGCCATCACTGGTCGGTGCAATACGGGCTCTGTTGGTCTGAACAAATACTGCCAATCTCTGTGTTTAAAGTTAATCAAAACCACGATTGTAAATGTGGATAAATAAATTGCCTCCAGCACCCAAATAAAAATTATGGTAAAATCGAATTTCTCATTTACAATCATAGTATTGAATATTTTCATTTGATTTTTGTTTAAAAAAAAATATGGCTTTTTTAATTTAGTGACATAATTATAAAGTCATACTTTTCTGGAAAAAGGATATTGCAAATTATTTGAACTGATTGTATACTGTTGTCAATCACATTCACATATTTATTTGATAAGGCAATGTGTTGACCCTGCCAGACAAGGAAACTATATTTGTAAACACGCATATTCCACTTGGTCCCTTCTCATTGTAGCAACACAATAATAAATAAAACTAATTGATAATATTGGCTCAGTGACAGGTCAACAAGAGTTGGCTTTATGGATTAATACTAAAAGAATATGATTGTAAGTGGTTAGACACTTGACATTCGATAATTAAATTATTTTTTGTATATATTATTTGTCTTATTACATATTTTAATATGAAAATATGTATGCATATTGCGTAAACTACTGCCTAAAAATACAAGTTAATATTTACTTGGCCCGAAACGAAATCGAGCTTTTCAATTGGCCCGACCCAACCTGTAAAATTTGGGGTTCTACAGACCCCTAATACTTTATAAGCATTTCAGCAGGATTATTTTAAGGTAATGCTAAGTCAAGTATATCCTTTTGCTGAAGTATCTAATAAATTAATACAAAGCAAAGTTATAGCTTTTTGTGTGTTCATTAGACATGACAATAAGACACTGAATACTACATTACATGCAACAGTATATTGTTGTCATTAGAAATAGATGTGTTGCCGTTTAGATTGCTTATTCTTAAAAATATAGTTTTTTGTAGTTGTTTAGAAAATAAATTTATATAAATCTGTTAAATGTTAATATTTCTTAATGAAATTTTCAGGATTTATTCGTACATAATTGTTAAAAATAATATATAAATGTTAAATGCAAAATATTTTTTGTATACCATACAATTGTAGAGTTTTAAATTTAAAAAACTGTTTATAAAAAGAAACAATTTTGAATACCATACAAGACCATACCAGAATACTGTATTTCAACTGAAATTACCATACGAAAATGTAAAACACAGAAAGATTATATTATGTTTTTGGTTTTAACTATAATTTCAAGTACATAATTAGTACCTATACATGCTTTCATATATTAATAACCATTTTATTAAAATTTGTTTTATTAGTACAGTAATTTGAATTGTCGTATGAAGTATCAAATTACGGCCAAATATGGCAAATTTACCATATATGGTAACAGTGTAAAACTGAAATTTTCTCTTTGGTCAGTTTAATTAATCAATCACCTTAAGTCCGAACGTGTTAACTAGTCATTAAATTTTAACGATTTTACCCATGGAATTTTGAATCGCAATATTTGCAGCTTTTTGAAGGAGATTAAAAAAACATTTTTCTATCTCACTTCGTAATTAAATTAACAATGTATATTTTGTGCTGTTTTCTTTAATAGAACAACTGAATATTCTTTCAAAATTAATAGTAAACAATTTATGGAAATTTCCCTACAGGCTAGCAGCAACCGGCAATACTATACTGTAATTGTTTGCTAAACAAACTGGTTCCCGTCCAGATGTGCACAGCCAAAATGTGAAACTATTGTTTAACCAACACAAAATAATATTTTGTTTTTTATGTAATTTAGAGTGATTTGTCTTCATAGGTTGAACTTAAAAATTTTTAAATACTTAGTTTTACTAGTTAAAGTTGACTAATAGAGTAGGGTCTTCTTAATTTAACTTACAGTGGTACCCCCCGTTAATGGTCTTAATTTGTTCCAGTGTGGTGAGCAGATTGCTGTGCAAGTCAGCATTTATAATAGAGACTTATAGAAAACATTTTAATTTCTTCAAAAATTGAAAACATGATTTAAACAATTTGAAACTCCCACACAAAGACACTTTACGTTTTGTTAAATTTAAATACCAAAAGTATGTAACACGATAATATTACACTTTAAATTTTTTAACACCTTAAAAACACAGTATATTATTATTACTATAAACCATTTTTGACAAGTATAAATTATTTTAAGTATAGTAGAGCTTATGTTTTTTGTGACTTTATATTGAATTAAAATGTACTAGTACAAACACTTCTTTATCATTAAAAAAAATTATTATTAGTGTATTAGTCTAAGTTACAAAATTTTATCCAAACACGTGTGATTTAATTGCGAGTGTTAGGGTCTGACCTATGACAAGCCACACCTAGTGGACCACCCGAATTCTAGATATGATGCAGTAAATATTTATTTGATATTATTAGGAGATCGTCAATATCCAGATGTAGTGGTTCTCCAAGTACAAAAGGTTAAATTGTTTGTGTTTATGTTATTTGTCTACTAATTATTTATTTTGTATGTGTATTGTGTACACTATCGTCTAAAAATAAGTTATGTATACCCTCCCTGTCTTTGTCTTGAATTGTAATTTGGCCCAAACCTAGGTCGGGCTTTTCACAATTTATTGGCCGCAGACCCTGTTAGTAATATTTTATGGTCAGAAACTGTTTTAAGTACTGTATATTAAATCTACCTAAATTTATAAATAAAGAAATAGAATTATTACGATGAAGATAGTGTGCTATTATATGTATGTGTGGTCCGCTCGAAAAAATCTGCTGTAGCTACTAAGTGTTGTTTTTATAGTCTAACAGAAAGTCTCTGATTACAGAACTAGAAAGCAGCTCCAGCTCGGATTCTGACGAGGAGGAGGAGGAGGACGAAGACGAGGAAGCAGAGGAGGAGGAGGAAGGAAGTAAGTGTAGTATACACACACACACACACATATATATATATATATATATATATATATATATATATATATATATATGTATATATTCATTAGACGATGCCTCCATGTCCGAAATCCTTAGACATTGCCTCCACATTCACAACCTTATATCTCGGCTAATTGTAAAGATATAAGTGTCTTCCCATTTGAGTATATGTTCAAAATAACAGATTCAAAGCATTTATTCCAATATGCTGTAATGTGTAATACAATTTTTTGTTATGTAATTAATCAAATATTGCCTCTCGGTGGCAAGATGTAAGGCTAGCATAAAACATTTGTTTGTCAAACATGAATTGTTGCCTCCGGATGTCGTTAAATATAATTGATTTCTAACATTGGAGATATATACCATTAGACATTGCATCCAGTTTAAAACTTTTACCAAACTGAGCACTACTGAAGTCCTATATACATGTATATAGTTTGACATAATCTTTTTAATTTAACGAACACAATACTTGAAAACTTAGTTCTATTAGCAGTAAAATTAATTATATGATCAAATCCATTTCTTATATCTATTAAAGAAAACACCTAAATATTGATACTATGAGCATTTTAAAAAAATTATTATTTAAAACTTATTCTTAGAGTAGTAATGTTAGTACACTATTTGCAAAATTACATATACAGTTGTGTTTTGAATTATAATAAGCCGTTCTCTCTTTTTGACCAATGACAGATTATCACTTGCTAGTCAGTATTAATATGGGCTAACAATAAGCTTAACCATATATCCTGATTTAGCTCTTGGTTACCTTCCGACATATGCTGTTTTAGCTGTTGGTAAATAAAAATCGAATCTGACGATTAATTTCTCAGTCATGCATGCTTATTTAGCTATTGATCACTGATATATTGTCAATCACTACAGGCTGTGATTACTGAATATATTACTTAATATAGATTTTTACTCAAATTAATTTTCCAATGACATGCCAGTTCGGCTGTTGGTCAGTAATAATAGAGAAAGTTTATTACTATTATTAACCACTAAACTTAAAGATTTTTTAAATCCACCAATGTACATCACGAGTTTTGGTTGGCCATATAGACCACCTCAATAGTAAAATTTAAGCATGCTTGAACCAGTAGCAGAGGAGAGGAGGAGGAAGGAAGTAAGTGTAGTATACACACATATATATATATATATATATATATATATATATGTATATATTCATTAGACGATGCCTCCATGTCCGAAGAGGTTGTTTTATTTTTCTAAAGTTTTATCACCTACAAATATACCGAAATTATAAAGTTCTATTTCCCTACACATAAAACCAATTAATTTGTTCTTTCTTTGAGATTTATTGTTGTAATCATTAGATATGGCGAAACATTTGTGGCTCTTATACTTGTGCATAATTTTGGTCTGCTAGTTAAAACATTAGGTCAGAGTTGTAGTTAATATTACAAAATCTACCTTTTCTTTCTCATCTACTTTTATTTGCATCAAATCTCTAATTTGACTGTAGACCTAAGATTTGCTTAAAGTCTATTTCCAGGCATGCCACTTTATTAGGCTACTTAAATTTTGTAGTTTAAAGGCAAGTACTGTATTTCCAAAACAACAAAATGTTTCTTATTAGGTCTTGGGAAGTGATTTTTAATAAACTGATTTGCATAATAATAATACAAAAAATATGATTAAAATATTTTGGGCCAAGTTTTAGTTCTGTAAGCTAAAACAGAATTGCTTACAGAAAGGCCTTATTACAGGCCTTGGGGCAATTCCCATTTTGATTATCAAAATATCTTTGATAATCAGTTTATTTCTTAAGCAATATAGCCTACTGTGATTAAATAGCCAAATACTCACAGGTGATGTATATAAAATGTACAAATATACATTTAAAAATAAAATGTTCTTGGTAATACAAATTTAAGTAACTAAGTTCGTTTTATCATAAACTAATATTGTATGAGAAAAATTTAACGGACAAGTAGGCTATTAAATATTGATTTCGATTTGCTCATCAAGTTTTTAATCAAAGGAGCAAAATATCGCCTCGTGTTTTTTATATAGGATTTTGATGTTGTGGTAGTAAAAAAATAAAACCAACAAAAATAGGAAAGAAATATTGCTGTCTTTTTGTTTTTCGATGTCATTTAACTTTGGTGCAATAAGCTGTACAACTCATAATAGCCTGCTCCAAAAAGTTATACGAGGTCGTGATTCCCTTGGAAAATGGTTAAAAGAGTAATGAACAACAAAGAAGGAACAGAAATATTATAGTCTAACACCATTTCTATGTGGAACCTAATCTAACCTAACAGCTGCAGTATGCTGTTATGGATTAGCGTAACCCATAAAAAATTATAATATGCCTGCCATGCTATCATTTTTTTATATCCCTCAAATTATTTACTGTAGCAATAAACATACTGTCTGACCAATATTGCTACTTAAACTTACTTAATACATATATTTACGCAAGCTACTTTGGTAGAAAAATGCCAGAAAGATTGGAGTGTTTGTATATTACAATTATCACCTAGGCTAACATCTGTAGGGTGCTGTGAATGGTTTCATGACTACAATTTGTAACATGGTATGGCAAAAATATTTTTAATCAATAATGTATCTGGAAGTGATACAAGATTTTTATCGCTTTCTGTTGCTTTTAATAAAGTACCTAAGATAGTGTGGTTGTAACCGGAACAAAAGCAGTGTTAAGTACTTATCAACAATTGTGTAGTATTGTTATTACATCCTCAATAACATGTGAAGTGCAACACTGTCATAAGTCATAAATGTCTTCCATCCTGTAAACAAAAAACAATAAGTGCAGAAAATGCATCTTGTAGGTGGTTAATGGTGCAGTACAATTCAATGGGAACACTCCATTTTTGCAAGAAGTAGTCATCTTAAATGATTTTAAACTGCCTAGTTTTTGTAGACTGTGTTCTCATAAAACCCAAGTACTTATAATTCAAAGTAAATATCATAAGGGACTGGTTATAGAATAGTAAATAACCAGAACAGAAAAATCTTATTTTTAATGTCCATTGTCCAGACGTGTGGGTACAGAAGCGAAAATTGTAAAGCCTTGATACTTCATAATAAAGCAAACTAAAAAGAAGTAATGTATTAATGGAGACTTTGAAGTAGGCCTACTTTTTGGGATCTGTAGCTGCAATCCCTGTTAAGCTATGCTATATATATGGTTTAAATGAAATTAAAAGGTTTGTAAATAAAAGGATTTTTTTAAAATTTACTGCCACTAAATTCCATAGTATTCACTTATAGATACTTTAAATTCTATGGTATTTGGTTAATATAAAATTCATGGTTCACCACCAATTTTTTATCCTAAAATGCTTCATTCATGTATATTTAAATAAATATGTACATTGATGTATATTTAAAGCATTTAATTCAAAATCCTCAACAATTTGTTGTCCGATTGAAGAAATAATCAAACAATTGAAAAAACCTGAATTATGGTGCTGTGTGAAGCTTACTAACCTTATTTTATTGCCCATTGTGATCAAATTTGGAGTTCATGCCAGTTTACTGACTACAGACTACTTTCCAGAGTGATAGTTCACATAATAAATTGTTCATACGTGCAGTGTAAATGGTAATATAATGTCTTAAAAGTATAAAGTCCATTAAAAATTGAATATATTCATTAAAGAAATGTTCCACAGATTTATATTACTTAATTTTGTCATACAATATAAAATACAACAAAAATATAGTATAATCATCACATTGGAGCTATCATGATATTTGGTGATCTATTATAAATAACTAATTTTTAAGCATTATTTTCATCAGACAAAACTGGTATTTTACCAGGGTGAAGGGATTTGGTAAGGGTAGAGTGTCATACAATTTTGTTGTCTTATATACACGTTATAAACTGAAGGTTAACATTCATATCTTTTCTCGGAATGCCAGTAGAAAAATAACCAAAAAATTTTTTGTAATACTTAAAATTAATGATTTTTATACTTATCATGGAATTACTTATAATAAAATCAACATGTGTCGCTGCTAGCCCAATACGAATGGATGAAAGTGGGCATAAATGGGTTTAATAAATACTGTGTAAGATATATTAGGTTACTTATTTTAACATTATTTATAAAGTTTCCTATAAAATTATTTCTTTTAGTAATAAACTAACCTGAAGACCAAAGCACTCTGTAATAACCAGTTTTCCAGCTATTTCTTGCTGTTACCAGTGTTAAAAATCAAAAAATTTCATAAATGCAAAAAAAGTGAAAATATTGCTTTTTTATAACTATAAAATAGGCTTTTCGACTGAAAAAAAATACTTCAAACTTTTCGTTAAAAATGTTTATAAGATATGTTAACACTCGTATCTTTCCTCAGAATGCCAGTAGAAAAATAACCAAAAAATTAATTTTTTTATACTTAAAATTAAAGATTTTTATGCTGGTCATGGAATTACTTATAAAATCAACAAGCCGCCTCAGTGGTCTAGTGGATAGCGTACTAGGCTTTCACCCTGAGGATCCGGGTTCTATTGCCTGCGAGGGCTTGGCATTTTCATACGCTATTAATCATCCCACTGTCTGCATTAGCCCAAGTGTGCACAATAGTCGGACGTTAAAAAAAATATATATAAAATCAACATGTGTCGCTGCTAGCCCAATACGAATGGCTGAAAGTGGGCATAAATGGGTTTAATAAATACTGTGTAAGATATATTAGGTTACTTATTTTAACATTATTTATAAAGTTTCCTATAAAATTATTTCTTTTAGTAATAAAAACTTTAAGACTGAAACACTCTGTAATAACCAGTTTTTCAATTATTTCTTGCTGTTACCAGGGTTTAAAACCAAAAAATTTCAGAAATGCAAAAAAAAATAAAAATATTAACCTACTTCTTTATAACTATAAAATAAGCTTTTTTGTAGAAAAAAATACTTCAAACTTTTTGTTAAAAATGTTTGTAAGATATGTTAAGAAGACTAATGTTTAGGCCTGTTAGTTTTTTTTTTTTTTTTTTTTTTTTTATATAGGCTATGACTGGATGTTGGTATATAATTACAAATGTAAAAGCACAAGGTAAATAATCTTCCTTAAGAATAGCCCATACGGTTTATTTGTAATGGGCAGCAAAGATATAATCGGTATTTATATGTATTTTCGTATAATCAGTAGACTATTTCATATATAACTTTAGCACAATCAATAGATGTTTCAGGAGTTTCTTCTGTTCTGTTGTAGGCTTCCAGTATTTGCATGTTGTCCATGACAAACCCATTTCTCAAAGATCGATGACTGATCCTAGAAAAAATATATATTATAACTATACAAAGCTATTACCTCTAATTTTAACTATGAACTTAAAATTGTTACACTTTGCAGTAGTATGTAGATTGATAACTATTTGTACTTTTCTATCAAACTGATAGCTAATGTTCCATTTTTATAATAAAACTGCTGATCAAATAATTTAGTAATGCAAAAAAAATTTGTCAACAATATAAATATTCATCACAGTTTCAAGTAACAAAATATATAACTTTAAAACTACAAAATAGGAGAACAGAACAACATTTAATGCAGATTTTAAAATATATATATATATTTATTATTTGCACATAGACCCTGTTGGATCACGCAAAGCACTCAGACTCATGTCTTGTTCCTTCTAATCCTCCACACCTCCCTCATCCTGTCCCCATGGATCCTCTTCAGCTCCTCCGTCCATTTTACCCCTGCTCTCTTTGGGATTTCATTCTCTGGGACCTTCCAACCGAGCATCTTTCTCCTGTATGCGCGTCTGTCTTCAACATCTGTTGAGTCTATTCCTGCGTCATGTAGGTCTATTCTGACTTGTACACACACACACACACACACACACATATATATATATATATATATATATAGGCTATAAGTGTTTTTCTTGATTAACTTAAAACATACATACACTTAACACTCAACTACTAGTTTTACCAAGAGTGAAATCTGATCAAGTGTGTATGTATAAAAATTATTAAATTTGATCTTATTTAAGGCTGAGGTGAACAAAGGTATACTTACTGACTTGTTTATTCCTTTCAGTGATGACATAGACATATTCATCACCTTTCAGTGATTGCACATATTCAATTTGATAAAATCAAAAATGTTTGAATCCAAAATATCTTTCGCTAGGTGATAATCATTACTATAATTTAAAACTTGTAGTTGAAAGGTTTTTCAAGTTTAACCTGCAACACATATATTTCTCTTAAAAAAATAACTCGCTAAAAATATATTTTCTATATAGCCTAGCCTATTATTATGATAGTCCATGAAATGATAATTTATACAAATGCCTTGACATTTTTTGAAAAAAAAGTGTTATTCCAATCACACGGTCATAATTTCACGAAGGTCAATTTTGTGTGGTTCTTCATTTATCTATTGTAATTTTTGATTAGGCTACCTACAGCAATAAACTAAAAAAACATGTAAACGGACAAGTATTAATATGCATTTTTTTAATGCCAGTCACTTGTGAATTATATCCTTGTGGAATTATAAAATATACTGGAAAACTGGTTTACAGTATTCCGAACCTGCTAAGGAATACGATATTCCTAAATTAATTAACAAGCAAACAATCCAACAAACAAGAGAGTAAAACTGAGTTATTGGGACCAATATTAATTTATCAAAAATATAAAAGTGAAGAAACAAGTAGAAGTTACAAAAAAGTGAAAATAAAAGTTACCAACATAACCTCAAAATGACTACTGTTCGAAAGTAGGTAACATGCGTTTAATGGTAAAAACGATAAATTTAAAGTGTATATTCATAATTAAAAGAAAGGCATATTTTAAGACGTATAGAGGACTCACTGTTGCGTGTTTAACCTAACTTGACTCACTGTTGGTATTTAATGAAATGCATGTTATTACTAATCAAAAGAATATAATTTTTCTTAAAAAAGAGAACTTGTTAACCTAACTCAACTTAGCTGTTGGGTGATAACTCATTTATTACGTACATAACTTGTATTCCTTAAATGTACTAATCTTTGTTGTTAGTAGTATCACAGTGTATAGTGAAAATGGATGTTGGAATATAGATTCGTAACAAATCACTAAAAATCATAATTTATCGTAATAAAGTTAATCTTCTATAAGTTAATATCTCTCAATGAAATGACAGAGCATATAATAAAAGCAAAAAAATAGTAAAATCATGATTTTTATAAATGTTCCGAAAAGTCAGACATACCCAAGAGGCAGTTACAATCCAAACTGTTAAATTTTTATATTAATGTACACATTTTACATATAGGTATTGTAACCTATATAATAGATGTATTATTAGCTAGGAAACGTCAAAGCAAAACTAAATCAAAATATAGTTTGTTGTACAACTTTGATTTTATACTAAATTTCTAGAAATCATTAAAGTTTATCTAGTTCTTTATGAAACAAGGACAAGCCTCAATTTCATACGCCTGGGATTAGTTTATTCATTAGCTATTTTAAACAATATTAACTTTTTATAAATATGTATTTAATACTTATCCTTCAGCTGACATTTGAATGCTTTTTTGCCAAAACACTTAATTTAATTAAATGTAGAGGCCTTTATGTAAAAATCCAAAATGTCATTTTACGCAAATTAATGAAAAAAAATGAACCAAACTAGTCTAATATGGGTTTGTGTGAAATATAGATTTGAAATTAAAAATAGTTAGGCCTAATATAATAAGTAATCATCATTTTATATAAAAACTATATTTTGTTTTAAAAATTGCCTAGCCTAACTAGTATGATTTTGTGTGAAATGTAGACATGAAATTTAAAAATTAGGCTATATCTCTGCCTTTAGCTTATATTGAACAATAACATGCTGGTAGCAACACTAAATTATTCTTGTGAATTGTACAAATATTGCTACATTTTAGACTTAAAAACGACTTTTGAAAAAACTTCACAGTTAGTGCCTATCCTCTTGTTACTTCAAAAACTTGCATTGAATTGATTACTGACTAATTTGCAAAGTAAATCCTCCATGCTCAAACTATGATGCTTAGTTGTAAGTTTTCTTTGGTCTGTAAGTAAACATAGACATATTTAGATATTTGCAAAATATTACTAGATCTACCAGTGTTACAACCGAGTAGCCTACTTTAATATTAAAAATAAACTGATATCTTAGAGATATGTAAAAAATTATTACTGATACATTAGTTTCAGTTTACTATTATTAATATAGTAATTATTATAAAAGTGATTGTTGGTCCTCCAACTATTTGTCATGTACAATAATTGTTAATATTCTAAGTTATAAAAATGTGAAATCTTAAAATTACAGTAACACACTCATGGGTTTACTAACCTTCTTCCAGTCCTGTTTTCTTCAATCCAATAGAATTTTGGTCCGTAACAATATTTTATCAATATATTTCAAAACTTGTATTTGTTTGTACGTCTCAATTCTTCATTAAACTACTTTTTCTAATAGAAAAATCCAGACACAAATAAACAAAATTCATTGATTATCAACATTGGCATAACCTCAATCTAGGAGAAAGCAGTTTACTTTGCATTTTTCACACAAAAAATTGAATTTGAAGACGCATTCATATAAAATAAAGTATCATATTAATATGTCACTCTGCTCGCATTTACTATATATTAGAAATGTTTTAACAGAGTACTTAATATTTCATATTTTTTTAAAATCTGCAATGAATCTAATATACTTCTTCCAGTCCTGTTTTCTCCAATCCAACAGAATTTTGGTAACAGTATATTGTCACTATATTTCTAAACTTGTATTTAAATCTCAACTCTTCCTTAAACTACGTTTTCTAATAGAAAAATCCAGAATCCAGACATAAATGAACAAAATACATTATGGTTATCAACACTGACATAACCTCAACCTAGGAAAAAGCACAGTTTACTTTGCATTTTTCACTCGAGAAATTGAAATTTAAGATGCATTCATATACAATAAAGTATCATAATAATAATATCACTCTGTTCGCATTTACAATACATTAGAAACTTTTCAACACAGTACTTAATATTTCATATTTTTTTAAAGTTTGCAATGAATCTAATACATTCCAACATCGCCGCTTGTAACACGACACAGTTCTCTAAACCCAAATATTCCAACGTTCTGTGAACCTGACTTCTTGCCTCCGTGGAGGTCAAAACTCGAAGCAGAGGCAAATAGTTGCTCTGGAGGCATATCCTAATGAATGACGTGTATAAAGGAATGGCAGATATGTATATGTGTGTGTGTGTGTATGATAAAATTAATAGAACTATGGCTAGAAAAAAAATCTTAAAAATTGTATTTGGTGCTCCAATATTGTTATCGACAAGTGTCACAAGGATTTAAAACGAATAAGGGTCTTAAGCAGGGATGTTGCCTCTCCCCAACATTGTTTAAAATTTAC
The DNA here is from genome assembly GCA_022606455.1 of Callitettix versicolor. Classification (NCBI taxonomy): domain Eukaryota; kingdom Metazoa; phylum Arthropoda; class Insecta; order Hemiptera; family Cercopidae; genus Callitettix; species Callitettix versicolor. The sequence continues at coordinate 37,997,359 of CM040190.1, read as the reverse complement.
TTAGAACAGGCCCTAAAAGGATGGAAAAACAAATGTAAAGGTATGAGTATTCCTCTACAAGACGACAACACTCTATACATGCTATGTTTTGCGGACGATCAGATTGTCCTCTCACAAGATCATGAGGACCTCGGATATATGGCTCGCAAATTAATAGAGGAATACAATAAGTGGGGATTTGATGTGAATCTGGGGAAAACAGAGTGCATGTGCATTGGAGGACAGCAACACGACATAATTTTAGAAGATGGACGGAGGATACAGCATTCTTAAAATTATAAGTACTTAGGACTTAAAATGTCACAAGATGGTACATTAGATGAAGGAATTAAAGAACGAACAGTATTTAGAAGGAGAGCTGTATCTATACTGAACGGGGTGTTATGGGATCAAAACATTTCAAAAGAGAATAAAAAAAAGAATTTATGACACAATTGTAAAAAGCATTATAACATATGGTAGTGAGGTATGGACAATTAAGAGCGGAACAGAAAGAATGCTGTTGGCTACTGAGATGGACTTTTGGAGAAGAGCGGCAGGAAGATCAAGAAAAGAGAGAGTGAGAAATGAAAGTATATGGAGGATAATGGACGTAAGGCATACAATTGTAGAAGATATAAGAACAAAACAACTGGTTTGGTATGGGCATGTACAAAGAATGCCGGATGAACGAATTCCCAAAAAAATCATGCAATGGCGAATACCTGGAAGAAGAAAACGAGGAAGGCCGAGACTGAGCTGGAGAGAGGGAGTTGAAAAGGAAATAAAAAAAAGGGATCTAGCAGAAGACTTGTGGTGGGACCGCGATTGGTGGAGGTTGGAGATTGGAAGATGGTGTAGAACATTGTAGACCGAATTATAGATAGATATTGTTATCGTCTGCATTAGCCAAAGTGTGCACAATAGTCGGACGTTAAACACACAAAAAAAAATCCAATATTGTTTATTTTCAAGGGTAGAATCTGTATTCGTTCGTCAAGAATTTAAACTGATATTGTTTATGTTATCCAGGTATTATTAGTATCTAAAGTAGCGAGATAGATGGGTGGCTGAATCTGTGTTATTGCCATTTACAAAACTTACAAAGTGAAGTAAGATCGAGAATCGCTTGCTCTACAGCTATTGAGTTCCAATGTTGCCTAGTTCAGGCATCATCTGATCTACCTTGCCATCTACTGATCAAACAGTTCATCAGTTACAGTTGTTATAAATACTGTGATATGTTGTAAACAATGTACAGTGATTGTTTTGCACTGATTTTTATTACACAAGAATGAACACTATTATATTATCTGATCCAAAAGGTTTCCCTAAAATAATGGTCCAAAATTTTTTCCGGAAACTATTAACCCAGAAAGAAAAGAGGAAGTGTACACAAAACTGTCTACTTACCCTGTAGAGTGCCGCTCTGGCTGGAATGTCTTCCTGAAACACCAGTCACTTACTGATGTGTAGTTGGCCTTCTGTTCCCCTTAGAATCATATAACCGTGACCTACTTCTTCCCCAAGCTTTTACTTAAACTGTTGTACTACATACCTTGAGTCTGTGTCACTGTTTGGCTGTACCCTTTTTAAATCTGTAAAACTATTAATTAAAATTATAGTTTTAATTCGTAATAGAAGTGGAATGTATCGAGCTATGCAGAATTGGCTACCCGCCTGATTTTATACTTGCTAGTTAAGGTTTTGTTTTTATCAACTTCACTGTTCAGTTTGGAAAATTAATTATAACTTCTCAAGTAGCTGATGAATTTGTATTTTACAGGTAATGAAGCTGTAGATGTGCCAGATAGTGGTGATGAAGAAGAAGCTGAGAGTGAAGAAGAAAGCGATGTAGAAATACAAGAACTGAATAAACAGCCAAAAAAGAAACAACAGATTCTTTCACCCCAAAACAAACAACAAACACCTGGCAAGCAGAACAAACCCATTGTTAATGTAAGTAATGTAATTCTTGCTTGTTTTGTTGTCTAAGAGACAGTAATAAATATGTTACGTACTTCCACTTTCAATTTAATACATTTATTTTTACCAAAAAATAAATAATAGGTTCTTGGGACAACTTACAGCGATTAAAATCCTCATCAAATCGAAATCTATTTAATATACTGATTTTTAATAAATCAAAAAACATTAATACTGATTCTTCTGATTAACCTGTTAGCGGAGGAATTATGACAAAACTAAACACACATTTAATGCGTAGTTATATTTGTATGAAGACGTAATATTCCGTCCCTCCTGCAGTAATTTCAAGTTACTTGTCATGCCAACCCATAGTTCAGAGTTGTTCACATTACAGTGCTGCTACAGACGAAATTTTCCGTCACGAATACTTAAAAAAACACTAACTCAAAGGAAGAAAGAATGTACAACTTATAAATAATGGTAATTGGAAAAAATCCAAGCTATTCTCTAATTTTATTACATTTACTTTTTATTATATACTTTTGTTTTAAATATTTCTTTTGAATCATAAAATATAAATAAAATTAAGACACTAGCAAAATTATAATTTGTTTTATGTAGTAATGAAAATAATTAACATACATAACTTTCAATAAAATTAAGACACTAGCAAAATTATAATTTGTTTTATATAGTAATGAAAATAATTAACATACATAACTTTCAATAAAATTAAGACACTAGCAAAACAATATTTTTTTTCAGTGAAAAATAAAGCATATGACTTACATAAATATTAAATTATAATTTGCTTTGTATAGTAATGAAAAATAATTAGCGCATGTAACAATCAGTAAAAGTAAGATGCTAGCAATACAATATTTTATTTCAGTGAAAAATAATTAACATATATAACGTGCAATAAAATTAAGACGATAGCAAAACAATATTTTATTTTAGTAAAAAATAAAGCATATGATTTATATAAATATTAAATTATAATTTGCTTTATAAAGTAATGGAAAATAATTAACGTACATAAATTTCAATTATTTATTCTTGAATGTGAAACATAGACAAAGTAAAAATGAGAAATAATAGACTTAAAAACAAATATAAAATTGATATAATAAAATTACATTATATGACAAAAAAATTAATTTGAAATTACATGACACTTCCAGTTTTTTATGATTACTTTCGAATGATAAATTTCGTGTGATAAATTTCGAAACATTGTGCAAAGACCTACTCTGCAATCTGGGCACCAGTAACTGCTCTCCTTTCTGATATCGTAGCAAGCCTTACACCTTCTGGTTTCATTGGCTTTGCAGCACTTCCAGGGATGTAATCAGGAAAATGCCTTTCTACAGGTGGAGTTGGTGTGGGTTTTCATAGATGGTGAAGATATATCAGACAGTCAAATTGTCTTCAACCATTTTTTCAACCAAATCAATTAAAAAGTGCAGTCGGTCTAGTTTACCAGCACATTTTTTATAAAGACAATAACTATTTAGACAAATTTTGAAATAATATTTTGTAACCCTTTTGTGAGCAATCCGATAAGCTTCGATTTGTCCATCACTTTGGTCTACACCTCCCATTTTTCTCCATAATCAATTGCAACTTTTGGTTTGACAATTGTTTTTGAACGGCTTCTCTATTTGAACAAATGTATTCTCATGTATAGAGTTCAATAATCTGACTTTTTTTTTATCACACCAACGTAAAATCATTAGTTTTCCCTTATATCGCACAAGTTTTTCGGCCAAACCAACACTGGTATACCAATTATCTAGGTAAACTGTATACGCTTTTAGAAGATCATGCGATATTTCTAAAACTATTCTGCTAGTTATGGGCGTATTGGGATAGTTGGGGCGTTAGTGTTCTTTCCAGTGTAAATGATCATATTCCACATATGTAAGCTGATGTATTTTCACATAATTTGTAAAGTTTTACACCAGATCTATTTCTCTTTGAAGGTATGAATTGTTTCCGTGTCAAACGACCTTTCCATAATAGCAGAGACTTGTCCACACATATATCTTGACTGGGAATGTACAAAGATTGAGCCTCTTATATGATTGAAAATAGGTGACATTAAAAAAAAAAATTATTTCCACTATAATGTGTGAATGTTTTATTGCCTATGAAATGAATAAACTTTAGCAACATTGAGAATCTATTTTCGGACATTACCTTATAAAAAAATTTCGTTTCTGTTGATTCTCTACAACTTAAATGTAGGTTTCTTTATTATTCCTCGAAGAATCAATAGCCCAAAAAATAATTTTATTTCTTATATATTTGTTGGTACCCAGCCACGAGCCCTACATCTTGGCTTCAATATAGGGTGACTCAAAGAATTGTTCAGTATATAGGTTTGTCTGATCAACTATTAACTGCAAAATCTTGTCATCAAAAAATTGCTCAAAAAAGAAACATGGATTGTTTTTGTCACTTGAAGCTATATTAATTTAAATACCACTGTTTAATAAAAAGAAATTTGAGGTCTAACATTACCTTGACTTGTCCATGTATCAGAAACATTTGGATTTGGGACAGGATCTTCAACAACTTCAATTTCATTGTCATTTTCACTGTCACGTCTGTCCGAATAAAAAAGTCACTATAGTCGTCATCACTATCCTCACTTAAAAGTGCAGAAATATCACTTTCTTTTAAATTACTAGACTCCATTTAATTGAAACAAATAAAATTAACACAATTGAAACGTTCTGTACAGAAAGACATACGTGACTGAAGCACGTGTTTTGATTATAGAAGATAGAGAGGGGTATCACAATTGGTGCTGCATTCTACTGTGGAAGTTTCTTAACTTTATACAGTATCTACTATTCAATAAATTCCATCTCATTACAAACACGTTTTTAAAACATCAAGACGAAATATTTCATCAAAACCAATTTAAAAGTATTTCTGTGGTGATGGCTTATTACATCACGCCCGCTTAAGAGGTTAAGTAACATTATATCCTGTAACATTATATATATAGGTCAAGAAAACATTTGTCTTGTAGAAATTTGTTCAGTTAGAATACAGAATGTAGAACTGTGTAACCAAAGTAATATTATTTTTTAGGGTATAACACCAAACCAGCAACAGTCTGGTAAGAAAGATAAGAAGAAAGGCCAGACACCACAGACAAATACACCCACCCAGAACGCAGCTACAAAAAAACAAAAAACACCTGAAGAAGCAACACCGAAGAAGAGGGTTATCGAAGGCGGCGTTGTTGTCAAAGATGTGAAATTGGGAAATGGTCAGGAAGTAAAGAGTGGAAAATTTGTGAGTTTGAATTCAACAAACTTAGTTATTTGTTGTGTTATCATTTTACCTTGTAGAATGATAATTTATAATTAAAATAACTAGGTTAGGACTTTTTAATAGGCATAGTTTCTTATTATTGGTTGGCAACTAAATGCAGCATCGACGGATCAGGGCAGTTGGGTTTTATCTTAGTAATCATTCGTTCTTCTTTACATATTTACACTTCTGACATTCATTCATAGGACTTTGTGGTCGAGACACCAGTCAGTCTGCTACATCTCTGAACTACGCACGTCAAAGTCGTAAGTTTGAGACTGCAGTTACTGACACTGATTCCTCGTTTATTAGTTATGGATTAATACTCATCTTTATTAGTAATACATTTATTAATTATTCTTTAAATTAATAAAAAACAAAAAATGTTATATCATCAGTTGTTGGAAGAAAAACTATGGTGCGTATTTTTATACGCTTATGTATAAATCAATTCATATTAATTTAAATTTTCAGTATTGATTTTTAATTTTAGTAGGTAGGTCCATTTATACAATAATCTGAAAAACTAAAAACAATCAAATTTCTAAAAGAATATCACGGCTAATAAAGTATTTTGACAACATTTACTGTACTACAGTAATTCTGTTTCAATTTAAAAATATTATTTAATAAAAAAGTAGATTGCTAGTCACCTATTTTGTGTCCTACCATAATTGTGTCCACACCAATGTGTCCTAATGTGTCCACACCATAATTGAGTCTTCTCGTTTGTTACATATTAAAGTAGAACCCGATATATCCAATTTGTGCAGAGAATCCCATGCTTTAAGCGAAGATAGTAATTGCAAGGTGTCTTTGTCTCTTTCGCACTAGTACCCAAAAACAGGTCACTGTCATAATAAACCTGTCTATAGAACTGATACTGGTAAAGTGCACACATCAAGCAGTTTTGTTTTGGTGTTGTCTCTTGTCTTGATAAATATGAAAATATTGTTATACAAATAAAAATAATAATAATAATAATATTGAAATGGGTATCATTCATTATGTTTTCACAAAATATTGTTTTTTCTTATAGTTGAAAGAATTAGCTGTTGGTGGGCTGTTTTTAGCCCACTTAATGAAGTTTTATGTATATATTTTAAAATAATTATGATGAACTTAATTATGGCCATTTGTTTACCTCTTGGTGTGTTAAACTTGATTAACCCTTTGGCTGCTAGGCTATATATTATGTAACTGTATATTTAAATATGTTTACTATTTATCATTTTAAAAGCCAAAAAATCACTTATTGTAGATATGTTTGTTTGTTTGTTTCTTATGGCAACTTATTCGGACCTTGGTCCATCAGTTCTCTGGCATCCCAATATAGCTTACATATGTTCTTTGACTTTCTTTGGTCATGGTCAAGTTCACTACACACTATCAAGTGCTCCTTATTCATCACAGAGTCTACTTTGCGGCACAAAGTGCACATGTCCGAGGTTAGTATCTTTATCTTATGTAAATGTGCTGCCATGCAGTCATGCCCCGTATTCAGGCGGAACATGGCGACTGCTTCCCTTCTCCGTCTGCATCGATTCTCATCCCAGGTCCTGTCAACATCATGCCACATTTTACCCTCAGAGACCGTTTTACTTTTTGTAGAACTCGTTAGTTATTTTTTCTTAATCATGGTTTTGGCCATCGAGGTATTCACTGTAGTGTTCCCATGTTGAAGTAGTGTGCCTTTTTTTGCCAGTTCATCCGCTATTTCATTTCCCAGTACTCCGACATGGGATGGGATCCATTGGAAGCAAATACGTTTTCCCAGGCCTTGTAGGTATTTTATCATTTTCTGTGCTTCGTTTATAGATTCGTCATTTGTTCTTTTGTTAGAGCATAAACTTTGTATGGCTGCTCGCGAGTCCACCATGAACGCAACGTTGTGGTAGGCATTTGTTCTGTACAGAAGTTGCTGTAAAGCAAATTCTATTGCCTTGATTTCTCCATCAAAACTGCCTTTGTTCTTTCCAACTGAGGCATAGTGTGCGAAGAGTGATGAGTATATTCCAGCCCCTGCCTCAGCTCTGTTACTCATAAATGATCCATCTGTATATATATGGAGCCATTCATCCGTTGGGTACCTCTCCTCAATTGTTGCCAGTGTTATTTGCTTCATTGCCGCTGGCGAGTATTCATTCTTTTTAAAATCTTCAATTAGATGTAAGTGTGTTTCCAGCTGCAAATAATCCAGAGGGTTTCTAGGTCCGCAAAGCGGTTCGATCCTCTCCGTCACACCACAACGATTGAGTATATCCCCTCGCAGCAGTCAGTGGGTCCTTTTGAGTTTTTAAGGTTTGCTTCTGTATGTTGTTTTTTGCCCAATATGTCCCTGGTAAAGCTTGTAGGCCGATGTGTGCACAACTTGCTTGTTGTTCTATTTCAGCAATGATTGGTAGGTTTTGTGTATACAGCTGTAGGGCCATTACAGGAGTTGTCTTAACCGCTCCACACACTAATCTCAATGCATTATTCTGAGTTTCTTCTAGTTTCTGTAGCTGGGACTTGGGAGCTGTCACAATGACTTCACTACCATATTTCAGGATTGGCTTTATATAGGCTTTATAGGTGTTATTGAGCGTGTCCTGTGTACTTCCCCATCCGACTCCTGCAAGGCGCTTGAGTATTGCCAATCTCTTGCTTGCTTTTGCTGCTGTATTAGTCATATGATGTTTCCATGTCAACTTGTTGTCCATATGCACCCCCAGGTATTTAGTATCATTGCTTTTAGGCAGAGGTGTTTTATCAATATTAAGTTCAAATGTGTAGTTAGTATGACGTAGAGAGAAAAATTGATACACAGTCTTGTCAGTGTTTATGACCATGTTATTCTCCCTAGCCCAACCTTCCAGTACCTTTAATGCTTCGTTCACTTTAACTTCCAGCAAGGATTGTTGTTTCTTGTCATTTTTTGCTTTCGCCCAGATAACTACATCATCAGCAAACATACTAATGCTTGTACCTTGTATACACTTCACCCTTTTTGGTAAGTCATTAATGTAGGCATTGAACAAAGTTGTACTCGTAACTGCTCCCTGTGGTAGCCCCACCTTTGTTTGTTTGTAGTTAGAGTCTTGGTTCTCATATCGCACCTTTGTCCATCTCTGCGACAAGAATCTGGTCAGCCAATTCAGCATGTTGTCCCCTACACCCAACTGATGCAGTTTGCGAATGAGTGTAGGTCTGATTACAGTATCGTATGCACCTTTAAAATCTATAAAAACAGCAAGGACACTTTCTTTTCTGTTGAAAGCCTCCTTTATATCTTGACAGAGCCTCGTGGTCTGATAGGCCGTAGAACGATTCTGTCTGAATCCGGCTTGTTCCTCTTCTAGAAGATTTTGTTTTTCAAGGTACCAATTGAGCCTGGACGCGATCATCCTTTCCTGGATCTTGACCAAAACCGATGTAAGTGCTATTGGGCGGAAAGAGCTCATTATGTCCTTTGGTTTGCCTGTCTTTAAAACTGGGACTATGATTGCTTTAGTCCAATCTGCCGGAAGGCTGCCCTTGGTGTTCCACAACTTATTATAGATGTTAAGCAGGTATTTTTGGGCTTTAGGTCCTAAGTTTTTTATGAATTCTGGGAAGATTCTGTCAGGACCGGGTTGTTTTTTTGTTCTTGTGTGCTTTATAGCTTCCTTCAGTTCATTTGCAGAAAACTCTTCAGAAAAGACTAAATCCGCAGAATCACAAGCAGGAGGCGAACGTGTCTGTCTTGGGGGTTGTTTTTGGCTTCTTAACTGATGACTCTTGCTTAGCTGAGAAATACTTATTGAAGTGTTCAGCTATCAATTTACTATCGGTGACCTCCTTATTGCCCACCTTTATAGGTTTTGCCTGTTTCTTTGGGTATTTATTATTAAGTGAGTTGATCAGTCTGTGTGCTTTAACACTGTCAGTCCTATAATTTACACCATGGAGAAATTTATTCCAAGAATCTCTTTTGGCCGTGTTCACTGCCTTCTTCATTGCCGCTGATGCCTTCCTCCAGTTGATGATGTCTTCCGGGAGTCTAGTTTGTTCTGCCCTTCTCCTTGCCCCATTTCTGGTTGATTTCAGGGTGTCGAGTTCTTGATTCCAGTAAGATTTGTAATTTTTTTTTCTTCCTCTAGGGATGTTCATTTTGGCACTACTTTCGATTATGGAATTGAGTTGTTTCAACATTCTGTCCGGAGTTTCTTCCGTATTAATTTCATCCACCGACATTTCTATCTGATTTTTAAAAGCTTTCCACTTGGCTTTCTTGAAATTCCATGTTATCCTTTGTTCTGGTGGGTGGGATTTACCTGCCAACTCAAGGCTGATCACTGTTACTCGGTGTCCACTTCCGGGATCTTCGATTACCCTTCTCTTGCAGGCATCAAACAGATCAGCAGACACCATGGCTAGATCCGGATTTGTTGTTGTGCCCGAATAATGCATGAAAGTTCCGGGGTCATTTCTGTTATATAAGAGCTGAATGGGATTGCTGTTTATAAAGTCCTCCACCATCTTCCCCTCACAGTTGTAATAATTATAGCCCCAAGTTGGTGATGCCGCGTTGAAATCTCCCATGATCACTGTGGGCCCCGTCACATCCAACGAATCAAGATTCAGGTTTCTATTCTTTGGTGGGCTGTAGATACCATATATTTTGATTTTTCTTCCATCCAACCAAACGACGAGCTCCGCGATCTCCGCCTTGTCAAAATTGTCCATCTCCTTTACAATTCTAAATCTACAGGTTATGTCGCTTCTCGCTGCAATGATCAGTCCGCTAGCAATCTGTCTGTGCTTAAATATAGAATATATAGAAAAATCCTTAATGTTATAATATTGAACATTTTCAGCTGTCACATTAGCTTCGTTAACTATTAAAATATCTATACCTCTTTGGTTTATAATCTCCTTAATCTCACTCATTTTGCTTCTTGATAGTCCCCCAGCATTCCACTGGAGCATATTCAGTCTCATTTTCTACTTGGGATGGCAGAAATGCCAGCACTGTTACTCATTTAGCACTACCCAGGTGGCACGTGTAACTTAAAGTGTGTTACGGACGCGAGTAACTTTGCCACCCCTTATTGTAGATATTGCATAGTATTTATTGGTATGGTAATGTTTTGTTTTAATCAAATATTAATTTAAATAGATTAAGTTCTTAATTTCTAATTGAAGAAAAAATTTTAAACATTAAGTATGAACTTCAATAAACCACTTTATTTTATTGAATGTTCTAATTTGACTGGTATTCTATTGTAAATCCTGAACCTTTTCATGCATATATCATAACATTTAACTGAATTATGTCATCATCAACCGCAAATACATCGCAATTGCCAGCCATTTTGACCACCTAGTAAACACAAATCCAGAGACAAGGTTATGTTACAGCTTTTATAATTTCATTTCTGTAACTTAGACAAATGTGAAAGTGGCAGAAAATTAACTAAAAAGATCAATTAATTCAAAAATATAGTTTTAGACTTGATCTGTTGAATTTATTTTGAACTATTATTGACTAAAGTGTAGCAGATAGATTGTTGCATAGTAGCCAAAGGGTTAATGTGTGTATCCTGTGGTGTGACTATTGTTATGAGTAATCGATTGTCAATCGGACATAAAACAGTTAGCAGTTCGTATTTCAATTTTACTGCTTTATACATACCTTTATCCTTTTACATTATGTAGCTAGTAGCCATTCCTTACCAAGGCATTGGTCTACTCTGACTTTAACACGATTGTGTTGCATGTCATAGGTAAATGTGTACTACACAGGAAGGTTAAAATCTAACAATAAAGTATTTGATCAAATGAACAAAGGCGATGGCTTCAAGTTCAGGCTGGGCAAAGGAGAAGTGATCAAAGGTTGGGATATAGGAATCAGCGGGATGAAAGTTGGAGGCAAGCGAATTATTACATGTCCTCCAAATACAGCGTAAGTGGTTGTTTTGTTTTTCAAATTTGTTTATAATTGTGCACTAGGAGTGTCTAGATCGCTATTCTGTGCATAATGAACCGAATGTACCCTATTGGCCAAACAAAGTTGTTGTTCTTTTTTATCCTGACTTATTTTGTGTGTAAGATATTTAGTGAACAGAGCAGTATCAGAAGTGTATGCTTTTTTAATTAGAATTCTGGTTACATGCTACTTGGAAATTTCAAAAATAAGTTATGAGTTCTGCTGCTCCTTTTACTACTCACAAAAAGTACAGTCTAAGCAAAAACATCACTTTATCTTATGATTAGGATTTCTTAACTAATATATAAGTTAAAAAAATGTTTGTTGTATCACATTAGCAAATAAATTGAAGCGAGCTTTTTGTTCTGCCCAATTATTTATATACACATTGTTAGTTAACTTTATTCCTGTTTGTTAGTGTTCACTCTGTTATCTTAAACCTACAATTAAATGTTTGAACAAACAGTAAAGCTTAATAATATTGTAACTACATGCATTTTTACTTTTTAAGTTATATTGTTGATCACATTCTGTTTTACGAAACCCTCTCACTTATCCAGTTTTTTCCCTGAAATCCATTCTTATCTGCAACACATGTAGTCAGAATTTCACACTTCTATACTTATTTTCAAAAATGTGTACATCCAAAAATAAGTATTAAATTTAAATATTACTGCCCTTGGTCTTAATCTGTTTTTATGTGTAGCCTAGCTTTCAAACAATAATTCTAAGAAGCAAAAAAATATTAAAAAATAATTCAAAACACTAATTACTTGATTTTTTTTAGGTATGGCGTCAAAGGTTCACAACCCACCATTCCACCAAATAGCACTCTCATCTTTGAAGTGGAAGTTAAGGCTGTTAATTAGTCAGTATTTTTTATCATTAAAATTATACAAAATTTATATTAAAATTGCATCATAAGATCTGCTATCTTATTTTCATTAAGTGTAACCTACTTGTACTGCTGAAACTTATGACGTGTTAATAAAAAAACTGATACAATTTTTTTTAATGTAGTGGTTTCTGCAACTACATAAAAACCTATTCCTGTGAGAAGACATTATGGGGATTAAAAGCTTATTAAAGGAATCGGAAGGTTGAAAATTGACTACCAAATATATCGGTGTAATGACAAACATTGATTTTGGTAATAAATACTTCAATACATTTGTTAAACATCAAAATCCAAATTTTATTTTACACCTCTTTTTAACAATCTGATTTCACCATTATTATCCGTGTTAAATCTGCTTAAATGAGTATTTTAAATTCTCAGTTCACAGACTTGTGTCAAGTCTCCATTTTAATATATTCAAAGTCATTTATCAAAACTGATAATGATGCTAAAATCAGATTTTCAAAAGTTTACCTTTTAATCTACATTACAGGTTCAAAGAGTAATGGGTACTCACCAAAAATTTTGGATTAGCAAAAAACAAGAAGTCCTCCAAAAAAGTTATTTCGTATTATGTTCTACGAAATAGAACATAATACTCATATTTGTGGGTCATAACTAAGGTTATTTTATTTATTCCTGAACTGTTCCTTTTCATTTTAAGTAGAATGGTATTGTAAATCTTCATTAAAAATCAAAATTTAGAAAAATCTAAATAACTAATAGAAAAAACTTTATTTTTACTCAGTAAACTGCCAAGTGTTACTTAAATTTAAATTTTCTTTGCTAATAATGAATAATCTTTTAAGTGTGTGTTATCAGGCACAGTGATAAACCACTGAGTCTGTAGGTGGTATCAGGTAAAGTGATTAAACTTCTGTGCCTATGTTTGTGATGAGATAAAGTGATAAACCACTATGTCTATATGTGGTATCAGGTATAGTGATAAACCACTATGTCTATATGTGGTATCAGGTATAGTGATAAACAACTATGTCTATATGTGGTATCAGGTATAGTGATAAACAACTATGTCTGTAGGTAGTATCAGATAAAATGATAAACCACTGTATCATATGTGGTATTAGATAAAGGATGGAAAGCTGAATGTTTGCATCAAAATAATAAATACAACAAATTCTGATACCTTGTATGTAAATCATTCACCATGGTAATAGACAAATAAAAGAAACTTGTTTTTCTATTGTTTAATAGGTAAATTAGGTATAGAATTCAATTTGAAATAAATCTATGTGGTCCGTTTTTCAAAATTCAAATTAGTTTTTGTTTTTTTTAATATGTTTTTATATTTTGATCTGTGATACCGTAAGTAGATGTAGAATTTAATTTAATGTTGATCTGAGAAAGAATTAGCTGAATATTTCTAACGGTTATCAAGTTATAAACATTTTAATGCACAGTATTGTTTAAAGTAATGTGTAACAAATCGTATATATATACAATGATCATTTGTCTGTATTTTTCATTGTACTGTAACTTAATTTTGATAAATAATATTAAATGTTGAACAGTAAGTTTTATTGTACTTCAATAAAATTTCTCTGTGCAAAAGTGTAAAAATTGTTTTGTCGTACCTTGAAAATTATTCTCTATGTATAACACAGTCCTGGCTGTGCATTTAAGCCACAGCCTCTTGAAGAGTGTCAATACAGGATTCTATTGTGTATAATTGAACAATTTGGCATGTATGTATTGTTTGCAATACATCTTATTTTTAAAACAAATTGTTGCAAACAATTTATTTTTAAAAAGTTTCAAACTTTTTGGTAAAAACTTAAAAACCAGATTTCTCAAAATCAATTATGATTTTCATTAAATTTGCTCAGATATCATCTATAAGTACACAAAATATAAACGATTGTTTATCTCTTGACGACTATAATGTATCCTATGATGCTTGATTTACAAAATTACTTATTCATTTATTTTTATTTTACAATGCAACAAATCTCAGGTTCAATGTTCAGTTTGTGTCTGCTACATACGAAATAACTTAACGTTGTCAAATAAACTACTTATGGAAACTTACAAAAACTGTGTTAACAATATTTCAGTTTATCAAACAACTATATGTGTGATGCGTGGGCGAAAGATCTGGTGATGTAACAAAATAAATTTAAATTTAGGATGTAAATTAGGTTGATTTTAAAACCTGTAATTGGTCTAAGTTTTCAGTGCTTATAAAAAAATGTGTAAGTTTTTAGTTAATTATGTTCTCAAGTATAACAAAGCCATGGGCGGAATTTTTAATTTCATATTAAAAAGTATTACTCACTAAATTTTTTAAGCGTATATGTTCGTAAACCCGATAATCGTTTAATTATTGCCTTATTCAAATTGTCGAACTCTCTTACAAATGTTTGATCCACAATGGCTTCCTCATTCCTCACAAGTTTTTCTTCTTTATTCCTATATGAACTTCAAGTTCTTCAGTTTCCAAATATCAGATTGATTGTTACAATATTATTGTGAAGACGATATTTATTTTATTTAATTGTGGGCTTTGAATGAAAATGGACTATGGGTGTTTTCTTTATTTAAAGTAAGTTTGGAGTTTGGTGATTTATGTTTACTAGACAGGTGGTTACACATATTTACGACAATAATCCCGTATTGTGAGACATTGTTGTAATATGACAATTTCCCTTGCATCTGACAACCTACCACCAATCAAGTAGAATGATTTATTTAGTGTTTTTTTAAGAAAAATAAATGATACTGTGAAAAACTGCACATTTCAATTTTTATTTCCTATTAAGTCATATACACTGAAATACTTTAAATTATTTACTTTGCCAAGGGCCACACTGTTTCAAGTTGAGATAACATTCAGTAAGTCCTCTATTTATGAAAAGCAGGTGTTTGGCGCACAAATTTCAAACAAAACACTGTAATTGTAACTAATTACAGAAATTAAACTTATTTTAATAAAATTCTGAAAAAAATAATGTATTTGTAACAAAAAATTTTATTAAGAAGAGACTGTGTTTATAAAAAAATACATATTATATTTTGAAAAATTACAGTAATTCCTTAATATTACTGTTCCACTGACTTACACGTGAGATAATCATATTAAAAGACCAACATTAAAATACACAGTTCAATATTTAAAATAAAATATATTCTACAATTAAAACAGCACTTCAAAATGGTGTTCAATTTGAAAGATTTGGCCTGTTAAACTGTGTACTGATTCTGATCGTAACTAAATTTAACTTCTTCAAATAACCGATGGTAATATTAATGTTTTGAAGAGTTATAGACAATATTGCTGATCTTTTTGTTTGTCAAGGCCGCAGACAAAAATTAAAATTGCACCAATTTTTCTCTAATGAGTGTTTCAAACTGTAAAAATATATGTTTTAAATTTTAAAAACCATTGAAATTAAGATCATCTAATTTGATGCTGGCCAGGGTTCATTTTTGTATTTTAATTTAATTTAAATATTTAAAATGTGAATGTGTGCAAATTTTTATACTGTTTGTGATGGTGAAATAAGAATTTCAAAAAAATGTAAGGGTACAAAAAATTTTTGTAAATTTGCTTCCATCATGTCAGCAAGACAGCTGGATATTGTGGAGTCTGTGTAGTCACTTATATCTGTAGTGCATGTCATACAATGAAACTGGTTAGTTTGGTTTGTGCATAGTACTGTACAATGTGTGTTTTTCTATAAAATTAAACTCATTAGTTTTTTCCTGATTTATTGACATTGATTTATATGACAGGCTAAACAGTTCTTTATTACCTTTAATAAATAGCTAAAAGGAAAAATAACAGCATATAATTTTCAATGAAAAATATTGTAAATGTTTTTAAATGGCAGCTCAGTTAAGCATAAATTATTTTTTGTAATAGGCTAACTAACAATACAGAGTTTTAGATAAACAAAAATTAATAGTTTATTTTTTACAAAAATAAATTATTATTTTTGTTTAATTTAAAAACTTCCTTACGTGACAATTATAACCCTCACATGAAATTTTGGGCCCAGGACTCAAAATCTGGGCAGGCCTCTTATTATAATTAAGTATGTTTTTTTATGAAGTGGAAAAAATGGTCACTCTGCAGCTAGGATGGATTTTATTTTATTTATTGGTAAAGTTTAACGTCTTTTAAACATTAGTTTTTACAGTTAGCAAGTATTTTTCTAATATACCTAAAAAAAATAAAATATATCTCCTCTGGGCCTGGTTAGGTTATGTTATTGCAGCCGTTAAAACCTTTGTGGGGATAATAGTGACAGCTAAGCAATTTACACAAAAGTTAATAGTGTATTACGTTGTTATTTAATATAATGTTATGGTTAATTGTTCATTTGGAAATATGCACTTTGTGACAGGTTAGTATAAATCATAATTTTTAAATAATTAGTTAAGACAGTAAAATAAGTACATAATGCCCATTCTTTACTGAGCTTGTATGGAACAAGATAGATCATACACCGAAGGTACTGTATCGGTATTTTCTAATAAATTAGCATTTAAGATGTGTGTATATTAGTAATAGTATAGTCAAATATTTTATTCATTATAATTTGAAACAGTTTTGAAATGGCAGCCATTTATAAATCATAAATTGTTTTGTCTTGCACTTGTAATAAAATCTGACTTCTCCATCAGAATCAGTTTAAAACTTGCTAATTTATGCAAATATTAATAATGATAATGATAAGTGAAATTAAATTTTCAAAAAAGTATAAGATAAAAACATATTTATATTGGAAATTTACTATCATTAATTAGCAAATCTCGTTTATTCCTCTCTTCTCCCGGCCTGTTAAAGCTGTCCAAGGTCACAAACATAGATTACTTGCATCAACAGTATATTGTTTTGGTATCGAATCAAACAACCAAAATTTCTACAAAACCATTATACAAATTTCTTTAACAGTGACACTGAAATAAGTCCAATTATTTAGCTGCAAACAATGTGCACAGTCCCACATACAACAAAGTTAACATTCCTTTTTTTAAGTTATGCAATAAATCTCTGAAACATATTACTTTAAATATTTGTATTGTAAGCTAAATAAAACATGATTTAAATAATATTAAATATAAAAAATGTCAAATATAACAAATTATTCAATAACATTTTAGTAACAAAAACAAACCATTTTTACCTTGTCTGACAATATGAATAATGTATTTGATTTTTAGTTTACATTTGGAGGGAAAACAAGTGAAGTAGCACAACTCAAATAAAATGAAATTCAGCTGTTACTTTTTCTGTTTGTTGTTGGTTTTGGCGGTAACAAGTGCTTTTTCAGAAGCAGCAATTGAAAAGAAACAAGCACTTAAACTGAGTTTAGACAATTATCAAAATGGTAACTATAAAAATATTTAGGTGTATGTAATTTAGGACAGATAGAACAAAATATTAATCACTGAAAACAGTGTGTATTACAGGAAATAACAGTTGATTAATTTGAAAGTTGGCAAACATTTGTCTCTGTTTTTAATATTTCAGTTTACTACAGTATAGTTACATACAACCTATACTATGTTTAAAGGGAGAAGCTTTTTGTTATTAAAAAGCAAGTTAATGTTATTGGTACAATGTTTATAATAATTTGTCCAGCAAAATAACAGTCTGATTTGGGGGTAAACCTGCTAATACCCATAAAAACCCATGGCATTAAGACATTGTAACCAGACAACAATTGAAACTTTACTCAAAGAAATCATACAGTAGCATTTTTTGTTGCTAGAGCTCGTGCAAATACCCCATTTTAAAATAAATCAGGCATTTTAAGTGCTCACCATTTTATTTTAAAAAAGGCAAATGAAACTTAATTAAGTAGCATAATTTCATATGTATAGCTTCAACTGTTTCGACTTGGTAATGATAATGAGTCATAACTTGTTTTATTATGATGCAACTGAATTGCTTTTATGGGTTGAATTTTGGAAAGTGCTAGAATATGTGTTATAGTTTTTGTTTTTCACAGTATTTACATTGTTTCAAGAAAACCTGACCAATTGTTTTCTTAGTAGACGCTAACATGATAAAATGAAAGAATCTCCAAATGAAGTCTCCAGCTATGTTAGTTATGAGTCAATCAATCGGGACTTCTGCAGAATCATTGCATTGAATTGTGTGTTAATTCACTTTAACCTTATTTCAGACTATGTTTTGTAATGGTTTCTTTGCAATCACTTAGGACCCAAGAGTGATTACACAAAATTATAACACTCGTAATTATTTTTTTTTTTTTATATTATCCCATTTAAACCTTTTGGGTTGAATTTTGGAAAAACGTTTCATTAAACATTCTCAAAGACTAAGATTAATATGTATACCAAATTTCAGCACTTTGTTTTTTGGATCTGGAGATACAGAAATAAACTGTTAAGTTAGTTTTAATTCATTTTAACTCTTTAGAGGTGGAATTTTTGGGAACCATTTTGTGTGGGAACCATCAAAGCTTAAGATAAATCTATATATAAAAATTTCATTTCTCTATATACTTGAGATCTGGAGGTATAAAGTTAGTTTTTGTATTATTTTAACTGTTTGGTTTGGGGGTAAAAGTTTTGGAAAACCAATTTTGTACAAATTCAAAGTTTAAAATAATCTGAATATGAAATTTCAGCTATCTAAATTTTTACATCTAGAAATATTTTGCATCATTTCATGACCGTAATACTGAGCAGAATAGATTTTTAACAACTTTCAATTTATATGTTGGTCAATATGTGCTCTGGCTTCATGTTTGCCTATTTTAACAATAATTATGATGGAAAATTTTGATTTAAAAACATTTTTAACATTAAAAAGAATGATGAGTTGCTAAATGGATATGCAGGCTTAATTTGATCAAACTATTACCAAAAGCTATGGGAATTTGTTTGCAGCAATATTTGTTTTGTTGCATTTTGAACACCTCTAAGTGGTGGTTCTTGGATAGTTGGAATGAGAGTTGAAAAAAAAAGTTCTGACAGTAAAAATTGTGGGATAAAAACCACTAATATTATTATTTTATTACAGGTTAAAACATAGACTGTAATGAGTATGAATTAATGTTAAATCAGAATTTAACAGACTGATTCTAAAATAATTTTCATATTGTTTTTAGCTGCAAACTTATTAATTACAGACTGTAATAATAAAAACAAAGCTTTGCAAACTATGCCTTATTAAGGCAATATAGGAAGATGAATAATTTCTGGGTTACTATTGCAGTGCAACCTTTGTATGCCTATTACTAAGATGAATTAAGTCTAGAATTTTGAGAGGATTCAAGATGGGTAACTTCCTCACTTTTTAATTGCTGATTCTTACTGAGACGTTTTGATGCTAAAAATTCCTTTTTAATTTCTTCCTTTCTCTTGACCCTTATTACAGAGGATCTGCTCCATTTGGCCATATTTTTCTTGTGTGGTGAGATCCTGCTCATTCTATTTTACATTCTTACTTATGATGTTCCCTTGAGGTCCATCCATAAAGATCCCCGCAGACATACAGTGGGAAATCGCCAGGTTTCCTAAGGCTCTGTTTGAAACACCAGTAAGCCGGATGACCACCGAATGCTGAGCAGAGTTTACTACACATTCAAATCTGAAAGTAGTACTTTAAATAAAAGTGTGACCAATGAAATTAAAGCAGAGCTATGCGATGCTGCTTGACTCCACTCAGCTCAGTTTTGCTTTCAATGGCTGCTCTTACATTAAAAACAATAGGTTTGGTTTGAATACGTAAGCTCCGCTCATCACAACTTTACTCTGAATTTGGTGGTCACCCAGCCTTAGGCCGGTGCCATTCAATCCACGAGCATGGGTTGCTTTACACTTTAAAGTAACCTTTGTTGTGTAGAGTAGTGAATGTGCCATGAGTAGATGAGATAATATGAGCTAGAGATAAGGTGGGATTGCTAAACCTATTGGCTGCTCACTTTAGTTGCCTTCGCTGATACAGCATGCTGTCATCACCTCTCTATAATAAACTGTTTCATTTGATGAAACTAGAGCAATACATTTTTCCAGATTTACTCATTATTACACTTGGAGAAAATAAATATTTTACATTTATTAACTATAGTGATGTGAATGTTATTATTTACGTATGAAACTGGGCATTCATATGCTCATTTTCTTAAATAGAATAACCGTCACTGACTTCTAAAATTTCAAATATATTTCTTAGGTTAAGGTTTTGTTTAAAAGGGTTTTTAATTCAGTACATGCAAAGTAGGTTTAAAAAAAGTTAATTTTTAAAAATGTCAATAAGATTAATTTTTTAACATTAAGAAGCACATCATGTTTCCTTTAATGATTCTGGTGGACAGCTGAATTGAGCAGCTGATAGGTTTAGCAATCCCTCCATACCTCTTAGCCATACCTCTTGCTCATACTACTCTCCCTTATCTACTCAAGGTATACAAACAATTCATTACTCTACATAGCTTGGCTAACTATAAAATGTAAAGCGGCCCGTGCTGATAGAGTGAATGGACACTGGCCTAGCGACCACCCAGAGTACCTTAGCCTTACCCAACATTCAGGGCTCTGTGTGGGCATATCACATTACCTTAGCTACTTGTGGATGTTTCCATAAGTAAGAATATAAAATAGGATGAGTGGAATCTCATAAAAGGTTGGCCATAAAAGAAATCTCATAAAAAGTGAACAATAAAAGGTTGGCCAAATAAAGCAGAACCTCTGTAATGAAGGTTAAGAGAAAAGAAAATTGGAGGGAATTAGCAGAACAAGCATCTCAATAAGGAACTGTGAGTCACCAATTAGATTTTTTTTTTAACGTCCGACTATTGTGCATACTTGGGCTAATGCAGACGAGTTACCAATTAGAAGTGGGGGAGATACCCACCTTGATTCCTCTCCAAACCCTAGCCTTTATAAAGAGACTACGACAGGACAATGTGCTTTTAACTGAGCATCTCAGGAATAAAGAAAGGGGGAACAGTAAATTTACAAAGGTCGCATTGCAATAGTAACTTTACAGATTTAATCATTCCTTGATTGAGTATCTACTTTAATAAAAAAAAATGCTTTTACTATTAAATTTGATTCATTGCATAGTAATATACTGAATAGCTGTTTCGCGTACAAGCATAGGGGAAAGCCAAATAGTATTTGTAGCAATATAGCTCTTGAGAAGCAACCAAGCTAAACAGTATGGGGTCCAATAAGAAGCACTTTATATATATATATAATCAAAGCAGAAGATTTTTTTTAAATTAGATTTTAGAATATTTGCTTAGGACCACCAGTAGTATAATTATTTTGAAAAGAATTTAGTGCCTTTAATAGAATTCCTGTATGTTTTCTTGCCTTTGATTGTTCTTATAAGTAGGCTACTCTTTTTAATGTCTATAAATAGTTAAGTCAGCTGTAAATATTGGTAATTAAAAATAACATTAATAAATGTTAAACTGTTTAAATATCTGTTGCATTTAGACATGAAAGTGCCAAATCTTAAGGCGTCCTATGTTAGATTCAATGCAATGCAGAGAAATGATACTACGGCCGTCTTGAAAAAATTTGCATGTAATTTGAACTGGACAGAAGATGACTACGTCCTTGACATAGGGTGTGGGCCAGGAGATGTTACTGTGGACTTTATACTACCTTTATTATCAGATAACAGTAAATTGGTAATAAAAATTATTACAAATAATATACTTGTAACACAAACTAAGAAATGTATTTATTGTACAGTGAAACTTCCCAACAACAGACATAGCTCGGACCATATAAAATGTCCTTGTCTGCTGTTGGGAAGAGTACAGTTAGAGTCTTAGATTAAAACATTTTTTTTTAAAGATAAATAGATTTTGTATTTACAAAACAGCATAATAGATCGTATGTCCATCTGTTCGGCACCAGGCTCCATATGTGGAACTACATATGGACAGTTCCAGGAAAGTGGACAATTCTGTTTAGATTGTGAGAAAATCTATTTAGAAGAGTAGTCTAAGTGGAGAAAAAACATCTAGGTCGGTTCCATGTATAATATAGCAGCTAACAACCAGACCTACACCATCGACCTCCTGTAATGAGTTAACAAAGTGGACTAATCTGTTTCTTCTTGCTGAAGCACTCAAGTGAATTATGATGAAACTGTGCGGAAAACAAGCCTCGTATAGTCTTTGAAGCACTTAAGCTTGGAGAGACAGTCATAGTTTCTTTTTTGAATTCCTACTATTAGTCCACACTCTTTCTATATATATTTATATATCTTGTTCAAATTTTCAATCGTTAATAAAATACTTTCTACTGATCCTCTTAATTCAAAAAAGTTTTTAAACTTGGAGTGGATGACACTTGATGTTAATACAGTTTTTGTCAAATATTAATATCGTGTATTTGTACAGACTATACAATAGGATCTGATTTAAATAACACTTATGTTCTATCCTATATTGGTTTTAGGAATCACAGTACGCAGTTGTCTCACTGACATGATGGAAGCACATGACCTAAGTAGGAATTGACTAAAAAAAATTTTTTTATATTACTTATTTTTAATACTGTCAAAAATATATTTTCAAGCATTATTCCCACGCCATCATTTTCACTCCTCTCACTACATTTATTCTTTCTAAACTTGTTGCTTCCAGGAAGTGACTTGCCAGGAAAACACTAAACAGTAAAGTTTTTTGGCTTCCATACATCAATAATTTCCAAGAAAAAGCTGACATGTTATGTTGTCCATCTGGATATGAAGAAATTCCAATGAGCCCAAGTACACTGATTTAATGTCTGTGTTCATTTTTGAGAATGTTTGCTATTTAGAAATTCATTTAAGTCGAGAATACCTTCATCGCTGTGAGGGAATACAAAAATGCCCATTATGAAGAGTCTGCTGTTTTGAAATGTCATTAAGGGGAGTTTCAATTTATTTGACAAATTGATTATCATACAATTCTTTAATTTTAAAGATAATTGCATTTTTATATAATTTTACAAACTAGCTTAGTAGTATTTACATCAGGATTGTAATAGGCTATTTAACCTAATAATATATTTTTATTTTTCTAGGTTGGGACCGATATCAGTGAATATATGATTGAATATGCAAAGGAAACATACACTGATAAAAGGCTCAAGTTTTTAGTTGTTGATTTTGGTTCTAAATATGTTGTAGATGTTTTACCTGAAAACACATTCAGTAAAATATTTTCCTTTTACGTTTTACATTGGATAAAAGATCAAAAGTAAGTACACCTACCATTGTATACCAATGTACCACTGTAAATACCAATGTATTTTATATTGTGTCATTAAAATATCGTATCGGAAGAAATTCAGAGTTCAACATTCCTATGATTTATTTTATTATAACTAATTATCATAAAAATTAATCTCAACAAGAAAATAAGAAAATTTTAAATATTTTTCTTCTTTAAAGAAACAAGGTTAACGAAGATAGAATAAATCTCCTAGTGCAGTGCATTCTAAATGACATTCCTCAGCTCACTTCATATTTTATAATTAGCACATGATTCGCTTCATTGGACAAATTATTTCTTGAAACTTAGGCATAGTTTTGTAAATTTACACTGTTCTTATTAACCTTATTGACTCAATCACAGCATGCAAATGTTATGCAATTTAAATGAATTTCCAAACATTTCAAATTTAATGACCTTGTGTAAATGAACATTTTATAATAAATGCAGTCATGGTGACTGCTCCAATAGCTTATTTTCTCTTAAAAAATAACTATTAAATATTATAACATTGTTCTTCTGATTAGTAAAAACAGTATTGCTGTAATAAATTTTACATAATAGGATTTTATTATTAAAACTTCAATACAGTAGATTCTTTTAATAGTATTTACTACTGTATTGTTTCATATTTTCAGAATGGTTGCAAAAAACTTAGCATCATTACTGCGTCCAAGTGGAGAAGTTTTGGCTCTTATTATGGCCGAAACCACAGTTTTCCCCATCTATAAAGAATTATATAAAATGGAGAAATGGAGACCATATATGCAGGTATTTTAGTTTTCAAACCTTTATACAGTACTAACTACTCTTAATTTTTTTATAGTCTTAAAGCCCAGTAATTGACATACATAAAAGAAAATAATCCATTCAAATAATTACAAAAATAATATGCAGAATGGTGTTTGTTATAAAAGATAAACTTATATGATTATAATTATGTGTACCTTATGTTTTAGGATGTGGACAAATACATCTCCCCGTACTACGATGTGCCAAACATAACAGAAATGGTGTATAACATATTTCCAGCCGCTGGCCTCACTGTACAAGCATGTGAACTACGTGACAGTTCTTTTGTGTTTCCATCTTTTGAGATCATGTTAAGTAAGTCTCTTTGTCTCATAAGTTATTTCAGTTATTTTGGTTTGATTATTAAAAAGAAATTTTATTCCCTTTCTAATCTCCCATTTCTCTTTTCCTGTAATATTATTAAAAAAATACTGTACTACCTAACCTGTCTTGTTCTTTCTCTTAAGAGCTCACACATTGTGATGATAGGTTTGCAATCCCAAGGTGTCTTTTAGCAGAATTTTTCTTCATCTCTCTGCTTTTGGGTTAAATCCCTTCATCCAAAGCTAAGGTGGAACAGTGTACACAAAAGGCTACATGGCTAAATAAGAGCAAGCTTAACTTAATTTTATGGACTGTGGATACTAGGCAACCTTCAGTTTCAATCTAACTTTGCTTTGCATGCGGAGCCTGGTATGTATTTTATTTCCCTAGTTATTGGTGAGATTTTACTTGCTGAAAACAAACATCAAAACCCATAAAACCTAAAAAAACTTTTGGAAACTGGCAAAAATGGACCTGGGGAGTGAAAATAGTACGGATTTGGAGGAAAGTGGGGCTGTATCTAACCTCATGAAACCTCATAAAAATCACTTTGAAGAGCAAAAAATTAAAAAAATACTGGAAAATGTGTTCTAATTAATTAATTTTACTTACTGAAAGCATAATAGGAAACTGTTTTATTTAAAACCTACTATACTAGCAAGAGTTACAAATCTTGTCAAAAATTTTGAATTTTTTGTTTTTTATAATAGCCTTAGAAGGATTTGCAATATTTTTAATCATTTATGTTTTATGGATTTACTATTAAACATAATTCTGTGTTATTATTGTATTAGTGCAAATAACATCTTATTGTGCAAATAACATCTGAATAAGGTATAGCTTACAACATGTACAGAAAATATTGGTAGATATCAATGTTAAATTATCCAACATTTTATGTTTCATTTTTAATTACCATTTGTGTCACTCTGAATTTAACAGGTTTTCATTGGTTTTTTTCAGGATCTTTTGATGCAGTGAATCCATTTTTGTTGAGGATCCCAGAGGAGCAGAAGGCAGAATTCCGTCAGGTTATTAGAGAGCTTGTGATTAAATATGAACGAATACCAGATACAATTCCTAACACTTTCAAACCAAAACATAACTATAAGATTCTTGTATTGAAATTATATAAGCCGTAAGAGATGTTGTCAGTTTGTATATCAAGATGAAAACTCAGCGTTTGTACATAATAAAGAATTAATATTAATGGTCTGTTAAAATTTAAACATGGTGTTTATTCTTAAGTTGTGAGATCATGTGGATTCTTAAGTCTAGCATCCAACATTTTTTCTATATAAATTTGTAACCAATTTAATGAATTAAATGATTAATTAAAATTTTTATTAAAGAATATTGAATTGTGTCCTAAATCAAAAAGTTATGTATACAAAAAAAAATAAATTATGACAGATAGTTTCAGGAAGTCTATCACAAGAAAATGCCTCAAAGACTGATTTTAAAAATTTGATCTAAGCAGACAAACGTTATGGATGGAGAAAAGTATTGGAAAAAAATAGCTCATACATTTAAGGTTAGATAGTTTAGTTTGTCTCACATCTAGAAATGTTTGGTTAAAAACTGTAAATTTTAAAACATTAAGTAATACTGTACGGAAGTTAAATCATTTAATTTAACCACTTATTTTCAAATTTTGCAAAAGGTCAAGGCAATGTTTTTAAGCTGATTTTTTTTTAACTCTTTAATGTATGATACACTTAATTAGGTAGAATCAAATTTGAAATCGATTTATGGTGTTCATTTTTCAAAATCTGCATCTGCCCGATTTATCATTAATTTTCTTCCGATTTTTGAAAAAAAATACTTTTTGAGATATTTCGATGTAGTTCCATATGTCTTAATGGTTTCCAAGTTACAAGTATTTTAATGCTGAAAAACCACCAATTTAATAATTCTCATTTGGCAGCTTGCAAGCCTTTTTTTAGGTACTGATTTTGTACTTTATAGTTTAAACATAGCCTATAATTACAGAATAAAAATAGCTTTGAATTTTAGGAAAGAAGTACAAATTTTCACATGATGTTTTCACCTTTTACATATTTTTTAGTTTTGGAGGAATCTTCTTGTAAAACCATTAATTTTTTAGTCACACTCTTTTTCGATTTTGTTAATCGTTTTTTGCTTTTTTAATGTATGATGCATTAAATAGGATTAGAATTCAATTTAAAATCAATCTACAGTGTCCGTTTTTCAAAACGCATTATTTTTCTACTAAGGCAGTTTATTAAAATGTCTGAGTTTATGCATGGTGTCTTAACCATGCATGTTTATTAAATGTTAATGTTACACAGTTTTTCAAAACTTTAAAAAAATATATTTTTTTACATTTTGATGTATGGTATCTTATGTATATGTACATGTACTTAATTTAGAATCAATCTGCAAAACAATTAGCTCAATATGTCTAACATTTCCTAATTTGGCAGCTGCAAGCCTTTTTTATATGCTCATTTTACACCTTATATTTATATAATTAGAGATTTCAAATAACACTGTTATTAAAGACGAAAGTTGAGATTTTCACATGGTGTTGTTTTACATACCTTACGCAGTTTTTATAAAAACCACTGATTTTTAAGTTTTTCAAAATGTCAAGGAACCTAATTTTTTATGATTGTTTAATGTATGATACATTAATTAGGTGTGAAATTGAACTAGTGTCCATTTTTCAAAATTAACATTATTTTTTTTGTTATTTTCTTCTGATTTCTGAAAAATAAATTAGTGATAATTTGATGTGTGACATAATTACATATATAATTTAATTGTGAATTGATCTGCAAAACATTTAGCTTGGTATATCTAACGGTTACAGAGTTTTGCACATTTTAATTCTAAAAACCCGCTTCATTTTAACATTCACCTAGTTGGCAGCTTGCATACATTTTTCAAGAGGAAAGTAAATAGCAATATAGTGAACAGTCCATTTTAAGCTGTAAAATCTCTTTTTAATATTTTTGTGGTACCTGGAATTTTCTGACTGGAGTTATCACAATCAGTGTACTTTTGTTTTGCAGTCTTTTGTAAAATATAATATTTATATGATTTTATAAGGTATGAATAAAAGCAACACAATTACAGAGATTTGTCTTTACTAGGCATTTTTTTAACAGAAGATAATGTTTACAAATGAACAGGGTTCGGCCATAGCTAAAAGGTTTTGTTTTAATTCGGTTCAATATGTGAGAGTCATTGATAAAATATTAGCAGACATTACCTCAATACAATATTTACATATGACAAACAATACATACAAACTTATCCCTGATATAGATGTAGGCTATTGTGGCTTTACAGAAAAATATAGTGTTCTGTAAAAAAAATCTTATCACTTGTTTCATATACTTTTCAACAAAAACAATTCAAGCTGGATGCTTATCAGAGGCAAGGCATTGAAACAAAAATTGTATTACACATTTTAATGGAAGCATACCCATTACAGATGAATCTCAGGCATTTTGGAGGTGCCTTGACAGGCATTTGCAGAAGGAAGCAAAGAACAAGTGTAATGGCTGACCACATAGACCAAACACTGTCATTACATAATATATGATAACAACATAGAAACACTGTGTGCAAGCATTCACTACTGTTCAAATTTCATAGAAATACTGTTTGTTAATTTTATTTGTAATGGGTTTAATAAATACAAATACTGAATGCAACCTCTAATAAAATATTACATTGGTTATAATGATGTAAAGCACATGATTCTGAAAATATAATCACCATGGAAGATTTATACTACATCAAATTACGCCGTGCCTCTGATCAGTTCAGCTTAACAGGTCCCTTTGATATGCACACTTTATTGGAAAACATTTTTTATTACATTAACTTGAAAAATATACATGCAATTAACTATTGAAATGTTTAGAGACTTATAGGCCTAACTTTTATACATTAAATACAGGATAGAACAATGCACAACATATTCTTAGAGTGGACATAAACAAAAATAACTGGCGTGTGATTGACACATTTCGTACTAGCCTATCCAGCACTTCAAGGCTATGTACTTGTTTTATAAAGGAACTGAGTTACTGATCTTCTTAGTCATTGGTTTTTGAAAAGAATAGTTTCAATGTATATAATAGTCCACTAAAAATATAATTTAAAACTTTAAATATTAAAATGTACTGGGTTACCTTTAAATCTAGAATACATGCTCAAGAAAATACATGCTTTTTTACATTTTACTGTTAAAAAAGTTTGAGCTAAATTTAAATACACTACTGTGATAGATTTGTTTCAAAAAAGACTCTCTCCAAAAATTCTGGTTGGCAAAATATAACGAAATTACCAAAGGAAAATTTTTAAGAAAATGCTCATACTTGAGGATTTAATTTTGTAAAGAAAAGTCTTGTGAACCTTCATGAAAAATCAAAAGTTTAGCAAAATGTAAGCAACTGATATTAAGAAGCTGTATCGCCTAAATTTATAGCAAACTATGAATGGCTGCCTATAATTAAATATATAATTAATCTTTGCAGTAACGAAGAAACTTTTGAATTTCTAAATACTTCTTAGGAATGTCTCTGGTATCAAGTAATGCAAATTCCTGAAGACTTTCAGCATGTGTTAAGCTGTAAGAAAATCAAGTATGATTTTCAGTTTGACAATTCATTGTCGTTTACTGTCCACATATGTGCTACTATGGACACGTAAACAAATGAGATTAAATATTTTTCAATTTTAAAAAACCTCAGCTAACCATACCTGGCACAGTTTTGTATGGAAAGTAGATTTGTGTAATTTAAATGGGAGTGATTTAAATGTAATCATGTAAATTAAGGCTGGTGGATTTTTAGAGTATATTCTTTAAAAAAATCAGATACAAATCATTAAAAATATTACTTTTTTTAGTGCAAATAATTACAGCTCCTTCAAATTACCAATTAAAAAAAGACTATTTGTTCTAACTTCAACCATCACTGGTACTACAATGAAAGAACATTATCAAAGACCTTTTATACTTACTGTGAAGAGACTTTTCAGCGTGTGTCTGTATATAAAGGGGTGCTCTGCTCATACGTAGGCTAACAGGTTAGAAACCTGTACCGAGCACATGCCTGTCAGTGCATGATTCTCTACGGCCCTGCAGAGCACTAAGGATGATTCGAAAGAAGGAGACAAAAGGGTTTCTGATGGTCAAACAAGGATTTTATTTGGGCATATAAACGTTAGACACTAACACAATAACAATAAAGTATGTATTTATAGCAATGCTGTGAAGGTTTGGAAATAAACAAGCTGATAAACTGGTAAACCGACTTGCAGCACTGGAATTCAAGATACTGAAATGGAAGTACGAAGGGTGAAACAACAGAAATCAGGCGTCAAATAATAAACTTAGTCATTATGTATACCATAAGTTTTAATCAAGATCAGGTGCATAATGATCTTAGGTTTAGTTTGTTTTTTAAAAACATAACTTGATGGATTTTATAATAACACAAATAGACTAACTTAAATTATAAAAAAATATTCTGTACATGCATAAAGTGTGCATAGAGAAACCATTTATAAAATTAACGTTTTGATATAAAATCCTTTTCAGCACCTAAATGATTAGTTAAGAAATATACAACAAAAAGATACTTTCCTGAACAAAGTACAAACCTAACAAAAAGTCCTAAAACTAAGTTTCCATACTAGTGTTTGAATCAAACAGAAACAAACACTACCCAAAACACTTTTTAATTGTCAGTTTTGGTTTAAAATATTTGCTACACCTGTACACTCACTTCAACACTTCAAAAGTTTTGACCACAAACTTTCTACAATCACAACAAAAATGTTTAAAAAAGTATTTAAAAAATTCACTTTTATAAGTTCGATATCCATGTAATTCAACATCACTTAACATGATGTGTTTTCACTCTTTATGTGAACGAAACATCAAAACATTTTTTAAAAAATAAAAGTTTAACCTGAAAGCACCTACTTTCATTTCAATTTCTAAATCCTTTACAATTAAATAAAAACAATTAATTTTCATTTTATACAGATTGTTTTAAAAATAAGAGATTCTTAAATTGAAAACCACAGCTTTCAGTTAGATTTAAGTTATGTCTAATAATAAGTTATTGAATAAGAAAAAATAGGTCTAATTATTAAATTTATTACTAAAGTTACTAATTAGAGTTAAAGACAACGTAAAGTGAACATAGTACAATAAAAGAACTACTATTTACTATCACAAAATTAATAAATTCCACATTTTTGACAAAGATGTAATAAACTATCTTCACATTTATAAACAAAATGTTAAAACTCATCACAATCTAATCTTCTATAGTCACCATGTTTACTAAACAGAATGTTCTTAAACATCCATATGGTTTTACTGCAAAATTATCATTTATCAAAGATCCCTTTGTCTGGAACAATAACTTTATACATTTTCGCTGCAAGACTGTATGACATTAAACTGTGACCATACCACAAACCTGCTACAGTTTTCAAAACAAAATGGCAGTAATACAAATTGTAAAATAATGAACTGCTTGGAAGGTAAAAAAATGTATTTATTTAACTACATAAAATTTTAGGAAACAAGTAACACGTTCAACATTTCTTTACAGTTGTCCCTAAATCTTAACTCATTCCAATAACTGAAATTATTTTTGAGGTTAGGCTAGATCTATTTTATTTTGTAGTATAACCAAGTTACCAGATGTATAAAAAATTCTGGGGCAATACATTTATCTAAAAATATACATTTACACCAAAATATTAATTTGTTTGCACAATTAGTATTTGTCCTAAATGTGACCAGTTTTTTATCAACAACTTATTTATATCCTATAATTATTTTCCAGTCTTTTCCAGTGTATTTTTTTATTTTGTTTCGATTTTAGTTCTGCATATATTTTACATAGTCACCACAACTAAATTTTGTCTAATTTTTAATAAAGACACTTTCAATCATTTTAAATTTGTCTTTGTGCCAAAATTATGTGTTTTAAAATACACATACAGAACAAAATTTTAATTTTAAATAAAATGTTATTTGTAGTTTTCCTTTTTTTTTAACCTGTTACGTAACCTAGCCTAACTTACAGCCGAGATAAAAAAATTACATTCCTAAAAATATCAGTTAAACAAAAGCGTGCGAAGATGAGGATACATTTGTTGCTAGCTGCTGACTGAAAGGCTGTGGTTCTGTTGCGATCATTTCTTGGGCTTAGAACGTGGTCAGTAAATCACTTCGTAGACTGTGGCTTTCTTATCACCTGAGCCTGTCACTATATATTTGTCATCAGCTGATATGTCACAGCTTAAAACTGATGACGATTCTTTTGACTGCAAAAAAAAATCTAGTTATAGTGGCAATCACAGTTTTGAGAAGGAAAAATTAGTGGTAGAAATTATAGGAAAGTCTTAATTTCAACTGTTTCTATACTGTTACCGCAACAACAAAAATATAACTACTTCTTCAGTAAGAATCAATAAAAGTATTGTTTTTGAAATGAATATGAGAATAAAAAATGAACAACTAGATTTAAGGCGTCTGAATCTTGAACAACCCTTTCAAGAAGAACGTCTGTTTTATACAAATCTATTTCTAACATTCTTTAGCTTTGGCAATTTTTTTAAAAACATATTACATAGTAAACAATAACTTTAAAATAAACAATCAAGACAGACATCTGAGCAAACTAAGGAGGTAAAAAATATTACATTTTCATTCATCTAAAACCAAGTTGGAAACATATCAACGCATTAATAATACAACAGTCAACAGTTTATGATACTTGTCTAAGTCTCAATATTTAAGAAGGCAAAACATTCAAGGGATATAAGGTACTATACTTAGCCAAAATAACATGTAAGTTGTGGATGGTTTGACTATCACATCCTACACAGTTCATCTGCCTGTAGTTGAGTGGAGGTACAGGCCCACCATAAATAAAAATCAGCCTTTGCAGAATAGAAGCAGGCACTCACAGATGAATTCTTTGTGAGTTGTATACAAAACCAAAAAAAGTATTATATTCAAGCAAAAATATGCATGCCATTAAAAGGATTAATAAACAATAAAAAAAATAACCTTTAATCTGTTACTGTAATCGTTCCTGGTTAAAAATCATTTATTAATCATATTTTAAAATAATGAACACATGGTTTAAAATCTACGACATGTATTTCCTGTCTACAAAACAAACAAAAAATAGTTGGAAGTTAAATCACATAATTAATTATGAAATTTACCTGGAAAATAGATGCTCCATAAGGTGTCCTCCATGCATTCAATAAATTATCTTTGCCTGTTGAAACAAACCATTTCCCGCAAGCAGCGAACCGTAATGACAAAACACATGACTCGTGAAGATGGAGCTGGTATTTGTCAGGTTTGAGAGCATGAAGCACTTCAACATTAGAGTTCTCCATTCCCACTGCCAACCATTCTCCAGTCGGACAGTAACCAAGTGAAAAGATCTGTCAAACAAAATTAGAGTCAAAAATTTATTTCAAAATGCACTGGGTTTAGAATTTCAGTTGCAAAGAATTTTCATGTTGTCAAAGTGGTAAACATTTTTTGTTGAGAATATTACTATATTTTACTATATTCTATATTATTATATATAGAATATTACTATATTTTACTATATTCTATATTATTATATTCTCAACAAAAAATGTTTACCACTTTGACAACATGAAAATTCTAACACCGACAAATTTTGAAAATGATTTTTGTGTTTAAATAGAACAGTAAACCCTTGCATTTATTTCAAAATGCACTGGGTTTAGGTAGACCAGTTTATCTGTGATACAGTTCTTACTAGCTCTTTAACATTTTCATCTGTATAGTTTTAGATACAGCCAGTACTTTGAAATTACAGTTGTGTTCTTTAGATTGATTGTGTGGAATGTTTCTTCTGTACTGTATGTCATACATCTTTAACTTAAAAAACAAAAATAAAACACACATTGATAGATAAATTGTTTTGAAATTTGTTACTGAGGGCTACTCTTTTGTGAAAATACAATTTTTTAGTGTTCCGATGCTGTACAATGGGATAACAACGTAAAAACAGGATTGTTCAATCAAAAAGTGACATATGATCATCATATTAAGTCTGGCTTCATCTTTATACATGAAAACATACAAAAATTTCTAGGGTATGTCTTCTCATTCTCAAGCACCTACCTTAAATCGTAAACTTAGCAATTTAAGCACAGTTGTGTAGGCATTTGTTAAAATACTAAAAATTGTGAACAAATAATTAAGGCATTGTGTTTTTGCAATTAGTGGTCAAAAATAAAACCACACACATGTTATAAGAAGAACTGCAAGCCACTAAAAATATGAAAAAGCTACACAACTGTTAATATAAATAAAAACAGGGTTGTGCGCAGGTCAAAAGTAAAGTACTTACTGATAACTGCGCTTTGTTTACTATGAAATGTTGTAACTTGCAGAATTCAGAACTATTACCCTTTATTGTGTTTATCTTGCTCAACAGATCAAAAGGTATACAAAAAAATAACACACCTGGGAAGAGAAGTCGTGCTGCTGCAATTGCCTTCCTTCTCTGAGATCCCAGGATCGTACGGTGTTATCCAAGCCGCCTGTCCACAACTTTGTACCATCAGCAGAAATGTCTATACAAGAAGCGCCATCAGTGTGACCTTGGAACTGTCTCACTAATGCTTGATTGTGGAGATCCCAAACGGCAATATGACCATCTGAACAGCAGCTAAAACATACCTAAACACAAACAACAATCATGTATAACTGCTGTATGACAAGATTAACATAAATTTTCCATTTGTGACAGTATTTATAAACACAACCACAAACCTAATAAGACCTTATGTCTATTTTCTAACAGAATTTGTACTATATTTTTTGTTCACTATAAGCATGTGTGTGTATGAGTGTATATATATATATATATATACACTCTCACACATATATATATATATATATATATATATATATATATATATATATATATATATATATATATATATATATATATATACACACTCTCACACATGCTGTGTATATATGTATATATATATATATATACCGTGCAGATTAGCTGCACCCATTGAAAGGATTTAGACATCCCTTGCGGTACCCAAGGGTAACACACACTTATACTTATGACACTACACTTATGACTTTAACACTTTAAACTCACACTTACATTTAGAGGGTGTGCTTTTCGTCTTAATAATAAAATAACAATATATATATATATATATATATATATTGTGTGTGTGTGTGTGTGTGTGTGTGTGTCTTGGCAGTGTGTGTGTGTGTGTGTATATATATGTGTGTGTGTGTGTGTGTGTGTGTGTGTGTGTGTGTGTGTGTATGCGCGTGCGTGCGTGTGTGTGTGTGTGTGTGTGTGTGTGTGTGTGTGTGTGTGTGTGTGTATGTGTGTGTGTATACAAATGATAGCACTAAAATGGATAGTTCAAGACAGACTCCTTATTATATTATACTCAGTGTTATTATACAGGAGACCAATTTGATATGACACTATATATAGAATAAAAAAGTTTCTTTGTTACTTTTTACCTACATAGCAAAACTAAAATATTCTACTTATGAGTGGATTGTTTTTCCGGAGCATATTCCTTCCATGTCAGTGCAGATGGACAAATGCAGAGGAAAACAAAAATAAAGAATGATAAATTCAAGTGGGATGTGCAAGGTCTGTAGCAACAACTTCTGAAATTTTACTTTCAAAGTAAATAAACAATTTCTGCAGACACATGCAACTTTTGTATCCAGCTCACAGCTAATCAGAAAGTTCTATCGTCAACATACCTTAGAGTCGGGACTGATTGCCAAAGCATAACATGCAGGTGCACTAGAAGTAAGTTCAGCTTTAATCCTTGGAGTAGGCGATGCCAAATCCCAAATACTTAAGTTGCTCGCTTCTCCACCCACAATCAGCGTTCGCCCATCTGGCAACAGTTTCACTGATCTGATATAGTTGTCCCTTTGCTGTGAACATATGATAAAACATTTCAGAATGAAATACAGTTGCAAAGAATTTTCATGTTGTAAACATGAAGTGGTAAACATTTTGTGTTTAAATAGAACAGTAAACTGAAAATATCTAAGGGTTAACATAAAATCTTTAGAAAAAGGAATAATGTTTGTACACTAAACCTTCCCTTAAAGGATACTTTTAATAGTGAATTGTATTTTATTTACTGAACTTGTAATAATACATTCTTAGTATTTGGATAATTCTTTAAAGCAGTTAAACATACACAGTTTATGTCTTACCTCTTTTAATCTTTAATTGCAGATACTTTTTAAGAATTATAGAAACAAAGACATTTTAAAAAATAATTGACTTACCAAACAGTCTAATTGTGATACCGGACTCTTAGCACCAGGCTGACTGATGTCCCACACTTTGACACATCCTTTGCCACCCGTATATACATACTTTGTAGGATTACTGATGGTGACAGCACACACTACTTCACCATGACTTAATGTGTTGATTTGTCTCGCATGCCGTGGAATGCCTGGACCTATCAGTGCATCCGGAGGGAAAGGTACTGGTTGCACTTGTCCGTCCGCACTGACATGGAAGGAGTATGCTCTGCAAAAACAAAACAAAAATATTAACCCACTGGTATGTAGAACATGGGACAATATTTTAGTTTTGCTAAAATAATGAAGAAACTGCAGGTCACAAGATGTAGAAGACGAAGGGTGTTTGGCTTCTAGTACCCCAAGCATCTCCTGCTGAATTAGCTAGTCAGTAAAGTGCTCAAACTCATTAAAGCAAACTAGTTCTAAGAGGCTTACCTGCACACAAATTTTTTCTAATGCTGTGCCAATCCAGCGGAGGCAGCTGATGGGCTTAGCAATCCTACTGTATCTCTGGCTCATAATACTCTACACAGATTGGTTAATTCTAAAGTGTTAAGTGATCCCTGCTGATGGAAGTAATGACACCAGCCAAAGATACCTGGGATACTTGACAACCTCCCAGTGTATCTTAGACTTACCATGCGTGCAGGGCTCTATATGAGCAAGGATCTCACCACATAACAAAAAGTTTGGCCAAATGGAACACAACCTCTGTAATGAGGGTCAAGAGAAAGAGCATGCACCTCAATAATGAACTAGGAAGTCACCAATTAGAAGTGGTGGGAGAGTTACCCACCTTGAATCTCCTCCAAGTCCTACACATTATGAAGTGCCTAGGACTGGAGAGATGTAACTACTAGGCATCTCATAAATATAGAAAGGAGTTGCAGTGCAATATTAACATAGCATTTGTTTACTGAGCATCCTTTAAACTTCTACATCCTTTAAACTAGAACAAGAGATTTTCTATTCCGTTATTTATTAACATCTAGTGCCTAAAACTAAATAAAGATTACTCAAGTACCTTATAAACTGTCCTTTATGATTAAAATGTACAAAAATACTTACGGTTTTCCTCCAGGAATACCACCAAGTGCAGGTCCCAAAGGTGCCCTCATTTGGGAATGTGGGTCATAACCAACCTGAAAAAATAATGTTTTTCTTTTGTAATGAATAATTATGCCACACCTAACCTAGTAGTTACTACAAATAACAGTTATTCTTTAAAAACATTTCTGTATAAAAGGTGGTGGTTGGCTAAAGCACCAGTCAGTATAAAACTAAAAAATTTTTAATTCAAGCCACAGTTACTCCCATTGCTTTATGCATATCTTTAATGCTGATCCTTCATTTTCATTAGTCTAACTGACATGAAGTATGGACGTTAAGCAAACAAAAAATTCTTTATAAAAATATAACAAGAAATCTCATTAATTTGAAGGTAGAAATTTTTTAAAATGACCACTATTAACATTTTTTACAAATAAAATTCCCAAATTATTTTTAAAAAATATGATTTGTTTTTTGTGTTGGCCATAAATTTTAACATAAATTAGTTAAAAACAACATTAAAAACTTTTGTTTAAAATATATAATTCATATTACAGGTTTGAGGCAGGTTGATGTTTAGAAATACATTTAACAGATGTTTTACACTGTCATTAAGACAGATTGATTGACAAATACCCTTGGGGAAACACCCATGAATACCATATTCTGACGACAGCAAAGGGACATATTCCCAGCGAAGGAGACAGCATTGCATTACCCAGTGTTAAAAGGATAAGCCATCATGTAAAAATATTGAAATTTTTACCTTATTAATTTAAATGTATAGAGAAGATTGTTATTACACTATGGTTATTAGTGCTTAAGTATTACTAATAACTCACCAATGGTGGCCTAGGATATGCATTTAGTGCTGGGGGCAGGTTGTTGTGTAATGCACCATAGGCTCCTGCAGCGGCTTGAAGGTCATGAACCCCTGCTCCTGCTAGGTAGTGTGGGTACTGAGCTGCTGTGAAGAATTGGTAAAAATTTAATGACATACTATTTCCTGTTTTATATAAAGTATAAGATATTTTGAAAAACACTCTTTAGTTCTCATATTCTTTAATAATTATAATAATATTATCTATTTATTTTCCATAATTAACAAATTTTAACTTGCATTTTAAGATTAAATGTAACACAATATTGTCTGTAATAGAACAAAACTTATTTTATGTTTTGCAATCATCAGGTTGTCATAGTTGCATGATTAAAAAGTGAAGTTGGATCTAAACCCATGTGGCCATTGTCTTAAATTTTTCCACCATTATTCTCGCAGCAAATATTTTGTAGTATTTAAGTTTATAACTATGATGTGAGTGTTTTATATGGTAGCCTGAAAATGTCATAGTATATACCAAAACATGTTGCTACTGTTGTGCTAAATAAATATGGAAGCATCTTGTGTGGAACAGTTTGAATAATCGATGAACTACTTTGTCTTTATATCCGACAAAGGCAGCTGAAGTGAGCAGCTGATGGTTTTAACAATCCCACTATATCTCTAACTCATACTACTCACTCATGCCCATGCATGAGTGTGTGTGTGTACACACACACACACACACACACACACACACACACACACACACACACACACACACACACACACACACACACACACACACACACACACACACACACACACACACACACACACACACACACACACACACACACACACACACACACACACACACACACACACACACACACACACACACACACACACACACACACACACACACACACACACACACACACACACACACACACACACACACACACACACACACACACACACACACACACACACACACACACACACACACACACACACACACACACACACACACACACACACACACACACACACACACACACACACACACACACACACACACACACAACATATTAAATCATGTAAACACAGACTACACACACAAGACTAACACTACTGTTCTTATGTTCAGCAACTTAATGCTTTAATATTGAAATGTTAATTTTAGTATATAATATTCACACACACACACACACACACACACATTACACACACACACACACACATATTATATTTCACACACACACACACAGATGAAATTTGGCACGATATGGTTTTAGTGCCCAAAAGCAAAAATCCAAAATATGAAAGCAGGAGAAGTACGATAAAAATCGAAAATAAAAGTGACCAACATAACCTCAAAATTGCTACCGCTTAAAAATCGGGCACCGTGTTGTACTGATTTTAGACGATTTTTATTGTTTTACTGATCTACAAAAACATTTTTTGTATTTACAGATCAGTAAAACAATAAAAATATGTCTAACACGGTTTGGATGATAGGAAACCCATTTTTAAAAGAATAGTGCATAACCTAAGTGACACGGCTGTTAGGCTAACACGGTGATGCGTGAAAAACCTTTATATTTTTTAAAAGAATACTGCATATCCTAACTGACACGATTGTTAGGCCTATCACGGTGATGTGTGAAAAACCTTTAAATTTTTTAAAAGAATACTAAGTATATTAACTGACACAGTTATTAGGCCTAACACGGTGATGTAAAAACTTTTATATTTTTTAAAGAATACTTCATATCCTAACTGATATGATTGTTGGGCCTATCATTGTGATGTGAAAAATCCTTTATTTTTTAAAGAGTATCCAAACCTTAACTGACACGGTTGTCAGGCCTAACATAGTGATGCGTGATAAATCTTTATATTTTTTTAAAGAATACTCTATAAGCTAACTAACATAGTTGTTAGGCCTAACACGGTGATGCATTAAAAGAACCTTTATTTATTTTTTTTTTCAAAAGAGTACTCCATAACCTAACTGACACGGTTGTTGGGCCTAATACGATTATGCATGGAAAATTTATATTTTTTTTTTAAAGAGTACTCATAACTTAACTAACACGGTGATGCGTGAAAACCCTTTATATTTTTTAAAGAGAACTACATATCCTGACACGGTTGTTGGACCTATCACGGTGATGCGTCAAAAACCTTTATATATTTTTTTAAAAATACTAGGCTACATATCCTGACACACACACACACACACACACACACACACACACACACACACACACACACACACACACACACACACACACACACACACACACACACACACACACACACACACACACACACACACACACACACACACACACACACACACACACACACACACACACACACACACACACACACACACACACACACACACACACACACACACACACACACTTATACTTAACACACACACACACACACACACACACACACACATACAAAGAAACCCGTGTTGATGGACTGAATGACACCGGCTTAATGTTGTATCAAACGGAGCCCTGGTGACCTCTAAGTGTACCCATGCATGTAGGGTTTTGTATGGGTAGACCTCATTTCCTTAGCTACTTGAGTGTTCCCATAAGAATGTAAAACAGAATGAGCAGTTTCTCACCGCACAATAAAATGATTGGCCAAAAACCTCCATAATAAGGATTAAGAGAAATTGATAGGGAATTAGTAGAGGATGCATCTGCAAGCACCACAGTAAGGAAATGGGAAGTTACCAATCAGAAGTGGAGGAGCTACTCATTTCAATCCCCTCCAAATCCTGTAAATTATGAAAAGACTACTACTGGAGAAGGCACTGTAACTAATCATCTCAGGAATATAAAAAGAGGGCACAATAGATCTACAAAGGTCACAGTGATTGCTATCCTGCAACACAGTAACCCTGCAAACTTTTTCATTCATTCATACTTCTTTATAATCAACATTCAGGATGAAATAAGTATCAATACAATACACGAACATTTCAGATGGGGCAGCAAATACAATACTTAGTTACCTAGAGTAGGTGGCTTGACTAGAGGCTTAAGACCACTTGCCCCAGCGGCACTGCTCCCACTCCCAGCACTCGTAGGTGTAACAGACTTACTTATAGGCGTTGTTGGTTTTTCTTCCATTTTCTTTGTTGAAGGCGTACTTGCATTTGATGAAGTCCCACTTCTTGGGCTGTCAACAAAAAAATGTTTAAATCTGGTAGAAGTAACAAAAAATATCTTAATTTGTTACATAATTTGTACATATTAAATCATGTAAACCTTAGACTAGAACAGCAAGACTAACCCTGTACTGTTCTTATGTTCAGCATTTGTGTAACTTAATGCTTTAATATTGAAATGTTAATTTTAGTATATAATATTCAATACTCATAAATGTACAGCAATGAGATGTCATATTTTTACAAAGTTTTGCTGGCTTTCCTGAATGTGATGTCACAACAAACCTTTCAGTATGAAGTAATTCTAATAATGTGTATATTATTATTATTATATTACTGCAATGTTCCCCGCAGTGGGGTGCAGACTAGCTGCACCTATTAAGAGGATTTTGACTTCCCTCACGGTACCCGAGTCTAACACTCACACTTATGACTTTAACACTTTACACTCACACTTTAATTTAGGGAGGTGATAATAGCCTCAATGTGCTTTTCGCCTTAAAATAACAAAAAAAAACTATTGCAATGTTTAAGATTATACTTGTTTCAAAAATTAGACCATGATGGTTTATTTTGGTTACACGATGACAAGAGTACAAATCAAAAGTGTAATTAGTGGTTCAGAATGCATTCATAATTACATTAATTCTTCACACACAGAATAGCTATTTTATTCATACACTTGTGATACTTTGAAACAAGCTCCAAGCTCTGACATTCAACCAATTTTGTGGTGTTTCAACTCTCCTTGTTCCACTCAGGTTCTATGGAATCAATTTAGGTGCATTTGAATGAATTGGGATGACTCTGTTCCAGGAATTGTTCCAAAAATCAATGTTCGTAACCAGTAACAATATGCAAAATGGACTTGTTTCCCTCTAGGTTAATAATTATTCATTAACCATTGCATTAACAACCTTGCATATTCTGTACATGTCTAACAGACAGGTTAAAACTAATGTGAAAGTACAAACTAATCAGTGTTACCAACTGCTATTTATAACTTTTGAAACACCTTTGTACAAAATAAAGGTTTTATACAACATCATTGTTTCATTTTTAAGAACTTGTGATATGAAGTCAATGTTGCAATTAAAAAATGAGAGAAGAATTTAAATATGATGAATTGTGTAACATAATGTTTTGTTATACCACTTTAAACGGTGGTTTTGATAATGAATTTTGAATGATAATACCTGGCAAAAAACAGCCTGGTTAGGCAAAAAGACTTCCTGCTAGTAATTAAGGACATTATTTGTCCTTTAATGACCCATTCTATGACAAAATATTAAAAGCAATAACATTTACATGTGTTCAATGATTCTGTTCAGGTTATGTACCCAATACATGTTGGGGGACATAACAAGTATACACTTTTTTCCATGTTTAACATATTTTACAAAATTATTTTTCAATCAAGTCATTGATAAACTATGATAATTATGGCACAATATTCCACTATAAAAGTACTGTATTAGTTGCTGTTTTATCTGCATTTAATTTGAAGGTCTTTTGTATAACCAAAATTATACAGAAATTGAATCCACTCCCTCTCACGGTCTTTTCCCATTCATGTATTCTTCACTTTTTCATTATGTTACTCTCAATTCAATTTCACTACACCATAAAATTTTAAATAACAGGTATAAAAAGTACAGTACTTATTTCAAAGACTAAAGAGTTAATAAAGTAATATTACAGCACAGATTACCTGTGAGGACCAACGTGGTCTTTTTTTGTTGCAAGTTTTTCCAAACCATTTTCTCTCGGTGAAGCGGTTCCATTCGGAGGCGAGACTGGGTCCTGTAACATTAAAAGAATTAAGTATTTATAGAATGTTACATACACAGTGTCCACTTAGTTATTCAATTTCTTGTAAGCACTTTCAGGACATCTTAAGTCCCTTTTTAATTCTAGAACTAAAACTAGATTTCTAACACAAGTTTTAGTAACAAGTCACTGTGATAAACCATTCTAACTCCACACCATGACAGATTTTTGGCTTACTTACGGTATCTGAAAACCATTATTCAAATTTTGTAAGCTCTACACTGATATGAGTGCTAATTCTTCATATCTGATCAAAATTTTTTGAGCTGGTTTGAAAAAAAAATAGAAATTAAGTTTTTGTGATTTCATACATATATTTTTTTAAAATTTCTGACTAGTTTCTGTAGCCCATTGGAATTTTTAATTAGACAGTGATAAGTACATATATTTGGGTAATTGAGAGAAAATAAGAATCTGATTTTCATGAAAATACTTAGGAACATCTTTGAAAATAAATATTTTTGTCTTTTACTTTATGGTTGCTACTCATAATTTCGGAACA
Source organism: Callitettix versicolor (assembly GCA_022606455.1). Lineage (NCBI taxonomy): Eukaryota > Metazoa > Arthropoda > Insecta > Hemiptera > Cercopidae > Callitettix > Callitettix versicolor. The sequence continues at coordinate 37,954,148 of CM040190.1, read as the reverse complement.
GTAGGCTAATAAACCTTAAGTTGCTGTTGACATAATTAAAGGGCTGTTTAAATTTTGGAACTTTTAACATTACGATTTCTAAAGTTGAACCAATCTGCAGAAGTAGTCTTGGAATAACACAACACACAGGCCCATTGGGTCACGCAACATCTATTGAGAGTATTGTATTGTAATGGCTCTCATATTTCTCGATTTACCCTTCTTCGCTACACACTACATAAAACAAAATATTTAAAAAATCAAATATGAACATATTATGTATTCATTTAAAGAGTTTTTTCTAAATACCCCTCTGCATTAGTTATATGATTAAAATTAAATTAATTCAAACATAATGTCCAATTTACATTTAGTTTTCCACAGCTGATTCTTACACAAAATGTTTCGACTAATAACTAACTTTATTAAGCTATAATTAGCCAGTGTACCTAGCTAGTTCATCATACAGTTTGTAACCTTTATATGTGGTTTTTTAACACTATTTGTTTTTTATATTTATGTCTATACATGGAACTTACCTCGCTTGCATCGTCAACCACTAAGTCTTGGTCTGACTTCTCTCCATCACTTGCCTGCAAACAATCACAACATACAAAACACAATATTAATTACTACTGAATCCTTGCAACCTTTCCTAGTTAACAACAAATAATACAACAATGTACAGCAATAGGTTGAACAGTATTTTATTACCTCTTTAAAAACAATGTTGGAAGTGACACATGAAATGTGTGGTAATCATATCTTTCCTTGCTGGTACATTCTCCCGCAAGGTAGTACAGATTAGCTACACCTATTGAGAGGGTTTAGACATTGTCCCTCACAGTACCGTACCCCAGTCTAACACACACTTATACTTACAACACTACACTTACAACTTTAACATTTTACACTCACAGGTACATTTAGGGAGACGATAATAGCCTTAATGTGCTTTTCACCTTAAAATACCAAACCAAAAAAAAATCCTTGTTTGTACATGCTTTTTTTTATGAAATCGCTATCTACAATTAAAAAGCATGAATGCTTTAAATAATTCAAATTATACTATTGGCTGGTATTTAATTACTATAATACACGAATATTTAATTCAATAGTTGTATTTTAGGATTACTGTACACTGTAAGTACTTCCTAAGTAAAATTATTGCAAAATCATGTATACCTACTATTTCTGTCAATATGAACTTCTGTTAAAATAAACAATATAGTTGTATTTAACACTTTTATTACCTGATAATAAAGCAATATCATTCAAATTTAACTTATTTAATACAATAGGCCTTACTTTGTATTTAAAACCTATGAAATTAAGGGCTGAATTCTAACATTGTAACTTATTGAAATATTTATAAATGATCCCTACCTACTATACTGATTTTACATTACATATGTAAATACAGAATCTCTGTATGGTGCTGCTATCTCTTAGAAAAAATTTAAACTTGGTTTATTTAAGTGTTGATGCACCACTCAATGTCAAGCTAGTAAGGATTTGTTTACTGTTTTGTGAGTGGTTATAAACGATTGTATTGTTATTAATTGAGTTTAAGTTACAAATTATTATTACTGAATAAAATTCACTTCTTAAATATAATTAAGGACATAGATATTACATTTTATTTTGCTATTTTAATGGTGTGTCAGTTTTAGTGGGAAGATATTGGTAAATAAGAATAGCATTTCTTTTTATAGGTTATTTTTGTTAATATTTAGATTATTTATATAGGTGTTTATATTTTTCTACAATCCATAAATTATCTTATTTTGATGTTAGTGCATATCTTAATTATCTTAATATCTTAATTATAATGAAGATTCAGATTTTGATTTAATAATAGTGACTTTTCAGAAGATAATTTCGAAGAAGATAGGCCTAGTACTTCCACAAAATGTTTCAAATGATACTTTTTGGGAAAAAAGATATCTCTGAGTCCAGATATTGTGTTCAATTTTCGAAATTTCACTGACAAAAGTTATGTTAAATTTGATACAAAATTATTTGAAACAGAAATATTTTATAAATTTTTTCCCAAAAGTATGTTCAAATTAGTTGCAGAAGAATATGCATTTCAGTGTTTCGATGTTACATATGACATTCCAAAACATTCTTGAATGAAAAATTTCAAAGAAATTAGTAAAAACTATGTCAGGGCTTTTTTGCAACAGATTGGAATTGGACTTGTTCACAAACCTAGAGAGCAATCATATTTCCAAGATAATTTTTGGCTTACATAGGAAAAAATTTAATAATTATATTAAAAATTAATATAATATAATTAATTAATTAATTATTAATTATTATTAATTATGTGTTAATTTTTATATTTACATAGGATTTGCTCAGATATTTACTATGGACCAGTACTTACTGATAAAATCTTTATCCATTTTAATGATAATGCAAAACAACCATCTAAAGGCAAATCACATTACAACCCATTATACAAAATCAGACCACCCTTGATCTAACATCCAATACAGCTACAATCCAGGAGAAGCTATTTCAACTGATGAGACAATGATTAAATTCAAAGGCAGATTGTCTTTCAAACAGTATCTTCCCAGCAAACTATCTAGTACATGGGGCATAAAAGTGAGGTCGTCGTGTGATTCCTCCAATGGGTTTATGTTAAGATTTTATGTATATACAGGCAAGGAAGAAGGAAATAAGGAAGACAGATTTAGAGCACAAGTAGTGAAGGATTTGATAAGAGGGTTTGAATTCAGCAACTGAACAATTTATACGAACAATGTTTACAGTAGTGTAAGTTTATATATTAAATTAAAACAACTGGGACTTGGAGCTTGTGGTACAGTTCAAGTGAATAATAAAACTCTCCCACCAAGAATGAAAAATATAAATAAAAAGAAGGGCGATTTGCCATCAGTATGGATTTCCAAAACAAAGGATATGATTGCATGTTCATGGGAAGATACTGAAAAAGTTAACATGCTTTCTACTATTGGTAGTACAGGAGTAACAGATGTTGGTTTAAGAAGTAAAACAGTTTGGTGAAGTGTAACAGGTCTCCTATAATAAGAGCATGGGTGGAGTTGATCTATTTGACAAATTATGCACATAAATCTATGAAATGGTACCATACTATTTGGCATTTCTTGATAGAGGTGGTATCGATTAATGGATGTATTTCATTCAATATGCAAGAGGTGTCAAGTCACATACTCACAGGGACGTACAGGCAAATGGTTATAAATGAACTCATAATCAAATGGGAGGAATCAGTTACAAAGGTTGGTTGGAAAATAAAACATAGTAATCCCCTCAATGATAGACTGTCAGGAAAAATCCGCTTCATAAACCAATTTGAAGATATAAATCACAAACCTAACTGTGTAGTTTGTTCGATTATGCCATCAGGCTGTGCCAAAAAAGTAAAGGGTGTTTGCAAAAGAAAACAAACCACTTACTACCGCAGATCTTGTTCCGATAATCCTCCATTATGTGTAATGCCTAAGAAAACTAACAATAATTCTATGAATGTTAAATATTTTAGTACATTTATTTAGTCATTCTTTTATTAGTTTTAGTTGATAAATCTGTTAGAATTACTATTGACAAATTTAGTGAAAAAGATTAAGTGTTTTTAGTGACAGTGAAAAACAAAAACAAAAAAATGATTAGCGACATCACTGTAAATTTGTTTTGCCACCAGCATATTAATCTGTAAGAACAGTAAGTTAAAACAAAAAAAAATATACATATATTTATTTTTTATTATTCACAACATGTTTTTATTTATAAGATAGGAACTAAATAAAAATTTAAGAAACAATTACAAAATATTAGTACTAATAAGACCCTAAACTATAATTTGTATGTTATGTGAAAAACAAGGTTTTTAGAACACAATAAAAATACACAATAAAAATAAATAGTATATATTGATGGTACAATAATAAAGGTATTACTAAAAAATTATATTATTTTTTTTTAATCTGGCCAAAAAGTAGTGCATGAAAATTACTAAGCAGTGAAAAGGTTAAGTTTTGGATACAGTAATAATTTAAATATTATTTTTAACCATGTTTTTTTTAGCAATCAGCTGTTTTGGTACACACACAATTAATTATTTGACATTTATTAAGCCTGCATTGTGCTACACGCTATACTGTTCCTGGAATTTTGTTTACAGACCTTTTTATCAGTTTTAAGTCAGTTTTATTTTATTGTAAAGCCTTAAAATGGAAAAGTATGAGGCCCTGGTGTTCCATCGAACCTTTACGTTCCACACATATTTGTAGTTTCAAAACCGATGTACAAAACCGATTTGAATGCTTTGCGTAATACTAAATGAAAAGATATTTTATTTTAAGCAAGGCAGTGAACCAGACTGTATGAAATAAGAAATCATTTCAACATCATATCCTACATTATTACAGAAGGCTGTCTCTGTACAGTCTGCCATTCTAAACACTTTGAGGCTTTGAACTCTTCAAGATTTATTTAAAGACAACCATTTTATTTTTTTTTCTTTAACAGTTATCAAAAGTGACTAATAAAAAGTGAAAAAATAAAGTTTAAATCAGTTTAGTGCCAATGATTAATCCTTATAAGCCCGGTGGACCAATGGAATCTATTGCCTACAAAACAGATTACTTATTATTGCTATTTGTTAAACAAAAACTGAAAGCGGATCACATTCCAACATACATCTTTAAAACTAGATATCAAAAATAATTTTAACTTAACATATAGCAAAGTAATATGTATTGTAACGTTAGTCTCTTATGGAATAGATACAATGTGAAAGACTGGGTCTACAGAATTTTAAGTTATTATATTTTGTTCTTTTTTTACATTTATGCTTAATGCAAATTAGATTAATGGGAATAAGGACTCGGCTTTAACGAAAAAGATAAAATGTATGGCAGTATCTACAGTCTGAAATTTAGGACCTTGTGGTGCATAGAGTGACCGCTGATGCGAGGTGATGTCTACTTACATGGCAGTCTTTCTCCTCTTTTTTTAATTTTTTATGTTCAGGTTCCGGGGGACTTCTAGGTCTGTATTTTTCCCTCTCGGCAGGTGATATTGAATTCCTCTGAAACAAAAGATATTTTAATTTATATATAAAATGTATAAACAAGTATTAATTTATGACATTTTAAATAAATAATTGTAGATCTGTTTTATTCTCTCTCACATATTACTCACAAAAAGACAACATTCTAAATAAAGTGAGTATTTTGTTTGTATATTAGTTAAAACCAGGCAAATAGTGAAATTAAGTCGAATGCTTTAAATACCAGAATTTTACATGCAGTAATTTAAATGATTTCAACTTTATTATTTTAAAACTGAACATGCTCTGAATGAAATCAGGTAGTTTTTCACGACTAAATGCATTTAGCATTAAATAATACATAACAGTGCAAATATTTTAGACTGAATTTTGCGATGAACTATGTAATTCCCAGTACTGAATTAACATTTCATTATTTTACTCCGGATAACTGGTTTCAGGTTTTAGCGATAGTGGTGCACTCTGTTAGGTAAACTAATTAACTGTTTAAACACAGCCCGTGTTAGTGTCGGTAATACAGTTTTTGTAGGCATTCATTGTAACAGAGTTCAAAGAGCAAATTGACGCTGTGACACAAAGTACTTGTATTGGATTTGCTGATTGGATAGGCTGAAGTCTGGCCGGGTTTATTTTGTTTTAAAATTGTTTGAATTATTTTCAATGCTGTTAGGAAAATGTTTGGGGGAGCAATGATTTTGAAATTGATGACATTTATCTGCTGCATTGCCTAAAATCCTTAAAACTTTGGCTCCTTAAAAATTACTTGCACAACATATATTTGTCAAATTACTTGCACAACATATATTTGTCACCCTATCACAGATTGTTTTTCAACCAAATGCATTTTGATTTCCCAAATTATATTTTAATTTTTTTGAAACAAGATTCAAGAAATGAAATTTTTAACTTACAATGTTACAATGTAATGGTAACTTTAACGAGGAAGCATTTTTACTGCGTCCAAATTCAGAACAGTTTCTGACAAAATAACCAAACTTCAATAATTTGGCTACAAATAAAGATTAATCACAGCTACCTTAGTCTCGTTTTAAAAAAAGAAGGATATTAGTTTATGCTAGTGCCGTTCTGAATTCGTGTTGACTTGACTCAAGAACAGTGCATGCGCAAAGTGAATCCATGATTTTCGACTTTCTGGATTCAACGCGGTCATTTCTCGGAGACTAATTGTCCAATCCGAGCGAACCACTGTTATAAAACTGTAACAGCTGTGACTAGTAAATACTATAGCCTACTCAATGAAACTGAACACATAATATACAAATAACCAGGTTTTAAGCTATAATAAAGTGAGGCTTCCATCCATAAAAATTGGTGACGAGTTCCACAGAAAAAAGTGAAGATCGACTACTACAAGCCTAGATTACTTTTGTAACCTAATTCAGCTAGCCTACTTTAACATCTTGTGACACCTTCATTAATGTAGATTATCAAACGCCTCCCATTAGTTTAAATAATAGTACTGTATAAACAAAATGTTAATTGTACCATGTTTTATTTCTTATCGCAACAATATACTGCGTTAATTAATCCACAACAGTTGTACCAACTACGCAAACAAACTTGTCCCTTTGTGCCCGAAGTTAACGCTGCCAACTAAATCAGTTAAATTAGCAGAGAGCAGACGGACCGGACAAAAACTGTCACAATGCACTACAAGATTTACCGACTTCACCGTCAACCACAATGCCGTGAAATATGGCCGAGTTGGGGCGTTAAATTTCTAATGAGCAATAAAAAGTGTCCCCCGAAGCCCCGAGCTATCGTCGAGGTTGCCCGCCCTCTCGTCGTTATTGAATCCTCCCCTTTTCAACCCTCAACAAATGTCTCGTATCGCTGCCTTCTAGATATTTGCTAATTATTATTTGCTTTAATAAGAAATTGTCGATGGTACTCACGCGTAGTTCTTAGACCTAACACGAGAATTCGTTGTCAGTTCTTCATTAGTGCTTAAAACTAAGTTTTGTATTATTTAATGTCACTCGGTTAACGTTTCGAAAATTTAAAAATTGCAGGAAATAGAATTTTGAGTTCAGTGAGAGAATAAATGAACCGATTTAATGTTTTTCAACAAAATACAGCACTAGGCTACAGACTGCTTTTGTACGATGACTGATTTGAGATAGGCCTTACCTTACGTTCCTGAACATTTTGTATTTCATACACGTTTGCAAACTGAACTGATTTCTTTAATTTTAAAGTTCACGTGAACTGCATTAACTTTCTAGCAAATTCCCACAAATGTTGACGTATTCGTAGCTAATACGTTCATTTCTGGCAATGTCGGTTTTAAAGATATCAACAAAAATCCAAAAAAGTTGTAATAATCTCTCGCGCGAGTACACACACACACACACACACACACACACACACACACACACACACACACACACACACACACACACACAAAATACCACCATATCGAATTTTTTAGACCAATACTTCCTCTTTACAGAAAGATAGAAAAAATCGCGGCACGCAGCTTTTGAAAATTCGCTTCTGTCGCTGACGTCACAGAAGCAAATTTCCAAAATAATTTTTTTAACTTACTCCTTTTCGGAATTTTATTTCCCCAACCATAATCAGTATTAAAATCTGCATACATCAGCATTATAAACGCTCAAATTACCATGAAAATACGAAAATGAACCCAAAATGTTTTTAAATTTCTACAGAAAATTCAAAATTGTGCATTTTTTAACGCTAATTACGATGAGGAAATTAGATTTTAAAAAGGAAAATTAAGACAAACAGGCTACGCATTTTTAAAGAAATGGCCGCCATTGTGAAACTGTTGAACGAACTTGTCTTACTGTAATCGATTTCTGAGACAAGCTTGTATAAAATCGAACCAAAATTACGAACATGAGTGTGCTAACACGCACAAGCACCATATATATATATATATATATATATATATATATATATATATATATATATATATATATATATATATAGACAGACAGAGAGAGAGAGAGAGAGAGCGCCTCGGTGGCCTAGTTGATAGCGTACTAGACGAACCCCAAGAACCCGGGTTCGATTCCCGGCCCCAGGGCTTGGCATTTTCATACGCTATAAATCATCCCATCGTCTGCAATTAGCCCAAGTGTGTACAATAGTCGGACGTTAAACACAAAAAAATAGTCGGACTATATATATATTATTATATTATTATATATATTATATATATATATATATATAATCGTATAGCCTATATAAAATTAACTTCAAAAAGTGATCTAGAGCTAGAGATAAGGATCGGTGCTCAAGATACTTTATCTGGGTCTTACAATGATGACTGCTCTAAAAGTTCACTTTTCCAACTGAAATTCGATAAAAATCATCGAATAGCCTTTACGAATCTGAATTACAAACTAAACACGTTTTTGTGAGGGACATTTGGACCCAGCTTTTATAAATCAATTGCTTAATTAAAATCTACAGACTCCGTTGTAATCGCTGATTAAACCTGTCCACACTTGCAGTACTTTGTGTCAGCCAATGTTTTCACGTACACTAGTACAACGGTTTTATTTAATAAAGATAAACACATGTTGTCAGATCTGTTCAAATATACCCTTTTGAAATTAATGTTTTCACAAACAGCACGCTATGAAAACTGCAATAAAACGCTGTTTTTAAGGGGAAATCCCTCCCCGCCAATAGCGCAGTCCTGATTGTTTCCCTATGTACTCAAACTGAAATAAAACGGAACGGAAAGAATTATTTGTTGACCTACATTAAACAGCAGTTTCGAAATCATTTCCACTCTGACATCTGATACACACACACACACACACACACACACACACACACACACACACACACACACACACACACACACACACTTTATTTTAAAACGTGTTGTATTGTCGTATACCAGGTGTTCAAAATACTCCCGAAAGTTTACGGAATATCTTGTAACAACACTATTTTGGTAATATAGCTTGGACAAGTTCGATAACCAACAAAATGATGGTCATTTCGAATCTATAAAAATGTGTAACTTATTTGTGTTAAATATTTTTGAAAACCTGATGACTATCGTAATCACCGTTAAAAACTGCATAAATTAACATTTTGAATTTATAGAATCCCTTGAATTAAAAATCTAAAAAAATTTAGTGGCGGTCAGGATTAATTTTTTGTATTTTCAATGTAATTTTAAAAGTTTAAAAAATTCTAATACAGTATATGCAGATAATAACATGAAATGAGTTTCAAAAGTGGGTAGGACTTTTTTTGAGAGTTCGCTTCCGTTAGCACGTTGACGATACAGTTGCGTGCAATCATTATGTCAATGTTTAACATGCAAGAAAAAAATTACCATACCATACTGTATCCCAGTCCAAGTAGCGCTAAATCAAACACTTACACGTTATAGTCTTTATAAATATGCCTTATTTATGATTTCAGCACATCACTGAGTATTTATAGCAATGTTTATTCTACCTTCCGTACAAACTGATCCCCAACAAAAAAGCCTAATATCGAAAAGCGATATCAATTTAAAAAAAGACCCCCCCCCCAATAAGAAGTAATAAAAATCGTCCATTTAGAGATTCGCGTATACGTTACATCCATAAGAAGAGTGGGCTTCACAACCCCGCCAGGTCTATAAGTTTCATTTCAAACCCACTCCTACCCTGAAGTAATATTTTACAATGAAAATCACTACAAAACGTGAACAACCCCAATTTAACACTTTAGACCCTCGGGGAGGTTCAGAATTTTAAATCATCTCCCCTACACAGAGGGTGACACTGTAGGTTGATTTGCTTTTCCTCCCCTTATCCGATAGGAGCGCCCCTAGAGCGCTTCTGACACCACATGTCACAATAACAACCCTTAACTTCCCACCCTTGACATGACTTGTTTACAATTAGACATCCATTACCATGGAACTGGTAACTGGCAAGCCACAATGCGCCTGGAACGGTGAAGGATAATGTCACAGAGGTCCGAGGTGGGATATGTCTCTTGGCAGCGATTGTGGCTGGCTAAATTTGGACCTGTTCGCAGGTACGGAGGATCATTTCCCGTCTACATTTGTCTTACAGGTACAAACACGTTTAACCACGAAAAACCTCTTTTTTATCCTAAACTCTATACGTGCAATGTCTATTTGAGTGTGTGCGAAATGGATTTCGGCATCCCCCAGAAGGATTATGATAAAACTTTCAGGACAAAGTGTCTTTGGCGAGATCCCCAAGAAAACACTGGTTGGAGATCCAGACAGGTCCTAGTTCAAAACCCCATCTAAATTTGGGAAATAGCAACAGCCATTAATACAAGTCAATTTTTCATAAAATATCTTATTATTTCATTATTATCACATCTTATAATAATGATAATAAGGATACACGGAGTAATAGGAAAACATTTTTAATCACACACAAACACTCGCACAAATTATCAACAGTGCTGTTAAAGAATATCAGCTGTTATTACTTAGAACCAGTGTCTTAAGAATATCATCTGTTATTATTTTAAACCACTTGTCTTAAAGAATATTTGTTGTCATTATTTAAAACCAGTGTCTTAAAGAATATCAGCTGTTATTATTTAAAACCAGTGTCTTAAAGAATATCAGCTGTTATTATTTAAAACCAGTGTCATAAAGAATATCAGCTGTTATTACTTAGAACCAGTGTCTTAAGAATATCATCTGTTATTATTTTAAACCACTTGTCTTAAAGAATATTTGTTGTCATTATTTAAAACCAGTGTCTTAAAGAATATCAGCTGTTATTATTTAAAACCAATGTATTAAAGAATATCAGCTGTTATTATTTAAAACCAGTGTCATAAAGAATATCAGCTGTTATTACTTAGAACCAGTGTCTTAAGAATATCATCTGTTATTATTTTAAACCACTTGTCTTAAAGAATATTTGTTGTCATTATTTAAAACCAGTGTCTTAAAGAATATCAGCTGTTATTATTTAAAACCACGTGTTTTTATAAATGTGTTATAATATTTTTACATGTTTGCTGTTTTGTACATATGTTTATTGTTTAATAAAATAGTATAACTTTTGTAATATTTCTTGTATTTTTAACATGTATCATGTTTTACGGCTGGTTGTGATGGATTTTGCGCGTCGCGTGATGCGAGTGCACAAATATTATATTGGTAATTATAGTAAAAAATCGGTTGATTTATATTAATTAGTAAAGATCAGCTGATTTCATTGAACAGCTGATAGGCTATAATAAATTTTAGATTATGTTGTTAAAAACTAGCTATGATAATTCGTCGAATTATTATCGTAATTAAAATAAAAAGGAAGGGAACATATGATACATGATTTTTATTTTTTGTTCAGTAACAGACATTTTTTTATTCACGTACACTGATTAAATACCTCAGTCCCCAGATATGCCCAGATATGCTAGCTGAATACCCGCGCTTCGTTGCGATAATTAAACAATTATTACTCGATTTGATGGCTGAAATTGCAAAAAAAGCCTAACCCAGTACAGTAACAGTAAAGTGTAGGCCTTACGTATGTGTGCAGGTTATAAAGGTGAAATCGGCTTTTCAAATCATTACAAAATATAAATTATAATTTTAGAAATATGTTTCCAACACGTCAGCGAGACAGCTGCATGCTTCGATTATTTTTTTCATGTAAGACTAAAGAAAATATTAAAGTTGAGAAAATAAACGGTTTTTAAGCGAAATTACGAGTCTTTGGGAGACCTTCGACTTCAACAATACAGAAACACCTTCAACGCTCCAATAATGATTGCCCCTAATTACTTAGCAGGGCACCAACAACACAGGATAAAATTTCCCTTTCTTAGAACTTCTAAGAGGAAGAGACAGTGGAAGAGAGCAACGGGGGGAGCAGGTTTTGCGCTGCAAATTATCTTGACAATTTCAAACAAACAATCAAAAAGCGTTAGGGTGAAATGACAATATGTAGGGTAGGAGGGGAGGTTTCCCACTTAGCTAATGACTTAAATGGCCTTCCTGGATAAGAAAACGCCAAGTTAATCTGCCCAGAACCCTCCCCTAGAAACAAAGCAAGGGATGGAACGAGGGGTGAGTTTATCGTTTTAAAACGGCCGTGCTAGAAGCACCATCAGACCCCGCCATCTATTATTTATTTTCGGAACTTGTTGGCCTGTTTGTTTATTTTTTTGCGCGCAATATCCCACCCTCCAAGCTCCAGCATTGAATAGACTAGTCGGTACAGTCAAAGCTGAAAAATATTCCGCGTACAGTCAGCGCAGAAACTTTAACCAGAGACAGTATCTACAAAATATAATCACAAGATTATAATGCGACGTATAAGATAATACTTGTATCGATCTGCTGATTTTGGAGATCAGCTGTTTTTCCGTACATGAGGGCGTCGCTAAGGAAATCATATGAAATAAATGACTATTATTTATGAATCAATCCTATGTAATAAATGTTGCATTTTAAACAGTACAGGAGAAGAAAAAACGTGTTTTTGTTCAACTGTAAAAAAATTGAAAAAGTTTACCAAAAAGTCACAACGGCCTCGTGACTGAATAAGCTAAGAGTTTGTTTAGCACTGTAAGCACTGCTAAGGGTCCTGCTTCTTCCTGACACGTATTACTACAAATTTGGATAATTATTAAATGTAACCATTAGATAATTAAATGTATTATTAATTAGATCTCAGTCGTATTAACGTAGGCCTATTGACGTATTTTAGATGTTCAAAACTAAACGTCTACGTCAAGTTATTTATTGTAGAGAAAAGTTTGATTACGCACAGAAAATATAGGTTCCCAAAGACCAAACGAATTCTTTTTTTTATTTCAGTTAGAAACATTAAAATATTAAATTTGTGCAAATTGATTAATAAATCAAACATTCTCAGTTATTGTTTATTTATGAACTTACCGTCTGGAAAATGATACGAGAAGCCTAGATGTGTAAGTTTTTAACATTTATTTTTTCACACAAAGATGTTTTGCAATTTAAATTCACTGTCTCCGTGCAGTTTTAAATTACATTTTTTTTTAACACAAAAGAATCCAAGACCAACAAGAAATAAAAAAACCAGACTTTATTTTCTTACAGGAATAATAGAACCACCCTCCATTAGCATATTCATAGTATTAAGAGTGCATCTGTAAGCTGGTGAATGTGGAACGAGGGATGAAAATAGGGGAGAATAAAAAGCACCCCCGGAGGTACTTGAATAGGAAATGGCGCGAGAAAGAATCGAATCCCTCCCAGCGAGGGGGTGAATGTATTATTAATTCTCGTAAAAGGAGAAAGAAGGGGAGACTCCCTCAAGAATGTCACCCCCTGAGATTAAAATGAGCCGTAGAATGAATGAATTAGTCTGGGACTTGGTACGGGCGATTAGTTAGGAGAGGTTTGGGGTAGTTCACACCCTCAGCATACTTCATCAACCGCAATACGTTCCGCCCCCGAACTCCGACATGCCGAATTAATTTGGGGTTAGTTTGGATGTTTGAAAGCTGAGTATAATTTCAGTTTTATTTAACTTCTTATCGAAAACAGAAACGTAAGTGGTCTAACGTATTAGGTAACATTAAAAAAATACTTTTCGGTTGTAAGCCCGTACCATCAAGAATGTGGTTAAAAATCCGAAATAAAGGGCAAGTTACGGCCAATTTTATTGGGACATTCATATTGTTAAAATGTTGAACAAAATTGTGTTGTTGTTTTTGGAAAAAGTACTGATTATAAAACAAAACAAAAAGATAATACAATTATATGAGTTATTTTTTTTATTCATTTGAAATTCAATTAAGAGCTAATAAAAGGTTTGCATTCCCTTTACTCATACGACCTTTACTGATATCGAGCTGACCGTGCAGGCAGACCAGTTTAGGTTATCTGGTATTATCCAGAATACAGACGTTGCCCCATAAACTTTCGATGTTATCCCTACTTGATGTGCCTGATTGTATTCTTGATAAATTGGTTCACTAATATTGGAATTTCTGTTTTCTCCTTACTTATTATTTTCCGTTGATGGTTATAATGAGCTTTCTAGCTGCGCGTGGTATATGAGTGGAAATGTTTACGTTATTACATGGTAGTTTTTTAATACTTAAAATTGATCATAAAACCGCTGAATGAGTAAAATCGATTCGATCTATGAAGGATATTCCAAAGACTACGTCAAACAACCCCAAAAGAAACAACTAAAAGTTGGACTTATTAGTTATGTTCAAAAATAAAGGGAAATATTTTTACAACTCGTACGGCATGTGTTGAGATGGGAGAGGGAGTACTCGGTCACTACTCACTACTGCATGTATATCACATTGTAACTGAGCAGACCCACCCTCGTCCCTCAAAGACGCACTCTTGAGTGAGAAGTATTGATCTACCCCCCGCCCCGCCCTATCTCACCCTCTCAGACACAAATACGTTTCCGCATGCTGACGAGGCACGGTGTGGACGTGTTTTGTTTCATGATACAGGTGGAGGTAGGAGCTGATTACAAATTCAAGAAGGGGTTGTCAAACTCCCCTTCTACTCTAACAACGGCCTAGTCTGTAAGGGCGCAGAATATTTTCTTGTTTGCCAACTACGTGCTTAAATAAATTTCTTGCGACATTCAGGAAACACAATGCGGCCGTAAAGTCCATTACCGATTTTAGTGGGGAAAAATGGCGAACTTCGCTATCTGCGTGAAATATTATTATAACGGTGAAAAATTTAAATCGATCTGGGGCACTTAACGTCCTTTTTGATATAAATTATTTCAAAAACAGATGTTTTTGTTATATTCTGTTAATCGTATTACTTAAGTTTGTATTAATCAAATCGATTTTGACTATGGATTGCTCGGTTGAGTTATTGTAATGTAACTTTTATTTTTTGTAGAAAACGTTTTGTGGATGCATAAAATATTCTAAACCGATACGTGTACAGTGTCTGCGTATGGACTCGACTGCTGACCAAATGCAATAACTTTTAACTTGCATTTGTAAAATGAACAAACACTGTGGCTCCGGTATTTCCAGTAATATACTTAAAACTGCGGACAGACACTCATCAACAGAACTATTCCTTTATAACGAATGGCAATTCCAGCACTAAAAATTCTTGCTTACCTCCTCCAGATCAGTTTGGCTGTACATTTCTTTATGTTGTTTTGAGTTTATTATTATCTGGAATTTTGGTAGGAAATCCTTAAGAACGCTATACTTTTACTACTGTAAACTTACGTGTTTCAATAGTGAGTTTCCGGCGGAGGCAGCTGAAGTGAGCAGCTGATGGGCTTAGCGATCCCTCCGTACCTCTAGCTCAAACTGCTCTCACTCTTATACGAGGGTTGATCAAATATAAACGAGACTGATTTTTTAAAAAAAATTATTGCTTACTTACAAATTATTCTTGATACAACTTATTTTTCTACATAGTCTCCCGCACGAGTAACACATTTTTCCCACCGGATTGGAAGTTTTTTAATTCCATCTTCGTAAAAAGTTCTCGGGCGTTCATTGAGCCATTGGAGCACGAAGATCTCCACCGCAGAATCGTCTTCGAAACGCTGACCTCCAAGCGCCTCTTTGAGTGGCCCAAACAGGTGATAGTCGCAGGGTGATAAGTCTGGACTGTATGGGGGATGTTCCATTGGTTCCCAGCCAATTTGATCGAGTTTAAGCCTCGTAGCGTTCGCCGAATGTGGTCGGGCATTATCGTGAAGAAGAATGACGTTTCTCGCCGGTTTAGATTTCCTTTTCTACGAAAAGACTGTTTTGCGGCCTCTAAAACATCGCAATAATATTGTGCATTTATTGTGCGTCGTTGATGGAGGAAATCGACGTGAAAGGCGCCTTGATTGTCGAAAAATACAGTGGCCATTACCTTCCCGGCCGACGATCGTGATTTGGCCTTCAGAGGCGCCCTCTCTCCCCTCTTCCGCCACTCCATACTTGCCTGTTTCGACTCGGGAGTGTAATGGTGAACCCATGTTTCGTCACAGGTGATAATCCGGTTTAATAATGCCTCACCATCTCGTTCAAATTGGGTCAATAGTCGCTGGCAAATCTCCAAACGATTCCGTTTGTGAACGTCGGTCAAAATTCGTGGAACCCACCTTGCAGATACTTTGCTGAGTTCCAGATTTGATGTAACGATTTTTTGAACGCTACCATAGCTCAACTGGAGTTCATCTGCAATAAATCGCAGCGATATACGTCTGTCTTCGTCCAGGAGCTTCCGAACAGCATCAATGTTTTCGTCCGTGACGGAAGTGGTCGGGCGACGATCATGGCTGAGGTTTTCTACTGCTTCCCGTCCTTCGGCGAATTCCTTGTGCCAAGCAAAAACGCGAGCTCTTGACAGGGTCCTGACCCCGTATTGAGCCGTCAATCCACGAAAGATTTCAGTCGGATTGACCCCCTCCTTGGCCAAAAACTTAATAATAATTCTCTGCTCCACGGAAACGTGCACTTCACTCTCACTCATTGTATAGTTTTATACTGAAGGGTCCGAACGGAAATGTTGCCCGTCTACGCCCGTCCCAAACCTCCCAGGCTACCTGAAACCCCACCCTTTAGAGTTCAATGTCCAACGGAAAAGTTTTTAGAAAGTCAGTCTCGTTTATATTTGATCAACCCTCGTACTAAAAATCTCTCTCTCTCTCTCTCTCTCTCTCTCTCTCTCTCTCTCTCTCTCTCTCATTCTTTCTCAAACCCACACACCAACGCGCGCGCACACACACACACACACACACACACACACACACACACACAGTGTAAAGCTACCCGTGCTGGAGTGAATGACGCCCCAGTGTACCTTAGTGTACCCAGTATACATGCGTGCAGGGCTCTGTGTGGGCGGACCTAATTTCGTCAGCTACTGTGGGTGTTTCCATAAGAAAAATGTAAAATAGAATGAACGGGATCTAACCGAACAATAAAAAGGTTGGCCAAATGGAGCAGAACCTCCGTAATGAGGGTCAAGAGAAAGGAAAAAATGAAAGGGAATCAGCAGAGCAAGCGTCTGCAAGCACCTCGATAAGGAACTGGGAAGTCACCAGTTGGAAGTGATGGCGTTTACCCACCTCGAATCCTCTCAATTCCTAGGCTTTATAAAGAGACTGGGACTGGAGAATGTGTTGTTAACTGAGCATCTCCGAAATACAGAAAGGGGGGACAATAGATCTACAAAAGTGGTAGTGGAACAGTGACTCTACAAATCCATTCATTCATATCGCTGAGTTTCTCTGAAAATACGAATCTTTTTAACACAAATTAGGACTAATTTTAATAAAACTGACACGTTTCGTAGACTAGGTTTACTGTTTGAACGCTAGACGTTTCAAGTTATGCAATACCACGATACGGCTCTTCCTACGACCAATAAAACACGATCCCCGTTAAATCACTATCTAGGCCAAGCTATTAAATTGTTCCTCAATAAATTCCCGCGGAGTTGAAAATAAAAGATTTTACGCTCCATCTAGGAGGCCGTGTAGCCATAAACAGTATAATATGTTAATTTATGAACACTCTGCTTTCATTGCCGAAGTTTTATAAGAGCTATAGCTGTAGCTGTTACTGGTACTTGGCAGTTAACGGCACGTTAGGGAACTTTATGGAACCCGTCAAACGATTAGCGACTAATCGATTATGCAGACCGACGCTGTTAAACACAGCGCTGATTAGCACTCGTTAGATTTTAAACTTAAAAATCGATTTATAAATAATTTAAGACTAAACTGCGGTGAGAGGAGGTTAAGAAGAGATCGTCAACAATAGATCCATCAAGAGAGATTTTAGCAAACGCGAAAAAGCTAAAAGGCAAACGGGAACAACTCTTGAAACGAATTAGAAGAGAGTTGCCAAAATACTGAATCATAATTCTAATAACTTTATTTGCAGGAGAGTTATCGGTGCAAATAGTTCTTGCGGAACGAAACAAGCAGAAAACATAATCCTTGCTGGCAAGTAGTAAATTCCAGCATTTTTATAATCAGTGAAATTGTCAGAAATGGTTACATTAGGGTAGTTCCGATCTTTTGATGTGCTGTATGGATCGGTGTATATCACCCACCCACCCCATAACTGCGGGCGTTGCCATCTTGAACAATGCGATGCATTTTCATACTTGACCCATTTTTTTCAAAAAAGCTCCTAAAGTACTGATCTGACAAAAAACTTATAAAACACCTTTTTTAAAACAGAATAAATTATTTACAATTTGGGACAAAAACAAAATTTCTAGCTGTAATACTTCCCGAGACAGAGCACTTTGGATTTTCTGAATTTTTCTGTTAAACTGTTAAAAATACAGATTTTTCGTAGGTTTTTGTTCGTTAGTAAATTGTTATATAACAACATCTGTAAAGGGTTTCACTCACACACCCCATCAATACTCCAAGGATCTGTGTGCTTCTTTATGGCCTTCTTCAATACGTCCCCGAATACACGAGATGAAGAATCCAGAAGACCTCGAGGACTGAAAGAAAATCGGAAAATGAAGCTTTGGCATCGCTTAAGAAGGTATGAGTGCAATGAGCGCATTAGCCACAAAGAGATGAACACTGCTGTAAAAATATAAAGCTACAGTACTTATTCTTACTTTTGTATAACGTATGGTAAAACCTGATATTAATAGAAAAGTTTTATTATTAATGAAGTGGTAAAAAATTATTCAGTTCCATAAAAACTTTTTTGAGCAACTTTATATGTTCCGTCTTTAGTAGCCTGATGATGCCAAATAGCGAAACAAGTGTTTCACAATAACATTTTCGTGAAACTACTCTTTTTGTAGTGTTTTTAAAACGATACAACAAATAAGCAGGGAACAAAGAGCTGCAATAAGAACATGTCACAGTGGAGAGATATGTTCCCCCTTCATTTTCTCCCTCTCACGTTTAATTAATATCTACTTTAGTGCAGTCGATGGCGCTGCGGTGGTGAAGTGGCGAAGCTCGACAGTGTTAATTGGCCTAATTAGTGTAATTACAAGAGAGAGTATTAGTTCCTGTTCTCGCCGCTAGAACGAGCTGTCGGCTCACACAAAGGTAAACCTTTACTTTAACCATCTTCTACCGAGAAGGCAGCTGAGATTGTACAGCATACATAAATTAACTGATTTATCTATGAGAATAACAGTTTTACATCAGCGACTAGTGTATTAATTACGCGTAGAAAGGTTCGAGTGGAGTAAATTATCACTATATTTATTCTTTACATTTTTTTTTTATATTACTGTATATCTTTTCTTTATTATTTTTTCTTACACATTTTGCCCACAAATGGGGAAATCACACGTTCAATAAACTAAAAATGTTACGAATTATTTTTGATACTGTCAAAAAAATGTCTGCCATTTTGAAACTGTTGAACGGATTCTGTAACGACCTTATCCAAGCTATCAACCTAATTGATTTTTGCGCCAGTCATGAATAAATTATCACATTAAACTTTGAAATTACATTAAAAATTCAAAAATGAATCCTGACGTCGTCAAAATATATTTCGATGAATTATGAAAAATGTTAATGCTAATATATGTAATTTTGACGTTGGTTAGAAATTTTAAAAGATTTGAAATGATCGCCATTTTGAAACTGCAGAATGAATCTTGTCTATCTATTGTGTGAGATCGTTAACATATTCATACGTGTATACGATACTATATAATATTTGTAACGTCCTCCACAAACAATGGCTTAAAAGACAAGTTGGGCGCTCATTTCAATGTCCAGGGTCTGAGTCTTTTTTTGAATCGGAATTCGTTTATAATCTACCAAGTTTACAAAGAAAGACAATAAAATATGAACGGTGAACAAACCGCGTAACTCCTGAAGATGTCGATTCATTCAGTCGAAACGTCCACAACACTCTTCTTGTAAAGTACAGCACTATACAATTAGCATAAAACAATAATAAGCTGGACAGTCTAGGCCAAAACCCTTTACTTGGACCACAAATCATTCAGATTAGCTTTAATATAATGCTAATTTATTTATATTAAGCACACGGGGTTTAAAGTTACAAGCAATCTATGTAATAATTTATTTCACTTGATAAAATCAGCTGATTATTCAACACTGCCGACTGTTAGCATAATGCTTCCTCATTAAGTCAAATTCAACTATTTCGAAGAAAAACATTTATGCACATAAATCATTGCCAGTGATCCAATTCAGCTAGCGACAATGTACAATAAAAAACAGCGTAAAAACAAATTGTCTCTTAATTAAATTATTTAAAATTGGTTCAGCACCAAAAAGAAAAACGAATGACCCTACCCAGTAACGGCAATCAGCTGTTTTGCTAATGTGATGAAGTGAATTTCTAAAAACAATTTTTTTATCTCAATTTTTTTTAATTTCTGATTTTACCATCGTAATGAGCATGCATTAACATTTTAAAATTTCAAGTTACATTAGAAATACGAAAACGCACTCTAAACGCCTTCAAAATCAAATTCATAATTTATCCTCTACGGGTTCTGGCAATTCAACAAGTTAATTTGTGCAAATTTTGACGTTGATTACGATATTTATATTGTTTTTTCTAAATGTAGGGCAGAAAAGTTATGAATTTTTAAAGCCTTGCATTGACCGCCATTTTGAAACCGGTGAACCTATTTTGCAGGGTAATGAGCTTACCCAAGTTAAGATTTTCGTACCACGTTTGAATCAGATAGGACCAAATGATAGCCGCTTAAAATCGAATTACGTTAATCACAAAACTTAAACACAGTGATAAAAAAATTGGACGCGTTTAAAATCATTTACCCAAAGACGATGTTTCTAAAACGGTCTATAGCCCACTTCCAGTCAATGTTTTCTTTATTTATTCAACAAACGATATGTTACATACACATATCTACAACATCCGCTGTATCGGAAATTACCCCTAAAAACCAGTCGCCTAAAGTATAATTAACAAAAAGAGGGGGTGGCAGCGTTCCAAAACGCATCGATTTTTAACCGTTCCGGCCGCTAGATCGCTCCACAGTAGCACGCAAGCGTGCGGTCTACCGCTGCCTGCGCTCTATCGGCAATTGGACGACTTAATAACACTTCTAAACTAAAACCTAACCTGACCATTAATCTAGTCTGTGGTCTGTGTACAATGATTTCAATTGTAGAGGCTGTGTTAACCGCAACGAAGCTCAGGAAACTGTTGAGTATAAATAGCTACCGATGAAATTGATATACCGCTTCTTCTTACTACATCATCATATAACACTGTATAATTTCCAAAATGTTTGTTTTATTACAATCGATGTTTTTTTTATTCTATATACTACTAGCTTCGATTGTTGGAAAATTATCTCAGCGGAAGACAGTTTAAGGCCATATAAACTGCAGTAAAAAAACAAACAAAAAACACTATACGATAAACACTTTTTTAAGAAATTTTTTTACATGCAACATTCGGAAAGAAAATATTTTCTTAGAATGATCCTATTTGTTCAATTATTATGAACAATTTACAATACATATTTCTTTCGTGTTTTTATTTTTGTTATACTGTATCAGGTGTTGGACACTAAGTTAACCTGGACTGCTCGTCTGGGGCGCATCATGGGGACTGACACCAGGAATGATGAAGTATATCTATACTGCGATCATTAGACCTATGGTGTGCTATGGTGCTGTGGTGTGGTGAACTAAGGTTGAGCAGAGGGGAGCCGGAGAGTCTCTGACCAAGTTGCAGAGGTTGGCTTGCCTCTGTATCATTGGACACTGCACCAACGGCGGCCATGGAGATCACTCTTGGATTTCCCCCTATTGACTTCTGTCATGGGGGAGGCACGTAAAGCAGCTTATAGGCTGCACGGTGGTGGTGTCTGGCTGCCCTCTACTTTTGGGCATGCTAGAATCACAGACAAGGTCAATGACCCAATCTTGTTAATGGGGACGGATAAGATGGTTAAACGGCATATAGTATCTAGACCCTTTGATGTTAATTTGACCTCTGGGGGGAGAGATCGTGTGTTGAAAAAACCTGGAGACATAGTGTGGTATACAGATGGCTCTGAGACAAAGACAGGCACTTGTGCTGGGGTGTACGGTCTGAGATCAGGGCTAAAGAAAGTAATTACCCTGGGACAGCATACAAAACAGTATTCCAGGCTGAAGTGATGGTCATTAATGACTGTGTTCGGGAGAACTTGAATCGGGGCTTCAAGAAGGCATGTATTCATATTCATATCCCGATAGTCAGGCAGCATTAAAAGCACTTGCGGGTCCTACAATACAGTCCAAGCTGGTCTGGGAGTGTTGGAAGAACCTCGACGCTCTGTCGACCGACTGGCTGGACTTGGATCTGCTCTGAGTTTATGGACCTGATCCGTCTTTAGGGATCTCTCAACCGTTGGCCAGGGCTATTATTAACAGTGGATTATCAATTAACACCAGGTAAGAGGGGATAACCTTCATGGGCATTCCCATAGTAAGCGCCTTTTAAGTGAAGTTCCTTTTGAAAGACTCAGAGGGGCAGCAGATGTCCTGGGCAGAGCAAAACTCAGGAGGGTCACGGGGCTCATTACAGGGCACTGTGGTCTGTGGCTGCATATGAACAGGATAGGAATGTACCATGGAGAAACCGTGTGTAGATTGTGCAGGAAGGAGGAGGAAATTCAGGACACATAATTTACGATTGTGAGGCTCTTGCTAGTATGACGCTAGGGGTTTTTGGTTTTCAAGACCCTAGGGATCTTCAGCTGAGTGAGCTAGTCTGTGGGTTGCTGGAACTTATTACGGGCACCAATCTGCTGAACTAGGGCACATTAAGAGGTTTAGTTGCACAATAGGTTAGTTGATCGCAGTGCCAGGGGTTGAATTATCCCTTCCTCTAGTGTTAATCTATACTGTATCAAGCTTGATACTCTTAGAATCTTAAAAAACACTTTTTAGCCGCATCCTCCAGAGATTTTCTGAATCGTGAGGAATACATTTTCCCAGCCTATCAATATGTTTTCTGAAATATTTTCTTGATTCGTGCAATTATTTTGTACAGAAAATTCACACAGCTTAGAACAATTAATAAAAATCAGTTTCGGAAAACAAAAATATACAAAAAATTGAACGAAAAGATTTGAGCGAAGAAGATTTATATCTTATTCCTTTTTGAATGTTAGGGTTAAGCAGTCAAAATAATCTAATAATCGGTGGTTAAAAAAACAAAAATCACTCAATTTTGTTTTACATAAATAGTTAAGTCCGGCATATACAGTATATGAAATCGCGACAATAAATACGAAGCCACAAACTAAAAAACTGCTTTTATAGCATAGATAAATCAGTTAATTTATCTATGCTGTACAATCTCAGCTGCTTTCTCGATACACGATGGCTGAGGTAAAGGTAAATGTGTGAGCCGACAGCTCGTTCTAACGGCGAGAACAGGAACTAATACTCTCTCTTGTAATTACACTAATTAGTCCAATTAACACTGTCGAGCTTCGCCACTTCACCACCGCAGCGCCACCGGCTGCACTAAAGTAGATATTAATTAAACGTGAGAGGGAGAGAACGAAGGGTTACACTGCTTCTCTTCTCTCTTTGCCTCTCCGCTGTGACACGTTCTTATTGCAGCTCTTTGTTCCCTGCTTTTTTGTTACGGCTTTAAAAACAATCCCAGATAAATTTTGTCGTAGACAACAATTTTTCATAAATATTGTGATGCGCAAATATCTTGTAAACCCGTCAAATATGTACTGAAGAATATTTCAAGGGGCATTAAGCATATTTCAACCAGAATATGAGAATTCTTTTATGGTAATACCCAGACCCAAGATTATATTGCAACTGGTATATTTAATTCAAACTCAGCACAACAACTTAGGGTACCTAGGACAAGGTTCAACCGTTTCAAAAGGAGGTAATTTCACATTTATCCGGCGAGACAGCTGCGTGCCTCAAAAATTTCTACACATGAATTTTTGATTATATGTTAAACTTGCAAAAGATTTTTTTTGATATTGTAAAACTTCCAAAAATATGATATTGAGAAACGCTTAAATACTGTTTCCAAATGCAATTGGAGGGCTCAAGTTTGGCTACTTTTTCCCGCTCTTTTTTCAATTTATTAAAACTTTCTGAAATTCAAAAACGTCATACCGTATTTCGTTTTTTTTTAAGTCGGTATACTAACTTTTTGTTTAAATTTTACTCACAAAAGACGGACAAAAACGTAACCGTTTTTAATTTTATACAACCCTCGTCCACCCGACAGCTATACAAACACCGCCCAACTCCTTTCCCAATCATTGCACAATCATTTTACAACCCCCTGAACTAATCCACTGCATTTAATTCGCTGCTTAATGTAATACGAATCCGGCAACCGGGGTGGGGGTCAGATAGGACGCGCACATAGCGTCGGCAACAGATTCCACCCTCCCACCCCGTGGTAATACACCCTTAATGCGACACTTTGATTAAGGGTAGCTGAGACCCGAGGGGGTAGTTTTCAATGAACCCAATTATTCAAACACATAAAAGTTTGAAGGAAAGGTCGCGACGGGGTGGTTCCAAAATCAACAACGAGGGTTGGGGGATTGACAAGGGCTCTTCTAATCTAGGGGTGACGTCAGTGGCAGGTGGCGCGGCTATGCGGGAGACTGAGTAAACACAAATATTACTCAAGGTCTGGTGACGTAGTGTGGCCCACTAAGCCAATAATCGCAGTAACCATAAACACCGACCGAAATGTACTGAATCCGCATAAGGAATATTTACAGATACTATACAACTAGATTGTGTAATTAAACCAACTTCATTTATTACTTTATTAATTACGTACTTACAGCCCTAATACAAATAATAAGTGCACGCAGCTGTGTCACTCATGTGTCAAAAAGCCGCCTCGGTGGCCTAGTTAATAGCGTACTGGGCTTTCACCCCCAGGACCCGGGTTCGATTCCCGACCAGGGCTTGACATTTTCATACGCTATAAATCATCCCATCGTCTGCATTAGCCCAAGTGTGCACAATAGTCAAACGTTACAAAAAAATGATAGAAGCGAATTTCCAAAAAGTGATCACCCTAATTTTTTACCTTACACTTTTTTACATAATAAGTGTCAAAAACCTGCAGAAATTATTTTTTTAAAATATTAAACATTCTATAAAAAACCCTGACCAATTTACTTTCTGTTTACAAAAAAATTTGAAGATTTACGCGTTTAAGCCGCCTCGGTGGTCACTAGACCATAGCGTACTAGGCTTTCACCCCGAGGACTTCGATTCCCGGCGAGGGCTTGGCATTTTCATACGCTATACATCATCCCATCGTCTGCATTAGCCCAAGTGTGCACAACAGTCAGACGTTAAATACCAAAAAAAAAAAAAAAACAAAAAAAATGAAGATTTACGCCAAATTGCTATGTTAAATACGATTTCATTAAATGTACAAATTGCACACGTCATGATGTTTTTAAAATTTTAAATGACCGCCATATCTAGACATACAGGGCCCAGAGTATTACCATGACGGTCGCTGCGAAGTCGTCACTGATTCTTTAATATTACTGTTGCTGATACAGTGGACTATACATTTTATGGCTACGATGTTTTAAAACCGAATTTTCCCCCACATACAACTAGGCTACAGTATTTATAATGTAGGCCTAACCTCTTACCACTACACATACAGCCCGTCTGGTTTAAGTGTTAAATCCTTTTCCAGATATTTTATAATTACAGCGGATATTAATTTTAATTAAGAAGTAAAACAAACAGTAATTAATTAATTTACAACAAACAAAAACAGACGTTTTACGATTGACGCAAATAAAAACTCTGATCGGAATGTTTTCCATAATTTGGTTTTTCCCCCGAAGCAGGTCAATTATATTTAATTAACGTTGTTTAAAAAGCAAATAAAAAAACGAATTGAACAGGAGCCTGTGACGGGGTGCAATTAACGCAAACATAGCTCCCCCCCCCGCCCCGCGGAACTCTTGTCCATCGAAAAATTGTTTAGGTCTGTAACACCGTACAACCACCAAATTAAAATCATGACAAAAAAACTGGGGGAAATGTAAAGAGGGGGTCGATACGGGCAACAATATAAAAGCCCTTTATGTGATTAACACAACGGCAGGGTGAAAAGGGGATGGAAAAATGGCGGTGCCGGCTGCAACTGTTTTATTTCAGCAGGCAGCAGGGGAGGATCTCGTATGCAAATCGGTAGTAGGCCCTGTTACGGGGGTGAAGGAATGTTTTTTACAAGCGACGCGGAATTCCAAATCCTGCGCGTGTTATGTTTCAATATTTCACCCTCTCCTCAACCCTGGAACATCTTGTATGCGCGATGAATGGCAATTTTTTTAAACAAAAAGTAGAATCGTTTTTGTCGTGTGAAGGGGTTGATAGTGCGATGATGCTTACACTGCAGAAAGGGTGGTTTAGGATATCGCTTAATTAAAACTCCTTTAAATATTTCGTTCAATACAATACATGATTTTAAAGGTACCGTAAATATAGTAATGGATTAAATGCGAATATTTATAATTAGGGGTCATCCCCAGCCCACGTTATTCTTCTCGTTTATTGAACAACACTATAAAAAATTAAGTCACTGCAGTGTTTATTTAATTCATTTTTTTAAAATTCTACCCTAAACACGGATAGGCCTATTCCTTACGGGTTGTTTTTTTTTATTTTTTTATTTTAAGGCGAAAAAGCACAATGAGGCTATTATCGCCTCCCTAAATGTAAATATGAGTGTAAAGTGTTAAAGTCGTAAGTGTAGTGTTGTAAGTGTAAGTGTGTGTTAGACTCGGGTACCGTGAGGGACGTCTAAATCCTCTCAATAGGTGCCAGCTAGTCTACACCCTCCTGCAGACTTAAGGGTTGTAAATGAAAAATTCTATCATAATCTTTTTACTTACGTAAACAAGAAATGTTATCTTGAATTTTAATTTCACGCATTTTGGTTAAACATTACCTATTTTAATCCCTTTTCCCCCACATAATTCATTTAGGATAGTTTCACATATTAATATTTTTCTTGTTATTTTCGCAATAATAAGGTTAAATTAAACATATATAACATCATCTGGAAATACTCTGAAAACAAATACAAAATACCTTAAAGGGGTTGGATCACTTCAAAGTTACAACCCCCTAAAAAATAAAAAACAAATAAATTTCATCGTATGTCTGTGAATTACACTATAAAAAACCGTAGTATGCCAAATGTCATTAAATATATATGGATTAATTTTGAAAATTTACCCTTATTAGAAGGTTTTTGTTTAAGGACTGAATATGAAGAAATATTACTTTTTGAAGTTTTGTAGTGATCTCCGCTGTCAGGTTGACGTGTGTTAGACTTTATACTTGAAGGACTTTTGGTGGAGGCTGTGTGTTTTCAAGTCAGTATGTATGTGCATGGCTACAAAACTAGATAGACATTTTTGTATCACGGTCATTATATAGGAGGCGAATTTCTAGTATTTTTTTTAATTTTATTCTTTTTCGAAAACTCGATTTCTGCATCGCAATCGGAATTCGGATCTGTGTAAATTTTTAAAAGCTAATTTAACGCTGTTTTTTTTTTTTTTTTGGTGCGTTCATCTGCCTTTTTTTTTCCTCGCTTTGTCATTAGTTTTATTTTTGATGCGTACAGCAGCAAGTGTTGATAATGGAGGCAGTACGAAACGCGTAAACAAATGAAAAATTGACAACGCTAGGAAAGGGAAGGCAAATGAATGTTTTCAACAAAATAACATTCTTGGAAGTATTCCTTTATAATTTCTGACTGAGGGTGAAACATAACAAAATTGTTTTTTCTTAATTCGAAATATAACAAAATATATGAACTTTTCATTTAACATATCTACGAAATGTTGTGTAACTATTAAAGTACATAAGTAGCCTACAGCTATATAGTACCGCGCAATATTTTACAAATTCCTACAAAAACCAAGCAGTACATAAGGTAACATTTTTACTACCCTTAATAAAAACCAAACGACCCTAAACTTATCGGGTGCTTAGAGTTAAATGCATTATTGATAACAAACCACCCCACCCACGAGTGTAAAAAGGGGATAATAAAACTGTTATTAATACAAGGGGGTTGTGAAGTGTAAGGGTAGCCACCCCTATGTATTGCTTTATAATGAACGGTCGATTGCCCCCGCTCGGCATGCGGTATTATCCCCTCATGTCTCCACTCAGCACGTTTCTTTTTTATCCCCCCATCCCTCATCCCTTGATAATCCCCCCCGAGCAAACAGTACCAGACTGTCATGAATAGGTTTTGTTACCGGCTTCAGTACAAAGCCCGCGTAAGCGATTTACATAGTCAAGGGTGTAACGATGACGGGTTGGGAATGGTAATTTCAGGAAACATTAAGTTACCGATGTGCTTCACTTCGACTGACGAATTAAATGTCGGCCGCCATTTTCAAATTTGCAAATAAATTAGAACGTGATCAAAGATATTATGAACATACGAAGAAGTACATTGTAGTTCAAAATTAAGACACGAAAATATGAAAAATGTTATGTACAATTGTTCTGAAAAATTCAGAGTTTTGCCAAGTGAACACTCAATTTTGCTTTTAATGTTCAGACTTGCTTTAAGGGACGTTTTAAACAATGATTAGAATTTTAATTTCTAAAATTGCAATGTTTCACTTTGACAAATGTTTCTAAACACGTCAGTGTACATGTCGGAAAATAGGGTTTAAAAAGAAAGTCCTGTGCCAAATTTCGTTGTAATCCCCTACCCCAGTAGTTCCCGAAAAAGCGAAACGATTAAGTGCGATTTATTTTTTATTAACTGAGTATAAGTAACACATTTAAAATTTAAAAAATACGGTTTAAGAATACAACGTAAAAGATCACTCCGAAATTTGTCGCCGCTGTATCTTCGCGAACTTGTTTTATCTTAAATTGGTACACGATTCCAGTTGTGAAAGACAGAATAATAAACGAGTAAAAAGTTATTGGACAATATTTTCTTAACGCCGACCTGCTTTGCTCACTGCCCGGCCACATTTTGTGTCCCAGCGTCAATTTGCTCTTTGAACTCTGTTACAATGAATGCCTACAAAAACTTTATTTCCGACACTAACACGGGCTGAGTTTAAACAGTTAATTAGTTTACCCAACAGAGTGCACCACTACCGCTGATACATGAAACCAGTTATAGAGACTAGTGAAAATAATGAAATCCGTGATTACACAGTACAGAATGGAACAATTGTTAGACAAGTTTTATTCACTGCGTAGCTTTGGTTTGGAAAAATTCGGAGTATGTCATATTCTGAAGGGTGCACTGAGCGTTCGGAAAACTTCGGGCCAAATCGGTTATACCAGTTCTATTACACTTCCCTCACGCTTCTGCTCCTACTCTAGTGGCTAGGAATGTTCAGTAATCAACATAGCTTCTCTAAGTATAATGAGATGACTTAATTTTTTATTTGAACATTTCACATCCATTGTGATGCAATATCGCAATAAATGACTGTTCCTAGATTTTGTTATTCATTGTTTTACAAACTTCGGAGATCACATTCTAATAGTGGCGACTGATCAGATGGTCAAACGACACACAGTTTCTAAACCCTTTGATGTTAAGATGACATCTGAGAAGGAAGATCGTGTGTTGGGAAGCTCTGGAGATATAATATGGTATACAGAAGGTTCCAAGACAAAGACAGGCACTAATGCTGCATGAGACCAAGGAGGAAGAAAGTTGTTACCCTGGGACAGTATGCAACTGTATTTCAGGCTGATGCACGATCCTCGTTATTAATGACTGTGTTCGGGAGAATTTGAAACAGGCTTTCAAGAAGACTCGTATTCATATTTATACCGATAATCGGGCAGCAGTCTAAGGACTTGTGTGTCCTACAATTCGGTCCAAGCTGGTCTGTGAGAGTTGGAATAGCCTCAACGCTCTGTTCCTGAGAAACCGAGTTATTCTTCACTGGGTTCCGGGGCATAAGGGGGTTGAGGGTAATGAGGATGCAGACCGACTGCGGCTGGACTGGAATCTGCAGTTGAGTTTATTGGACCCGAGCTGGATTTAGGGATCTCTCTGTCGTAGGCCGAATCTGCTATCAATAGGTGGATTAAGCAACACCAGGCAAGGTGGATAACCTTCACGGGTATTCCCATAGCAAGCGCCTTTTAGGTAAGGTTCCTAATGGAGGACATCCAAATGGAGGTTCCAAATGTAGCAGACATCTTGGGCAGAGCACAACTCAGGAAAATCACGTGGCTCTTTACACGGCACCACTCTGGTCTGAGGGTGCACACAAACCTACCGCTGTGTGTAGGTTATGCGGTAAGGAGAATGGAACTTCAGGACACATGATTTGATTGTTGAGACTCTTGCTGGCAGGATGCAAAAAGTTTTTGGAAGAGACCTCCAGCAGGATGAGCTAAATTGTTAGAACTTAAAAGGGCACCAATCTGCTGAACTAGTATTTAAAGAGGTTTAGTTGCTCAATAGGTCCGTCGATCGCAGTGCTTGGGGGTTTTATAATCCCTTCCTGTAGTTTCTAATCTAGTCTATAGGGTAAACTTTTAGTAGTGTGCGGGTTAAATACGGAAATTTTTGGTCGGTAATATTGTCGGAAGGCAGGGTGACTTATAAAGTAATTTCATAAATACCCGGGGCCCGGCAGACATCTCGGAGACTCTCAAATATCAGATAAGGAGGAAATAATGAAAATATCGAGCGTAACTAGCCGGGACTGCCAGCGAAGCGGGAGGAGTGAAACATTACTTCAGTAGCCTGCGTCCAAATGTACTGACATAGATGAACAGCTTAAATCAAACAAAAAAAACATCAAAGCAAACCAACATAACTAAAACTGTTTACTCACATGTCTTTCTTCTGCGGAGTTCATGCCTGTTTTCAAAATGGCCGCAACCGGAAACAATACAAAGTAAAAAAACTAATTAATGAACAACTACATTTCTAGGCATTTCAGTACTTATCATTAGGCTAATATAGATCAATAATAATAAACTGTAAAGTTATCAATTACAGAAGCCTAGCTGATAAAAATATTGAAATAATGTAACAGTTTTTTTTATCTAATACATGTGTAGCAATATATACTGGTGGTAAAAAATACAGTGCTAAACAAAGACTTGGTTTTAGTACATTCATTTTCTCATACATCGAGACAAATTTGTTACCAAATTTTCTTTTTTTTACTACGCGAGTACTTTTTATATTTTTCAATATAAAACCTTATAACGTAATTCCAATTACGCTAAAAATAAGCAATAAAATTGTAAAAGGTTAAATATTTGTCGTAGGCCTAATTGTGGACACTTACAAAAGTAAAACAACCAATAATATACATAAACAGACACATGTGCACAAGTAAGACAAATAATTTTAAATAATAAAAAAAACCGTAATGATAATTTCTTCAATTACCATTATCAAATCAGCAGCTTTACTGGAGTCTAAAGCAAATTTTAGGCACTCCATATATCAAAGTGCCTAAAATTATTTTTTAAATTATTTTTGAAAAAAAGCTTCGCAGCGTTTTATATAGTACAACAGTATCAACACGACTTACAGACAAAATATTTTACATACTAACTGAATGTCAGTGCTTCTCTATCGTAACACATAAAAATATTGATGTTATGTTAAATTGAACAAACTACTGTATATGTAATAATCGAATGATCTGCGATTACCATAGATAGATCGAGAACATAGCACTTAAAAGCTTCTGCCGGACCACTGCAACAATTAGGCCTAATACGATAATGAAGCAATTATTACTTCGTCAGAACAATCCACGCCGTTGTTTCTGCCTCCACTTCCGCACACATATACCCTATATAATTTCGGTTATGGACACCCGATCCTGACCTGCAGATCACTTTTGATTTATCGCATGTATGTGTGTGCGCGCGCGTATGTGTACACGGAGAGAGGGGGAGAGAGACAGAGAATGCACACATGCAATTTTGGTCCGATCTGTTTCAAACTTGGCACAAAAATCGATTATGGTAATAGCTTGGACCAGCTCGTTAATCAGCACAAAAAACTCAATAGTTTCAAAATGGCGGGCATTTGAAATCTTTAAAAATTCATAACTTTTTTGTCTTACTTTTTTTTTAATTGTATTTTACTACCGTAATCAGTGTTAGAACTACATAAACTAACAAATTTAATTTCACGGGGGTCAGGGTTTATTTTCGTATTTTCAATGTGAACTGAAAGTTTAAAATTTAATATGTGTATATTTTAATGCCGATTATACTCGTAATGATGAAATCATCAGAATTTCAAAATAGTTAAGATAAAGAAAATACTTTTGGAAATTCGCTTCTATCACGTCAGCTAAACAGCTGCAGGCCGCGTTTATATATATATATATATAAAATCAGCACTGTAGATGAGAAGGGTAAGAAAATAAAAAATTTGAAAGATTCCAAAAATCGTTCTCTTTATTATGGCTGAATCCATCGTGTAACCACGGCTAGCATTCCGGCCGCCAGCTGATTTTTACACGCGCTGGAAATAAATCCACCCAGAAGCTCTGACGTTAGAATGATTTGACAGAATAAATAAGGGATGAAGAAAGGCGGAAGGGTGGCTTATTGAGCCCGCCCTCACCACTCTTCCCCCAATCTTTTCACAGCTTCTTTACCCGGATCCTTGCGGCTAGATTCGAGAAGCCGAGCTCGGGATCAAAGCGTATTTACTTTGGTTGTCAGTAATACCACACTGGTACGTTAAATCTTTACATCCGTCTCCCTCTTGAGTTTTAACGTTGAGTTTCTGAATTACGCGTTATTAGCGGATTTCCATTGGAAAAATGAGCTACTGGAGCGACCGTCATAGCAAAACCCAGACTCAGGATCAAGGAATGAGCACCGGTCCCCTGATCTCTAAGTCACTTTTTGTGGGGTCGTTAGCACGCACACGTTTGTAAATTTGGTACGATTTGATTCAAACTTGGCAAAAAAAATATATAAATATGGTAATAGCTTGAACAAGTTTATTAACCAGCAAAATTCATTCAACGGGTTCAAAATGGCAGCCATTTCAAACCTTTAAAAATTCATCATTTTTGTCTTAAATTTCTTTGAGAAACCAATTTTATCATTTACATTTCTTTCTTTGAAAACGTGGTTTTACCATCGTTATCAACATAAATTAGCATTTTAAAATATCAAATCACACCGAAAATGAACCATGACCGCTGGTAGACTCATTTTGGTATTTTGACGGAATTTTGAGAATTTAAGAAACTTATTTATGCAGACTGCAACATTGATTACGATGGTGAAAACAGATTTTTAAAAGGCATAAAAGTTATGATTTTTAAAAATTTTTTAAAGTGAATGGATTTTCGGGGTACCAAACTTATCCAAGCTACCACCAAAATCAATTTTTGTGTCGTTTGAATCAAATCAAATTTCAAACGATGGAGGCGTTCTTTAAACAGATCTTTTTTAATAATTTATTTGAACGTGAATTAGTAAATGCAATGTTTTTGAATTAGTACTTGCAACGGTAATACAACCGAGGCCGGACTCCGAGCGGGGTATTGCCTACTTCCCAACCTACTCTTGACAAACAACCACAAAGCCTTCTAAATCAGGATTCGCGAACGTGTAAAGAAAATAAATTCTTTGTCGGAGTTTGAAAGGGTGGAGGGATGAAATGTGCAGAGTGCATTGAGCCGTGTATTGCGATAATTGGGTTCGTTTCCCCTCTCTCCCCAAGGCTGAGGGGAGGTTCTATTCAGCACAAGAAGTAACTACGTGGAAACAAGCACAGTTGAGCGAACACCCACGATCCGTTAGGGTACTTTTATTTGTTGACAATTGTTTTGTCCCTAGAAATACCTCTTGTACCTCCATACAGTCCACTTCTAGGCAAAGTCAATTGGTATTTTACCTCATGGAGATCTCAACTCAAGGTCATCTACTTGCATGTTCATTGCAAACCCTTATACAGTCACTCACTCATTATCTATTCACATTCCTAACGCAATTACACCCTCCCCTAGAGGGTTGAAATTTAGCACAGATGATGCTTAGACGCTTGTTAGGGGAGTTTATTCAATGTTTTTATTTTATCAGACTAATGACGTAACGGAAAAGATCGTAACGAGATTCGAACCTGCGTACACGTCCGAGTTTTAGCGAACTGTCCTCCATCGTACCGATCGGGCTACAACCGATCCCTTTGAAAAGTAAGTAAACCTTAATTTAGTTTTAAGGGTTGAACGTAGTGTTAATTACTCTGAACAATTTTGACTTTACAAATATCTAATTCAAAAATTAACAGCGTCTACTTATAGCAGTTCTAACGCATGTCTTTGAAAATTTAAAAAAAGGACCGTTATCAAAATAAATTTAGATTTTTTTAAAAATTTCCAACAGGAAAAAGATCAAAATTTAGTATAATTTTTGATACCGACGTATTTAGAAAAACAATAGGGCCTATAGCCGCACGAAGCTGTCTCGCTTACGTAAGCGAACTGCAAACATTTTTTCGCCTTATACTTTTTTGAAAACGATTTCACCACCGTAATCAACATTTACTAGCATTTTGAAAATATGAAAATAAACCCTGACCATCGTCGTGTTTATTTTCGTCTTTGCTACACAATTTGAAAATTAAAAATGCCAATTTATGTTGGATTTAACGCTGATTAGAATGGTGAAATCAGATTATCAAAATAGTGTTCACATTAAGAAGGTTTGAAACGGCCGCTATTTTGAAACAATTTATTGGATTTTGCTGTGTAACGTGCTTATATACGACCTTGCTAGTATGACACATGCACGCGCGCGCGCGATTCCTAAAAACGTTATATAAAAATCGGAGGTGGCGTTCATTTCAAGATCACGGGTCTTACAATGATGGCGCTGCAACAGCACATTTTCCAATGGAAATTCGCTAATTACTCTGCAAACAGTTTTTTCCGCTACAAAGTTTCCTTTCCAGTAAAAACTAAAACAAGATTAAGTGCTTCAAGTGAGCTAAGCTGAGGGGGAGGGTGAAAGTGCGCTTCAAGTGAGATGTTCTTAAGATTATTCCCCTCTTGTCTACAAGAAACCTTTAATACATGTTTTGGCTTCACTAGGAACTCGCATCATTATTCCTAATAAAATACTTATTGAAGTCACGTGCTGCTTTACACTCACAAATTATTCTGTACTTTCCGACTTCGGTACTCTGGGATACATCGCGTGCAGCCGAAAATTAAAATCACATTTATTTTCAAAATACAATCCCAGTACATGTAAAGGCGCTAACTTTCTTACAATGCCGTAATTTACTTATTAGTCGTTGTCGACAAGAAACCAAAACAACATAAAATCTAAGAAATCCAACACAGTTTAGTTAGCACACGGCGATACCCAAGCCTGCGGTACTCAAGTATTCCAAGTATAGGCTTACTAACCATCAGTTAAAGTTTTAAGGCGTCGGTCCGCCCAAAAGTTTTAAACTGCAACGTTCGGTCCGCACAAAGACGGGTTCGGACAGAAATTACCCGGATCATATTTAATCTGGATTCACCAGCGTTCTGCATAAATTAGCGTTTTAAATTTTCAACCGTTCCATTAAAAATACAAAATACACCCGTTTTTGTTTTTACAAAAGATTATTTTAACGTACGTACCCAATTATAACAGCGAGGTAGGGTTTTCAAAAAAGATTAATAAAAAAGAACTTTGCAATTCGCAAGGCAGCAAAATTATTTCGGGGGGGGGGGTCTAAAGTCATTTTTTGTAACCGCTCTTTACAATATCTCAAAGAGAATTTGAAACATTCGTGAGGTGGAGCCCGGCTGACCTATATAACGTTGTATAGGTTGTCATAGTGTCCCTCCCTTCTTTCCTCACAAAGGGTTTTATACACTTCCTATACATATTTATATTGCATCCCCCGGTCGTAAATATCGTGTTTTCAAACACTGTCCGGCAACCATTCATTTTAAGATACCGTTTAAAGCAATATTTTCATG
Source organism: Callitettix versicolor (assembly GCA_022606455.1). NCBI lineage: Eukaryota > Metazoa > Arthropoda > Insecta > Hemiptera > Cercopidae > Callitettix > Callitettix versicolor. The sequence goes on along the minus strand of CM040190.1, from coordinate 37,918,149 downwards.
ATGTGTCCACGTATCCGTTATACGTTATGCAGTATAAACAAAACAAAACAAAACAAAACAAAACAAAACAAAACAAAACACCTTCCTCACAGCTGGGGCGCACTCTCATTTTGTTGCTATGAAATTATATGATAAAATATTCGAGGGTTTGATCTAAAATCTAGCGCTATACTTAAGAAACAGCTGATATCAGAAAGCATGTTTAAGAAAATCCGTATCTTTATTGCAAGACATGTCTGAAACGGATGTAAAAATTAGCGAATTTTAATTACCAAATGAGCTATCCCAGACTTTGAAATGAACTCAGAACACATCTAGATCATTTATTACGGGTAGATAAAATATATTTAAATATGTATTTGTCTGGTGGATTAGCCCGTTCGAATAAATTTTTTATCCAACAAAATATGACCAGCAGTTTCAAAATGGCGGCAGTTAAAAAAGTTATTGAAACAGTTTTGTCACACACACGCACGCCATCTCATTTTCCAATAAAAATGATAATGTGATATTAAGTAGATCCAACACGAATTTACAAACTTAGAAGTTGGTAAGCCTGCTAGCCGTTTTACTTAGGCAATAGTTTTAGAACGACCGGTACAGTAACAGTCACAGCTTATGGCTTTCCTCTACTCTTCTATACCTTGCTACTTTACATCTAGACTAAGCTTACTCTATTATTAACTCACCGCTATTTGACTTCACTTCATCCCTGTGCAATTCGGGTTTGGTCGCCAGCATCGACAGAGGATGAGCCCCAGGAGCGGCCAACGCCCCGCTCAGCCCCAATAGGCTGGCCGCTGTACTCGGAGGTCCAGGCAGGCCCGGGTGAGGCATCATGGGTAACGGAGGCGCATGGCCTGCGTGCGGAAGCTGTTGTGCGTGCATCTGTTGCTGGTAGAAAACATCAGGTTAACGTAAAGTAACTGAAGATGGTTGTGACAATAACAGAAACAACACGAATTTTATTTAAATAAACTTTAGAACGTTAGTGGCGTCAAGTTGGGAAAGTAGGCCTAACTGAAATAAAGAAAAACTGAATACTGTCATATCGGATTTGTACATAAAATATGAAATAAAATAATGTAGCCTATGTTCCTAAGCAAATGAAGAAAAACCTCGACGGTTGTTTTTTTTTTAATTACTCCTGAGCGTTGAAATTTGCAATACTGACCTGATTCGTGTACTTTTCCATATGACTAAAATTTTAGCAATATCGGGAACCTGTTTAAACAATCAAAATCTTGAACCGGTAGAAAACTGGATGTGTTGGGAATATAACCATCCATACGTTTCGTTTCGGATATTTTGAGCAGAATTTCATCAAAATCGATAGAACTGGATTTAAGGAAATCCTATTTTTAATAATTTTTAAAAGGTTTCAAAAAAAATTAATTTAAAAATTAAGAAAAAATATTTCTGTGACAGTGTGGTGCATTATCGAAGAGGTATCAATGAAAAGTTCTTAGAATTCGTGTCTAAACATAAATGTCTATCCGAGACCAAAATTAAATAGCAATAATTTTGTATTTATTTTTTATTTGAAACTAAAAATACACTAACACAAAAGCATTTTAAGCTTGCAAGTACCAAGTTTTAAATACCTATTCGATAGAAAACCGGTTACGAACAATAAAATCGTATCTTTTAAGACACGGTTTTCTTTAAAACAGCTACTGCACTCATTTCATACGAGTACATAAAATTTCAAAATAGATATAACTACAGAGTACTACTAGATCAACAAATCTCTTATAAATAATACAAAATTTAACAACGAGCTTATCGAATTTCACGTCTGGTTAAAAATATTTAACTAGAGATTGAACATTTCGTCTTGTTTTATCGTTTTAAATAACTGTAAGTCTTGTCGGCTGTAACACGATGCACATTTTCCCCTGTTTGTTACGAATCTGTGGTCTTGTCGGCTGTAACACGATGCAGATTAGTCCCCTGTTTGTTACGAATCTGTGGTCTTGTCGGCTGTAACACGATGCAGATTAGTCCCCTGTTTGTTACGAATCTGTGGTCTTGTCGGCTGTAACACGATGCAGATTAGTCCCCTGTTACGAATCTGTGAGTCTTGTCGGCTGTAACACGATGCAGATTAGTCCCCTGTTTGTTACGAATCTGTGGGTCTTGTCGGCTGTAACACGATGCAGATTAGTCCCCTGTTTGTTACAAATCTGTGGGTCTTGTCGGCTGTAACACGATGCAGATTAGTCCCCTGTTTGTTACAAATCTGTGGGTCTTGTCGGCTGTAACACGATGCAGATTAGTCCCCTGTTTGTCACGAATCTGTGGGTCTTGTCGGCTGTAACACGATGCAGATTAGTCCTCTGTTTGTTACGAATCTGTGGGTCTTGTCGGCTGTAACACGATGCAGATTAGTCCCCTGTTTGTCACGAATCTGTGGGTCTTGTCGGCTGTAACACGATGCAGATTAGTCCCCTGTTTGTTACGAATCTGTGGGTCTTGTCGGCTGTAACACGATGCAGATTAGTCCCCTGTTTGTTACGAATCTGTGGGTCTTGTCGGCTGTAACACGATGCAGATTAGTCCCCTGTTTGTTACGAATCTGTGGGTCTTGTCGGCTGTAACACGATGCAGATTAGTCCCCTGTTTGTCACGAATCTGTGGGTCTTGTCGGCTGTAACACGATGCAGATTAGTCCCCTGTTTGTTACGAATCTGTGGGTCTTGTCGGCTGTGACACGATGCAGATTAGTCCCCTGTTTGTCACGAATCTGTGGGTCTTGTCGGCTGTAACACGATGCAGATTAGTCCCCTGTTTGTTACGAATCTGTGGGTCTTGTCGGCTGTAACACGATGCAGATTAGTCCCCTGTTTGTTACGAATCTGTGGGTCTTGTCGGCTGTAACACGATGCAGATTAGTCCCATGGAATGTTCGACGTCTTATTTAAAAGGCTGTGTTTGTGGCAATGTTGACAGCCTTTTTACATTTTGTACATTTTATAGCAAAGCTCTTTAACAGAACTTTATCATAGCAAGTAAGGATGTATTCTGTCGGTAGTTAACATTAGTCTCGAGCCGGGTCACTACCAAATGTGGAGCGGACTACGCATTCAAAACCTAACCTATTTCATGTTAAGTGCGGTTACTGGACTCCGCGTAGCTTCGACTCTGTCCAGGTTGGATTTTGAAGCTCACTCCGCTTTCTCCACCGCGACTCCAAACCTATTATCTCTCGTTACCTAGGTTATGGTTTTAAGCATTCTAATTCCTAGAATCCGATACAGTAGGCCTAAATATTTAGATTTAAGAGACAGAAACGAGTTCTTTAAACTGATAAACTCCACTTCCGGTTGGTCCGACTTGGTGGCTGCCCGGCCTTATATGGAATATATTAAATTTTACTGACAGGGTCCGCAGACTCTTAAATACAAAAATCTAATGTTAAATTATTCAATGAAATCAAAAGACATACTTAATTTGTGGATAGGACTTCCCATTAACCGAAAACCAAACAATATCTAACCTATTTTCTCTAAGAGAATGGATACGCGTAGTTAAAACAGCTGATTATTTCAGTGTGTAGTCACATTGCGCATGACCCCAAGAAAAAGCTTTGCAATAGCAACTGGATTTTAGTGGGTGTTTTAAAACTACTTTTAGACAGAACTACTTACCAGTAGCCGCGGTAGATCGGGCCGCTGTTGCTGAAACAAAGAAGAATAAACCCAGTTACATTAAACGTACGTACACCCACTCTGGCAAAGTAAAATTTTATTAGGCCTATCTCTTAACTTGAACATACGCTATGGTCTGTTCGATGAATGAAGATTACTGGAATGCAAACACGCGCACAGCAATGTCGACAAACCCACTAAACGTATCAAACTAGGTGAAATGTTTGTTTTGTGCAACTACGCTTTGTTTAACGGAAGACGGTTGAAAGTGGAAGCCAACACAACGTGTAGAAATGTTTTAAATACTATAGCATGTTCGTTGAAAGAAGAACTTGGCCACTGTGTTATTTCACAAATTACGGCTCCGCTATTGTTAAGATAAAATTAAATTTGATACCTCATTATAAAGGTATTAAGTGTGGAAATGTGGTCAGTTTTTTACATTAAATTTTGTATTCAGTTTTTCCTTTTAAAGACCTTTGCTGTACCTTCAATAGCTATATATATGCGTCTTGTGGCAATGTAACACGAGACATTAAAATAATGATTAAGTGATATTATATAGACATTAAGTGAGACATTATATGAGACATTAAGTGATATTATATAGAATCAAAATATATAGGAATATATATATATATATATATATATATATATATATATATATATATATATATATAAAAAAAATCAAGAAACATTAAAACTTTTAAAATTAAAACTGAATGCTCCTGAAGGTTGAATTATTGGCGACAGAAGATGCGCAATAGTAGAGGTATGGCGGTTGGAAAGATAATACAAAAATAAATACAACATGATAATACTTTATACACTACAATTTGTCTTTGTAACCCCTTAGTTAATTAACTGTAAGTCTTAAGCTACTCGTGCTTAAATTTTTTTTTTTATTTGTCTTCTTTAGAAGACAGCGGTCAGGGTTCTTTTTGTATTTTTAAAATTTTAAATGTACATTGACGCACGCTTTAATTGCTCATTTTGTTTGTGAAATTAGATTTTCAAATGACTGTTAGATGACAAAAATAATGTTACAAATTAGCTTCTATCACGTCAGCAGCATGGTAATGTTTGTAGTGGCAAAGCGTTGTGAACCTGAAATATACTTCAAAATAGGTCATTTCTTTGATGGTATTTCTTCGGAATTTTTTCTTCTGTACAGCGCTAGAAAACAAACTGCCCTGTGTAACTGCTTAGAATACATTTTCAACTTCACATACAATTTCGTTTTCCAACAATTTTTTGTTAAGAAAAACTCTCAGAAAGTAAGAAAATAAAATTTTTAATCCCATTTAATTCGAACTTGTTGCAAATATCGGTTTACTAGTTAAACAGTAAAATCCGATCAACAGTTTCAAAATGGTGGCCTTATCATATTTCTTTGTTATACTTTTCGGAAAACCTGATTTCACCATCATAATCAGCTTTAAGGCTGCATAAATTAGAACTTTAAATTAAAAGTTTAAAATGCAAATAAATACAGATGAAAAAATACAGCTGCGAAAAGTGATCCTGTGCCTATTGTCAGACCGAATCTGTTGAAGGGTTCTCTGATATTAAATAAGATAAATACGCATCTCCCATGAAATATTTGGATCGCTTTTAAATCAAAAACAAAATGCCCGGCCATTAACTGATTGTCTACACTACACTATACTTCAATAAACAATTACACCGCTGCCGAGGGGTGAGATAAAAACAAAGCCAGTTTTATATCGCCGGGGTTGGCAGCACTGCGAGTAAATGTGTCGCTCTGCAGAAATTCCCTCCGAGTTTCATCTCAATAAAGCGGCGAAGTAAAACCTGAGACAAGATTGAATGACATCGGGGGTGGCGGTGGGAAGAGGGTAAATAGCGCTCCCCCATTCCTGTCCTACATTGGGCGGTTGATGGGTTTTTTGTTACGAGTCTTTGCAGAAACGTGTATTGAGAAAGATCACATACAGAATACAGATACTGTAAAGTTCCTTGCTGAAATGTGAAAAAAGAAAGATCACTGAAACAATTCAAATATTTGCCCAGGTTAGTCCGCAGCTCTACTTGTTGATTTTCATTGGAAAATGAGTTACTGTAGCGCCTTCATAGTGAGACCCAGACCCGCAACCTTGAAATGAGCGTCGATCGTAACAGCTAGATCACTTTTTAAAGGGTCGTTAAAGTTTGTTCTGTGTGTGTGTGTGTGTGTGTGTGTGTGTGTGTGTGTGTTTTTTTTTTGATTAAGCCGTTTTGATTCAAACTTCAAATTCATTTTTTAAAACTGATTTCACTTTCGTAATCAGGATTAAAAACTGCATAAATTAGCATTTTTATTTTTCAAAATCCGTATAACCTAAACATTTTTCGGTCAAGGTTCACTTTAATCTGAAAGTTTAAAATGTAATATATGCAGACTTTAATGCTGATAATAACGGTGAATTAAGATTTTCAAGATAAAAAAATACTTTTAGAAATTCGCTACTATCACGTCAGCGAGACAGCTGCGTGCCGTGCTGGGTGACAAAGTGAAACTGCAAAATTACAATCTCAGGAAATACGTAAATGTTTTGTTTAACGTTTCCAGCCTCCCCGCACGGAGCCACCAATTTAAACCTATTTATATTACATGTCTTTCTTTACAACAAATTCCCTCTTAATATTTTCAACCCTTGTGAATTCACCCTTATTAAAACTTTAATTTTTTTCACCCTCGGCACAGAACACTTTTATAAAGTTTTCCGTGTAGGGATGCCAGCGGGTGAGGGGTTGGCGGGGGTTGTAAGCTCCGTGTCAGGCGCAATTGACGTTCAGCTATTCGGCTTAATTAAAAAGTTAAAGAGTTTTAAACGGGCTGAGTCTCCCTCGGTGTGTAGTGCTTTTACAGTGTGTAACGGCAAAACTTTCTTAAGTAAAATACATAGTGCACAAGCGTTACACTTCCCCGAGACATCCGCAAAAAAATGTGTAATCTTTCAAAATTGGTTCGTCACGTCTTGCTCAAAATCTGAACACATGTAAGACTCTCCCCGCGAGGGCTTACTTAAGGTTTTTCGATTTACATTTTCTTCAGCCATAACTTTCTTTTATTGGAGCAGCCATTATGATATGACCCAGCCCCACGACTTCAAATGAGTGCCAATCCTGACTTATTGTTCACTTTTTTGAGAGAATATACATATAAATGTGTGTGTGTGTGTGTGTGTGTGTGTGTGTGTGCGCGCGCGCGCGTGCGTGTGTCTAATCAAGCTCAAGTTCACAATTTCACCCCGATCTGATTCAAACTTAGCAGAAAAATCGATTTTCGTAATAGCTTGGATTGATTCATTATCCAGCGAAATTCGTTTAACAGTTTCAAAATGGCGGTAATTTCATTTTTTTTAAATAACTTAATTTAAATTTAAAAAATCTGCGTAAAAAAATATCGTAATCAGCGTTAAACACTGCATAAATCAGCAATTTACAAAATGAAATGAGATGAAGAAATTTCATTTGACGCCGTTAGGTATATTATGACAGTACATGAAGATCAAGTTGATTAAAATGGTGAAATTAAAATTTCAATTAAGGGTAAGGTAAAAAAAATACTTTTTAAAATTCGCTTCAAACACGTCAGCGAGTCAGCTGCATGCCGAAATTATTAATGTAAGAAGAACTTCATACATACGTGTTTTATCAGACACGAGTGTACTTCTAAACTAATTGGTTTTTATCTGAAACTGATTGTATTTTCCTAATAACAGGTTTTTCAACGAGACAATACAGTATTATCGCTTACGAGTGTACTTGATAAGGGATTGTTTTTATCTGACCGTAGTATACTTGTAATAGACTGATATGTATTTATCCGACAAAAAAATCGTTGAAGGGGTTGTAATTAAGTTGTAAGCTGAGAATGTTTTACTTTGATTGGGGTTGCGCCCCTCTGTTAATTCCTTCACCCTCCTACATGACTAAAATGTTTGTGTTGGTTTACTTTCTTTGTTGCTACAGGAAGAGTATTGTGTCTGTCGGTAATATCTTTCCATTAAATAAAAAGTAAAAAAATAAAAATCCCTAATATTTTGGTTAAATATATCGGTCAAATATTTTTAAAAAACTGTACAAATACAATTTATTTTCAAAAAGAGAAAAATTCTAATTAATTGTTAATGGACAACAATTTTCTAGACTCTAACTCGAAAACTGAATAAAACAAATTATGAAGATAGACATGTACAACTAATGCATTTGAAATGTTAAATTTTACTTGCACACTCAGTGTACTCTGCAGCAATCAGATTAATTTCCAGCGAATTTACATTGGAAAATGAGCTAATGGAATAAAGCTTCATAGTAGCACGCACGCACGCACGCACGCACGCACGCACGCACGCACACACACACGCGCGCGCGCACGCGCGCACACACACACACACACACACACACACACACACACACACACACACACACACAGTTAGGCACGGTTATGTTTAAGTCCTTGTAGTGATGTGGTATTTGTCAGCTGTTGTGCTGTCTTTTCGTTTTTTTTTTTTGTAACTTATGGTTCCTCTTATCAAATAAATGTTCTTACTTTTTTAACACTAAGCTAAGTTCTGGTTGCTCAGTTCATGTTCTAAGTCACGCACTTGAGAACTCTGGAAACGTCCTCTATTGCTTCTAATACTGTTACCTGCACACCTCGCGTACCCGGACGCACGTCTCTACATCCACCAGCGTTAACGCGTTGCAAAGTAGCTCAGAGACGTCTACTCGGCAGCAGTTATCTCATTACAACCGACGTTGTGAGGCTGTGACGTCACAGCGAGGCGGCTTAACAAAAACCAATTAACTCCGGGATCAGATGTTTTAACCTAATTCCGTAAAACTGTGCGCCAGGCCGGAAATTAAGTTGTAAGGTTGTTACCCCTGAGACGCACCAAGGAGACTCAATGTTTTCTAGCGTCTGTCTGTCTGTCTGTCGACAACCATCAGAGCTCAAATAAACGCAAAGTATGAAATATTATTATTCACTTTACGAAACATTAAGAAAAGAAAATAATCTGTATTGCTGACGTGATAGAGGCTTATTTCCATCACTTACTTTTCTTTATTTTACCTTTTCAGAATGGTAGGACAAGTAAGATAGAGAAAAGTATATATGGAGATGCATATAGTAGCATTTCATACTTTCAAATTACACTGAAAATACGAAAATGAACCCTGACCGCCGCCAAAAATTTCTTAATTTTAACGGATTTTGAAAATTCGAAATACCAATTTATGTACTTTTTAACGCTCATTACGATGTGAAATCAGTTTCCAAAAAACATCCAAGACAAAAAAATTATGAATTTTTAAACATCTGAAGTGGCCCCCCCATTTTTAAATTGTTAAACTGTTAACGAACTTTACCAAACTTTTACCATAATCGATCTTTGTGCCAAATTTGAATCAAATCGGATCAAAATTGCGAACTTGATCGTACTACAACATAAACACAAACATAATTTCAAAATGGATAAAGAAAAATATTTTTGGAAATTCGCTTCTATCACGGCGAGACAGCCATGAGCCGCGTTAATTTTTAGTTCAGTTCAGTGTTTGAGAGATTAGTGTAAAAATAAGAATATACACACATTTTTCTTGAAATTAAATATTTGTATTTTATTAATAACATGAATCCAAATTCTTCCCTCACCACATAAAAAGTCCCGGGTTTCTTTTTCGAAAATATACTCACCGTACCTACACAGTGCGATTTGCCGACTCACCGTACGAACGCTACAGGCGCGGTACTGTTGTCGCCCTAACGTACAACAAAGTGAGTGTATTCCCAGCGCCGATCTGTTGCGGGGGGGGGGTAGCGTGTTACGGTTTCAGCAATAAAATGCAAAACACTAAAAAAAATATGTAAATAGAGGAAAGAAAGGGTAGAGCATAAACATGGCCGTTAAGGGTGGAATTTAAATAAACAAATAATGTGCGTGTTGGAGGGCGACATCAATGTAAATATGTAAATTAAATATAAGGGCTGGAAAGAAAACATGCTTTGCCATGCATGGGAGGTTTTTTGCGAGTATTGATACTGTATATCGTGCATCAACTACCCTCGCATTCAAACGGTGAGCCTGAAAATTTTCGTGCTTTTGAATACAAACGTTGCGGAAATGCTGCACTAACTTTTTCACGCACAATTATACGATTTTTAAAAAACGTATACGAAACATCGAAAATTCGAGATATCAAAATAGTGGAAAAAAACAAAAGAAAGTCATTTTTTTTTTAACTGCGTAAGTTTTGCAAAAATGTATAATTAACGCTAAATTGTATAAACCTGTTATTACGGAATGTTTTTAAGTAAATTGATTTTTTTTATTTTCTTGTGGTATTTCGTAGAAAATGCTCGAAATTTCAAACTACCTTCCATTTATTATTCAAAAAAAAAAAATAATAAATTCAAAAACGGTTAGTGAATTCTGATAAGAAGTCTTTATTTTTGTAATTAACTTCTGAATTTAATGTTTTATTTCAAATTTGCTACATTTGTTTCAGTTACGTATAATTTCTTAAGGTTAAATTTTAAAACAATATTTTGAGAGTCCGTTAAGACGATGAGAACGTATTTTAATGGGTTGGTCTCGAATTCGAAAGGAAACTACGTTTTTACAGCTGTTTTACAATTATTTTGTTTATTTACATGTTTTTGGGGTCAGAGAAGGCAAGTGACGTCTGTTTGGCATTGTCTTCTTAGAGTTCCTTCAGACAGTTTACGGAAATATGCAACTGTGAAGAAATGCAGGATCATTAATAATAAAGATAATTTCTGTTATTACTAATATAGCCTATACATAAATATTGCTCTTAAAATAACCAAAATTTTTTGACTTGACAAAACGGTCTGTCAAAGTCGGAGGTTTTTAAGTTTTTTCGACAGCTACCGAACCGATTTTGGAAGGGGAAGGGGTATAGCAACAACAGCTTTTGGATCTATATAAGAAATTACATAAAAATTGGATCATAACCAAAACTATAAATGTCTTGAAATATACAAGCTATGAAACACCACAAAAATAGGTGTTTTATTAGAATGAACATTACCACAGTACTTTTCTTTTCACTAAGGTCAAGAAATTAAACAGAATAATAAATATTTCAGCAGATCTGTAATGTGCAAGTGCACAGGTTCGAGTTGTTATTCTTATTGCTGTTGACTTTATCCCTTTCTTTACTAACTTGAGCTCTAATATAACACAAAAATTACAATACTGAATTCGAGCACAGTTTTGATTTCCTGATTCAAATAAATTACTGCTAAAATTTTATATGTGTTTTCAACCCAAAATTAGACTATTTCTTACAAAAAAAAGGAAATATATTGAGAAACCCAAGGCTCAATCGACTTTGGATTTAATTAATTTTAGTTATTTTTTTAATGACTTTCGAACAAAATTGTATAGGTCCTTAAAACCTAAGCAAATCTTTTAAAATTTGCAAGGCAGTTTCCTGGCTCATGTTTTAATAAGTTGACAAACTTTCAGTCTACTAAAATGTGTAAATGTGTATGTACAAGCACCGAATGTACAAAATTGTACTGCAGTCACCCAGCGACCACTTACAACTTAAAACTGATTTACCATTTACACCACAACTAATTACATCGTGACACCAATTTAGTAATAAAATTCAAATTAATTTAAATTCGCAGCCCCTAAAACGGGGTTACGTTTATAGTGGTTGGAAGTAGCGCATAAGTACTGAAATACTGGGTGATTGCATATACCGGACCGAATGTAATTAAATTTGTTTAAAACACAACAAGAGCGAGGGGTGTTGGGGTGGTGGTGTGTTACAACCCCCTTCTGACGCCTCCCGTGTGTGTTAACAGAATAATTACCCTCACCAACCCCCCACCCTAACATGTATCCCTACACAGGGTAAATTGTACTTGATTAAACAGCTTTCTGAGCTTAATTATAATTTGACAACAGGAGGGTTGTACAGCCGGCCGCTGATTCGAGAATTTCAAAATTTATTGCATACTTATATTTTATTTCATTAATTTATATTCGATAATTGTATAATAATATTAAACCAATCTACGAATAAATGTAAACCTTCCATATACACGATTTTTAAAACAAGAGAATTAATGTTACTAATTCTACAACAATATGTTTGTGTTACATAGCAACCTAGAAATTCGGAGATTTAAGGAGTGCATACGTGAGAAAGTTCGAGCGATGTGTTTGCTACTGTATAGTCTCAAAAATATGCCGATATAATAGTTGTTTTAAATTAGTTCCGACTCGTGCAGTGTAAATGTAGGCTTCAGGCGTTGCACAACATTAAGTACAAAAGATATTAAGGGGCAAGTAGGCAATCTGACTACACACTTGTGTTGCACGAAGTCGCCTCTGAAGTTTTACATGAAATTTAGCCTGTTAAATGTTTCAAACTCACCCCAATGATGGCGTTCAATTCCGTCATCGTCACTTGCTTCGCTCGCTCCACGGCCGTGGCCACTTGTTGCTGATGCTGAAACAAAAAATCACTTGACACTCAAATAATTCTTAATTTAAAGAAACTTTGGAGTAAAGCTATTATAAAAGTCATATTTCTTATTATTTATTAGTTACAAGTTTTCGCGTGTTCAGGCGTGGGTGTTTCAAATGAATTACTGTTTCAGTCGTAACATACACTAGCGTCAAAATGTGAAATACAAAAGTTATTTCTTACTTATAAAATCAGGTCGCGTAAAAAATTCTTTTACTGTCCAGTAACAGTCCGGCCGCCTACCTGTCACATCTCTGAAGATTAAACTAAACTAATTGACCGATTTTTATAAAATTTGACGTAATTCTGCTTAGTCCATAACTCGAGATTATTATTTGATTTTTCAAAATTATTTTTTGATCCATTTTTTGGTCATAAACTGTAAAAAAGAAATTTAGAAATTTTCTCAAAATCAGCTTGAGCGATTTCGGTTATATTTTCACTAAACGTAGTGTATAACGCGCTGGTCGCTATAGGCCTATCAGCATACAACATTCGTTAGGAAAGCCAACGAAAAACAGAAAAATTCCTCAGTTTTTCAAAAAGATAACTTCGTAAACTGAAATAACGAAATTTACAATTCGGGAGTGAAACGTAAAAAATTCAACGGAGGCCAGGGTTTACTTTTGCCCCATTTATTGTATCTTTTATTTCAATTTCCGTACACGACCAAACTGTAATGAAGCCATGGCTAATTTTTTAAGAGCTTTCGCACTGAATACCTTTTGTTTCGATACTTTTGGGCTACATGTGTGTACAAATTGAAGCCTGAACCAACTTCCATAACTCTGATTTTCAAAGTTGTTTTCTTTACCAAAATATTTTTGTTTCAAAAAACGGTCCTAAGAAATCGGCAAACCAGACCTATTCGTCAATTTAAAAAAAAATACGTCAAAATTTTATTCTCCAGCTATAAATATATATACGCACGCGAGTATATTTCGAGCTCGGCTTTTTTCATTTTCACAAAATTTTCTTTATACTTTGTACAGTAACATATAAAAGAAGTATGTAAAAAAATTTCAATAATTATTATTGTAAAATCAGTACAACCCCTCCAGCATAAATAAATTTCAGGAACTTGCACAAAAATGTCAAGACAATAAGACAACGGATTCTTCCGAAAGTGAAATTTGTAAAAATAAAAACACAACGCTCAGGGCTTTGTTCGCATCCCCTATCCTTGAGACAAATACCACCCCCGTCAAGCGCCGAGGGATGTCCGTACCCCGCAGTCTGTTGTTATTTGATTAAATTAAAGAATGCTTATCCTTTGCTTACCTCTTGTGAAAGGAAGGGCAGGATCTGCGCGATAATTGCGTTCAGTCTCTTGGCTATTTCAGTCTGAAACAAAAACAATGTCCTTACAATTATGTTCTCATTATTAATACAACATACCGAATTAATTTTACTACAATTGACGAAGTTCAGCTGCGCACTCAATCTCGAGTTGTACTAGTCAAGCAGAAAACATCAGTCTGTTTAACCGTAATCCATAAGAGCTGCTTTCAAAAGGCAAAATTGCAGGCCAATAAATAATGAACTGTTTGTTATGCTAGAGGAAATGTATGCAGTAGCGATAAAGGAGGCGTCTTGCCCACCTCGTGCAGCTAAATGTCGTCAACTGTACTATTGTATTACGTGAAAACTGTGGAACAGCAAGGGGAAGAACTAGTGGATATACAAAAGGATATGTGGAAGTAAGAAACTAACACATATTTAGGATAAAAATAAAGGAATCAATTACAGGGAGAAAAGGTTATTAGATATTTTGTAAAACAATTAAAAGGACTATAGAGTATGACTCAGTTTAGAGCCAATCAGCTGATATTTAGAGGGAACTAAGACACATAGAAAGTTAAACAGTATACTTGCAGGGAACAGCAAGGGAAGTATGCCATTCAATATATATATATATATATATATATATATATATATATATATATATATATATATATATAGATAGATAGATATAGATATATTTGTAAAGCTGAGAGTTTTGTGTGTGTATTTGATCCGAATAGAAGTGTTTATTTTCAGAGATATTCGCACCAAATTTCCTCATGAAGACTGTCTAGCGCCCCCCCCCCCAACATGTCTTCACGACGTACAGACTCCCGGTCTACAAACAAACACTCGCCACCTTAAAAACTTGTTTTTATCGAGAGTTAAAAAGTGATTTTGTCCGTAATTACCACAGTCTGTATGTTTGTATGTGTATCCTCTACAGTATCGATTTCGCTGCAAACTGCACAGTTTGTTCTTATTAGTGCCAGAATGTTTAGAGTGGTTTGAATTAAATCCGATTTGTAAAATTGGATGTATTTACATTCTGACTTTTATAAAATACTCAAACCTAACAATAGCAGTATATATACACAAAACAATATTTAGAGTATAGTAATGTGTAAAATAAAACTCTTTACAATCTCTCCCACACCCCCCCCCCGGGCAACACCGGGTATTACAATTATAAAACATTTATAAGTTGTTAAAAATCGGTAAATATTCGGTATTAAAGTAGGGTAAATTATATGAAATCGTTTCATTAAGGACGTGCAAAGCCAGGTACCCACAGCTGGAAGAAAGACAAACAGCGTTATGTAGGTGAAACAGTCAGGAAGCACGTAGATACCTCAAACTATTAATCTAAGCTAAGGCGCACAGGAATGCAAACAGCTGATGTTTATGGAAACAACCAAAGAATTTTATCGTGAGAATTAGGGCACAGATGAAGGAGAAGAGGAGACATACTGAAGACACAAGAACATTGGGGAGATAACTGAACTACAATACTGCAGTTTTGGATCGAACAATTCGATAATTAACAACCTTTTGTTTTGAAGTGTAGAGGGCATTACTATGAAAATTATGACTTTGCAAATAGTTTGAGCAACGCGAAGTAGGACCTTTACATTTAAATCCTGAAATTAGGTTAAAACTTCCAACGGGTTCGCGCCCAGTGATCCACTTCCCAAATTTCTATCAAAACCACCCCACGTATAACGGGATGAAACACCCCTATCTTGCCTTTAATGAAGTAGGGTTCGCTAAGCTTCCCTCGACATAAATTTCCATCCAGATTAGTTTTTGCTTTTTTCACCCTCTCTTTGTGTAAGGGTTGTCAACGAAGGAAGCCGCCTTAAGGAGGGAAAGGGACGGCCGCGGATAACTGACGCACCCCGGGGGAATAGCTATTCAATACTACCCTGTACCTAACAACCGAGGGTGGGTTTTAAGGGTAAACCGGCCAGATTTATAAGATTTGAAACGCGATCCATCCTTGTAAGGGGTTGAAACATGAGAGTTGTTTTATTGTTCTTTTTACTCTCAAGGGTAGTGTTTTCTGGATAATTTTCACATTTAGAATTTACGTTACTGCCGTAGCGGGAATTTAGTCGCCAATTCATGAAATGTATAATGACCGTGCTGCAGGACGTACAAATGTTTACTACGTATCCATCGTTTACTTCCAAATACGTATTTTAAACATTAAATTCGAAAATAACAAAAATAGTGCCAAAGAATGGAACGCAGTACTATATAGATGACTGACAAGTGGGGAGCGGTCATCGTTGTACAATTTAGACCCGAGACCTTGAAATGAAGGCCGATCTTGACTTCTAGATCATTCTTTAAAGAGTTGTTAAACATTGTGTGTGTATGTGTGTTACCAGTATATTGCGACATTTTTATCAAATCTTAATCATGTCCAATTAATCTTAATAATTTGGACTAGATCTTCACTAAGCAAAATCCGTTCAACAATTTCAAAATGGCAGGCATTAAAACCTTAAAAACAACTTAACTTCACTATCTTAACAGTTTTTGAAAATCAATTTAATCAGCGTTAACACGAAATTAAAAAAGTGATTAAGCTGAACAGCTTCCATCGCGCTAGCGAGATAGCTGCCCGCCGCGAATATATGGACACAAATGGGAGGAACTGTCGAAATCGCAGGTTTTTTTAAAAATCATCACCAAACTTTCGTAATTCGTATAGCAGGGCCTAATTATCCCAGACGCTCTCACAACCAATAAAACCTTTGCCTCCCCCCCACAGCTTGTACAGCCGCCGGACTATGTGGTCGAGGTTGAATTAATACTAAATAACTTCGGGGTATAACCTAACCTAACGCTGTACAATCGCAAGCCTGCATTCCTCAGTTTTACCGACAGAATGCGCTATTTAACGACATTCCTCAGATATTAAGCGGGCTCGCGGGATGCCCAGGGTTGCCAACCATCACGATTTGAAGCGGTTCGTCCCGTACCACGGTAACTGACGCGTGATTCGGATCATTTCATCGAGAGCAATTATTAATAAAAAAAATATTTTTAATGAATTATTTTAATAAAAAAATTAATTACTTTTAAAAAATTATTTTTTAATAAAAAATAATGGTGAAAAACATTGTACTACCTTTTTCACTTTCAAATATTCCCTATACACGCACAATCATTCGAAAGGTAGCGAAAAAACAGGAAATATGACTAATTTCCCTAAAATCGGTTTATCAGACTTTGCTCAATTTTAGGTCGTCAAGAAGCGTAACTTGATTATGAGTACGGAATTTAAAATAAATTAAAACGAAAAAAGAACAAACATTTTTATTTGCGTTTTTGTGGTAGGCAAATTAATTCACACTTAAAATATGAAGTAACTTTTTGTTACCATATTTGGTCCGTCACGTGACTTCCTAAGATATTTTTTGATGTTGTGGAGCTTGGTGGTCCCTGGCACCGCGATCAAAGAATTGTTTGTAACTATGCGTCTTGGATTCTAGTTCAATACCCTTTATCTCCTGATTGCAAAAGCCTCACGATCATAGGTTATGTAGCCTGCAGTTACCCACACGGTTTCTCCGTGGTACATTCCTATCGTGTTCATGAGCACCATGGTTTTACGGAGTTGCCAGCCCCGTCACGCCCAAGGTTTCTCAGTCTGCGCTCACGTGAGCTGACACATTTACGTCTGATTTGAGATGTCTAACCCTATCTCCAGATCCATCTAGCGTCTCTACAGTCTGCTGTAGGGTTTCCTAGGCCCCCAGAGTTCTCTTGAGCTTTGAACAAATCGAACTCACACAAAGCAATCACACCCAGAGCCCCCTTAGTCACTTGACCTGCGATCACGTGACGAGTCTGTGATTATCCATGCCAGTGCGGCTTATGTCATACTAGTACATATGCCGAATTGCCGACCTGTAGGAAGGCCTATCAGTCGCAAATTGTATCATAATGAGTTGGCCTATCTGGTAGGAACTCCGGTAAACGAGATAGCTTATCGCCATATAGGTTCAATCAAGTAGCCTATAACAAACTTTGCGGTAGGCCTATAACAAACTTGGTTTACGGTAAAATCATGTTATAGTATTATTAAAAAAAAAAGAATGAATAAGGTCTATATTTATAACAAATTATATTAAGACATCTTGATATTACAAGCTATGTTAAGGTCACATAATTATGTAAGGGAATATATTTATTAGTTGGCCTACTTAAGAGTGTATAACTGAACCGACAAACCTAACACAACTTCAAAGTAGGCTACGAAGACTAAGTAAGACTACAAAGACTTAAGATGGCGGCACTGGAACTGTAACCGTTCCACCTAATCTGGAAACGCCGAAACTCGGTATTTTGCTTTCTAAATCCGTACCAATTGTGGACAAATCAACAGTCGGCATCTCTGTATGTACAGTGGTAGCCTACGTCAAAGTGTTTAGTGTAAGAATGTGTTGCACGCAACTGTCTCGCTGACGTGGTGAATACGAATTTCCAAAAATAATTTTCCTGACCTTACTTCGAGTTTTCTTGTTTTATTTTTCTTTGTGTAACATTTTTACATTTCAAATTAGAACACAGACTTGAGTTACGAGTCTTCACGTAACACGTTTTTCAGTGTCTTTTCTTGATTGCCTTCGAACCGTATCTCTGAGGACAAAATTGAATAAGAGCGTGTGGGTGTGTGCGCGCAATATTTTTGCATTATGTATTTAGCTGGTATGGGCACTTACACTATCCTCTAGGCCTACATACGAAAGTACTCGACACGTTACTCAAAGGATATTTGGACATTCTCAGACAAGCCAGCATTCACATCCATCACCGCCTACCCTCAACATACGAACAGCTCCACCCCAGCAAACAACCCCTATCTCCATTCTGGTAATATTTGTAAGGTAGACTATGATACAACAAAAATATTTACTCTATTTTTATAATCCGCCCTCTGAAAACAAGGGTCGCAACTCCCGCCCGTACAATACCAATGCTAATATTTCCTTTATTTCTGTTCTGGGGAATATTGCTTTAAAATACAATATCAACAAACCCCAGTTTGGGGAGGGGGTAGATTTGGAGATAAAGTTTCAGTGTTTGTTTTCTGCTAAAATAATATTATTCAAATTGTTTTATGAGGAATGTTTTTATGAGGTAGCCTATTAGAATGGCAGCTTCATTAAATATAAAATACTATGAAAAAGTTTCTTTTATAAAATTTGTAACACTTAAAGCTTTCGTCAAAGCAGCAAATGAATCTAATATGTTGCTGCATTGCCTAAAGACTTAAGGCAATCGTGCAAATAAATTGGCCTACTTAGATTAAATAAAAGAGACTAAAGGTTAAAAAGATACACAAACTATCACAAAACAACTATTTTCTTTAAATCGGGGGAAAACAAACCCAAAAACTAGTTCTTATCCCGCTCCCCCCTTGAATGCGCATATTTGGTCGATAACCTCTGAATCGCTAGCTTTAAAATTTTTGATTTATGATGCAAATAGCAACATATTTTTAGAGAATTTCCACTGGAATATTCCATATTGGCGCTGTCATCACGGTAAGACCTAGACCAGGAGAACCTTGAAATGAGACCGACCTTGAAATGAAATATATCACTATTTGTGTGTGTGTGTGTGTGCGCGCGCGCACTCACGTTCGTAATTTTAATCCGATTAAATTCAAACTTGGCACAAAAAACAATTTTGGTAATAGTTCGTTAACCAGTAAAATTCGTTCAAATTAGCGGCCATTTCAACTCTAAAAATTAGTTACTTTTTTATCTTAAATATTTTTGAAAATCTGATTTCACCATAGTGACCAGTCTTAAAAACTGCTTAAATTAGAGTTCGAATTTAAGAAGTCCATTGAAATTAAGATATTTACTTTGACAGTGGTCAGGGAAAAGGTTCGTATTTTCAATGCAATCCGAAAGTTTAGACGCTAATACTGTATGACGGTGAAATGAGAACTTCAAGAAAGTGAGATAAAAAAATTACTTTCAGAAATTAGTTTCCACGACGTGAGCGAGACCTGTGCGTGAAGTGTTCACTGTAAATGACAGTTATTGCATCACTACATCTGTGTGTTGCAAATGAGTCACCCGGCTGTCACGATAACCACACACTGCCTTTATACTTTCCGTACCAATTAAATTCAATATTTTTTACCATTCTAATCGAAACTGATAAATAAATTGTGTTTTTAGCGAAATTCCATTGTACTGACGCTGCCAACGTGTAACCTAGATCTGGGACCATGAAATTGCTACCGATCATTATCACTGAAACACGTTTTCAGAGGTCATTGATTGTTATGCTGACACTTCAGCTACGCTGTTTTATTCCGCGTTTACTTTTGGTTCGACTTATCAAATTATAGAGCTGCGATACACGTGCAAATATTGCAAATCTACTAACAACTGAGGTTCGACTTAACATTTGTTGTTACAAACTGTTGTGCATCACAATTTTTTGCAATATTTAATAAAACTGAGATTCGTGTTATCATTTATAATGCTGCAGCAATAGTTGTTACAAACGGTTACATATCACGGTTTTTTTTCGATATTTAATTCAACTGAGATTTGTGTTATCATTTACAATGCTGCAGCAATAGTTGTTACAAACGGTTACATATCACGGTTTTTTCGATATTTAATTCAACTGAGATTCGTGTTATCATTTACAATGCTGCAACACTAGTTGTTACAAACGGTTACATATCACGGTTTTTTCGATATTTAATTCAACTGAGATTCGTGTTATCATTTACAATGCTGCAGCACTAGTTGTTACAAACGGTTACATATCACGGTTTTTTCGATATTTATTCAACTGAGATTCGTGTTATCATTTACAATGCTGCAGCAATAGTTGTTACAAACGGTTACATATCACGGTTTTTTTTCGATATTTAATTCAACTGAGATTCGTGTTGTCATTTACAATGCTGCAGCAATAGTTGTTACAAACGGTTACATATCACGGTTTTTTCGATATTTAATTCAACTGAGATTCGTGTTATCATTTACAATGCTGCAGCAATAGTTGTTACAAACGGTTACATATCACGGTTTTTTCGATATTTAATTCAACTGAGATTCGTGTTATCATTTACAATGCTGCAACACTAGTTGTTACAAACGGTTACATATCACTGTTTTTTCGATATTTAATTCAACTGAGATTCGTGTTATCATTTACAATGCTGCAGCACCAGTTGTTACAAACGGTTACATATCACGGTTTTTTCGATATTTAATTCAACTGAGATTCGTATTATCATTTACAATGCTGCAGCACTAGTTGTTACAAACGGTTACATATCACGGTTTTTTCGATATTTAATTCAACTGAGATTCGTGTTATCATTTTACAATGCTGCAGCACTAGTTATTACAAACGGTTACATATCACGGTTTTTTCGATATTTAATTCAACTGAGATTCGTGTTATCATTTACAATGCTGCAGCACTAGTTGTTACAAACGGTTCCATATCATGGTTTTTTCAATATTTAATTCAACTGAGATTCGTGTTATCATTTACAATGCTGCAGCACTAGTTGTTACAAACGGTTACATATCACGGTTTTTTTTCGATATTTAATTCAACTGAGATTTTTGTTATCATTTACAATGCTGCAGCACTAGTTGTTACAAACGGTTCCATATCATGGTTTTTTCAATATTTAATTCAACTGAGATTCGTGTTATCATTTACAATGCTGCAGCAATAGTTGTTACAAACGGTTACATATCACGGTTTTTTCGATATTTAATTCAACTGAGATTCGTGTTATCATTTAAAATGCTGCAGCAATAGTTTTTACAAACGGTTCCATATCACGGTTTTTTCAACATTTAATTCAACTGAGATTCTTGTTATCATTTACAACGCTGCAACACTAGTTGTTACAAACGGTTACATATCACGGTTTTTTTCGATATTTAATTCAACTGAGATTCGTGTTATCATTTACAATGCTGCAGCACTAGTTGTTACAAACGGTTACATATCACGGTTTTTTCAATATTTAATTCAACTGAGATTCATGTTATCATTTACAATGCTGCAGCACTAGTTGTTACAAACGGTTACATATCACGGTTTTTTCAATATTTAATTCAACTGAGATTCGTGTTATAATTTACAATGCTGCAGCACTAGTTGTTACAAACGGTTCCATATCACGGTTTTTTCAATATTTAATTCAACTGAGTTTCGTGTTATCATTTACAATGCTGCAGCACTAGTTATTACAAACGGTTACATATCACGGTTTTTTCGATATTTAATTCAACTGAGAATTGTGTTTTCATTTACAATGCTGCAGCACTAGTTGTTACAAACGGTTCCATATCATGGTTTTTTCAATATTTAATTCAACTGAGATTCGTGTTATCATTTACAATGCTGCAGCACTAGTTGTTACAAACGGTTACATATCACGGTTTTTTCAATATTTAATTCAACTGAGATTCGTGTTATAATTTACAATGCTGCAGCACTAGTTGTTACAAACGGTTCCATATCACGGTTTTTTCAATATTTAATTCAACTGAGTTTCGTGTTATCATTTACAATGCTGCAGCACTAGTTATTACAAACGGTTACATATCACGGTTTTTTCGATATTTAATTCAACTGAGATTCGTGTTATCATTTACAATGCTGCAGCACTAGTTGTTACAAACGGTTACATATCACGGTTTTTTCAATATTTAATTCAACTGAGATTCGTGTTATAATTTACAATGCTGCAGCACTAGTTGTTACAAACGGTTACATATCACGGTTTTTTCGATATTTAATTCAACTGAGATTCGTGTTATCATTTACAATGCTGCAGCACTAGTTGTTACAAACGGTTCCATATCACGGTTTTTTCGATATTTAATTCAACTGAGGTTAGTCTTATCAAGCTAAAGAATAAATCTTGCAATATAATTAAGGTTCGGCTTATATTAGATTAGGTTCAGTTATAGTTCAGCGCTGACATAAACGAACAATTCCGCTTCGCAAAGTCTCAGCTGTAAATGTAACACTAAATGGTCAACGTTCACTGAACATAGTGTATTGCGGTTAAGGGGCGAATCAGTACCGCAAAGCCCAATACCGTCTCAATCAACTTCGATAAGCAATAATAATGAATATTATTGTTATTACAGCGACCGCAGCGCGCCCCGTGTGGTTTAATGGTACTGATTACGAGGGGAGAGGGAAATAAAATTATTGGTCGACCCTTTTAACGATTACCAGAGTAACGTGAACAACCATTTCTGATTGGATGAATGTTGATAACGATCTGGAACTATGTTACGGCGGTCAGGGATTTGTTTAAAGTTATGCATGAATATACTGCAGAGTGACGGTTGGTTTAATATAAAATTCATTATAGTTGGTAAGCGAACGATCAATCAGTTTTATGGTTTAATCTTAAATTTTTCGCAAAATGAAATAAGACGTACGATCTTAACAAAAATGTGCTGAAACCACGGATTATGGATCTACAAGCATACAGACTATATAATTAACAGTAGCACTCCATCTTATATCTTGAATTTTCTTCCACAATCCGCAGGAGGATGCAGACTAGCTGCACCTATTAAGAGGATTTAGACGTCCCTCGCGGTACCCGAGTCTAACACACACTTACACTTACAACACCACACTTACGACTACAACACTTTACACTCACACTTACATTATGGAGGCGATAATAGCCTTTATGTGCTTTTCGCCTTAAAATAACAACACCAAAAATCCACAATCCATCACTTACTGAACCATTAATCAAGGGCGTCTCGTAAACGTTTTGGACTGCTGTTTTCGGGAGTCAGAGTTCCAAACTAAGCCTGGTTATTGATTTTTTTCCCTGCTCAGTAAGCAGGACTGGCCTCCTGATGTTCTGGGTCGACCCAACACTGCCAGTGTTTTTGAACTGGAAGTACCAACGTCAGATAATTTTTTATCGAGGTTTCATATCCATACCCCAGAACTGCTTTAACACAATTACTTTTACCACAAGACGCACTGGTTTTACTGCTGAACAGTCGTCATTGTTACGAGCTACTCACTGGTGACTTGAGGCGAGCCTGTGAGCACTCAGCAGTGAGCAGTTGTGATTGCTCTTCAACTACCCAGCTCGGTGTTGTCTGCTCTTTGTTTTACAAAGAAATTTACGGGCGCAAAGTAATACTGAAAATTACGTGAAATAAAAGTTAGCCTATTATTGATGTTTATCAGGCCCAATTATTAACATATTATTTTATTGTAACTGATAATTAAGGCTTAATTGTTTTATTTATTATTATTATTATTTATTAAATGCATGAGAAGCGTATTTATACTTCTGATCATAGTTTCAGTGCTGCACTAATTACTAAAAAAAACATACAATTATTATTTATATTTCTTATTTTGCGGATTCGAAGGTTTATATTTGTTAAATTGCACTATTTATTTTTGCTTCACATGAACTTCTGTGAAAACAGCTGACGGTTTTTTCTTGTTATAAAAACAGTTATTTTAAACAAAGTCATTTCTAGTCAATTTATTTTTTTTTCTGTCGATACAGAATTATTATGGTAGGTACGGTAACTTATAGTTTTATATACATTTGTGCACAATAATAAGTTGTCTGCTCTTGTTTTACTGAGCTGATAATATATCTCTATTTTCATTTTAACATTTTTTTTAATAGTAAATATTTTTCATTAAAAATTTACTAGCGTAATAAACAGCACTGAGCAGTAAGCAGTTAGCGCAAGGCAGCACGTTGTCTTATTAGTAAACTGTGATTAAATCACTGCTACTGTTCAGCATTCACTGCTAACACACTTGCCATTGCTCCGACCTGCACAGGTCATAAGGTGACGTAGGCCTATAGTTTCAGCTATGGCTCACCGCTACTGGCGAGTTCTCAACCGAGTTTACAGTTCAGATTTATAATAAAGGATGGTACTTCATATCCTGAACTGTTACCAATCTGTCCGTACTACCCTTCCCTTGATTAGTAGACTTGGCAACACTGTTCGACGTGTTACTTAAGTGCAAAACTTGGCCGATCTGTGACCTACTACGGAAGTGAGCTTTTTGCATGTATTCACTGTTCCGTGACATCTCGTTGTACTGACACTTTATACGAGCATGCTGAGTCGGTAATTTTTTTGAAATAGAAAAAAACTTATTCGTTGATCCAGTACTTCAAACTTAATGGGTTCACTCCGAATAATGTTCACAAGGCGTCTTTCTTGGTTTCAACAAAATGTTTCCAACATCACGAGCTAACGAAATACGCGTTATAAGCCCGCCAACACAGCGTAATATAACTCGATAAACTTCAACCCTTACGAAATATTCGTAAAGGGTTGTTTTAAATCGATATTTACCACCCTTTTCCGCTGCCGTCAACACGTACAGATAATTGCACCCTTCGAGTCTTGCAAGCCGCCCATACACGCGTCCACCGATAAAACCTATAAATAAGGGCGCGGGATTGATGCTTCCCGGAGTGTGACGGCTCATACGCCAAGCCGGATACATTAATATCGTGCTCAGCACGTCCTGGTGGCGGAATCCGTAATTAATTGTTAAACACTCAGCTGACTGTTGGATTCAAATTACGTGACCTACTGAAGACGAACGACAAAATATCAGAATAAACCAGCAACAGAGAAACTTATACTATCTCCCTGTAAAAGTGTTGAGTAAAAACTTTACTTTTATAAAAATATCATATTTTTAAACGTGTTCCGTTTAAAATTATTTCTTTTACCTGTTCGTGTATCAGCCAAAAAACAAAAAACGATATGTTCGATATCAGCAGACTTAGCTCAAAAACTTGCTCAGTGTGTGAGGCCTTAAGTAGATAAGCAAAGAATATGGAGAGGGGGTGTTCTAACCTAAACCTAAAAAAAAAAATCGTGTGAAAGGTGCAGACAATCTCTTTATTTCGTTAAAATCAGTTTACCAAATCGTACGCCACATTTCTAGATATGAAGCTCGAATGTACTAGGACCGGCGTGTCCAGTCTGTTTTGCGTCACACAAAACAGTTGTAGATTCGAGACAGGAGTTATTGCTGTAAGCTTTCCCTTGCTCAACAGCCATACCTCGTCCAGCAAAAAACTTCAGTGTCTAAAATTTTTAAAAAGACCGAGAAAAAACACCCACCAGCTGTCAGATTATTATTTAGATTTGCTAAGAACAGCAACACGTAAATGGTTTTATTTATCATATTTCAAAAACAATTGAACAAAAATAGTTACGGGGTTTTTTCCATCTCAGTTCCAGTCGTGCTCTGCTCGACCGCATTGCATCCAGTATGGCGAAAAAATTGCTAACCTATTTTTTTTCTAAAATGTTGCCCAATTACAATAAAAATATGTTCTATAAAAACATATTCATAACGCTAACGTAGACAAATAAGTTCTCAGTGACTATCCGTTTTTTAAAAAAATTTGTCGAGATGTTTTACAAATTATCGACAGCGACGACTGTTGTTTCTGCAAATATTTGATCGTCGTACAAGTGTACCAAATGCCTTACTAACAAAAGTGATGCTTAATCAGGGTCGCCAACATTGACACAGCTGTGACGAGGTGAGCTGGCTGAATACAGAAGTTCAATTCGGTTATTGTGTTGAAACAGTTGGCACTACTGGAAATATCTCACAGCCTATTAAGGCACGTTACGCAATTTTGAAGCATGCGTTGAAGAAAAAATAACGTAACATATTTTAATTCTGTCACTGTGTTTCGTTATCTCAATTTCAAGAAAAACTTTACACGAACTTTAACATCCTAGCCTACTTAACTATTAAAAGATATATGACTTTACACCTAAAAACACTTTCAAATCCAATTTCAACTTTTAAAAATTTGAATATTTTTTAATTATTGATGTATTTCGACACTTGCCATCATTTGTGAATGTAGAAACAATGCAAGACGTTTCTAGAGACTCAATTATCGTTGTCAAGCGCTTTTAGACTTATGTTCCAGTTCCGTGCTCACACAATGCCAGGTGGCGGCTCTGTGCGGAACATTTCAATGATTTCAACGGCTGTAAATAAACTGTGAAAATTCACAAAAATCAGAAAACCGTGAAGAACTGTCAAAAGTAGGTCTTAGGAGGCGCATGTCTAACCCATGGAACCCACAAGCAGCGAATTGACGGGACGGACCTACCCACGAGACGAGACGGGAAGGCAAAATCGCAACTGAGAAGAGAGGAGGTAGTAAACCTAGAAGCAGAAGACCTTGAGGGTGAGAAAAACACAATACTTATAGGGCTGGCAGTGCGTAGGAGGCAGAGGGACCCTGAGGACATCCAGTAGAATGACTGTCAGTGGGCTACTAAACCTCGTTTAAAGTACCAAAGTACCAGTCTTACAGACCCTCTGATCCTGGCTTGATCTACACTCTTATACACACAAACGGTAGCAATTATCCGAATAAATAATAATAAGAAGAAGAAGAAGAATTTTCCATCATTAAATAATAATACTTTTAAAAATCGAATTTAATTCATAACAATTTTGTAAATAGTATTTATCCTAATAGTTAGGCCTAATAGCATACAGCG
This sequence comes from Callitettix versicolor, assembly GCA_022606455.1. NCBI lineage: Eukaryota > Metazoa > Arthropoda > Insecta > Hemiptera > Cercopidae > Callitettix > Callitettix versicolor. Next base: position 37,891,103 of record CM040190.1, on the reverse strand, counting down.
ACGTCTAAGGGATGTAGATATGAAAAAGCCTATGAATAGTTGCATTAATAGGCTACAATCTAGAAAGGGAAGACACGTTCTGTTCATTTATTACCAGGTGACTGATCTTATTACACAGAGAGCGAGAAAGCTTTATTAAATCTGGGACTGGTACTTTGGGTGCTAATAGGCTACAATTAGTTGGTTTACATTTCCGTTTAGTTAATTTACGAATTGTGAGCTTTGTGTGGGGTTGCGCACCATGTCGGCTATATTGCATCTATTCCCTATAGGCCCTACTACTAATGTTAATTAATTATACAGATTATCTCATTATTTTGTTAAAATAAAATTACATTTTATATCTCGTTTTAAAGATCTTGTATGTGGGAATGGGGTATGATTTTACATTGAAAATAGTTGTTGATGTTTATTTGTTATATATATATATATATATATATATATATATATATATATATATATGTGTGTGTGTGTGTGTGTGTGTGTGTGTGTGTGTGTGTGTGTGTGCGCGCGCGCAGAGAGAGAGATGACCACATTACTACTTTAAGTTTTCATTGCCCCCTTAATTTCAACGTTTTTTTAGGTCATAAAAATTTCGAAAAAATTATAGGAAACCTAATTTGAAAAAGAATGTGTTTTTAGGATTGCAATTTGCACAAAAATCAGTTTTGGTAATACCTTGGACAAGTTCGTTAACGAGCGAAATTCGTTTAACAGTTTCAAAAATCGTACATTTTTAATAAATCTTTATAAAGTTCACAACTTTTTTATCTTAATTTTTTTTAATGATTTCACCATCATAATCAGCTGCATAAAGTAGTACTTCAAATTATCAGAAAAACAGCTGAACTCAAGAAATTTTATTTGACGGCGGTCAAGGTTCATTTTTGTGCTTTCAATGTAATCAGAAAGTTTAAAATGCTAATATATTTTTTAAATGGTGAAATCAAAGTTTCGAAAATAGGGTAGCGTCAGCGAGCCATATGCACGTCGCGTTTATATATTTTTCAAAGTGTGCAAGGTTTGGTTTCTTAGTTACACGCTCGGCGGAGCCCTCCCTCGTAAATCCCATACATTTGAAATTCACGGTCGATAAAGTAGCCAACCAAAACTGAGTAAAGATATTACAGTGGGCTGAGAGTGGGTGGGACTAGACCGCATAGTGGTTGCGGCCAGTGGCTGGGAAACCACTTTAACTGAAACCACGACTGTAATTAGTAACCTATACTTGGCCAAACACTGGTAAGTAGCGGGATCCCTCTATACACCGCCCGGGGCACAGAAACTTGTTAACCACTTTGGCCGCTGTAGTCGTGTAATGTACGGAAATACGTCAATCAGTCTGACCACTGTAGTTGTAGTTATAGTAAGTAACTTATTGAATCGCTCTAGTGTATAACATTAACAACTTGTGTCACCAGGCCGTCACTATAGCTTTCTTTATTGTTAAACTGCGCGATCCCACCGTACCTCTAGTTCATACTAAGGCTAAATCTAAAGTGTAAAGCTACCCGTGCTGATGGAGTGAATGACGCCCCAGTATACCTTAGCCTTACCCATGCGTGCAGAGTTCTGTGTGGGCGGGTCTCATTTCCTTAGCTACTCGTGAGAACAATACGAGGAAGAATGAGCGGGATCTCATCGTACAACAAAAAAACTGACCAAATGGAGCAGAACCTCCGCAACAAGGGTCAAAAGAAACAAAAATTGAAAATGAATTAGTAGAGTAAACATGTCAATAAATAACGAACTGGAAAAACTCAAGTTAGAAGTGGGGGAGCTACCCACCTTGAATCCTCTTCAAAACCTAGACTTTATGAAGACACTAGGACTGGCGAAGGCGCTGTAACTGAGCATCTCAGGAATAAAGAAAAGGGGCACAACAGGATCTACAAATGTCGCAGTGCAATAGAAGCCCTACAAATTCATTCGTTCATTCCCCTTTTTTTTACCCCGTTATTAGAAGCTGAATAAAATACTGTCTTATTGAGCCTGTACATTACAAAATGAAGCTATCAGAGCGCGGCGTGACATGTGACCCTGGCATAAAGTATGTGTGCTTACCTGTTTGTGCATCTCTACGTTGAGCCCATAAGACATTTCATAATACTGAAACAAAACAAAAAATTTAATGCAGCTTTTTGTAAAACAATTTTAATAAATTACATTTACATTAAGCATTTTTGTTTTAAAGTTTTTTTTTTGGAGGATTTAAAGTCAGAAATGAGCCACTGGAGCCGTCTTCGTGGTAACCTTGAAATGAGCATTGATCCTCATCTTTGAAACAATGTTTGTATAAACTTTTGAAATTTTAATTTGATTTTTTCGAAGTAATTTTGTTCACTGCAAAGTGTGTTTGGTTAAGTTTTCTGGAGGCTCCATTGCAGTGTGTATACAACATTTTCTCCTACTTCAACTAACAGAATAACATGCTTTACATACAATTAACCCTGATTATATTGAAACGCACCACTTACTCCACTAATGCTAGCACATGCTTTTAAACCCTGCAAACACGCATGCACTATTTGTAACACCTAACGTTGTTTTTAGGATCCTCTAAAAGAAAATCGAGTTTTCAGCCCCCTTCTTATTTCGACATGTTTGTATTTATGGGCCTTAATAAAACCGTGCTTTAAAAAAATCACATCTTTAGATGGTTCTTTAGTGGGTAAAAGAATGCTTGGACATCACAAAATCGCGTCGTGGCAGTTCACATGATAATAACAGTTTCGAATGTATATCCCTTGTGACCCATCCGACGTTATGCAACATAATTTTGTCAGTGATCGTTATTCAAATTCGATTATCTTTCTTTTATTTTGTATCATACTAAACTTCTAAACTTCTATCTGCATGCGTGTAGCTTACATTAATGGATTTATTCGAAAAGAAACGTTATCAATAGTTTTCAATTTTCTGAAATTCCTTAGTTGTGCCCGAAAGTGTACAAAAAAGTCGAAATTTTAATTTAAAACATACAAGGATTACAGCGGTTTTAACAAGATGTTCCTTAATTAATAAAAATGTAATTGTATGTTTTAATCAGTTACAGGAAAACTTATATAATTGCATCATCTAAGGTTCCGGTTTCCTTACCGCGTGAACGTAGCGTTAAAAAATGTTAAAAATCTTCCCGCGAAGGTTAGCGGAAGTAATGACGACTAATTAGGTTCGAAACTAGCGTTGTGCAACGTTATTTCCCAATGCTGCCAACTCTGCAGTTATGATTATAGTTTTTCACGTAATTGTATTGTGTTCTTTTATTGTTCGTTTATAGCTCTTAATAGGGGATTGTAGTCTGGGCGACGAAACTATACACTATAGACTGCACGATTACCACGCAAGCACTCCAATGTTGCCAACTTTGCAGTTCTAAAAATATACATTTTTAACCTCTCAAGAAGTGATCGGCGCTTTTATCGGCCTTTCATCTGTATACAAATATGCCTCGATGTACAAAATATTGAGTACAAATATGCCTACAAGTACTAAATATTGAGTACAAATACGCGTAGAAGTACTAAATATTGAGTACAAATATGCCAACAAGTACTAAATATTGAGTACAAATATGCGTAGAAGTACTAAATACTGAGTACAAATATGCCTACAAGTACTAAGTACTAACTAAATATATTGCCAACAAGTACTAAATATTGAGTACAAATATTGAGTACAAATATATAGAAGTGCTAAATATTGAGTACAAATATACTCACAAGTACTAAATATTGAAGTACTAAATACTGAGTACAAATATTGAGTACAAATATGCGTAGAAGTACTAAATACTGAGTACAAATATGCCTACAAGTACTAAATATTGAGTACAAATATACGCAGAAGTGCTAAATATTGAGTACAAATATGCCTACAAGTACTAAATACTGAGTACAAATATGCGTAGAAGTACTAAATCCTGAGTACAAATATGCGTAGAAGTACTAAATACTGAGTACAAATATGTGTAGAAGTACTAAATATTGAGTATAAATATGCGTAGAAGTACTAAATATTGAGTACCAACATGTCTAAAAGTATTAATATTCAGGATTTCTTGCATGATGTCACACGGTGAAAACACCTACGAGGTTGAAACGTTCACCGAACCATGTTCCATAACCCTCTTTTTCTAATTTCTGTAAAATACTCCTTCCAAATCTCTCTCATTTCCATGCTACTCATATATTCTTTCTCCGTCTCGTCCGAGCGGTCCTTATCCTGTTCTTATCTCTCGTCTCGTGTGTAAAACTGTATCTTTCTCCCTCTGCCGTGTACAACACTGTATCTCCGTCTCACTCTGTTACGCGTACACCCGTATTTCTCTGTCCTTGTCCGGCACAATGGATAATGGTGGTGTTGCGGGCGCTATTATCCATTTAATGACAGGAGGCGAAACAAAATTACAGGCTAACGTGATTGGGAGGCCTTTTTACATTTACGGCTGGGCTGTTTTACACTTGCAGAAATAATGTAAACACTGCGGTAGGCTACTGTTTTGGATATAAGTTTCGAGCGCTTTTGCACTTAAATCTATGTGACTGTTGACATTTTGGAATGGAACAAATATTGACCGTTTTCATTTTTTAAACTAGACTAATAAAAACACTTACTTTTTTGTAAAAAAACTGTCTGGTGCTTTTGTCTGGTACTTATATAAAATTATTGTTTTGTGTATTCTTATAAAACAAACTTTACGAAATTGTGTGCGCGCGCGCGCACGTGTACGCGTGTGCTTACTTGCGTGCGTGAGGGCGGGCGTGTTTTTTGTTGAATTTCTGTTACATTTGATTCAAACTTAGCAAAAAATGGATTTAATAATAGCTAGTACAAGTTTATCACACATTGTAAAGCAACAGACTCAAAATGGCAGGCAACACAAATCTTTTAAAAAATCATAACTTTCTTTATCTTAAGACGTTTTTGAACATCTACTCTAATTACACCACTAGTAACTGTTAAAATCTCCATAAATTACAGAATGTATACAAATGTTAACACTAATACAAGCTTGTGGTAGTGCTAACAGTGGCTCTACCATGGCTGCTCCAAGTACTCATTTTTTTAATGACATTTTTTTAACGTAACAAATCAAAAATTGATGACTCAAATGATAATGGAAGTGTCAAAACTCATTTATGCAAAGTACTCTATTAGCGAATTTTTATTGGAACTTGAAATGAGTGCGTGCGTGCGTGCATCATAACACTCACGTTCACAATTTTAGTCCGATTTTATTCAAACCTCGAACAAAAATTATTTCTGGTAGACTAATAGTTTGGACGAGGGCGTTAACAAGTAAAAGTCGTTCGTTTGAAAATGGCGGGAATTTCAAATCTTTAAAAATGCATAACTTTATTGTCTTAAATACTTCTGAAAACACATCTTTACCTTTAGTAATCGGCGCTGAAAAGTGCATAAATTAGCGTTTTGAATTTTCAAAATCCATTGAAATTAGAAAATTTACTTTGACGGCGGTCAGGATTCATTTTCGCTGTTACGACGGTGAAATCACAAAAAATATTTTTGGAAATTCGCTGTTGACGAAAGAGCTGCGTGCGGTGATTATTTCTTGAAGGACTTGAACAAACAATAAAATTATAGAAATACAGCCACTATTATTAAAAGTGTGTTCCATATCAGAGGCTAAAGTACAAGTAATTGCACTATCTGCCGCTATGAACGCTACAAACTGTAAGGACTTTGAGAAAATAGACTGTAGTATTGTGTATTTAACTGTAGTTGAACACTTTGCCGCAAGATGCCATCAGTAGCGAGCGCTCACATCTCTCATAACGGTTATCCTTAAATTACGTATACATTCCATGATAAGGTGAGCCTGAAAGTACGAGACACTTTGTACAAATGAAGCAGCCACTAAGCACGCGACTAATTAATATTCTATTCTGTGTTTGCGTTACGTAGGCGTCGACACACGCAAAGATAACAGCTGATTTCTCAATGGTGGACGATTGTGTGTAAATTATTGTTTGTGAATTAGTAACGCGCACGCAACGATGTGTACAAACTGCGTGAGGATATTACAGAGGCGGAAGGGATGTGTGTCCCTAACAAGAGCAGTGTCAAGGGACAATCTGAAATCACCGCTTCATTTTATCAACGTTATCTCAGTGTGTGTGTGTGTGTGTGTGTGTGTGTTGTGGTGTGGTGTGTGGTGTGCTCGCGTGGTTTAAGCGCGTGTGTTGTGTTGTGGTGTGTGGGTGTGGGTGTGGGTGTGTATTGTGGTGTGTGGTATGTGGTGTGTGTGTTGTGGTGTTTGTATTTGTTGTGTGTTCGCGTGTGGTGTGGTGTGGTGTGGTGGTGTGGTGTGGTGTGGTGTGGTGTGGTGTGGTGTGGTGTTTGTATTTGTTGTGTGTTCGCGTGTGGTGTGGTGTGGTGTGGTGTGGTGTGGTGTGGTGTGTGTGTGGTGTGTGTGTGTGTGTGGTGTGTGTGTGTGTGTGTGTTGTGTTTGTGATGTGGTATGTTGTGTGGTGTGTTGTGGTGTGTTGTGGTGTGTGTGTGTGGTGTGTGTGTTTGGTGTGGTGTGGTGTGGTGTGGTGTGGTGTGGTGTGGTGTGTATGTGGTGTGGTGTGGTATGTGTGGTGTGGAGTGTTGTGGTGTGTGCGAGTGTGGTCTACGGCTGAAGACAATTACCAAGAACTGAACCGCACAGATGCTAATTAACGTAACTCAACATGGCGGTCGACTCACTCGTGATGACTGACAAGTTGGCTACGTGTGATTTTCGTCTCAAAAACTAGGCAGGTTTTTTTCACAAACTGTGACAAACATTTCACTCTTCCGCTACTGGCTGTCGAGCCTATTTAAACGAGAGACAAATATTTTTACTCTTCCGGTACAGGCTGTCGGGCTATTTAAGCGTGAGACACAAACATTTTTACTCTTCCGCTACAGGCTGTTGGGCCTATTTAAGCATGAGACACAAACATTTTTACCCCCCCCCCGCTACTGGCTGTCGGGCCTATTTAAACGAGACACAAATATTTTTACTCTTCCGCTACAGGCTGTCGGGCTATTTAAGCGTGAGACACAAACATTTTTACTCTTCCGCTACAGGCTGTTGAGCCTATTTAAGCATGAGACACAAACATTTTTACCCCCCCCCCGCTACTGGCTGTCGGGCCTATTTAAACGAGACACAAATATTTTTACTCTTCCGCTACAGGCTGTCGGGCTATTTAAGCGTGAGACACAAACATTTTTACCCTCCCGCTACTGGCTGTCGGGCCTATTTAAACGAGAGACACAAATATTTTTACTCTTCCGTTACAGGCTGTCGGGCTATTTAAGCGTGAGACACAAACATTTTTACCCTCCCGCTACTGGCTGTCGGGCCTATTTAAACGAGAGACACAAATATTTTTACTCTTCCGCTACAGGCTGTCGGGCTATTTAAGCGTGAGACACAAACATTTTTACCCTCCCGCTACTGGCTGTCGGGCCTACTTAAACGAGAGAGACAAACATTTTTACCCTCCCGCTACTGGCTGTCGGGCCTATTTAAACGAGAGAGACAAACATTTTTACCCTCCCGCTACTGGCTGTCGGGCCTACTTAAACGAGAGACAAACATTTTTACCCTCCCGCTACTGGCTGTCGGGCCTACTTAAACGAGAGAGACAAACATTTTTACCCTCCCGCTACTGGCTGTCGGGCCTATTTAAACGAGAGACACAAACATTTTTACTCTTCCGCTACAGGCTGTCGGGCTATTTAAGCATGAGACACAAACATTTTTACCCTCCCGCTACTGGCTGTCGGGCCTATTTAAACGAGAGACACAAACATTTTTACTCTTCCGCTACAGGCTGTCGGGCTATTTAAGCATGAGACACAAACATTTTTACTCTTCCGCTACAGGCTGTCGGGCTATTTAAACGAGAGACACAAACATTTTTACTCTTCCGCTACAGGCTGTTGGGCCTATTTAAGCATGATATACGAAACTGTCTAGGAACAATTTTTTAATCATACATTTTATATAAATCCTGATTCCGCTAACATAACCAACAATAAAGACTTTCAAATCAAATTGAAAATTAAAAATTCTAACAGGCCTAAGGTAAACTTTAATGCAGTACAAAAATGGTATATACAGTATAAAAATGTTTCTTATATTCAAACTTGGCGTAAAAACAACTACTCTGTTTTGGTTGAAGTTACAAAATTAAATATTTCAGAACAAAATGTTTTTACAACTAGCTATAATATGAAGGATCGGAATTTTCGAGGTGGTTAGCGTCGGTCCTGCAGGTACTGCCGATAACTATGATTAGTCTAACTGGCATAAAATATGGACGTTAAAAACCAACAACTGAATATGATATTTTTTCAAAATTGTTCGACTTTGAAATCCAAATCGGCTTAACTCGTGTGTATGCCAAGATCGGTCAGCCAAGGCTGTGTTATTTGACGTTACACATTATTGTATTTGTTCACTCACAAATCACTTTGAAAATCTCATTTTCAAAGTTCTGTGTGTGTTTTGTGTAGGCCTATAACATACTAGTTGCTATCAGTGATATATTATTAATAAAGTTGAACAAATTCGAATTTTCGTCTCGACTCTATAAACCGATATATTGGTATATTTCACCACCAATCGTCTCGACACTATAAACCGATATATTGGTATATTTCACCAATCGTCTCGACACTATAAACCGATATATTGGTATATTTCACCAATCGCCTCGACACTATAAACCGATATATTGGTATTTCACCAAGCAAAATACGTAAATGTTTGAATCATTAATTTACTTACAAACCTAAACTGAACAAAGTAATTACATAAACGTATTTTCAAACTTTACCTTCATGGATTTATTAAATGCTTTATAAATAAAGAGTATGATTCTAAGACGGACAGATCGAAGAAAGAAGTCAGAATAATTAGCCATAATAATAATAACAGAATGGCCACAACTGAATAATTAAGAACCATAATAAGCCGCAAACGGGAAGGTGGGTAAGAGAATATTAAACAGAACAAAGAATGCATTTCGGAATATTATCAAGAAGAACGAGGTAAGTACGAAAACACAAGTGAAGTGGTAGTTCCAGATAGTCACCTATGTACATTTCAGACGATAGAAATGCACTTACGTAGTAGGTAAGGGACATCCGAAAGGAAAGACAGCTGAGATGGTACGAAGGTTGGTACCAAGAGGCTGAACAAGGATTGGAACTGGTGAGAAAGCGAATGAAGAAGTAGAAGAGGTTTGCTTTTATCGAAAAATAAAGCAAAGAGAAAGCGTCACTGCCAATATTGCTGCAAAATTCGTTTCTTATTCAAACCGTTTTCGGAAGTAAATACGATATATTTGTTAACACCAAGACCTTTATACTTGTATTATTTAATACTCAGGATTGTTGAAATTTATGTGTGAATGTAAGCGATTACAGACAACACGAACACGCTTTAAATGCACTCATTAAACCCCGCAGAACGGACAAGTTTAGTGAGAAGCTATTACCATAGTCGTGTACCGCGCATCGGGATCTGCGCAGACATAATGGTTCTGTAATTAGCCGTGACAACGCCAGTGTGCACTGGGAGCGAAACCTCTTGGCGTGACCTCGTGTTATTAACAGTTTCCTTGAGAAAGTTCCTGCCTATACACTGTTAGCAAGAAGATGCGTTATAACACCGCACAATGGTAACTATCCGTGACACCGTTAAAGTGTACTGAAACTGATCTCTTGAAGTGCTCTAGTGTTACTAACAATTTCTTTGAGAAATTTCCTTCCTATACACTGTTAGCAAGAAGATGCGTTATAACACCGCACAATGGTAACTATCCGTGACAACGTTAAAGTGTACTGAAACTGATCTCTTGAAGTGCTCTAGTGTTACTAACAATTTCTTTGAGAAATTTCCTGCCTATACACTGTTAGCAAGAAGATGCGTTATAACACCGCACAATGGTAACTATCCGTGACACCGTTAAAGTGTACTGAAACTGATCTCTTGACGTGCTCTAGTGTTACTAACAATTTCTTTGAGAAATTTCCTTCCTATACACTGTTAGCAAGAAGATGCGCTATAACACTGCGCAATGGTAACTATCCGTGACAACGTTAAAGTGTACTGAAACTGATCTCTTGATGTGATCTAGTGTTACAAACAATATCTTTGAGAAATTTCCTTCCTATACACTGTTAGCAAGAAGATGCGCTACAACACTGCGCAATGGTAACTATCCGTGACAACGTTAAAGTGTACTGAAACTGATCTCTTGACGTGATCTAGAGTTACTAACAATATCTTTGAGAAATTTCCTGCCTATACACTGTTAGCAAGAAGATGCGTTATAACACCGCACAATGGTAACTATCCGTGACACCGTTAAAGTGTACTGAAACTGATCTCTTGACGTGCTCTAGTGTTACTAACAATTTCTTTGAGAAATTTCCTTCCTATACACTGTTAGCAAGAAGATGCGCTATAACACTGCGCAATGGTAACTATCCGTGACAACGTTAAAGTATACTGAAACTGATCTCTTGACGTGATCTAGAGTTACTAACAATATCTTTGAGAAATTTCCTGCCTATACACTGTTAGCAAGAAGATGCGTTATAACACCGCACAATGGTAACTATCCGTGACAACGTTAAAGTGTACTGAAACTGATCTCTTGACGTGATCTAGTGTTACTAACAATATCTTTGAGAAATTTCCTTCCTATACACTGTTAGCAAGAAGATGCGTTATAACACCGCACAATGGTAACTATCCGTGACAACGTTAAAGTGTACTGAAACTGATCTCTTGACGTGATCTAGAGTTACTAACAATATCTTTGAGAAATTTCCTTCCTATACACTGTTAGCAAGAAGATGCGCTATAACACTGCGCAATGGTAACTATCCGTGACAACGTTAAAGTATACTGAAACTGATCTCTTGACGTGATCTAGAGTTACTAACAATATCTTTGAGAAATTTCCTTCCTATACACTGTTAGCAAGAAGATGCGCTATAACACTGCGCAATGGTAACTATCCGTGACAACGTTAAAGTATACTGAAACTGATCTCTTGACGTGATCTAGAGTTACTAACAATATCTTTGAGAAATTTCCTGCCTATACACTGTTAGCAAGAAGATGCGTTATAACACTGCGTAATGGTAACTATCCGTGACACCGTTAAAGTGTACTGAAACTGATCTCTTGACGTGATCTAGAGTTACTAACAATATCTTTGAGAAATTTCCTTCCTATACACTGTTAGCAAGAAGATGCGCTATAACACTGCGCAATGGTAACTATCCGTGACAACGTTAAAGTATACTGAAACTGATCTCTTGACGTGATCTAGAGTTACTAACAATATCTTTGAGAAATTTCCTGCCTATACACTGTTAGCAAGAAGATGCGCTATAACACTGCGTAATGGTAACTATCCGTGACAACGTTAAAGTGTACTGAAACTGATCTCTTGACGTGCTCTAGTGTTACTAACAATTTCTTTGAGAAATTTCCTTCCTATACACTGTTAGCAAGAAGATGCGCTACAACACTGCGCAATGGTAACTATCCGTGACAACGTTAAAGTGTACTGAAACTGATCTCTTGACGTGATCTAGAGTTACTAACAATATCTTTGAGAAATTTCCTGCCTATACACTGTTAGCAAGAAGATGCGTTATAACACCGCACAATGGTAACTATCCGTGACACCGTTAAAGTGTACTGAAACTGATCTCTTGACGTGCTCTAGTGTTACTAACAATTTCTTTGAGAAATTTCCTTCCTATACACTGTTAGCAAGAAGATGCGCTATAACACTGCGCAATGGTAACTATCCGTGACAACGTTAAAGTGTACTGAAACTGATCTCTTGACGTGATCTAGAGTTACTAACAATATCTTTGAGAAATTTCCTGCCTATACACTGTTAGCAAGAAGATGCGTTATAACACCGCACAATGGTAACTATCCGTGACACCGTTAAAGTGTACTGAAACTGATCTCTTGACGTGATCTAGAGTTACTAACAATAACTTTGAGAAATTTCCTGCCTATACACTGTTAGCAAGAAGATGCGTTATAACACCGCACAATGGTAACTATCCGTGACACCGTTAAAGTGTACTGAAACTGATCTCTTGACGTGCTCTAGTGTTACTAACAATTTCTTTGAGAAATTTCCTTCCTATACACTGTTAGCAAGAAGATGCGCTATAACACTGCGCAATGGTAACTATCCGTGACAACGTTAAAGTGTACTGAAACTGATCTCTTGACGTGATCTAGAGTTACTAACAATATCTTTGAGAAATTTCCTGCCTATACACTGTTAGCAAGAAGATGCGTTATAACACCGAACAATGGTAACTATCCGTGACACCGTTAAAGTGTACTGAAAGTGATCTCTTGACGTGATCTAGAGTTACTAACAATATCTTTGAGAAATTTCCTGCCTATACACTGTTAGCAAGAAGATGCGTTATAACACCGCGCAATGGTAACTATCCGTGACAACGTTAAAGTGTACTGAAACTGATCTCTTGACGTGATCTAGAGTTACTAACAATATCTTTGAGAAATTTCCTGCCTATACACTGTTAGCAAGAAGATACGCTATAACACTGCGCAATGGTAACTATCCGTGACAACGTTAAAGTGTACTGAAACTGATCTCTTGACGTGCTCTAGTGTTACTAACAATTTCTTTGAGAAATTTCCTTCCTATACACTGTTAGCAAGAAGATGCGCTATAACACTGCGCAATGGTAACTATCCGTGACAACGTTAAAGTGTACTGAAACTGATCTCTTGACGTGATCTAGAGTTACTAACAATATCTTTGAGAAATTTCTTGCCTATACACTGTTAGCAAGTAGATGCGTTATAACACCGCACAATGGTAACTATCCGTGACACCGTTAAAGTGTACTGAAACTGATCTCTTGACGTGATCTAGAGTTACTAACAATATCTTTGAGAAATTTCCTGCCTATACACTGTTAGCAAGAAGATGCGTTATAACACCGCACAATGGTAACTATCCGTGACAACGTTAAAGTGTACTGAAACTGATCTCTTAACGTGATCTAGAGTTACTAACAATATCTTTGAGAAATTTCCTGCCTATACACTGTTAGCAAGAAGATGCGCTATAACACTGCGCAATGGTAACTATCCGTGACAACGTTAAAGTGTACTGAAACTGATCTCTTGACGTGATCTAGTGTTACTAACAATATCTTTGAGAAATTTCCTTCCTATACACTGTTAGCAAGAAGATGCGCTACAACACTGCGCATTGGTAACTATCCGTGACACCGTTAAAGTGTACTGAAACTGATCTCTTGACGTGATCTAGTGTTACAAACAATTTCTTTGAGAAATTTCCTTCCTATACACTGTTAGCAAGAAGATGCGCTATAACACTGCGCAATGGTAATTATCCAATGACAACGTTAAGGTTAAGGTTAACTGGATGAACTTCCTTGAGAAAGTTACTGCCTAAACATCAAAAGAACACAATGGCTCGGTAATTATTATTCGCAAATGAAATTTTATCTTAATCTTTTTTAAATATCTGATTTCACCGAAGTAATCAGCTGCAAAATCTGCCTATTAAACGTAAATGCCGCGAGTGTTTGGTTCCGATCTACAGAAGACAGTTTTATTTTCAAATGAAAGTTAAATTTTCCGCTGAACCACAAAATACAAGTAAGTCAAGGATAAAAGTCCTGCAGCAGTTGTTGGCTATGTATTTACGTTTGCCATTGTCTCGTTTGTTTCCTCAGGAACTGGGCTTACATTGTGTTCTCAATCATAAGTTACAGTGCATCATTACAGTTTCATTTCCACAACTTTTGAAAACCACTTTAAACAAAGTTTTATACAAAATAGCCTATGAAAACACATCACCGAATCGGACACGAACTGTGTCAAAATTGCGAACGTAATACCAGCACTGGCTCGGAACGGACGGAAACAGAATCGAAAGAAGCAAAAATAAATCCAAAACGTTAAAGCTTTTATAAAAGGAAACACAAATGGAGCCTCTTACATGAAGTTAACGGACAACTGTATCAGCCAAACTATTGCAGAAATAGTGTTATGGCTACCACTAATTAAATATGAACTTAAAATTTAAAATTAAAATAATTGTTAAAGTCTAAATGTGCGGTAAGGATCTCGAGAGCGAGAGGACCCAATTCCGACCGGTGTTAGAGAGGACGGTCAACAATAAGTTGTTTACCTTTGACCAGCATGTTTCTCCATTATGGTACGCTTTGCTACCTATTGTTTACGTTTTTTTCTTTGTAACTTGTTTCTCTGATCACATGTAGGTATTAGTTTCTATTTTGGACCGCTCGGGGGCATCATCACTGAACATTCGTTTGTTCCATTTGCTAAAAGTAAGAGAGGCACTTACGAACTACAGGTTACTCTATTACGCTACTGTTTCCAAATGCTCAAATGATAGCAAACGAACGAATAAACAACACAAATAACAAGCTAAAAACCGTTTTAAATATTTCAAACCAACAGACCAAGAGTGCACAAATTAAAAAAGGTGGCGAATAAATTCTCTTACACTCTCTCGCGGATAATTAATTTTTCTGTTAATATGAAAGACTTCGTTATCCATTTTTTAAACGAGTTTAAACTTTAATTTTTCACTCCAAATTATTTTCAAAATAATCGTGTGCGCGTTTAAGTGAAAGTCATATTTTAAAAATACTGACGTAAAAACCGCAACATCTGTTTACATCACACTGACGACCACAAAACCATTGATATAACAAAGTACTCACAACACGTCCAAGCCAAATTGTAAACATACTAAGTGAATCCAATTAAACGTTTTGGCAAACTTCCGTCCGATCAAAAAGTGACCCACATATTTACAACGTGCTAGCTGCATTGGACCGATTTCAAAATATTCGGGCTGCCAGATGTTTCGCAGTTTGCCAAAAGTCGTTCACAAGAACCGCTTGCTTGTCTTAATACGCCTCGACTAAGAGTTTAATTTTGAGTTTTAATTTAGCGGCCATCATAGGTAAGACCCGGACTCGGGGAGAGACTTTAAAAGAGTGCCAATTACGAATTCTAGATAACTTTTTGAGGAGTTCTTAAAAAATTGTGTGCGTGTTTTATCAATCGTGTCCGATCTGATTCCAACTTGGCACAAATCGATCTTGCTAACAGCTTGGCCGAGTCCGTTACCAAGTCAAATCCAAGACTTCAAAATTGTAGCCTTTTTGAAAATCTGATTTTACCATCGTAACCAGCGTTAAAATCTACGCTTACATTAACTTCCACTGAAAATACGAAAACTGCAATGCTAATAAATAGTCTATTATACTCGTATCCTATGTGCCCACAGAAGTCACGTTTAGGCCAGCTTTAACCAAAATCGTCAAAATATTAGTTTCTTTTTCTCTAACCTCTAATTACATTGTCAATTCTTAAAACGTTTCTTGAAAAGGGGAAGACACAGAAACACTACACTGTTCTCTTAAGTAATCACAAAGCGTGAAGATCGGTTTTAATTTAAATAGGCCTATAAAACATCTGAGACAATGAATTGTAATACTTGTAACCCTTGCCTTATTAAAACAGTTATATCTGAATTTAAACAAACGCTCATGCGAGAACCTAATCCAAGTTACAAAGAGGCCTGGGTAAGTAGCGTGACGTGCGTAACTCGTTCTTTTAAATTATTTCCAATTCACATTCAACACCTTCACTGTGCAGGAACGTCTAGTCAGGACTGCCTCAAGGTACAGCGCCGTTTACGGCCATTAACTTCTTGTAAAGCCATAATTGCGTACGTCCATTACCATTATCCTTTAATGAACAAACCCACTCGCATTCACTTCTTCCGACTCATTACTTGTATTTTTACGGCCTGAATTCTTTCTGTTTTCAATTTAATTGTTTCGGTTTTACAGCTGTTTTTTACGAGTTACCGCACGGCGTTTCCTGTTCTTGCGTCTGCGCACAAACGGAAACAAAACGATAAATCAAAAATTACTTGAAGTAACTGGAAGCGGAGCGAACAAGAAACGGGTATAGAAAAACTAAAATTTCATTATTGGAAAAAACACGATAGTAAAATAGAAAGCGACTGCAGTAAATCTGTCTCGCTGACCAGAAGGAAGATTACATTATCTACATTACAATCAACATATGTCAGCAAAAATATATCATCAGCATTGGAAATAAGAAAACGAACCCTGATCGCCGTCACTCATTTCCTTATTTAAAGCGGAATTTGTAAATTCAAAACGCTAATTTACGCAGATTTTAACGCCGATTATGACAGTGATCCTTGCGCCACCATAAAACTCAAAGTATCGAAGTTACGAAACATATTTAACTACGCTTAAAAAGTGATTTAAAGGTAAGGATCCCGGATTTGTACCTTACCATAATGACTGCTCCAAGAGCTCATTTTCCCATGGAAAAGGTGAAAAACAATGAGCAATTTCACCTAAATCGGCATTAATTCGTTTTTCAAAAAGCGACGACAAACTACTGTAGGCTATCCACAAAATGTCCAGGTTTTCACTGCGATTATACATTCTCAGTAGGATAGATGTACTTCATAAATACAGTCGGGTACGGGCAGGTTCACAGTAATGTGATGTTAGTGAGACAGATAGGTCTTTGCTGCTTCTGACAACTAACTGTGTACACACTGTTAATATAATCACTACTGACACTCGAGATAACGTATCTCCAACTTATTACAACGTACAATATGTAAACATGCCAACAACATCAATTATCCCACACTTTGCTAATTGTCAATATAACAGCTGTTTTATATCCTAATTATAAAGTGAGGTTATCTAGCGTCTGACCTAATAAGAGCAGCTCTAAGCGCAGTACTGTTTTATAATTAACACTTGAATATAGACAAGCACTCGAATGTACCGAAAAACAACTGATATTAATTATGCGATACATTATATATTTATTTTAATGTATCCATAAGATTAACGGATCCAAAGACCGCAACTATTTTTATGCCCACAAATATAGAAGAAGAGTTCACTAATCCCCAGTTACTAATTTCGCAACCATGCCATTCAGGTAGAACAGCCGACAACTTTCACCTTAGCGCTAAGTTGTACTGTGAGTCCACTGTGCCCTGAAAAACTAAGAAATATGGTGAGTCCACTGTTCCTTGGAGAACTAAGGAATACTGCGAGACTACTGAGCCTTGGAGAGCTAAGGCATACTGTGAGACGACTGTGCCTTGGAGACCTTAAGAATATTGTGAAACCACTGTGCCTTAGAAACCTTAAGCATATTGTGAGACCACTGTGCCTTGGAGACCTAACGAATATTGTTAGTCCTCTGTGCCTTGGAGAGCTAAAGATTACTGTGAGTCCACTGTGCCTTCGAGAGCTAAAGAATATTGTGAGACCACTGTGCCTTGGAAACCTAAGGAATACTGTGAGTCCAATGTGCCTTGGAGAGTCAAAGATTACTATGAGTTCACTGTGTCTTCGAGAGATAAAGAATATTGAGAGATCACTGTGCCTTCGAGAACTAAGGAATATTGTAAGTCCACTGTGCCTTGGAGAGCTAAGGAATATTGTGAGACCACTTTGTCTTGGAGAGCTAAGGAATATTGTGAGACCACTTTGCCTTGGAGAGCTAAGGGTTATTGTGAGACCACTGTGCCTTGGAGAGCTGAAGATTACAATGAGTTCACTGTGTCTTCGAGAACTAAGGAATATTGTGAGTCCACTATGCCTTGGAGAGATAAGGAATATTGTGAGACCACTTTGCCTTGGAGAGCTAAGGGTTATTGTGAGACCACTGTGCCTTGGAGAGCTGAAGATTACTGTGAGTTCACTGTGCCTTGGAGAGCCAAATATTACTATGAGTTCACTGTGTCTTCGAGAGCTAAAGAATACTGTAAGATCACTGTGCCTTGGAGAGCTTAAGAATATTGTGAGACCACTGTGCCTTGGATAGGTAAGGAATACTGAGTCCAAGTGGAACAAGTTACCCAGGAAAATCCGTTAACAGTTTCAAAACGGCGGGCGTTTCAATTTGTATAAATTCATAATTTTGTTATTATTAACGTTTTTGAAAATTGATTTCACTATCGTAATCAGCGTTAAAACCTTCAAAAATTAGCATTTTAATTTCAAAATTGCGTTAAAATTACGAAAATTATTTTGATGGAGGTCAGGGTTATTTTTTTTGTTGAATATAATTTTTGAAGTTAAAAATGCTAATTATTATATTAGTGATAAAAATTATTATTATAATTATGATAAAAATGCCGATTATGATATTGAAATCGATTTTCAAATAACTGTAAGATAAAAGTGTTAGAAATTTCCTTACGTATCGTGCGCGATGTTTTGCGCCTAATGAGCTTTCTTCAACTCAAATAAAGAGTCGGACTCAATAACACTCAATGCGGTAATTTATACGAACGACAACTTTATTCTAATGGAACCAGAATTACCGACCGTTATCATTTAAGTTTCTTTCAACAACAAATAACAGTATATCACGTATTTTACAGCACTACCAACTTTACACAATAAAACAAGCCTGTCAAGATAGCGTGATCCGCGAGGCGACAAATATTTCGTGGTTGCGTAAACGAGACATGACGTCATTGTTGACTTTGTTATGTTCATTTCAGGCGTTGTTTGCGTTCAACCAAAAAATTGTTTGTTTTCGCGCATTCCTAAATATGGCAACAGAGAAACCGACGTGCCGAACCTGAAGCTGGAGACTAAGCACATGCGCATGCGATTAGGGTGAACAGTTCTGAATTTCGGAATAAATCGCGGCACGCAAATGTCTCGCTAAAATGAAAGGAGCGAATTTCAAAAAGTAATAGAATTTAATAAAATCACTAACACTGAAAAACGTTAATCGGTAATGTCGGAAATATGAAATAAGTATAATACGCATTCCAGGCGCCTTCTATAAATGAACTACGTATAGTTAATTCCGATAACACTCCAGTTTTTTTTGTCGGAAATGTGAAATAAGTATAATACGCATTCCAGGCGCCTTCTATAGATGAAAGACGTACAGTTAATTCCGATAAGACACTCCAGTTTTTTTTTTGTCGGAAATGTGAAATAAGTGTAATACGCATTCCAGGCGCCTTCTATAGATGAAAGACGTATAGTTAATTCCGATAAGACACTCCAGTTTTTTTTTTGTCGGAAATGTGAAATAAGTATAATACGCATTCCAGGCGCCTTCTATAGATGAAAGACGTATAGTTAATTCCGATAAGACACTCCAGTTTTTTTGTTGTCGGAAATGTGAAATAAGTATAATACGCATTCCAGGCGCCTTCTATAGATGAACGACGTATAGTTAGTTTCCGATAAGACACTCCAGTTTTTTTGTCGGAAATGTGAAATAAGTATAATACGCATTCCAGGCGCCTTCTATAGATGAAAGACGTACAGTTAATTCCGATAAGACACTCCAGTTGTTTTTGTCGGAAATGTGAAATAAGTATAATACGCATTCCAGGCGCCTTCTATAGATGAACGACGTATAGTTAGTTTCCGATAAGACACTCCAGTTTTTTTGTCGGAAATGTGAAATAAGTATAATACGCATTCCAGGCGCCTTCTATAGATGAAAGACGTACAGTTAATTCCGATAAGACACTCCAGTTGTTTTTTGTCGGAAATGTGAAATAAGTATAATACGCATTCCAGGCGCCTTCTATAGATGAAAGACGTACAGTTAATTCCGATAAGACACTCCAGTTTTTTTGTCGGAAATGTGAAATAAGTATAATACGCATTCCAGGCGCCTTCTATAGATGAAAGACGTACAGTTAATTCCGATAAGACACTCCAGTTGTTTTTTGTCGGAAATGTGAAATAAGTATAATACGCATTCCAGGCGCCTTCTATAGATGAACGACGTATAGTTAGTTTCCGATAAGACACTCCAGTTTTTTTGTCGGAAATGTGAAATAAGTATAATACGCATTCCAGGCGCCTTCTATAGATGAACGACGTATAGTTAGTTTCCGATAAGACACTCCAGTTTTTTTGTCGGAAATGTGAAATAAGTATAATACGCATTCCAGGCGCCTTCTATAGATGAACGACGTATAGTTAGTTTCCGATAAGACACTCCAGTTTTTTGTCGGAAATGTGAAATAAGTATAATACGCATTCCAGGCGCCTTCTATAGATGAAAGACGTACAGTTAATTCCGATAAGACACTCCAGTTGTTTTTTGTCGGAAATGTGAAATAAGTATAATACGCATTCCAGGCGCCTTCTATAGATGAACGACGTATAGTTAGTTTCCGATAAGACACTCCAGTTTTTTTGTCGGAAATGTGAAATAAGTATAATACGCATTCCAGGCGCCTTCTATAGATGAACGACGTATAGTTAGTTTCCGATAAGACACTCCAGTTTTTTTGTCGGAAATGTGAAATAAGTATAATACGCATTCCAGGCGCCTTCTATAGATGAACGACGTATAGTTAGTTTCCGATAAGACACTCCAGTTTTTTTGTTGTCGGAAATGTGAAATAAGTATAATACGCATTCCAGGCGCCTTCTATAGATGAACGACGTATAGTTAGTTTCCGATAAGACACTCCAGTTTTTTTGTCGGAAATGTGAAATAAGTATAATACGCATTCCAGGCGCCTTCTATAGATGAACGACGTATAGTTAGTTTCCGATAAGACACTCCAGTTTTTTTGTCGGAAATGTGAAATAAGTATAATACGCATTCCAGGCGCCTTCTATAGATGAACGACGTATAGTTAGTTTCCGATAAGACACTCCAGTTTTGTTGTCGGAAATGTGAAATAAGTATAATACGCATTCCAGGCGCCTTCTATAGATGAACGACGTATAGTTAGTTTCCGATAAGACACTCCAGTTTTTTTGTCGGAAATGTGAAATAAGTATAATACGCATTCCAGGCGCCTTCTATAGATGAACGACGTATAGTTAGTTTCCGATAAGACACTCCAGTTTTTTTGTTGTCGGAAATGTGAAATAAGTATAATACGCATTCCAGGCGCCTTCTATAGATGAACGACGTATAGTTAGTTTCCGATAAGACACTCCAGTTTTTTTGTTGTCGGAAATGTGAAATAAGTATAATACGCATTCCAGGCGCCTTCTATAGATGAACGACGTATAGTTAGTTTCCGATAAGACACTCCAGTTTTTTTGTCGGAAATGTGAAATAAGTATAATACGCATTCCAGGCGCCTTCTATAGATGAAAGACGTACAGTTAATTCCGATAAGACACTCCAGTTTTTTTTTTGTCGGAAATGTGAAATAAGTGTAATACGCATTCCAGGCGCCTTCTATAGATGAAAGACGTATAGTTAATTCCGATAAGACACTCCAGTTTTTTTTTTGTCGGAAATGTGAAATAAGTATAATACGCATTCCAGGCGCCTTCTATAGATGAAAGACGTACAGTTAATTCCGATAAGACACTCCAGTTGTTTTTTGTCGGAAATGTGAAATAAGTATAATACGCATTCCAGGCGCCTTCTATAGATGAAAGACGTATAGTTAATTCCGATAAGACACTCCAGTTTTTTTGTTGTCGGAAATGTGAAATAAGTATAATACGCATTCCAGGCGCCTTCTATAGATGAACGACGTATAGTTAGTTTCCGATAAGACACTCCAGTTTTTTTGTCGGAAATGTGAAATAAGTATAATACGCATTCCAGGCGCCTTCTATAGATGAAAGACGTACAGTTAATTCCGATAAGACACTCCAGTTGTTTTTTGTCGGAAATGTGAAATAAGTATAATACGCATTCCAGGCGCCTTCTATAGATGAACGACGTATAGTTAGTTTCCGATAAGACACTCCAGTTTTTTTGTTGTCGGAAATATTAAATATTTGTCAAAGCTGGGTGCTTGTGTTCTTTGTAATGTCGCCTTCGTATTTAAACATTGCGCTACTGATAAGCGATATCGCCCGCTCATTTGCCTTCGATGACGCCGTGTTTTTTAAAAAAAAAGGATAACGTCGAAGTTCAAAATCCAAATAAATATTTATAAAAGATTGGATTTTTCTGTTCGTATGATGTGACGCACTCGAAGAATTGCTTCAGCAGAAAATATTTTTGGTTTTTTAGGTAACAGTTGTTCGCTAAGAACGATCGGCTTCCATTATAGGCAACAGATTTCGAGAAAATTAGCCCAATCAGGTGATGGTATTGTTGGTATTGATCTCGGAGTCCTCGAAGCCAAATCTTGCCTCCAGCTGGCAAGAGCGTCATAATATTTTCCTCCGTATTTACACCAATTGTTTGTGAACTGTGTTCGATTTATTCAATTCGTGTTACAAGGCTAAAATCTGAGTAAAAACGACGATAAGCTAGTCGCATGTGTCTGTAGTTCGCCACATATTTTAATTACGAGATGACACTTAGTTCTTATTGAACCAAGCAATCAATGTGACGCGCAGCTGTCTCGCTGACGTAATGGAAACGAAGTTTCACAAGAAATTGTGGTTTCACCATCATTAACGACATCAAAACCTGCATATATCAGCATTTTAAAATGCATTGAAGATACAAAAACGAACCCTGACCACCGTCAAATTGTTTTTTATTTCCATCGAATTCTGAAAATTAAAATGCTAATTTACGCAATTTTAATGCTGACTGCGATAATGACATCAGATTTTTAAAAATATTTGTGAGACAACAAAGTTATGAATTTCTAAAGATTCGAAATGGCCGCCATTTGAGAATGTAGAACAACACATGCACGCAACAGGATGATCGCCACTCACTTCCAGATCCCGGTTTGGTTCTTACCACGATTACCACTCCAACAGCTCATATTCCAATTGAAATTCACTAAAAATAGCTTTGTAAGCTTTGTAAATGATTGTCTACGAGCACAATGCAAACGAGTATAGTGGCCAATTAAAAACTCCTGTAATATATACGAATAGGCCACAACATCTGATCCGAGCCGCTCCTTGCTCCTTCTGTTTACTCATCGAATCAATTACCTACTGCCAACGTTGGCAATCATAATTTACCCGCGTTAATCTAGATACGGTACAGGGATAACTTTAATGTGTATAATTTTACAAGGTTGGTACAATTGGATTAATGAAGGAGGCGGCGAACAGGTTGGCAACAAGTGGTTTAATTGCGGGTTAGCGGGCAACAGCTGTGGAGGGAAATGTCAGCTATAATTGCGGCAATTTTGCAATCAACGTGTTTGCGTTAGGTCGCACAAAAAATCGAAAACGCGTTGTAAATTATTGCTTTTATGGGAATTTTTATAACTTTTCCAGAAACAGGAATGTTGTGGTCAACTTCAACAGGGCAGTGTAGACTAAACGAAATAATTATCGCAACACTGACGTGTTGGAAGCGAATTTCCAAATATATATTTTTACCTTATCACTTTTTTTAAACTCTGACTAGTCATAATGAATAATAAAATCAATATACAGGCTCTATCGGCATTTTAAACTTTCAAATTAGGCTGAGTAGGATCACTAAAATACAATAATGAATCCTCACCGTTCTTGAAATGTCAACGGATTTTGAAATTCTAATTCTAAATTGTGCAAAATTAATGCTGATTATATTTAAGACAAAGAAGTTAGTAATTTTTAACGATTTAAATTTACCGCCATTTTGAAATTGTTTATCGAATTTTGAGGACTATCGGATCTTGTCTAAGTTATTCGGAGTAAAATCAAAAATATGATAGAGTGCTAACACACACAAACACAAATACCTTTAACTACCACTCAGAAAGTGATCGACGACAGGATCGCTGCTCATTTATTGTCAGGCCTATCGGTTATTGTTAGCAATTTACCTTCAGAAAATGAGCTATTAGAGCGAACATCACGATAAGACCAAGGTCCGAGATTTTTTGACTAATTTGCACGAACCAATTACGGAGGGCAATTTTCCCTGTCTACTTTACTATCAACATTTCACTTTTCATTTTTAAACACAGCCTCAAATTTCACAAGCAGAAACAAAGAAAGCTTTCCCTATTATAATGCACCGGAAACAGCTTTTTTTTAGTGTGTTCATAGACAAGAAAGTGAACACCGACAAGAAAGTGAACACCGACAAGAAAGTGAACACCGACAAGAAAATGCACCGTGCGCCGGCTAATTCAACAAGAACATGTTTAATCATTATTACAAGTTTGTTAATCTCAAATAAGATAAAAGGTTGTAGTGTCTACAATTTGTGTGTTTCTTTCGTCGTTCATCGTGCATCCTGACAACGAATATAATGATGCCGACATGCCACAAGATATTTTAAAATTCAAAATTAACGTTTTTCGAAAATACAACAGAGACAAGTGAAAGATTAGGCGTAGTCAGTTACTTAGATAAAACCTAAAAAATACATTGAGTCTACAGATGTTTTTCAATTACATAATCCGTGAAAAACATCCCCGATTCACCAAAATACTCTGCTGAGTGAAGGCTTAAAAATCAGAAACAATATTACTAAACATAAATTTTTCCGGCAGTGGCAGCTAAAGCGAGCAGCTGATGGGCTTAGCGATCCCACCGTACCTCTAGCTCATACTGCTCTTACTCATATACTCAAGATACGTACACGCGCACGCGCGCGCGCGTACACACACACACACACACACACACACACACACACACACACAACACACACTACACAGCTTGGCTAACTAAAATGTAAAGCGACTTGTATGCTGATGGAGTGTGACTGCTGTTTAGTCGGTTTTGAAGCTAACTCTGTTTCCCCCACCACACCTCCATAGTTATTATTTCCCGTTGCCTAGGTTACGGTTTTTAAACACAGTCGTTTCCAAAAATCCGTTACAATAGGCATAAACATTTAGAATTAAAATACGTAAACGCGTTCTTTAAACTGACTGAACTCCGCTTACGGTTGCCGTTCATCTTTAAACTGACCGAACTCCGCTTACGGTTGCCGTTCATCTTTAAACTAACTGAACTCCGCTTATGGTTGCCGTTCGTCTTTAAACTGACTGAACTCCGCTTACGGTTGCCGTTTCGTCTTTAAACTGACTGAACTCTGCTTACGGTTGCCGTTCGTCTTTAAACTGACTGAACTCCGCTTACGGTTGCCGTTCATCTTTAAACTGACCGAACTCCGCTTACGGTTGCCGTTCATCTTTAAACTGACCGAACTCCGGTTACGGTTGCCGTTCATCTTTAAACTGACCGAACTCCGCTTACGGTTGCCGTTCGTCTTTAAACTGACTGAACTCTGCTTACGGTTGCCGTTCGTCTTTAAACTGACCGAACTCCGCTTACGGTTGCCGTTCATCTTTAAACTGACCGAACTCCGGTTACGGTTGCCGTTCATCTTTAAACTGACCGAACTCCGCTTACGGTTGCCGTTCATCTTTAAACTGACTGAACTCCGCTTATGGTTGCCGTTCGTCTTTAAACTGACTGAACTCCGCTTACGGTTGCCGTTCGTCTTTAAACAGACTAAACTCCGGTTACGGTTGCCGTTCATCTTTAAACTGACCGAACTCCGCTTACGGTTGCCGTTCGTCTTTAAACTGACTGAACTCTGCTTACGGTTGCCGTTCGTCTTTAAACTGACCGAACTCCGCTTACGGTTGCCGTTCATCTTTAAACTGACCGAACTCCGGTTACGGTTGCCGTTCATCTTTAAACTGACCGAACTCCGCTTACGGTTGCCGTTCATCTTTAAACTGACTGAACTCCGCTTATGGTTGCCGTTCGTCTTTAAACTGACTGAACTCCGCTTACGGTTGCCGTTCGTCTTTAAACAGACTAAACTCTGCTTACGGTTGCCGTTCGTCTTTAAACTGACTGAACTCTGCTTACGGTTGCCGTTCGTCTTTAAACTGACTGAACTCTGCTTACGGTTGCCCTTTAAACTGACTGAACTCCGCTTACGGTGCCGTTCATCTTCATTCCGCTCGGCTCCTCTCAGCGCAACCGTCCGGCCTAACGAAGCAATTTGTCACACTGGTTCTTGTAACTCTGAGCTATCATGTTTCGACTCGTTCGGCTTTGTTAACCCATTCCTTTGCTGCAAATAGGAACACTCCATTTCGTACGTTTCTATTGGCACTAACTGCAGATCCCACTTTCCACAAGCATTCGTGTTGTTAAGAGTTTTTATAAAATCGCACATCAATTCATTTAACAATTATGTGCCGTATAACTTGCACTCCTGGAATGTAAACTCCCTCCAATTTCACGTTACGCCGCTGCGGGATCGCTTAGTGTGCGTGTGTGGGCCCCGGTCAGCCTCAAGGTCATGGGTTACAGATTTGCAGCACGTACTAGAATGATAACCCTTATGAGAGATGTGTGAGCACTTGCTACTGGTGGCACCTTGCGGCAGTGTTTAACTACAATTAAACACTGAATAGTACTGATTATTTTCTTAACGTTTTTACAGCTTGCAGCGTTCTTAGCGGACAATGCAATTACATGAACTTTAGCCGCTAATATCGAGCACGCTCTTTACAATGAAGGCTGTACTCCTAGTGTCTGTAGTTACTGCCTTCGTCATCACGACAGCCGACTTGTAACGTAATATACCACTATAGTTAAAAAAAAACATTAGGGTAATACTACATAAGATATAGCCTACCTACATTATATCTAAATTATCAAAAACTGACTAGTACACAAACATGCTCGCACAAACTGAAAAAAACCAAAAACCAGCCCCCGGCAAAACATGCGCAAAAAAACTTACCATCACGTAATGCCGTTGCATTTCTGTTTTTTCTTGGGCGATTTTTTCGATCTCCATTTTAACACTGCAAAGGGCGGGGGGTGAAACAAAAACAAAACTTGTGTTAATATTGACATGCTTTAGTAGAGGGTAAAAAAACAAGCATAAAACAAAAATTACAACAAAGTGACGTCGAGATCCGCCCCTTTGAAAGGGTGTTAGTCAGCCAGCCAGATGGGTAAGTGAGGGGTTAGTGCAGCCGTGGTACAACAATTGTAAGTACAAACAATGAACCAGGAAATTAATTGCACAAACATCACTTGTAATCTACAGCCCGTAGGCTGAACAAAGTGTTTCTATTTAAATGTAAACAGTGTAAGCACGGAGATATCTTGTGATTCTGATGGACCAATAAAGCCAAGCACCCGTCAAATAATACTCGCATAATCGCCTACTATGAGACCGAACACTATAAAATTTGACTAGGTCTACGATCACCTGAACTCAAGAAAAATATAGCAACTGACGACAGGTACAGGTGAAAATATTTTATTACCTAGTGTTGGGTGTTTTTTCTGAAATTAGAAGTGACAGTGATTCCGAATATATAGACTAAATCTATAGTAGGCTATATATTCATTTACATATATTTAAATCGTACGCTAAAAGCGGTACAGTCAACTGATTTTTCTCTCAGCACGTGCTTGACCATTTTATTAAGGTCTCCTGTCTCAAAAAAATTGGTCTCGACTCTATTTGAGCATATGTATATATTTCACACTCTGTGTGAAGAATAAACGAATAAACAGAGTTTGATGAAATGTAAAATGAAACGCCTACTTTTTGAAGCATTGATAATGAGTAACCAGTGAAAACATACTACTGTATTTCCTAAAGCATTCAGAGAAGGGAAAACACTAAAATTCTTAAAATCGTTTTGGAAAAATTATAACTCAAGCCAGTGTTAGGCCTACGTATTTTAAGTCAGCTAAAAGAAGTTAGGCCGATTCTAAGAGTAAATCGAATAAAATAAACACTCTTCAGAAACCACACCTGACTGACAAGTTTTATCTAAATCTGATGATCGTTTAGCCTCCAATAATTATCCTTCGTGATCCTTTTTTTTAGAAGCATATCCATTAAAAACAGCAAGATCGATTTCCTTCAAATACAACTAACGATTTTCTACGATAAAAAATAACAAAATCCGGAGAAATTATAAAGTTCACTCACTCTGATGCGTTACACCAGTTCTCAGGGACATTTAACTGATTCCAAGTTAATTAAAGGGAAGAAGTATGTATGTAAATACAGTGAGTACTTTCTTTTATCTAAAAAAAATTCCTTTAAACTCCCCACCCGCGTTGAACTTTGAAAACCAAACGTCAGATTAGAGCTTCTATAAATATTGATACACACAAACACAAAGAGAGAAAGAGAGAGAAGATTAGATAGCGCTATCTCTTTCTTTGACTGGTTCATTGCTTGCTACTCACGCTGCCTTCCTAGTGCCCTGGAGTGGGAGAGAAGTGGTCTCTTGAACACTGAACACCTTACCTGACAGCCTCGCTGCCACTTGAGTGCGAACCGGCCGATAGACTTGGAATAAATACACCGACCGATGTCTCGAGGTGCGGTTTTAAACTGGACGCGTCACTTTGATTTGTCAACGTGATGTTGGAGCGGCACTACAGCAGTGAGACCCACAAATGAGTGCCGATCCTAACCTTTAGAGTATTATATGAGTGCTAAAAGTTATATACATACATATGTGTGTGCGCGCGCGCGCTCGTTGAAATCCCCCTCAAAATGGGTTTTACAACTCAGTATCGGTGCTCATTAAACGGTTCTGTTTGAGTACGTAATTTCAGCGCCATTTACTAATTTTCCGATACAAATTCGTTAGATGTTTTTGAAACAGTTAATAATTTTCTTACATTCGTATCGAATAAACAAAACTGAAGTTACGAAATTCACAGCGTGGAGCGTCTCCGACTTCAAAGAGTACTTGATTATTACTTAGTATCTACTTAGAGTAGGGTCTACTTGTTACAGAAAATAATACTGTATAATAAAATGCTCACCAGTATACTGGACTTGTTAGGTGGGTTTATACTTTTTAGAACAGAAGATCGCGCAATGTACAGTACTCCATTTGTCAACTGGTGCATGCAAGTCTTTCCTTAGCACCACGCCACTCTTAGTCATGAAGAGTAAGCGACTTGGCAACACTGCTCGATCTGTTGCTACAGTGGCGCAGCCTAGAGCTGCAAATACAAACTGTCGCCAATCTGATTGACATAATTTACTATGAACGTGAGCGTTTTTGAATATTCATTTTTTTTTAGTGCACCCGTTAGTGTCCTCAGTACATAACCACTCGATCTCCACTCCACGTGCACTGATCAGGCAGCTCACATCCAAACATGTTAAAACAAGCAAGCGACATGTTAAAGCATGTTGCAGCGTGCCGTATGCTACTTCCCCGCCACACTTACCATCACATAATGCCTCTGGATCTCAATTTTCTCGCTGGCTAGCTTCTCGCACTCCAATTTTAAACTGAAAAGAGAAGAATTTTGACCAGAGATTAATTCTCACAACACAATAACACCCTAACTACAAACAGTCGTCCTCGCTACGTGCCTGCAACATAAGAGCTTGGTTATTGCATGCATGCGCAAAATTTGTCATCACAGGAATACAGCATACGTTTGTAGAAATGTTGTACGCATGCGCAAAAGTATTTGGATATACGCAGCGTTGACAGCTTTTAGTTTGCTTCCTGTGACGTAAGGTTTGTAAACACGCGCACGAACAAAAGTCATTTGTCTTTTTATGACTTTAGGTTGCTTTGTTAGCTTTAATATTATTGTATCACTGGAATATATCACAAGTGTTATCATGCGCGTGAGCAGTTATTTGATGCAAATAAATGCAGCGTTGTCAGGTTTCTGCACGCATGCGTAATTAGGAAATAATGTCAGTTAATATCAGTGGTTTGTTCTTGTACGCCTACGCATGCCTAAATTCAGTTTCCTTTTGTGACTATGGATTGTGTTGCTGACCACCCACACAATAACCACCCGCGTGACTGACACTTTTTGACTCTGCTCATGTACATTTATTTGGTGGTAATAAATGCTGCGTTGTAAGCGTTTTTGTACGAATGCGCAAAGTTATTTGGTTTGGGGGGGAAATAAGCAACAGAAGTCGTTTTTCTTAAGTCTGTAGTCCGTAAACTCTAGATTTTTAAGAATCATATCCACCTACGAACCAAACTTACGTTGTACTTTGTAACAAAGACATGTGCGAGTAATGTACAACAAAACGGCATTCAATAACAAAAGACGTTTTTGGTCTCAGCAGAAGTTGTTAAAACTTGCTCCAGATGCGGTCACATTCTGCACTACAGTGCGCACCGTCCCACTACCTATCCAGAGCCCCACATCTATAAAATCGTGTTCAGCTAATGAAACCATGACGCAACAATAGAGAACTTGTAAAACTAGTTCCCCCCGTCGCCGATAGGGTCGCCGCGTCGCGCTGCCTTGTAAATTAAGTCGTGTACCGTTGGAACCCACGCGTTGCAAATGCCTTGTATAGCGTGTTTCTAGTCTTATCAAGAAGGCAGTGGCAAAGTGGCAGGAATGTCGGTGGAGGAAGTCGCTTAGAAACTGTGAAATTTTGTCACGCTATTTTCCTCTTGTGACAGTGAAAAACTATCGAGTTTTAAGTGTTGTTAGTAAGAACACTGAGTACGGCCTATTTCCGCACGACTGTCGGAGAAAACTATGAAACCTAACACAAACACAAACCGGAAGAAGTAGCGGTTTTAAACTCACTTTTGTTTTCGAAATGTTGAGTGACGGAGTGAACCGTAAGTTGTCAAAAATATATCACAGTAATCAGAGTTTGGAATTTGACTAACGGGTTTAAAGTTCTACATTTTTATTAATAACACGCATTTAATTAATAGTTTTCGCGAAAAACATGTCACCCACTTTCGCGCACTAGTCATTTTTAGGTTATGTTTGTCACTCTTATTTTCAATTTTTGTGAGCCGCCTCGGTGGTCTAGTGGATAGCGTACTAGACTTTCACCCCGAGGACCCGGGTTCGAATCCCGGCGAGGGCTTGGCATTTTCATACGCTATAAATCATCCCCACCGTCTGCATTAGCCCAAGTGTGCACAATAGTCGGACGTTAAACTCCAAAAAAAAAAAAAAAAAAATTCAATTTTTGTATATCATCTGTGTTTATTAATACTGAAAACAGAAAGAAAAAGATATGCGAATCTAACTAACACGGTTGTGCGTGTTTGTACTGTATGCATTACGAATTTCATAAATCCAAACTGGCGATTACCTAGCTGGAAATACTGGCCAATGAGAAGGAACTGCGCATAAACTTTTACGAGTTCTGTTGCAGCCATAGGTTTCTTCTGAACAAAAAGTATACATTTTACTACTAGCGGATTTTCATTGGACTGGCCAACATAGTAAATCCCCGTCCGACACCTTCAAATAAACACTTTCTCTGAACTCCAAAATAAAATGTTTAAAAGATCATTGTAACTCTTTCATATATATATATATATATATATATATATATATATATATATATATATATATATATATATGTGTGTGTGTGTGTGTGTGTGTGTGTGTGTGTGTGTGTGTGTGGTGTGTGTGCGTGTGCGTGTGCGTGTGTGTATTTAAATTCGTTCAACCGTTTCAAAATGACCGCTATACAAAACGTATTGATATGTGATGCGATAGTTACTTTTTGAAAATTCACTCCATCGCGTCAGCGAAGCAGATGCGTGCCATGCGATACGTATGCGCATACCCGCAGTATAGAACAAATACGCAGCTTATTCAATAAATCGTGCATAATATTTACAGGAACTCAAAAAATAATAAATTATCGGCTTAGCGGTGAGGTGTGGGTCGATGAGCTCAAAATAGACCTCCCCATCTAGCTGGCGTGTATCCAGCCCCACATGCCGAGCCATCAGTCAGGACAATTAACCGACGGGATCAGCTGATCTCACACTACAGGACTGTAGTGATACACTTCTACAGGCTCTTATTTTACTTCAATTCCGTTTGTTTGTGATGGCAAAGTAAACACACTTGCCGACTATGAACTATGATAGACTATATCGGATGATATGCAATTTGCAACCATAAAAATATTTGGCATACAATCATCAATCACTCACATTAAAAACAGCAACAGTTCTATCACAATTTATTGGATTAAACAGTAGGCTATACAATCATATTTTTACGCCATCTAGCTTATGAGTGAAAGCTTGTATGCGATACAAAAGGTTGAAGCGTTTAAAACATAACAGGCCTAACGAATGATAGGCCTAGGTGTTTGTAATAAATAAAAAAGAATAAAAATGTGTTCAAGCTCTATGTTCCCCCTAGTTTTGCAAGTTTCGTAACTTTTCGGCTTATCGTTTAAGCGCTATAGGGGGCGCTATCGACACACTCGTAGGGATACGTCGGTATAGGAAAACGTAAGTAAGTATAACTGGGAAAATATTGCAAAAATAAAACCCAGACGCAGTTCGTTTGTTGTACCTCGTAAAACCAAAAACACACTACAGATGTGCGGTCCAGGCTCTACTACCCCTCCAGTGACAGGAAGGGGCAAAGTACGACTTTTCTACAAACACTGGGTTACACGCGCGCCTTCATTTCAATGGCTATACGTATTTAGCGACGTACACTTTATGTTTTATGTAACAGACTGAGCGATCAGTGCCTGGTGAGTAAAGACAAATGTTTTCGAGAACATTTCGCGAACACGCCTACTTAAACACGGGGAACGGAAGATAAGTATCACACACATACATAAACTTTCAACTAAAGCGAGGCCAAATTTTTCGAGTACAGTTTGTCCAAACAAACGATTAAACACAGTTTATTTGTTAGCCGGAAGTACTTCCCGTTCCAAGCAAGTAACAGTACGTGTTCACTAAACCGGAAGTCTACTACTGAGCATGCGCAACAAGCATTTGTCTTCAATAAACATTTCACAGTGACAGGAAGTCAAATTAACTTGCAGAGTAGGATGGCCTGCGTGTATGTCGAGATATCTAGACTGCACGATGTTTTCCGTTTACTTGGTACAATGAATATTTTCTGTTTGGATAGTAGCGTTTGAAAAAAATTGAGCAGGCCTATTACGTTAATTTTTTTTTTTTACGTTAAAGAACGTGCAGTGGCATTTACTTCTCCAAGTACGCTACTGTAAACCTTCAATCGTTAGAATTAAATAATTTTAGATCTCAGGAGTGCGCACTTTGTGGCCATACTGAATCTATTCATTATACTCCGATATACTTTTAAATTAATATTATCTGTGATATCTAATTTAAAAGTTCTTTATGTGTGAATGTGGGGGGTCCGCTTTTTACATATACATTAATTGCTCCTGTATCTTAAAAAGCAAAAATTATATATATATAATTTAAAAGGCTGATCACATTCCCACATACCATACCTTTAAAATGAGATATCAAACAATTTTTTCTAAACGTATAAGTAGAGAATAATCTGTAACAATTATTAAAATTAGCCTCATATATGGCCAATAGGGTTTACAGATAGGCCTTACTAAGCTTTTGGGTGCTTAGCGTAACTGGCAAAAAAAAGCAAATAACACTATTTAGACGCGAAATAATACTTACAGATATCCACTGAAAATATTTTTTTTCTGATAAATGCAATTAGGCTAGGCCTATAACTAAAAACTTGGTATATAATTTTCTGTATAACACAGTACATTGAATTCTCCTGAAACGATTAATATTATATATGACTTTCTTTCTCCAACTGAAAAAAATGTTTTAAGTTATTAATAAAGCAATAACAATAAATTAACGTTAAAATGTTTTTACAAAAGGTAGTAGTTGGTAAACAATACATGCATCAGAGCGTGTGATACGTTAAACCCATTGGTTAAAATTTATTTGACAATAACACAAACAAAATTAAACAATAAAAAAGTGGCTCGCTTTCCAGTAGGCAAAACAACACGCAAAAATTTAAATCTTAAAATTTAAAACCGTGCAAAGTAAATTTTAAAATAATTCTTTTTAATTTACAATCCGGCAGTCTGAACTAATACTTTCTAATCTTATTGTAACCAAAAATAATAATAATAAACCGAACATTTTCATAAATCAAAAATTAAAATTCAAAGGATATTAATATTTATTCAGAACAGCAATTTACAGTGAAATGTTCATTATTTTTTTTAAAAAACCAACAAAACGATATTTTAAACTTACACGCGCGCGCACGCGCGCGCGCGCACACACACACACACACACATCCCCGCAGGGAGGTGCAGACTAGCTGCACCTATTGAGAAGATTTAGACGTCCCTCGTGGTACCCGAGTCTAACAAACACTTACACTTACAACACTACATTTACGGATTTAACACTTTATACTCACACTTACATTTAGGGAGGCGATAATAGCCTCAATGTGCTTTACGCCTAAAAAAAAATTAAATTAATATTTCAAACGAATTTTAAATTAATTCGTTATTTGAAAATACCGTATTGATAAGTAGATCACATTCCCCTAAATTAATACTTCTAATATACCAAATCTTGAAAACAAAGTTCAGGGCAATAGAGGCTAGCCAAAAGTCAGAAAGTGGAGTACCAGGCATTTAAACCTATAAATTACAAAAAAGAGCCCTCAGGATACTGTAAAAAATATAATGCTTATTAGAAAAATATGTCGCATACATAAATGTCTATTTACTAAATACCCTATTTAGGATTCATTGATACTTACTTATGATACTGTGCTTGTAGAAAATTAAATTCTTCCTTAATCCTATCACACGATTCTCCTACAGTAAATTTGAACGGCTGCCCGGGCTGAGGAGGTCCCTGTAACATAACAGAAATACAAAACTGTAGTTTTCTTATATTTCTTTTACTTTTAAAAGCACTATGTAGACTATGTAAGTGCCACACTATACCCCCTCCAATAAACATAACCTCAATGTTAACGTAGCGAAGTAACATCTGTGTATGTTTAACAGATTAAATATTAACAATCGCGATATAGGCCTACACAGCTGTCTTGCTGACGTGATGGAAGCGATTAACCAAAAGTATTTTTACCTTACACTCCTTTTGAAACACTGATTTGACCATCACAAATCTTCTTCGATGTTTTTTCCTTAAAATGTATTTAGTTTTGCCAAAGAAACTACGTAAAATATAAAGCCTCGACATTATGTATCATTAAATACTTTATAAATACGCTTTTTATTCTAACCAACTGACAATTACGAAGAACAGATAAAAATCAAATTAAAAGATTTCAACAAAAACAGCTGATATATTTCTTGTAATGACTTACAAAATGTTGGTAACTCATTCCAAAAACAAACCCCGGCAATTAATTATATTTAATGAATCTATTAAAAACAAAAAGTTCATAACATCTCGACCCTCAGTCTGGCCAGCTTAACAATATTGCTGCTCTGCGATTAGATATCAAACAATTTAATTAACTTTAACGATTCCTCTAGTATAGTGGCACAACCTTCATGATCTCTGGCCTCCGATAACTGTACATGCGATGCCTCTTGTATTTCGTGATCTGTGACCAGTGCACAGCCTTTTCGATAACTTCTTCACTTCATTTAGCAGCAACAAATATTTAGCCTGCTATATTATTATAACAGTGTGAAAATGGGAGAAATAACTGGTAACAGAAGCTACTGTAATTTAGAATGATTTATTTTGAAATTGCTTAAATTAAAACTTAATTACTACAGAAGATTACGTAATAAGTACAGTATATAACAGGTCATGTTATATACATTACATTTAATGTGTATTATTAGGTCTACACGTTAAAGGAAATTTGTATCCGTGAGCGGGTCCCACATTAATATGTTTTCAAATTATACCTGAGAAATCCATAAGGAGTAGGCTCCATCACAGCAAAAATAATGTTATAATTACGTAATCTTATATTATATAATATATTAACTTTTTTTATTCCGGGAAAAACCTGAAGACGTGACTTTATTAAGTTTTCAAAAAAAACTGAAGGGGAAAAAAAAGCAGATAGACACAATATTATCAAAAACTTAAAATTTACTTTGTATTAATAAATTAATATTGAACACTGAAATGTATGTTGTTGGTGGTTAAGGCACCGGTCAGACTGCGTCTCGGAACTTTGCTCACTCGGTTGTAGGTTCCAGACTACAAAAATAGAGATAGAGAGAATGATAGAAAGAGAAGTTAAAGCGGTTTTACAGTATATTTTCTTAAGCTCTTTTACGAGAGGACAGAAAACATTGGCTAATCTAAAAACGAAGTCAAAGAGTAATCAAATTTAATAGAATTAGTTTTAAGGATTTCAAATTTGAGATTAAAGAGAAATAAAGATCACTTCCGGTAATATATATTATTGTTTCATTTCGTAGGGAAAATCTTAACGCAGTGATTAGAGTTGCTTATCAACCCAAACAAACACATGCAGTAGAATTTTTCAAGTACAAAGCAACGGCTCGGGTACCGCGAGGGACGTCTAAATCCTCTCAATACGTGCACCTAATCTGCATCCCTCTTCCGGGGCAAATTTATTTTAACTGTTGTTTTATATATATATATATATATATATATATATATATATATATATATATATATATATACATGAAGTACCGGGCGTTGCACGAGAAAGAAATGTTTTTGCAACAGTGAGATTATATTATAAAAACAACAATGTATTAAAATAGTTATTCATTTAAAAAGATTAAGGATATCTACAATTTTTAAATGTGATACTTTTTTGTCTAGGTACGAGCCTAAATACTGTTTGATGTTTCAGTTTAATACACCTCCATAAACAATATTTTTAGTTTCAAATCTTTAGCTATACGTCTCAAATCTTTAGTCTCAGCTATACGTTTATTATTAAAGTTGGAATGTGTAAGTAGTTTAATGGCGTTAAAATCAAACTTTTGCAAAATCCTCTCTTAGTGAACCTCAAAATTATTGTAAGAAGGTACCCTGAAAATTTTAAGTCTTTAGCTATAACAGTACTGGTTGTACGTTGATTATTAAACTTGAACTGGGTAAGTAGTTTAATGGCGTTGAAATCAAAATTTTGCAAAATCCTTTTTTAGTGCATATCGACATTGTTGAAAGAAGGTGAAAATTTCAAGTCTCTAGTTATAACAGTCTCGGCTGTACGTTGATTATTAAAGTTGGACTGTGTAAGTAGTTTAATGGCGTTAAAATCAAATTAAAAACCTCACAGTGCTCTTTCTAGGAAAATTTTTGGTATGTGTGCCAAATTTGGTTGTGATCGGTTGATAAATGTAAAGAAACCACACGCACGCACGCACGCACGCACGCACGCACGCGCGCGCACACACACACACACACACACACACACACACACACACACACACACACACACACACACACACAACAAATTTTACGTTCTTATACGATGCAAGCCTTTTCGGACATCCTGTAGGAAAAGTAAATACATCTATTCACCTAAAACAAAAACTCCATTTATCAACATCCACATATGTCAATACACAAACAGTTTTTCCAACTGAACGGGTTTCATAAATTTCACCTACGAGTTTTGCAAAAAACAACTGAAAATACGACGACATGAATATGATATTCCGATCGTAGGTTCATCCCTTGAAACAATCAAGTGCGAAATTAACCAATCACAACACTGACAGCAACGCACAGTCGACAGACAGCGACGAACAGAGCTGTCGTTATCGCGTCACTCGAAGCCGTAATCTTCCCGGATGACTTCGATTATTACCAATGCATTCTGGCGGCTAATTTGACAGTTAACCGATTTGCGACAGCTACCCCACAGATACACAGTCGAGTGGGAGTAGATAATCTGTGGTTTTATTTTGTCAAACGTATTGAAAATGTGTGATTTATGTTCATCCTGTTTGATAACGGTGTTCTGCAAGGTGCGGGTTTAGCGCTGACACTGTTTCTTGGTTTTACTTTGTTGTACGTTGTAACTGATTCTATAAGAGCATTAGAACCTCGCTTTTTAGCTACTTAGAAATACAATAATTATTTCATACTTTCCATTGTTCTATATAATCAGAACTCGGCACTTTATACTATCATAGACTGGAAAAATATCCTATTCTTAACTTATACGAAGTAACATGGGATCATAAAGTTATTTAACAAATGTTGTTACTTCAAAACCCGATTTTTTAAAAATTTTTTAGTTGCTCTTAGAGATAGATCACCTTCTATCTCTAACTCAAGAGGCGATTTAATATATTACAAACATTAAACAATTATACAAAAAGGTTATTTAAAATTAAAGTTTAACAAAACTTATATTACAACACTACAAAACAATAAGCACTTTTATCTATTGTAAAACATAACCTCTAAAAATATATTTAAGTATTGTTTAAAAGAGCTGCAAAGGTGAATAACTTTAATAAGCAGTAATTTAAATGGTTCTTTAAATTTTAACAGATATTCTAGCAAAACAACATTTAAACTTACAATAAAGCTTTAAAGCTCTGCTGTTTCACAGAGTGGTTTTTTAAGAATGTTTCTGCAACCAAATTTTATGTTTAAGAATGCTTTAAAATGAATTTAAATATAAAGGTTTCTTAAATAATTTACAGAATGTTTTTGCAATCGGACATTAGTGTAAACCCCCCTCAGATGTGCCTAATCAGATACAAATAACATCTTTAGCGACCCCTAAAAAAGTGATCTAGAGGTCAAGATTCCGCACCTGGGTCTTACCACGATGGCCGAGACAATGCTTCCAGTAGTTAGTACGCCAATTATATCTAAGTCCTTGTTAATCATTCACTACGGATACTTGACACAATGTAAAACATACCCCAGAAGACTAATCTAACCTCAAACCAGTGCGACCGACCAGGTCCAGGACGTGACAAAACCAGCTGAAAGGTAAACTCCGTGGTAGCAGTGTTTGCGGTCGTGTTGTGGTAACACTGCGGCTGATAGCCTCAGTACAATATCAGCTGCGGTGTACTGGTGTCCTTCCTTAAGTGATGTATGTAACTTTCATTAGCAATTTCACCCACATCTGGTATCCTGACCTCTAGGTCGCTTTTTGAGGGGTCGTAATTTGGTTAGCACTCTCACATTTGGAATTTTGATCTAATATGATTCGAACTTAGCAGAAAAATAGATTTTAGTTAGCTTGAAACTAGTTCTTGAAAGTTCTTTGAACTGACAACACCATCGTAATTAGTGTTAAAATCGACATAAATTAGCATTTCACCTTTACAAATTCTGCTGGTAATGCGAAAATGAACATGACTGCGGTCAGGGTTCAGCACAATTTCAAATTATAATACGCTAATTTACGATGATTTTTTTTTAAACTGACACAAAATTCCGATTTTAATAAATGCCTGGACGCGGTCGTTTATCAGCAAAAACTATTCAATAGTTCCAAAAGAGCGGCCATTTCAGAACTTTAAAGAAATAATAACTTTTTTATGTAGACTAATACTTTTTTTGAAAATCTGACTTCTCTGTAGTAATAACAATTAAAATCTGAATATACTGTTTAACAAAAAAATATTGTTATTAACTTCCATCATGTGAGCGAGACAGCTGCGTGTCGGGTGCAGCGGAGTTGCGCTGACGCAGCTGAGCGGAGTCAAGTGGCGTCGCATACATTAAAAACAATAGGTTCGGTGTATGCGTAGTCCGCCCCGCTTTAAAGTTGAAAGATTCTTTTTTGACCTGGTGTCGACGAAATTTCAGAGAATATAAAGTCATTAATCCGTTTAAAGGAATCTAATGAAAAACATAAAAACCTTTAGTACTGACGGAAAAAGTTTCCGAAGTCAAAGACGTAACATCTTTCTGAATAAACTGTTAATATACGATAGAAAAAACAAAAATTAGTATCAACTTTGGCAAAATACAGAAAACAATGGAATAAGTAAGTTAAAAAATAGTCGTTGTTATGTAACCTACTTACCACCGCTTAAGGTATTCTGTCAATCCAACAGCTCAACAAGGACAGGCTTAACATAATAAATAGTAATAACTCCTCCCTTAGGATTTTTAAAGTTAGAAAAATATTTGTCACGTGCGAGTCAGTTGCGCCGACAACAGATGTTACGTTGATAGGCCTATATGCGAGTGCCGGTAAGATAGCACTCTACCGACAACGCAACAACAGCTCAATTCGCTTATTAATTTCACAAGATACCTTCCATGTAATTACAACAAACCGGTTCTCAGCTAATGCCACGCTAGGCTTGTCCCGCTAATTGCTTCGAGAAGACGTTCCTTGGAGGAACTACGTTCTTTAATGTGCTTGGGAGTATTTAGTCACGCTTGAATTGCCTCGCTCTCTCTCACAAGTTAAGTATCACCCGTGCAGAAAACATGTGTTTTTGTTGTATTACCAATTCAAAAAACATGTGCGTATTAGTCACGCCTCAATTCTCTCTCGCACGTCTGGTACTAACCGTGCAGAAAACGTTTGTTTTTATTATCGCCATTTCAGAAAACATGTGCGTACAATCGGATATAGCCGGAAATATTGCTATATAAAAACATTATAGTAAATAATGTCGTTGCAGAAAACATGTACGTATTTCGACATACTTGAATTACACAGTTTTTTCTTTCGGTCATTATTAGCCGTGCCGAAAACATCAGATTGTGGATACTGTTATTACAGAAAATTGTGTAGGCCTAGATGAATTGCAACGAGGCCTATCTCTCGTATGTCTGGTACTAATTGTGCATATTAAAAACAATGTTTTTTACTAACTTTAATTAAAGATTTGAAACATTACTTATTCAGTTAAACGTGTAACTTGATATAGGCCTATAGCCGCACTAACTAAACAAATTTCGAACTCCGTAATCTTAAAGTACAATTACTAAAAAAAATTATGGCTCTATTAAATGAACTTTTTAGCTGTTAGTAACGAATTTACTGTTTTTTTAGTCAATTAAATTTAAAGACCAAAACGCTGAAACTTAAAACAGCCATAACTTTCCAAACTTTTAATTCCAAGCCGAAAGGAGTAAAGCATATACGTAAAGCCTGCGTGTTCAAGTTCTTTACTTAATAAACTCTATTTATTTTTATTAACAGACAACGAAATCTTAGTTAACATTTCACACTCAATTCATTTCCTATTGTTGCAAGTACGTGTACCATAGCGACGGGCGTGTCAGGGGGCGGGGCTACAGACTGCAGCTGGCGGAATAATACTTCGTGATGTTAATCTCATTTATTTTATTTGTCAATAAAAACTTGATGTACAGATAATTGCTTTCGTTCACAGATGATGTGTCGGTCGTAAATGTTTTATGCGTGATCGCGGTAAGAAAGGGCATGACAACGAAATTCTTGACTGAATTGTGCATTA
This sequence comes from Callitettix versicolor, assembly GCA_022606455.1. NCBI lineage: Eukaryota > Metazoa > Arthropoda > Insecta > Hemiptera > Cercopidae > Callitettix > Callitettix versicolor. The sequence continues at coordinate 37,849,912 of CM040190.1, read as the reverse complement.
CTGCTTGCTGGCTTGCTCCTCTCTTAGTAGTCTACCGGCCAACACTGCTTGATGTGTTTCTACAGTGGCTCGATCTAGCGCTGAACAAACAAAGCTTCGCCAATCTGATTAACAACATTTACTACAGCTCTAAGTATTCTGTATCCCCTACGCTATATTCATTCTCCTGTGGTCAGAACCAAATCCTGTTCACGGTCCCCCTGTCATTTTCCCCTTAATGTCCAAAGATCTTTATTTTGCATGAAGATGGTCCAAAAATAAGCTTAAACACCATGAAATTACGCCTTGTTCTTTAGTGAGTAAAGAGGCTGATTGAATAGTAAAGTAAACATTTTTAGTCACCATCTTTAATTTTTAACGTAATTTTTAACAAACTTAGTTACATCCTAAACATATTCTTTACTTTAAAAAGTTACATCGGAAAAGTTAATGCTTAAGCGAAAACACAGCCCAGGACAGTGACAACTAATCATAACGCACTTCGCGAGTCATGCTAAATGTCCGCCCAGAAACGCGCTAATAAAACAGTTTGGCTAAAATGTAAATATTTAACGAACAATTAACTCACTCGAGATGCTGGTTACGTGAAATCAGCGTCATTTCCCGCTGGATGGGCGCCAAGCAGCTCCGGTTTCGGCTTTAAATACCCCATTACCCGGCGGGAAGTGGCCCCGCTGGGACGGGCCCCTCAAGCCTGTCTTGATTTACGTGCGCGATAAAATTAAGGCACGGCACCAATTACATTCCTGCTAATAAATCCTCGGGAATTTAAATCCGGTTAATTTGTTTGCGGGGTAAAATTTATTTTACGGTGTTGGCAAGCTTGTTTTGGTGCAAGTCCATTTCTGTTGGGTATTCGTTGTTCCTATGACATTTTTTTTTTAATTTGGAGCAGTCTGTTCTTTATTATTTGTAAGGGCATGGTGTACCCAAGGACTAGCACTCGTTCGCCTGTTAGTAACGTCCCTGTATCAGTCAATTACATAAACTATAGGGTTTTATTTATAGTGTCCGTGACCTAACCTAAAAAATATACCTGCGTTTTTTTCTTAGTAGGAAGCAAAACCTAGAGCTAAAAAAGTAACACCAAGGTGTTTAAAACTGCACGCACGCACAGCTTAACTATCATAACTCATAATAGTTCGGAGTTGTGGGTTTGTGTTATGGTACAGATGTAATACGAAATTCAAGTTCCTTGCAAACACTAACAACGATGCCATAAAAGAACGGATCTGTTCAATCATTGTAAAAGAAATTTTGACCACGTGACACACTGATCTGCTTAAAAATATTTTCAATTTTTTGCAGCTGAATTAACTTGCATTATACGCCAATGTTCTTAGAACATCGATTTAAAATGGAACTTTCAGCTACTAAAAATCTTTTTTCTGACATGTCTTCTTTTGCTAAATTATAATTTCAGATACATTCAACGCTTCAAATAAACTTATAATTAAAGCCACACAGACAGATAGAGACCCTTGTTATCGAAACTCCTTTTTAAAGTTGAAGTTTACGCAAATATTCCAATACGTGCACTTCTACAGTCGGTATCTATTTCAGTTAAAATCTCAAGATCTGTCTTAAAACGATTATCGATTACTTTCGACTAAACAAGCACTCGAGTACTTGATTTCTCTGTTCCTGTTAATAGTGCACTGTTCCGTGTAATCTACAGGCAGCAGTGGCTGATAGACAACCTTTGACACGTTATGTGTCAGTTACGTGCGTGATTATTAAACACTAATGTAATTTCCGTAAACCAGATTCCCAAAGATAAATTAGGCCTACATTAACAACGGTCCACGTTACTACGGATTAGCGAACAGCAATGCTGCCAATACACAACCTTACGGCACACACGGTCAAGGACGCAGCTCTTGAAAGCAATAAATTCAGGACAATTACCTCCGCGGCCGGTTACGTGTCCTGCGGTCGGGTTTAACGTTTAATAATTGAGTGTGCCGCATGAGAGCGTTGCTCACCACGTCTCGCCGCTGGTGTCAGAACTTGTAAGGTACTAAACAAAGCAGGAATGCCGTGTATTTGGGTAGTCCTTTAATAAGATCATGCTTGAGTTGTTTAGATTTGCGAATATTTAAGATCAAGATTTAGATTCTAAGACTATATCTAGAGATGTTCAATTCCTCGGAGTATCAGGAGTAACAGAAAATTGGCTGTTAAATTGTCCTCAAGTTGGAAGGAATAGCCTACACGGTTCACAATTCCTGAAAAACAAAGAATTCTATGGATTTGAAAACCATATCTGCGCATACTACCCATTTTTAGTTGTTAAGTGTGTGTGTGTGTGTGTGTGTGTGTGTGTGTGTGTGTGTGTGTGTGTGTGTGTGTGTGTGTGTGTGTGTGTGCGCGTGTGTGTGTGTGTGTGTGTGTGTGTGTGTGTGTGTGTGTGTGTGTGTGTGTGTGTGTGTGTGTGTGTGTGTGTATTCGCATGTAATACACTGTTGAACAAGTTTTATATCTACTAATTAAAGTCAGGTAACTGTGTAAAGTGCCTTGTTTTTCTCATTGATGATGCGATGAGAGCTTGAAATGTAGGAAGGAACTGTTTGGTTTACTTAAATATGTACTTAAACCATGAGCATTCGTTTATTCTGACAACTTGTCGGTACAAATGACATTGACAAAAACTGTTCACGTAATCCACTAGTTATTAAGAAATGATGAATTGATCAATTCAACAGCTTTTGGTTAGATTCTATCTCATTATCGCTATTTTAACATTCTGGGGAAAATAAGGCCAAATCTTGATATAACAAGGTACTTGTAATATCACAATTACCTCACTTTAATTACTAGTAAGTAACAAGTATCGATTACATGTTTGTTTACTTACAACTAAATTTGTTAATATACAAGGAATAAAGTCCGTCATAAACTCTGTACAGGAACACCTCCGGATGTACAACAGATGTAGACAAAGATAAAACCAGTTACCGATAACCTTGTCGTTACAACGGTAACTTACCGTTGTAAAGGTCTCGGATCGTCCTTAGGACCAATAACAGGTACACTGTATGCACTGTAGGCAATGCGAGGCCTAATGCTAACAACTTACGAATCAATGCGCACGTTCACCGACTGAACAAATTATGAATTCGAGTCAAATTAACCATAAAATCGAAAGTAGTTTACTATCACGAGTTAACTCTATCGTCTCATTAGAAACAAACAAGGCACTCATAAATCGATCGTTACACCTCGATAGCAGCGTTGTGGTCGATGTAGGTCGACTCGGTTCCGCTGATTGCAACTAATTGCAGTAATAACCGCGCAATTATCTCATTACCAACTAGGTAGTAAGTCGCAATCAGTGCGGCTGCTTGCATAACGATTGCGAGAAAAGATCACCAAAGTTCCCTCACACTGAAGCAGATGTATCGCTTCCGACATCACAGTTATTTTCGTATATTAAATGAAATGCTGAATGTTAATTTATGCACATTTTAACGTTGTTATAGCTGGTGAAATTTTCAAGAGAACGTAACTTAAAAAAGTTATTTTTTTTATATTTGCAATGGCCGCCACTTACAAACTGTTGACGGATTTAGCTTAGTAACGGCATGTCCCCAGCTACTGTGGAAATCGTTTTTTCTGCTAAGTTCGAATCAAATCGGACCAAAATTGGGAACGCTAAAACGCTGAAACTCTCACGCCTACAATAAGTAATCCAGAGGAAGGAATCGGCGCTCATTTAAACGGGCCGTTCCTAGGTCTCGCCAGGAAGTTCCACAAATGCATTCTCTAGTGGAAAAACGAGCTCCGAAAGGAGGAAAAACTACTGGTTCAGCCTCCGGTTGCTTGCTTTCTGGCTTAAACAAGCTTTTATTTGAAAGTAACGTTTTATCTTTATTTTCAAATTACACGAGGGGCACTTTGTCTGATGCAGCAAAATAATTCTTTCAAGCACAATATTTTCTGTTTAAACACATACTTTGGAGATGTTTTACCATCCCCTTTGCATTCTCAGAGGTGTAGCTCTACCGATATCACTGTGTCCTAACTGACCTGCTTTGTGATGCGCGCTCATTAAAAACACATAAAGTCAAACCCAGTGCGCGCATGCGTTCATGAGTACAACACTTGTAATTTTGACTTGGGCTGTAAACAAACGCCTCCCACATTGTTTACTGCCTCGTGAATGCGTGTTTAACTGCGTTTTATATTACGTACATGCGTAATAAAATGTTTTCGGAGTTTTGTAGATCGCGCGTTCAGTGTACTTGACCGACACAAATTATTTCGTACTTTTAAACTACACACGTGATTACACGTGATACGCACTGCACAAACTTTCTTACCAAAACGGATTGTTCGCTACAGCCTAACAAATGTAGGCTATGTTGTAGAGCTATCTACAAGCACTAACAAATCATCAATGGAAAAATGTAAATGGTCACATTTCTCAAAACAGCTTACCATATTTTCGTCATTTATAAATATTTGGTTACTTGAGTTGGTGTATGAAATTTTTAATAAAAAAATGGTTTATTAATTAATCGAGCAGAGCTGACGTAACGAACGTAACTACTGCTGTGAGCTTTTCTTTCACATCAACTGCTGGCAAAGTTATCGGTTGACGTGATAGTAAAAAAGTTCTACCGAAATCGGTCGATCTGATAAAAGAAAAAACATCCTTCATTAACCACGTGTCAAAGATACAAAGAGAGTAAGCCGTCATTAAAAGATTACGCTGGTCGTAATTTAAATCACTTTTAAAATAAAGCTGGCCAAACTTCCCGCACTAAATCCAGACATATTGCTTGGCAGCGTTGCGTTATCGAGGCAGGGCTGCCAACTTGGACTCGCATAATTACAATTATTACAGTCTGTACCGAATTAAATACATTAATGTTACTAATAATGCGCGAATGTTGGCAAGCTTGTTTAGCGTTTTAACTAATAGGCTTCGAGGTGAGCTGGTTTCACTTTTCCCAGTTTTTCCTGTATCGGAAATGTTCAGTTTAAAAACCGGACAAAGGAAATACGGAATTGCGTTAGAATAACTAGGTTTACAGATGTTTGAAACATGGTTTTCTATTTACGTAATAGAATCTATTCTTATGGCCAGTCCACAAAACCATGTGTTTGCCTTGAAGTTCGTTCGCTATGATTTTTGTATACACTGGTTCTAAAACACTTGCGTTAATCTACGAAGCCTACTTGTTTAGCGATAATAAAATACTAACAAACAATTTAAGAAAGCAAGCCAACAATACTGATTACAGCATTAATGAATATTATCTTACAAAAGTATTTAGTTATGGGCTAGTATTGGGACTTATAGTTAAACAAATTATATCTTTGTGAATGGCCAAACAAAACGGATTTTCACAATTTTCTAAAACTAGTTAGAATGTTAAGCGACAAAAAAAATCGTCAATTGGGAAAACCGATGAATTCCTAAGATTTAAAAATGTTGTTTAGTAAGAAGACTAAACAAACTTAGTGAATGTAACAAATTTGAAGTTACATTAAAACTCATGAACGTTTTTTTCTTAAGTAAAGTTTGTTACACCCACACGTTATGGATCAACATACGCTTTCTTTCTTTTAAATTTCTCTACTCACGGTTGTTCAGCTCTTACCTTAAGAAAAAACATTTCCAAAAATGTATAACCAAGTCAGACGGACAAATAGGTAATACATCATTCCAAAACGTTCTCTACAACAACAAATTATAAAGTCGAATAAAATATTTATCAATCAGACGACTTCACGAGGCATGACGGTTGCAAGTATCCACTCGCAGTTAAGATGGTATCCTGTATCTGTTCCATTGTATTTTTACTGCCTATAAAGCATCCGTCCCAGCTTAGCGTGGAATCGTAAAAGAGATTTAACGTTGAACATCATTTGTACGTGAAATAAGAAATATCCAGTACGTCTGTTTGGGGCCGTCTATGTACTTGCTAGCAAAATGTTGTTTATTGGCGAAATTAATGTTGGTTAAAAACATTTACTCCAGAAAAAAGGTTTACGTACCTCACACTAGAAATCTTACTTCCTAATGGTCGGTTGTAGCCAATAGCCATCATAATCTATGGCAATTAATGGTAATTAACAATAAATGCTTTAAATGAAAGAAAACATAAAAGGCTTTGCTCACTTTATGTTCTACTATTCACACTAAAAACGTAATAGAACCAATAAAATTCCATTGCTTAAGTAATTACAATCGGTAATTGCACTAAATTATTGAAGGCCATTTTTAATCTTTCATTTTCTATCTTTCTCAATCTGTAGCCTATAACCTCATTTGCTACACTTGCCTTTTTATTAATGTTTACTGTTTTTTTCTTATTCCTTTCAACAGCACGCGGTTGTTTTACAATACAAAGAATCAATATTACATTTATTCGGTTTAGAACGTAAAAACATAATTATATTTACACAGTCCAGGTCGCAAAGAATCGTTTAGTCTGGACCAGTAGTTACAACTGCACACGGTCCGTATTGCGCAAGATCCTAAAGTCCACTTTGGTTGAGTTCGGACCGCTTGACCAGGCTGGTTACTTCAAACATAATATAAATGGAAAAACAGTAACTCTATGTTTTTTGCTCATAATGAATTTGGCGGAAAAAGGGTACAAGAATACTTCGGAAACTGCTAGCGTTACCTGCCTCAGCGTCTTTACAGATACCGACTGTTCTAAACTGCCTTCTTTGGATTGGCAAATAGTTTATATTAATAGAAAATAAAACAAACTTTGAAGTCATCCGCTCGTTTAGGCCTACAATTCAGATAAAACGTAAGCCTCATGAGAAACGCTGGAAACAATTCACTCCTGCTATCAATATTTCGAGCATGTCTCTTCTAATCGATTGTTATTGCTCGCCATTATTCAACAAGTAATGCATTATTAATGTCCTAACGTGCCTTAGAACTAATCTAAAAGTCACAAATTTCCCATTCTTCTCAGAACAGAACTATTTGTTTGTTTTTTTTTTCACAATCGATGACTACATTCTTTTTATTACCATTTATGTGGGCTACTGGTTATTTTTAACTATTTGTATTATTTTGTATTCTATTGTAATCCAAGTAAAATTCAATCTCACACACACACACACACACACACACACACACACACACACACACACACACACACACACACACACACACACACACACACACACACACACACACACACACACACTTCGTGCAAACATATGCAACTTTAATATCAAAGTACGTTTTTGAAAAGAAATAAATAACAAAAAAACAACACTTAATAAAAATATACATTTTAATTTCTTTTAATTATTAAATATCCGTAAATATAGCGGCAAAAAAGTGCAAGATATGACGAAATAGACAACAATTACACACACAACCGCTCTCAGTTCAACTGGCGTAACGAGACACTGCCTAGTTAAAATATCCATTCTATCCACTTCAAAACAAAATTGGTCACAATACACACCCTTGTGAAACACCGTCCGCTACCGACATGCCTCTAATCGTCCGTTCGTCCACATTATGCAACAATTGCAGAGACAAAGACTTAATGACAATTTGTTGGCGCATGCGCAGCGCGGTATTACATTATTCAGTAAGTAGACGTATGTGTTACGTGTAGGCAGGCACTGACTATTGTGTGTATTCAGGAATGTCCCTCCATTGTTTGGTAATGAAATTGTGGGGACTTACGGGCACACATAAACATTACTAATTTACCATTCCGGTTGGCGGACGGCGCTTTTGAAAGATTTGTCAATTACTGAAGGACCACCGTATACGGAGGAGCGGCTGAGGAATTCTGAGTAGGTAGTGTGTTCAAATGTTCTGAATGTCGGATAGGTGTTATGGCTACATGATCGGAAACTTTTCTGTAGGCCTATATATGTGGCTGGATGCCGAGTAGTACACGTATCCGCTAGTTGGAATACGTTATCAATGAAACGTATTTAAGTATGATTCGGTAGCCAAACAGGAAAGAAAATGTTTCTAAAAACCATATTTATAGATCAGCTGCTTAGAAAACTGTCTGCTGAGAACATCAATGGCACAGAGATAAAATATGTGCGAGTGAGAGGTCAAGTCCCCACTCTCTCATTACAGCTCCCACCTTTTCTTTCAACATCGTTGAGTAGTAACAGTTTGTAGATTCAAATTGGTAAACTCTGTGCCACTGGACCGTTGGGAGAGAACTGGAGGGGAATTCTCCTACAGGGGCCGTTCGTTAAGTTTCAGTTCGTGTTTATCACTTTAATCACACGCTGTTGTTGTAGGGTCTAATTCAGATTTGAAACTATTTTACACGTCCACAAAGCGTCCTCTGCTTTGATTTATTATGTTGTCACGCCATGTTCTGAATTCGGACTTGCGGGCACGGCACGACGCGATTGCTTTGTACACTACGATATATCACATCAAAGTATAACTGCCCATTATGAAAGACATATTTGGTTGGAAGACATAAGACAGCAGGCTGCGCTCGTAAACCGGATCTGCGGGGCCGTAAAACGGCAATAAAACCACGATTCCTTATTGGATGCGCAACGGCTTCCCGACTGTTTAGCGAGACAACTTAGGGGCGTTCGCGTTTTATTGCTGGCGTATTGGAGTGTTTTGCTGTCGAGTAATGAAAAATAATGTGCGCGGAATTAGTGTTGTTATGCTTCGAGGTATCCGCCGATAATTCGAGGCGGGCCTCGTTCCGAATGTATCGAACAGTAGTGCCTAATAAATTTAAAAACAACGTCTTTTAGCTTCTGTTTATTCTTTAAATTGAATTAACGATGCGAGTTACTGCACGCGCTCTCGAACACGAACTCTCGTGCTCGAAGCACGATCGAACTGTAGTCTATACACTAGCTTCGACATTATTAAACTTGGCGGTGAGGTAAAGTTAGCGTTGCACTAACTTACCTTCTCTGTCAAAAGATCAAAAAATAGATGAGATGCTTTAGAATATCGTGAAGGAGCAGTCACAGGAAACGATGTTGCAGTACAAATTTAAAATAAAACTAACAACTTTTACTTACTAATAACAGTTACAAAAAACATTATCTTTTAACTGGATGTGTAAAAATTGATAAATGAAATAGAGAGGATCGTACACAGTGTATTTATACAGTGTATCCGAGAGATTATTGTGTGATAAAATCAGAAAGTTGTGGGTGAAGGAATGTGTGGTAATTGCTTTAACTTTAAAATATTTTACGAAGAAAGGCGACTAAAATAAATATGTGAAGTAATTGCATTTTCTCTTTTTTCAGCATTCTCTTTACAGTAATTCGATTTCAATAAATAGATAGGTATACAAATAATCTGTGCGGTTCTGTTATGAGTTGAAGAAAGATAAAACAGAAGAAGCCAGTCCGTTTGCAACGCCCCGCACAGGATGACAAATTTACAGCCGGGTGTTTGCGTCAACAACGCCGCGCCGCGCCGCGTACAGCCAGGAACAGGTCCGCCTGGTGCTGGTGGTGATTGAAGGCATTTTACAACTCTCGTAGCCGCATACTAATGTCCTTATTAGTCGGCCAGACCTCCGCCAATTAAAGAGACGCTGGCACTCAGTAGCCGGGCGCATTTATCACCGTGTTCTGATCGCCGCGTAATTACGCCCGGCCGTCTGCTCTCTTCATCTCGTCTCTTATCTTTCTATGTTCAATGTTCCTGCTATTGTCCCGGTAGCGTTTAAATGCAAAGTCGAAAAATTATTAAAATTTAGTTTTGATGGTGTCTGAACCTAGTCAAAGCGATCGTCTGAACGGCTAATTGGTTACCATAAAATTGAGTTTTCTCACTAGAGGTGACTTGACCATTACACCAACCAATGTCTAGCCTTTGCGAACAGAATCATAAAAAATTCGCGATGTACTTACATACGAGATATACATCCGATTGAGAATGATATTACATTTCATTGTAAATAAATTCAATGCTGCATCAACCAAGTGCGAGAAAGTTCGTGATTTCTGTTTCCTTCCTTTAATTTGAATACAATGTGATTAGAAATTCTTACACACAATTAACGCTTTATTATTTTTATGATTTCGACTTCACACTATTTCTTTTTTTCTTCTTCCCCTGATCTTCTGCCTTGTTTTTTCTTCTACCTACCTCTACCTTTTTCAAATGTTTTTTTCATTCTCGTTATTTGTTTTCTTTCTTTATCTTTCCTTCGCTTGCTTCTGCTGTGGTTTCGCTTCACCTTATTAATTGTATTAAATGATAGAAAATCGTAGCTTTATTCTTGATGGAGTACTAATACGTATTTTTCTACATCCTGTTCACGTATTTAAGAATACCTTAAGAGATTAAAGATTAAACTTTCAATACTGTAACTTCAGCTGAGGTACGCTGAATACTTCATTTTTAATTATTTCCTTAAAAAACCAAGTGTTTTACAGATCAACGCAATGTTTTCAGGAGAGCTAGTACTTTCAATGATGCATAATAGTCTCAACTGGTGAAGTACGTCAGCGTATGATAATTAGCTACTCCAGTTGATACAGCCCTACACATCACAGAGGAGATCCGACAATAAGCATCTAAAACAAAGCCAGAGCAGTCTGCGTGCCTTATCGCTTTAGTGACTATACTTCAGTGAGTGTAAGAAGACAATATGTAAATGATGGTTTCGGAAATAAGCCTTCATTAGTAATTATCACTGATAATGAGTCGTGATGTACAGTTATTCGACTACGTTCCAGTATCAGTAACGTATCTATTACCGAGTACTCACCTATTAACCGGAGTTCAGAAATTAATTTTCTATAACCTAAATCTGATTGTTTTTGGTTGTAGTCTACTATTTGTCATAAAAACATTACAAGCCAATCCTTAATTAAAATGAATCAATTAAAATGAATCAATTAAAATTAATCGATTAAAATGTGTCCTTCCCCACTGTTAAAGGCTCAAACATTATCCTGACCCCTAAAACAGGGTCACAGAAACAAAAATTTGTCCAACTGAATACAAGAAATAGTTTTGAAATGAATAATAGGCGTCACTCTGGCGGTAATGTCATTTATTATATACTAGCTTAGATAAAATGAAATATTAAAAACACGTGATTTTAAACATACAATCACACAATTTTTTAAAATATGTATTAATAGGCATTTATTATTGTTCTTTTTAAATAATAAATTTGCTAAGCATAATTGTACACGATTATTAAAATTCAATGCTACAATGGAATGAAACATATAGAAAAAATCAATATACCCAATAGACTGATAGGTTTTTAACAAAACATTTCCTAATCAAAGATTCCCGTGTTCAAACAAAGACTGTCGGCAAAATTACTGTCTACATTGAAAATCATATTTATTTCTAAAAATAGGTTTCAATAAATTTAACGTATTGGGAGCAGTTCCTTATACAGTATTACGTACAGACTTCGGTGACAGGCAAGAAAAACCACTTACTCTAGATTCTCAGTTTCTCCCAACGCATGCCTTACAAAGAAACGGTAATTTACTTTGCAGTGGCATATTATTAGGCCTATATATAAATTACAGACTATTTGGATTTACCTGAAAACGCAAGAACTCACTAAACCAGCTTGTTCGTGTCGGGTTAAAAATGCACTATTTAATAGAAATGATTTTTTTTTAACGTCCGACTATTGTGCACACACTTGGACTAATGCAGACGATGGGGTGATTTATAGCGTATGAAAATGCCAAGCCCTGGCCGGGAATCGAATCCTGGTCCTCGGGGTGAAAGCCCAGTACGCTATCAACTAGGCCTCGATGAATATGCAGTGTAGGTTGTTTTCGATTTTTCAGTTTTTTTTTTTGCTAAAACGCTTTACTACATACCCAAAAGTAATAACCAAAAAATATAAAAGCGCGGAAAGCACGGAAGGTACGATAAACATCGAAAATAAAAGGGACCCGCATAACCTCAAAATTGCTATCGCGCGAAAGTAGGTAGTGTTTTTAATCACTAAAACAACAAAAAAGCATTATTTATTTTTTAAATACTGAAGGTCTTAACTGACACGGTTGTTGGGTGAAGAACCTATTTAATTAAACGGACGTCATTTTAATACCTTTTTCACTACACGAACAAACAAAGTAATACGAATTTAGAAATGCCTAGGCCTATTGGAATGTGACAATGCGCATGAGCAGTAAGCAGGTGTAGGAAACCTAATATGTTCCGTGCAATGTACAGCAATGACGTCACAATACAGTTCCGTAAAAAACAGCCTAAATTCGTAAATAATCTTTAAAATATTTCTTTTCCGAGGGTGAATATGTTAATTGAATAAAAAAGAAAACATATTAAGTCCCTATTAAAAAAAAAAAATACCTACACTGCATACATACCAACATTTCTTCACATAAAGCAGCTTTAATAGCACACATGTTCCTAATGTGCTGGTTTTTTTAATTTGGCAAAACTAGTTTTGTGTTGTTTTACTTTATTGTAAATATCTAAGTCAAATTAATCTTTGTCAGACGGTGCCCTGCAAAATCAATTAACATACTGTCAATAAGCAATACTAAGTCAATTAAAACATTAGTATGATAATAACAGTACAGATTATAACAATTAACAGATTACAGAGAAATATTTAAATGACAACAATGCCATTAAAATTAAATTAAAATAATATCACGTTCAACAAACACGATGGAATTCGTAATAAAACGCACACAAAGAGGTTAAACAACTTTAATAAATAATGAAACATGAAATAATCACGGCGTGAAGCTACGCCTTGACGTGACTGAATCAGCGATAAAATCTAAATAGTATTATACTTTGAATCCATTCGGACGAAATTTCAGAACAAAAACGGCAGGAACAAAGCTCCGTTATCCTACAAGTTTTATACCATATTAAAGATTGAGGCAATAAAATTTTAAATACAGTTAGGCCAAAATATTTTGAATTTCAACTGATTCATGAGGACTGCAAACTACTTTGAATACATTCGGTACCATGTTTTTCAACACCACAAAATGAACAAAAAACATTACTAACAATGCAAATACAACAAATATGTTTCTAAAACAGCGTTTATATTAACATCTTCCACTATTTGCCGAGTTATAGTGCTACACTTATTGTAGGTCAAATCCTACATTCTATTTTTTACGATTTTAATCATTCTAAAGGCTTCATAGTGACAGTCGAATGATTTGATCAATAAATATTGCTAATCCTTTCTTTCATAAGGCAATCCAGATATTTTTAACTTTCTCTTTTATAATATTTACAGATACGTCAAGGACCTTAATGTTCTCGCTCGTTCAGTTATTGTACTGTAATTCCCTTGGGCCATGTGAATGTTGGACTATATTTCCGACTTATATTACTTTCAAAAATATAACAGGCACTAATCATCACTCTGGAAGTGGAAATGACAGTCAATTACATTTCGTTTCAAGTATTAACCAAACTGTTGTTCAAATATTAGAGAAACAATCCAAGAATTCATGACACTAATCTCAACTTCCCTTGTTAGGCCTCTATACCTGAAGATCCTTCGCTACTCAACTCTTATCTTCTCACGTTTAACTTCTCAAATCTTCCTTCGCGTCCTCCAGTCAACATTTCCGAGATCACCTTCCCAATTTCCTTTCTTCTACCGAAAACTCTCTTCTAGCCTCTGCACATCCTGCTTTGCCTAACCACCCCTATTATACTTTTCTCACTTTTATTTCAGTACCATCAAACGTTTCCAACATTGAGCCCCTATTGAAAATTATTTACATCCTGGTTATGCGTACTACTTCTGTTAAACCATATTCTTGACATCGTTTTCCTTCTCGGTCTTGTCTGATCCGCTGACTTCCCTCGCAAACAATAAACGTTACGATAACCAACAGTTCACTTGTAACCGTGTAAATAACGCCCTACGCTAAGAAAAGCGCAACGCACATCTCCGGTGTTCTCGTGACACGCAATCCTGTCATCGTGTTCAAGTTGAGTCCCAACTTCTTGTCTACTACCGGCTTTTAAAAAGTCGCTGTTTTCTTGTAACAAATGTTGGCAGCACTGCAACGCTACCGCGTGACGCCGTATTTGGAGGTTAAACACACAAACCTGTTTGTTCTGTTTAGTTCTCCCCGCCGCCGACAGATGGGGGGGACTAATGAAGCGTTAACAACACTCGAGTGGCTCTCGCTCCGAAGCGATCACGAGTGGTGCTTTTATTAACTGAATAAAACTAACCTGCCTTTTTTTGTACAAATCTCTTTGTCTGAAGGAAACAATTTCACGTTTCCTTTTTTTATTATAGTAACTGTTAGGCCTATAATACATTTTTAAAATCTATCTCGCACACTAATGTTAAAATACCACTAATTTAAGGATCATGTTGCTTTCCCATCACAAATTACCCAAAAATCGATTGTAATGCTTAATCTGTGATCGTAATGTGCGGGAAATCTAAAATGTTTTGTTTTCAGGGTCTATACCAAAAGTAGTATGACTGGCTGGGCGAGATGGGGGAACACTTAGCAACAGAGGAACACCAGCCGCGGTCGCCTTCGGGCTTTGGTTAATTATAGACATCGTTTATTGTGAAGCGTGTTTTTTTCGTTGTCGATGCACAAATGAGTCAAAATCTCGAGCAGCGATATTCTATAAATGTGTGTGTCAAACTCGGGAAATTGGGCAACCGATACCCTAGAAATGGTTGTCGGCTAACAGAGATACTGCAATGAGCCGCTCCAGTGTTTTTGAATGACACAAACTGTTTAAAGAAGGTAGGGAGCTCGTTGAAGACGACCATAGCACCGGACGGCCGTCAATGATACGAACTGACGACAATGTGGCCAGAGTCAGAGAACTGCTGGGTGCAAGTGATAACCCGCCTGCGAAACCGAGTGAATCGCGTCCGACCAGCCACCTCCGATCACTGGACTCTGCATCGCGACAATGCGCTTTGCCATGGCGTGCTCGTCGTGAGGCAACTGTTGGCCCGATTCGGCGTTGCCACGTTGCCGTACCCCGCCTACAGTCCCGATCTGGCTCCAGGTGACTTTTTTGTATTCCCATGGATGAAAAGACAGCTGAAGGGACATTGTTTGACTCGATCCAGGACGTTCAAGCAGCATCCCCCGCAGCTGACTTTCAGAAGGCGTACGGCAAATAGCAGCATCGTTATTCTAAGTGTATAGCTGCCCAACGGTCTTAATTTCAAGCTGCCTTAACTTCTAAGAATATTAAGGAATTGTAAACATATCTTCAATACATTTTTTTTTTTAATCAGTCCTACTACTTTTGGTATAGACCCTGTAGGTTATGAGTGAGAATCTAACTGATTATATTTGTGGAAAAGTTTTAAAGAAAGATAACAGAACATTTTTTATTTGTATTGAGGACTTATAAACTTATCTAGTAGTTGTAACTTAAACAGCTGAACATTGTGTCAGATGTTTATTCTATTGAATGGCTTTGGTCGTCAGCTACAGCCTCTTAGCTTGATATGCTATCACTGCACCAAGTCCTATGTGCTAGCATCCGCTGAACACCAGAATTAGTATGGGTTGGAGTCGTTTTTCATGCTTCGTTGCTACTGCTTTGATTTCATCAAAAATAGTGTTCGTTTTAAGGTCTCTGTGAATACTTTCATCGCGTACGTACTACTACTGTGTATTTACTATTATCCAAAGTATTTTGTTTTCAATAATCTGAATTTTCTTTATATTACTTCTCTTGGTAATTCACCAAATTTGCAATCCATAGCTCCACACCGGCTTAAGAACTTAATTATACAAAAGTAATTTATTACTTACAGCAACTGAAGAATACAACTGAAACAGAACAGAGGTGTATGTTCTGCTATTTTGTAATGTGCTGACGTCATAGACCAGAAAACAAGGAGAAAGTATAGCAGTAGACCCTCTGATACCCGGCTCCAGTGCGACACACAGCTCGGTTTATATGCAAAATGCAGGTGATTCGTGTGACGGAAACGTAAACAAATTTATCCGGATAAAGTAAACTGATATCCGCATTTTTCCATATCCGATCACTCGCACCACATTAGTTCGGATACTTGTCGGTTATTGGAATAATTACTCAAAATAATAACGACAAACTTAAAACAATTTTCTTCCTTTAAAAAATAGGCAATGTTGCTGTCTCAATACGCGCCTGAAGTCTTAGCCATTAGCGGCCTCCAGGCATTAATTCCCTGTTATTAAGGATAACCTCCGCTCCGAGTTAACCGCGTCGTAGTACAAAGGAAGCGCTAAATATTCGCCCTTTTTTCACAATCACTATCCAATAATAATATATCTAACAATCATGCTCGCTAGTAACCTATTAGTACTATTCTGAAGGACTCAGCAGGGGTGCAGACTAGCTGCACCTATTGAGAGGACTTACACGTCTCTCGCGGTACCCGAGTCTAACACACACTTATACTTACAACACTACACTTGCGACTTTAACACTTTACACTCACACTTACACTTAGGGCGGCGATAATAGCCTTAATGTGCTTTTCGCCTTAAAATAACAACAACAACAAAAAACTATTTTGAAGTAAAGCCATTATTTTGAGAACAATGAAATTTGAAAAATTAAGTTCTAATTTGTACAGATTTTAACGCCGACGATGAAGCAAGACTTTCAAAAAACTGATAAACATAATTTTAGTTTGACTGACGGAGGCAGCGATGCCACCGTACCTCTAGCTCATACTTCTCTTATTCATCTACACACACGCACGCACTACTCTGCTGATGGAGTGAACGACATCGGCCTAATGGTATCTGGCAAACTCCCTTGCACGCGGGGCTCTGTGTGAGCGGACATAATTTCCCTAGTTACTAATTAATGCACAACAAAAAGCCGGCCAAATGTTACACAACTCCGTGATTCGAAGGCAATTACCATAGCAAGTACCTCAATAATCAATTGGGAAATGACCAATTAGAAGTCAAGGAGCTACTTTGAATCCTCTCCCAATTCTAAACTTTATGAAGAAACTATGACTGAAGTGACCCTGGCAGTCATTCATTCAAGGTTAAAAGATGACCATTATTTTGAAACGGAAGACACGAACATGCCCGCGCTATGATGGAAATCAATTTTTATGACTCAAAACGGACCAAAATTGC
The DNA here is from genome assembly GCA_022606455.1 of Callitettix versicolor. Lineage (NCBI taxonomy): Eukaryota > Metazoa > Arthropoda > Insecta > Hemiptera > Cercopidae > Callitettix > Callitettix versicolor. The sequence goes on along the minus strand of CM040190.1, from coordinate 37,832,836 downwards.
GAATGCTAATACTCGTGTAGGTAAAGGTTTCTTATATATATATATATATATATATATATATATATATATATATATATATATATATCGAAACGACCTTTTAAAGTGTTGTACAGGTCAGGACCGTTGCACATTTCATTGTTTAGTGAGCAAGTCTTATTCTAGAGAAGATCCGTAACTGGTTAGCTTCCCAACAACACGATGTTGCCCTATTACTATTTAATTACTGAACTGTTCTTCATTCCATCATCCCGATATAAGCAGGCCTACAGCAGACTAATATAAAGTGTCCGGACGGTAATAAAATAATCCGAGACCTACCGAAACCTGCCGATGTAATCGTCAAGTGAACCGCGAAGACAAGCGCACGGGAAGCCGGTGAGTGGATGTTAACAGAGCTCCGATACAAATCCTATTAGAATGGATCGCGCTTTGACAATGGCTTCACCAGTTTATAAGCTCGGGCTCAGCAATTCACTTTAACGGAACACATACAAAACGCAAATGCGTCAAGATATAGGCTAAAGAAAAAAACGCATATTATTCGAACTAAATAGCCTATATTTGTAGTGACATTAATTATTCTTCCAGTGATTAATATCGGATAAAATCTGTTGAAATAACAGGTCAGGGGCGTTTAAACGGCGTTCAGGGTATATGTTCGTGTACCTACGTAATTTGAAAATTTTAAACGTTAATTTTCACTTCATGAAGTCAGCACGACATACACTTCATGTGAAATGTGAAATTAAAATTGACGTACTTAATTTCTGCAACGACTCAAGAGATACGCTACTGTTGTAAGGGCGCATTCATGTTTACTGGCCGTGGGATAGGAAGTGCGCTACGCCTAGGCCTTGTACTTCTGGTCTTATCACCGGACACTCTGATAGCACTTGAACACCATATAATAATAAAACTTCGGTTCAGGAGCTAACTGACTTCAGCTATCCATCTTCAAATAGCCTATGCCAATACGATTTTAAAATTAAGCAGTATTTTTCGTGTTTTTGTCGACAGCACCCGAAGGAGACACTTACTAATATTTTAAAAACATCGTCATATCAGCTTTTTGCAAACTTTTAAGAATAAAAAAAAGTTCTTTTGAACAACTATTAAGAAATGAAGATACTTTTAGGAAGAAACTTCAGCCATTTTTTAAAAAATTTCATCGAAAACTTACCTTTAGTGGCCTGCTGTATGCGCGCGCGTGTGCACCAAATATAAACCAATGAGCTGAAAACGCATATATTCATAAAAATCTCTAAATTCAAATCGACTTCAATACCACTGCTTGTCTACTTTGTTTTGTGAGAAAGGCCGTAAAATGAAATTTACTTTTTAAAAAACAGAATACTTTTCGTAAGAAAAGTACTTACTAGTCGTACGAAATTTCAAAACAAAAATGTCAAATTTCCCAATGAAAAATTACGAACATCACGTTGAAACTATATGGAGTCTTTATCCTACAAAAATCGAACTTTCCGTTCTGCCCCAGTATTCCTATTCGTCCAGATCTTTAAAATTACTGAAAAAGATCCTCCATAGGCTAAATGAATCAGTTATACGTTATGCCCCAAGGTTGTGTATTCAGCCCAATACTGTTTCCGGGAACAACATTACAGCGTTACAACGTTTGCTTCGTTACAATGTTAACGGGTAAATTAAGCTGAAACCTTTGTAGTTCGCTACGTGTTTGTGAATACATTAAACAACAAAGGCGCTGCGTTTCCCCGCCCAGGAATATATTATCTCAGAATTGCCAACGTACCGTATCAATATTTACCTTGTCGTTTATCGCAATCGTTTATGCCGCTGCGCTGTAAACCGGGTTTACGACTTTTAATTGTTTTATTTCCTCAGTATCAGGAAGTGCAATTAAAAGAACACAGTTTTGTTTCAACTGTAACCAAACAGAATGGAAACCGTTCATCTGCGGCACGCAACTGTCTCGGGCGTGACAAAACGTCACAATATCACATCCATGTTAAAAAAAATCTGTTTTCACAATCGTAATTAGCTTTAGCTTTAGACATACACAGAAAATACAAAAATGAACCCTAAACACCATCGAAAAAATCGGGGTAAAATTTTTAAAATAATTCTTTTGACATGACCAAATCAGAATGCGCAGACTCGCATTCACACATCCAAATAAAAAAAACACTTTTAGGCCTTTTACGTAAAAGAACCATTACCCACTCAAGAAAAATTTTCTATAGCACTAGGGCATCGATATAAACGTACTAGAATAATCCTTATGAGAGATATGTGAGCGCATCTTGGAGCAAAGTGTTCGACTACTGTTAAATAAATAATGGTACTGTTTATTTTCTCAATCGTCTCCAACCCCTGTCCTTGGGGCATCAGCGTTCGTAGCGGCAGATAGTGCAATTACTTGGACTTTTTTAATGGATTTTTATAATGGATCCTGTACTTCTAGTCCGTTTATAATGAACGGATAGAGAGAATAAATAAGACACTTTACAGTTGAAGTTGAAGTATAACTGTCAAATTTTTTTTGTTTTACAAAAAATAATAACGAAATACGATACTTAAATGAAATTTTAGTTTCTAAAAAGTAGTAATAAATGATCTTTTACGAATGGAATCGACTAAAGCCGCACTATTGGCTCACACGTGTCCTAAGAAGTTTTCCAGTCAGGACAATTCAGCAGACATTTTGCTTAACACTTTTCTAAGCAAAGTTTTTCTCAAACTAAACAACGCCACGTAATCAGGCTGTAGTCTGACAAATACTACCCAGTCATCGTAAAGAACGATTATGTTGAAAATCAATATACAAATCAGTAGGTATTCTAAGCAAAGATTTACATTTGGCAAAATACATGTAAAATTGGTCGGTATATTTACAGAAGCGATCCTTTTTATAAAAAAAACCGCCATTTGTGTAGGTCTATACTCAATAGACCTGAAAACAGATCCATAAATATCTCAATTAAGTCGATTTTTTCACGACCACCAGACCTCGTAAGGTACGCGTGACATGAAGGAGACCACAGGTCTCGAATAGTTTCTTTTCAAACGTCCATCTTCCATCCAACACTGTACAAAGCCTGCGTGTGGCGGTACAGCAGCGCGTAGGCTGTGATAAATAGTCAGGTTCTCTGTAAACATGGAGTCTGACCAGTACTACCAACGCCTCGAACATTGTTGTACCTTCTTAGCACCCATGTTAGATCTCGTACAAATACTGGTGTGCAATTAGATGCAAGGCGTGGGCGCCGACCTGAAGCGGTACGGGATACTACCGAAAGGTGAGCCGTACAGGAAGTTCCAATTACACGATGACTGGAAGGCAAAGTGTTGTAAAGGATCTTTTATTTTCGTGTTTGTCCGCCAAAACAGAAAGTATAGTATAATGTTTTGCAGTGAAATTTTTGTAAACAAGTGTGAGGACGTTTTGCACTTCGTTAGAAAGTAACAAATTGGAAAGTAATACCGACCAATCACTTGATTACTGACAGGCTCGTTCTTTACTTCTTGTGATAAGCTCGTTCCTCTCGATATCGATAAGAGACAAGAACCTTATTATCTATATAAGCGCCAGTGTTTATCACTTCCCAAAACCTCTGATAGCATCTACGCAGTGAATAAAACCTTTGTTCTTTCGCTGCTTGCAGAAGCTTGCTACCGTCAGAAACCTCCTAATTATAATTGGTTAACGTAGAATTGCTAACCAATGCTTCTGCAGTAGATGAGTAGGCTCGCTAAACCCATCAGCTGTTCACCACAACGCTCTCCTTGCAATCACTTGAGAAAAAAATGCGTTTCTACAGCAACCAAGATACAGTCATAACCAAAAGTTGATCCTAGATAATATTAGATGATGCCACGTTGTTTTCGCTGCCCCTATGTCGTTTGCCCTGACGGAGATGATGCAGAGAAACTTTTATTTTAAGTATTGATATTTTATAAATTCACTGACCGGACTTTTTGATTAACTCTAAGGATGAAGGAACATAACTTCTCAAGATGGAGAGCTGGATAAGACCTTATTAGCCTAACTGCCACTGAAGAAAGAGGAACTCATGGCGTACCTTGATACAATTGGCAAAAATAGTTATTTAAGAAAATCTGGCCTCTAAGCTGTTCCATCGGTAGGTCCCAAACTATAGATATCAAGCCAGTTTATTTTATAACCAAACTGCGGTTTCAGGCCTATCACAAACACAATAATTACAGGCTTTTTTGGAAAGACAGTTCATTTTTCGAGAAAACCTTAAACACCTTCATTGAAAACACGGTTCACTCGTAAAACATGCACCGATCAACCGCTTCCCACGTATTACAATTATAAACAAATCATTCCACAACACCGGCGACCTCAAAGTTACAACTTCAATTAGTAAAGAAATCTTAGAAACTACTGCAATCATAAAAAGGTTAATTTGTCTTTACGTGTGGGGAGCCGGTGTCAAAGGTTATGTCAGACAGAGAAAGAGATAATTAAAGAAGAGGGGCGGGGAAAGGGGCGTGGTCGAGCACGAGGAGTCGTGAAGTTCTGCGGCCGCGGTGCTTTCAAATCGGCCGAGTAAAGGTTCTGCAGCCGCTGCGTGACTAGATGGCGTGTTTGACAGCGGAGGCAGAACTGCCCGGCCCAATCTTTAAGTGTGTTAGCCAACGTAATTCAGAAAATTATGAAACTTTTCGTTCAACGTCCGAATGCAAAACACATCGGTTAAGATCTTCACTTTATTTTAGAAAATCGAAAATACGTTTTTGCAAATACCTGTAGGGCTCAGGTCTGTTACTTAACAGTGCAATAGCACACAAGAAAAAGTAAACCATTCCAACGTAGCTCGACTAACAACGTATGCGGTCAAATGACTGGAAGCAGATCCATGTTGTTTTTCGGGTGAAATTTTTAAAATGAAAAAACACCGCTGCAGCGGCACTTAGCAGTCTTACAGATGCAATCTCCAAAATTGAACAGAACTGGATACATCGCATTAACGAATATTTTGACACATTACATACAACTAGAAAAAGGAACACTGAACGCCGTTAGGCAAAATTTGCAAGAACACTAACTTAACACTGATTACGACGGTGAAATCAGATTTTCAAGAAATGTTTCATAATAAAGGTATGATTTTTTTCTTAAGAACCTGAATGGCCATTTTAAAACGGATGAACAGATTTTACTGAGTAATGCACTCGTCCAACCTATTGTCCAAATTTGAAACCAATCAGTCTACATGTTTAGCGATCCCTCAAAAAATGTTCTGAATTTCAGGATTAGGATCATACATAGTCCCGGGTCTGCACCTTACAGCTAAAACACAACTTAAACTAAAACACAACTAATTACATTAAAAGAAACGTTACATTAGGCGAACCTATGTGCCAAGTACTTGGGAATGGCTTGCATTTATTACTGGTTAAATGACCACCAAGTTGTTTTCTGTAAGATAATGACATTTGAAAATACTGCCTATAACGTATTTAAAAGGAATTAAATCAATAGGTATACAAATCTATAGGTTTCTGCAGTTAGCACATTCTGGTGTTGGTTTTTTTAAATTAAATTATTAGGTATACAAACCTATAGGTTTCTGCAGTTAGTATATTCGAGTGTTTTTTAAATTAAATTATTAGGTATACAAATCTATAGGTTTTTACAGTTAGCATATTCTGGTATTTTTTTTTTTTTTTAATTAAATCATTAGGTATACAAATCTATTGGTTTCTGCAGTTAGTATATTCTCGTGTTTCTTTAATTAAATTATTAAATCCTGTAATATTATTGAACTCCAATAACGCATTATATTGATCAAAACTAAATTTATTTAAAATTCAAATGTCTTCATCGTTTTCTCTCACCCTCCAATAAATTGCAGCACTAAAGCTTCCCTCTCCTAGGGTGAATCAACCCCACAGATATCAAGCCTAGTCTACACAACTACAAATTGACTCTTGGACCCTCCTCCGAGATGGGGCAGGTGTTCAGAACCCAGATTCACGGGTACCAATTTTGCGACTCGATTGTGGTTTGCTTTTGAAGGGCTTTGGCATTTTTTGCCCTTAAAGGAAGCGGGTACAAGATCGTTTCTGCGATATCCCCTCGATCTCTGCGGGAGATGGGGCGGTAAGGGACGCTTTTTTAAATGCGTTCTCACGAACTCAGTACTCGTTCTGGTTTTTGTCTCTTAAACGAATTTCAAAGTAGGTGAAGTAGACATTAGAAAAATATCACAAACCCTTCTCCGCTCATGCTGAGCTGTGCAACCCTCGATCAAAATAAAGTTCACTCCAAAGGTAACATAACGAAAACTATCGACTATCTGTAGCTATCTGTTCAAAAATGTCTGCTGATTAACTGCTGGCAGGCATACGAGACTTATTTAGTTTCAATCAACAACGAGCGAAATTCCATTCGAAAATGAACTGTTTGACATTATGGAAGTGTGTGCACGCGCGCGCGCGCGTGTGTGTAGTACTCGCACATTTGCAAATTTGGTTTCACTTTAGTATTTGCAGTGTAATTTGAAAACTTTAAATTCTAATTTATTCAGATATAATGTGTAATATGATGATCAAATTTTCAAAAACGTGTAAGATATTGTTTCAAAAAAAATATCGAACTGTTAATTTTTGAAGATGAGCTTATATCACGTTAGCGAGACAACTGCGTGCCGCGATTACTTACTTTTATATTACGCAAATTTTTCAAACTCACTGTGACTGACTAAACTTACTCATATATTTTGCGATATCACAGATAAGATATATAACTTTAAAATCTAATTCTATCTGCGTTTGAATTCACGTTTTGTTACCCCAGAACCGTCGTGACCTTCCAGATATTCACTTTACCATTAAAGATAACGTCAAAATTCATATCTCAATTTTCCGATCCACTGGGTAACATTAACCGGAATACAACCAAAAACACCCTCCCTCTCACCAGACTACCCTCACAAAGGATTACGGGTCAACGAACCCGAAACACGTCTATTTCTAACATAGAGATTATGATATTCCTTCAAACATTAGGCTATTTGTATAGTAGCTGTACTGCAAGGTATTCTATTTGTGTCGTTGTTCGACCACTTAACATCTCGTTAATAATCGTGTTAACAAGGTGGAAGTAATGCTGCCAACATAACGGCTGCAAATTTCTCACAGTTATCTGTTCACGACTTCAGATATAATAATTGTTTTTAAAATTAATGTTCAATTACTGATTTATTCTCAAACAAGAATACAATCTATTAAATAATGTTCAGTTTAGGCCTATATAGACCTACAATTTTACAACAACTTAAGACATCAAAATCTCAGAACAAAATGCTGCCCTCCCAAAATCCGTGCAGTGAACAAGCTGAAGGAACCAGCAGGCCTACTCAAATTCTCTCAAAACCTTCTCTTTTGCGTGAAGAGGTTAAATTGATTTTCATGTATTTGGAAGACTAGAAAGTTATGCACGTCTTAGTAATTTAGTCTGTTATTTAAATAAACGATATTCACTCATACAAGTTATTCGTCTTTCAAAAATGTACATCTTATTTGGTATAAAAATGCCCACATTCCAATATTCTTTGTTCTGAACGTGTAAAGCTTCGTACTACATAGGCCCTACAGCCAGTAGGGCCACCATTCTACAGCAAACACTCTGTATACCTGTTGAGGACCGGGGAATGCCTTGTGTCCATTCCACAGAAAACACTGTATACCTGTTGAGGACCGGCGAATGTCTTGTGTCCATTCCACACCAAACACTCTGTATACCTGTTAAAGACAGGCGAATGTTTTGTGTCCATTCCACACGAAACACTCTGTATACCTGTTGAGGACCGACGAATGTCTAGCGTCCATTCCACACCAAACACTCTGTATACCTGTTAAAGACAGGCGAATGTTTTGTGCCCATTCTACACCAAACACTCTGTATACCTGTTGAGGACCGACGAATGTCTAGTGTACATTCCACACCAAAAACACTTGTATACCTGTTACACAGGCGAATGTTTTGTGTCCATTCTACATCAAACACTCTGTATACCTGTTGAGGACCGACGAATGTCTAGTGTCCATTCTACACCAAACACTCTGTATGCCTGTTAAGGACCGGCGAATGTCTATCGCCAAAACAGCTTCGGCCTAACACCGTGTAGTTTATTTTCAATGTTACCAACAACACGGAACAAAAAAACTGGTCAACCGACAGCGTTTGTTGGACGAAATCCAATCCTACACGCATCGCCGTGAGACCTTGGCGCTACCACTGTAATTAGCCGGTGTAGAGACATTCTCTCTAATGACAAATTTTAGGTTAGGTCAGATTTTATCTTTGTCTTTCTTCTGGTAGTCTTTTTTACTTTCTACATTCCGTTCGTTCTTTTATTCTTAGCATGTTTTAACTTGTCAATCGTAATTCCTATTAAATCTTTTTTAGTGTTTTTCTTTTTCAACACGTCTTTTGTTTTATATTCGCATTCCCATTGTTCTTTTAACGATACACGTTTTACTTTTGCTTTTATCTTAATTTTCATAGAAATTCTTTTGTGTGTTCAACTTTTACCTTTTAATTTTTATAATTTTTTGTGTTAACAGTCTTTCTAATGGTTGTTTGCTTGTTCTCCAAATTTATACCCAATCTTTTAATATCACTTTTTACATTCAAATGATTCTCTGGAACCGTAAGTTTGTTTTACACATCATCAATAGATTTTTCGATCTTATAAGATTATAATTACAGTAAATTAAATCGTTATTAAATATAGTAATTAACAATATTCTCTGTATTTAAATTACCTGTGTTCTGTTTTGGAGGTTCCCACTTTATGTAACTTGTGTTCTGTTTTGGAGGTTCCCATTTTTTTTTAACTTGTGTTCTGTTTTGGAGGTTTCCCACTTTATGTAACTTGTGTTCTGTTTCGAAGGTTTCCCACTTTATGTAACTTGTATTCTGTTTTGGAGGTTTCCCACTTTATGTAACTTGTGTTCTGTTTCGGAGGTTTCCCACTTTATGCAACTTGTGTTCTGTTTTGGAGGTTTATCACTTTATGTAACTTGTGTTCAGTTTTTGGAGGTTTCCCACTTTATGTAACTTGTGTTATTTTTTTCTATACTCTCCGTGTACAACATTTTTAATGTACGATTTTCCCAAATTCTTCAGAAGCAAGAAAACAAATATTTTGTTCCACATGTGTAATAATATTTTACACCTTTCGATCTAACCTTTCGTCAAATTCTATGTGTACTTAAATTTTGTTTTTTCTTATAGAAAAATTGCGTCCACTTCCCTAAGAAAGCCAAAAGTTGTTTTTCCAGGCAAAAACTATTAAAAGCATAATCGATGGTTCTCAAATTGGACTTGAAAGGAAACAGATGAAAACACATTTTTTCTATTTTCTATTTTAATTTTACATGTTACAAATTATAGTAAACATTTGAAGAAATCTCTATTGATGCAAATAATAATTTGAAAAATCGTCACAAAATAATTTTTTTTTTAAATAAACTTTCCTTCGTAAACGTTTAGTTCAATGTGTACTTCCGATCGATGTCGCTTCACGGCCTCTACTCGGCGCCGCAATTAACATTCGTCCCTCCTCTCCAAGCGTCAACACGTCCCATAAATACCGAAGTTCTTAACACACACATGGTTACTAAATCTGGCGTTGATAGCTGGCAATGAAACAACACAAACAGTCTACAAGGCAGTAGGGGACTGCAGAGTACAGGATGTGCCCCTCACTTCCGTTGCTGCACTCTAATTATCCAGGCCCTGGCCGCTATTAGGGTTAGACGCTTTTTCTTAATTAGAATTTACAGCTTGCTTGATCGCCTCAACGCCAGCTGTTTGCGGTGAATTCCCACAATGTATAATCCAGCAACGCCTAAAGGGAAAATAACGCCTGGTGAGAAACTGCTTCGATATTTAATTGTAAGTAATATAAATTCACCCGTTAACTAATCTGCTTAATATCTCGACAGGAAATGCATTTTGATTCTCATATACTAAGTAGCGGTTCTTAATAACGTACACGCTCTGTTATGGTCACAACGTTTTAAAGTTTTTTGATAAATATTTATGAGTTTAAAGCACAGAAAAGTAAAAATAAATATACACTATACAGAATGCTCACGTTCATTGTAAATGAAGTTAATTAAATCGGTAAAGTTTTACACTTCCAGCGCTAGGCTGCGCCACTGTAACAACACATAGAGCAGTGTTGCCAAGTCGCCTGACGTACGACTTGCTCAGCGTACATAACTAGCAAGAAAACGGCATACGAAGCACACTGCACGTTCTTGTCTCCCCAATACCGATGGGAGATATTCTGTATATTGTATATTCAATTTTCAGAGCTTAAAGACACAAACTAAATTCAGTTTTCAAATAACCAAAGCAAATCCCAAACCCTGAAAATCAACCAGTCTGTCGTAATGAATAACATTCCGCTCAAGCCCTATTTTAAACGAACAAATACTCTGAACGACGTAGGGCCTACAATTAATACAAAACGATGTCTTGTTTACTTTAGACACAGCTGTTTTGATACGGTATTTGTATTTGTCAGCTGTTGCGTAGCTTTTTCGTGCTCTGATCAAATGTAGGGACCTAGGCCTACGTTTTAGTTTTTGTGAATTCTTTCCAAATACAAAAATAATGGCGAATGTACGAATAACAGCCATAGGCTATATCCACTAACGTTCCGACCACAACAAACCGGTGTTTCAGATTTATTGCTTTTCTTACTTCCCAGAATACCCGAATACCCGCAACCAAGCAGGTGGATGCAACCTTTAGGCACACCGGTGCCCGAAGCGGGGCAGATGCTACCTGGGATTTTCAAAAGACGCGTCAGATGGTTCACGCGACATGGTTTGCTTTCACCCTCTCTACCCCCCCCCCAAACCTGTAAACACGTAGACCTACGTGTGTGAGCATAACAGATGGTGGTGTTCAATTTGGGGAAGTACGTAGATTAAAGAAGGCAGATTACTAATAAATCGAATAACTATTAGCGCGTTGAAAAATGATAAAGCAGTATCGCGATACTGCCCAAGCCCGGGACCATAACACGAGCGCCAATCCTGACCTTTAGATTGTATGTGCGCGCGCGCGTATTCTAACGTTTGCAATATTTGTCAGATTTGACTCAAACTTGGTACAAAAATGTATTATAGTACAATACATCCAGGGCAAATTCGTTACCCAGCAAAATCCGACCAGTTTCAAAATGGTGGTCATTCCAAATTTGAAGAAAAATCATCACTTTATTTCTCATCATTGTAACAAGCGTTAAAATCTTAGTGAATTAGTATTTTGTTTTTTCAAAACCATTAAAATTAAGAAAATGAATTTGACGGCGGTAAGGGTTCGTTTTCGTATTTTCAATGTAATTTGCTAACTTATGCAGATATAATACCTGCAATAAATGCTGATTATGATTTAAAATCAGATTTTCAAATGTTTGTAAGATCAAACGTAATGTTAAAAATTCGTTTCTATCATGTCAGCGAGGCAGCTGCGTACGGCAATTATTAAATATTGCAAAATTCAGTTCTGACGAGTTTAGCCTCGATCGGCAAGACAACTACACTTTGATAACGTGAAAGAGTTTTTGCTGTACTTTTAAAGTACTTTGTAAAAGACGCTTCGGGGGTACTATCCGCACCACTAACCACCGGACCTATTCAAATTAGAAGCGTTATTCTCTGATTGTAGAGGTTAAGTTAATTTACATATATTTCGAAGGTTAGAAAGTTGTGCATAGCTAAACACAGTCGCCTGATTAAAATTCAGTCTACTATTATAATTTACACTGACTCTCTAACACAATTTATTTCGTACTTTCAGACATGATACGATAAGTGGAAACTCTGCAGCTTACCTTACACAAATGCACTTTTTAAGTAGGCTAAACTGGAAAATACTCAAAAGACCTACACTAGATTTTTTTATGACATTCGAGGTTCGCAGGTTGGGGAGACTGGACTAAGAATGCCCATATCTTGAGACCTTTTTAATTTTTCAAAGAACTTTTCCAAGCTCTAATATAGTCCATAAGCAGGAGGCCTACGGGTCGCTACAGCACGATTCCGCTTTGAGTTACTGAAAAATAGATTTCAGGCATATATGAAGCTCTTCATAACTCAATCTGCTGTAGTACATTTAAAAATAAAGGAAATTACATACTTCTTGATTGGTCATATTCTGTAACGAAACGGTCAAATTTAAGGCCTACACACAGAGTTAAAGTATGATTAAAAATATTACGCTTGTGTTATTCAAATAACAGGACATGTTTTCTTCCCGGCAGACTGAGGTTCTGCTTGTACTTTACTATTCTAAACATACAAATTTTGCCAAGTACGGCCTACAGTAGAGGTGTTTTCCGACAGACGGGTGTTATTCAAATAACAGGACATGTTTTCTTCCCGGCAGACTGAGGTTCTGCTTGTACTTTACTATTCTAAACATACAAATTTTGCCAAGTACGGCCTACAGTAGAGGTGTTTTCCGACAGACGGGTGTTATTCAAATAACAGGACATGTTTTCTTCCCGGCAGACTGAGGTTCTGCTTGTACTTTACTATTCTAAACATACAAATTTTGCCAAGTACGGCCTACAGTAGAGGTGTTTTCCGACAGACGGGTGTTATTCAAATAACAGGACATGTTTTCTTCCCGGCAGACTGAGGTTCTGCTTGTACTTTACTATTCTAAACATACAAATTTTGCCAAGTACGGCCTACAGTAGAGGTGTTTTCCGACAGACGGGTGTTATTCAAATAACAGGACATGTTTTCTTCCCGGCAGACTGAGGTTCTGCTTGTACTTTACTATTCTAAACATACAAATTTTGCCAAGTACGGCCTACAGTAGAGGTGTTTTCCGACAGACGGGTGTTATTCAAAAAACATGACATGTTTTCTTCCCGGCAGACTGAGGTTCTGCTTGTACTTTACCAATCCAAACATACAAATTTTGCCAAGTACGGCCTACAGTAGAGGTGTTTTCCGACAGACGGGTGTTATTCCAATAACATGGCATATTTTCTTCCCGGCAGACTGAGGTTCTTCTTGTACTTTACTATTCTAAACATACAAATTTTGTCAAATAGGGCCTACAGTAGATGTGTGTGTGGGCCACGTCAAGCTGCACACTTCCGCTGCAGGTCACGTTACCTCTGTCGTGTTTGGGTGGTTTTCCCAATACTTTTCTCGCAGTTTTCACGTGGTATTTCATGAGAGCTACGTTCTCACACTCTTTCGGTGCGCTCAGTTTCGGCGTTGTCTCCAACCTTGGACTCTTTATAAAGTCTCAGGTTTGGAGAGGATTCAAGTTATGCAGTTCCCCCACTTCTAAATGGTGAATTTCTATTTCCTTATTGAGGTGCTTGCAGATGCTTGTTCTGCCAATTCCCTTACGATTTTTTTTCTCTTGACCTTCATTACGGAGGTTTTGCTCCATTTGGCCTACCTTTTTATTGTGCGGTGATATACCGTTCATTCTACTTTATATTCTTATGTACGAGAACATCCACATGTTCTAAGGAAATGAGGTCCGTCCACACAGAGCCCTGCATGCACAGGAAGGCTAAGGTGCACTGGCAGGTCGCCAGTCTCCCAGGGCTTTGTTTGATACACCACTAGGCCGTTGTCACACACTCCATCAGCACGGGCTGCTTTACACTTTAGTTAGTCAAGCTGTGTAGTGCGTGCGTGCGTCTTGAGCAGTATGAGCTAGAAGTACGATGGGGTCACTAAGCCCATCAGCTGCTCACCTCAGCTGCCTCTGCTTGACTTTCCCGATGAAAAGTCGAATGAACTATTTTTCAGTGATGAAATCTTAATAATCCATAGGCTACAAAAGTGCAACCGTGTATAGGCCTACCGTATTGTTCTTATAAATCAAGCTTAAGGCCACTTCTAACTTGTAGACGCTAGAGGGAACAGTTGGGCGCTAGTTTACAATATGGAAATCATCTTGAAGAGCACACACGCCGGGGAGCCATTTGTGCAGAAAGCGTTACGGTCGGCGGAACTCCACGAACCACTGAGCATTACAAGCGAACAAACACGAGTATTCACTGCTTCCCCGGGATCCCTCGTCGTGTGCTCATTCGGCTTGAAATTTTTATTTGCAACGTTGGCTAAACTGATTAAACCCACATTTTGGATAATTACGCTTAGACCCAAGTAAATATATTTTGATACACACAGCTTCCAAATTTGTTTTCTCAATCTTTTTTTCTAAAAATGTGTGTGTGGAGGGGTTTGGTTCGATTTGATTAAAACGTGGCACAAAAATATTTTTCAACGGTTTCAAAATGGCGGCTATTTCAAATCTTTAGAAATTCGTAACTGTTTTGCTCTAAAAGGTTTTTTAATCCAATTTTCATCATCGAAATGAGCATTAAAACCTAATAAATTAGCATTTTGTATTTTCAAAATCCGTTGAAATTAAGTAAAATATTTTGACAGCGGTCAAGTTTCATTTTCATTATCACAATCTGAAGGTTTACTATATGCAGATTTTAATACTGATTGGCCTTATAACTGTGAAATCAGAATTTCAAAAAGGTTTAATGAAAATTACTTTTGGAAATTCGCTTCTATCACGTCGGCGAGACCACTGCGTGCTGAGATTTACGTTCTTCTCACATGTTTATGTTTTAAATAAGACACATGTGGATTGCTTAATTACTTCCTTGTGCCACTTCGCTTACATGCTTGATCCCGCGAACAAGATGAAATCGGGGGAATACCAAAAACGGAAAAGATAAAAACGTGAGAAAACTTCCGACAAAACGAACTCCCCCCCCCAAACACCGTGTTAACAAAATTATCCGAGCAGAAAACACAAGAAGCAGCCGTGAAGGGACTCGCCAGCCCAATTACACAGGAGGCGTGTCCGTCCGTCCGCCGAGTGGCTTTCAACATTTGTTCTTGTGCTTCGTAATGTAACCCGTTCTCACTAATGAAAACACTTTTCTGGGCGGGAAAAGCGTTTACAAGAAGAGCCGATGAGCAAAATGGTTTGTTTCTAGCAAATTTCAGTTTGAAAATAAGCTGTTGCTAGTCATCATGGTACAGTGCCACTCCCCACCTCAATAACAAAATATAAGATAAGAATGTTATTTTTTAATCTGAAATTACCGTCACTTTGAGACTATTGGGCGGTTTTTGACGGGCATCAAACTTGTCCAAGCTACTGCTAAAATCGATTTTGTACTAAATTTTAATCAGATCGGACCAATATTGCGAATGTAAGAGTACACACACACACACACACACACACACACACACACACACACACACACACACACACACACACACACACACACACACACACACACACACACACAAATTTTTAATTATTCCCTGACGAAGAGGTGTGGAAATTAGAATCGGCTCATTTTATGGTCCGGGTCTTACTACAAGTCCAATAGCTCATTTTCTAATGGAAATTCACTAAATAATATATATATATATATATATATATATATATATATATATATATATATATATATATATTGTGCAACTACAAAATCAACTGCACAACAATCGAATAATAGGCAAGTTAAAGAAATTAGGTTTTTAAATTTTGCCTTTGCTTTTGTCGGCAACTCGTTCCGTTCCATTCCCGGAACAACACAACACATAGCAAGTTACCTACTGAGTGGGGAGGGAAGGGGGCTGTAGCGTCCTTCATATAATAGGGCGGGTTTGAAGACTAGCTGCAAGAAACTTTCGGAATGTGATCTATTGCTGCCTGTAACCTATAGACAACACCGATCTGGAGCGAAGACCTTGCACTGACTTTCTCAAATACCACTGACACTGCTTCAAAAACACGATTTAGCCTTTGGTAATAAGTCGCTTCGCTTTTAAATTTGTAAAAAAAAATTAAAGAAGATAAAAAATCTAAACTGTGTTCAATCGAAACGAACTTACTTCACCGAAAATGCCGGTTCGGAATTGACTAGAGGAAAATCGAAAAGTCATCTGAAAGTCTCGAAATCTGCTGACACGATTTTTGTTACATATTGCGTCGACAGGTTTGGAAGATACATAATACAAGGAATAAGCTCTGCCAAATTCGAAATAAAAGTAGACTAATTTTCGTTATGGAACAAGCGCGCGCGTCAACATTTTTAAATTAAAAAGTGAGCCTTTTTTAGTCAATAATCTGTTAACAACCCAAATTTTTAAATATGTTTCTCGAAAACTTATAAAACTATTTTATTACATTTTGATCAAAAAATGCCCGGCCCTGCTTATGGCAAAAAATCGGGCTCAGTTCATGAGTTGTTGGGGAAACAGGTGTCGCAAGTAAAGAACCCTATTATTGCTTCCAAAAATCAGGTTCAGTTCCAGGAGCTGTGGGAGATAAAATGAAAAAAATTACTCGACTTTCAAAAACGGTTCAACAGATGTCGCTTAATTTGTAGTCATAAATAAAGAACGGTAACTCAAATCACGGTAGCAAATTTGAAATTAAAATTTTTTTGTTACAGAGTTAGAGATGGCAACTAAATATTTACAAAATAGCAAGACCCGATGAACATATTTTTATAAATTAGGCCGACCATCAAGGGCCGGGGTCCGGGGAGTGGAGTTCGCGTAATATACTTAAATACGGACGCTCGCCTTTGCGGCAATGTCACCGTTAATTCCAACCACAATAATCCCACTAATTACAATACCGTACAGTTAAACTACTGGCAAAAATTTCAAAAGCGAACGTCAATATTGCACAGCTGTTTGGAATAATTAACAGCTGTTAAGAATGATAAGAAACACTATGGCCTGCTGAAACATATGTTGTATGTAACTTGTCAAGGCTTTGTTACACGTTGTACAACGGCTACTGTAGTCGCAGCGTGTAGCACACGTCGATTGCTTTAAAGTTTTATTTAACAATGCATGAACATTCCACAAACTTTAACACTGTACGAAACCCCTTATCGACCTGCTATTTCTAAAAAAAAATACTTATTGGTTTTTGAAGGGCTATCGATAAAATCCTGAAAATTACCCTGAATGATTGAACCGATTTTAAAAGATATTATATTTTTTTTATTCGGAGATTCACCATTATTTGCGTACCAGTACCAATATGTAACGATGCATCTGTCCAGGGTCTCGACTCCAGCGATGCAGTCCAGCTTTGCGCAGGAAACTATCTGAATCCCTAGGCATCTACGGAACGGGGGACAGTCGAACGAACAGGGCGACATCATTCGAAGCATTTCAACGTTTTTATAAAAACCTAGAGTAGGGTTTAGAACAGATGAGCATCGATAGTCGATGTTTTTAGGTCGTTGTTCGATGTCTTTCACATGACAGGCTGTCGATGTTAGATGCTTTTCATCGATGAGTGACAGAAGCGAATTTCCGAAATATTTTTCTTTATCTTACCCTTTTTAGAAATTCTAATTTAACCATCATAATTAGCACTGAAATACGCATGTAGCCTAGCCCGTTGCCGTTTTAATCATTTAAATTACACTGTGAATACGAAAACGAACCCTGACCGCTGTCACATGTAATTTCTTGATTTCATAGCTACGAAAATTCAAAATGTTAATTTATGCTGTTTTAAGGCTTTAATTTATGCTGATTTTACGATGGTAAAATCATATTATAAAAAAAAATATTGGAAGACACGAAATATTTAGATCTTTAAAGATCTTTAATGGCAGCCATTTTGAAACTGTTGAACGAATTTCGATCTTAACGAATTTGTCCAAGCAATTACGTAAATCGATTTGTGTGCCACGTTTGGACTAAAATTGTGAACATCAGCTTGCTAACATAGCCTATATGTAGACTAAACATAACAACAATTTATCAGATCAAGATCAACGTTCGCTTCAAGATCCCGGGTTTAGACCCTCACATAGCTCCAATAGCTCATTTTCCAATGGAAATTCGCTCTATCACGTCAACGAGACAGCCGCGTGTCGCGATTATAGAAAAGAAATTGTTCAAGTTTCTTTTATTTATTTAATTCACACCCTATGCCTTTCGATTTTCTTTTCATTTAAACCTATGGCCAATACTGTTTAGGTCTACTGTTTGATAATGACCAATTATAATCAAACGATTCATTAAAATGAACCAATAAACTGTTGAGAAAATATTTAAAATTTTTAAAAGCACGAAACACAGGTGACGTAAAGATTAAGTTTAAATTACATTAATGAAACAACTGCGACTGACAGAGTAGGCTATTATGTTGACAATAGCTAAAGGCTATGTAGCCTACAGGTTTAACCAACATTATATTGAGATTACGTGAATATGTTTACAAGCTGCAACAGCTGAAATCTTGTACTCGGATGTTGGCAACACTTTGTAAATAAGAGACGCTATATAATCACCTGGATACAACGTTCAACTGGAACAACAATTATGTCACGTTGGTTTTTTCAAAAAAAGTTCAGTAAATGGGTATTTCTGAACTTTCAAGATTTTAACAAAAGTAATATTTAATTGTTGTTTTTATTATGTGTTATATTGTTTCGCCCCATGGAAGGTTAAATTTATTAGCCATTTAGGTTCTACGACGTAACTATATTCTTACGTCCAGTTTTACAATTACAAAGCAGCGGCAGCTTTATAACCACCTCAATAACACTCGTTACAAGGGTTACAAGCTTTTACGGAATACTAGTTATATAACCAATAACCGAATCTAGTTAGTTATGAATTACTTTTTTGTTTAAGGTTATATCCACTAATCGTTTTTGCGATGAAAAGTTTCCTACTTTCGCGCGGTAGTCATTTGGAGGTTATGTTTGTCACTTTTTTATAATTTTCCGTTGTTTCCGCGCTTTTATATTTTGAATTATAAATACTGGGCACATACTTTGTAAATACTTTGTGTAGGTTTTTACGTTCGGATAACGCACACATTCGTAGGTATTGTAATTAGTTTGGGACCTTTAAACTGAGTGCCTTTCGTTCGCAATGTAGGTTCGATCTGATTCAATCTTGAAACAAAATTTACGCTAAATTATGCAGACTTCAACGCCGATTACGATGGTGAAAACAGATTTTCAAAAGCATGTAAGGTAATGCATTTTGCAGGGGCCGCCATTCTGAAACCGCTGGGCGGATTTTGCAGGATAACGACATTGGATATAAACGTGCTAGAAGTCAGACGCTCGTTACCATAAACTGAAGTCCAAGTAACTGCACTATCTGCCGCTTCGAACTTTGTAAGGATAGGGGTCGAGACATTTTGAGAAAATAAACAGTAATGAGCAATTACATGTCTCTCATAAGGGTTACCATTCTAATACGTTTGTTTATATTCAATGATGACGTACTTGTCCAAGCTATTACCAAAGTCGATTTTATACAAAGTTTGTGATTGCATGTCTCTCATACGGGTTATCATTCCAGTACGTTTATATTCAATGGTGACGAACTTGTTCAAGCTATTACCAAAGTCGATTGTTACACAAAGTTTGAATCAAATTAGACCAAAATTGTGACAAAACACATTCAAATTTTAACATCCTCTCAAAAAGTAGGCCTAATCTAGAGGTCAGGATCAGCCCTCATTTTTATAAACGCTTGTCCTGGTCTTACTATAATGGCTCCCTAATGGAATTTCGCCAATTATTAAGCCTCAATGGGTTAAACAAAACTGCTAAATGTCATAAATAGCCACACAAAACATTCTTTGAAGTCCACAAATATGGTGGCAGTAACAATAATTGTGCGTGCGCGCGAGTGCGTGCGTGCGTGTGTGCGCGCGCGCGTGTGGCGCGCGCACACACGCGCATGACATTTGAAGTAGTTTTATTATAGCCTACAACTAAAAATAATTTTAGAAAACAGTTCTAACAATTATGATGGAATTTGTGTCAACAATAGGCTACCTTTTAGCTATTTCTTCCAAGTTAATTTCCTATAATGTAAATATATGGGCACGATTTCTAAAAAAAGTTCGGCTATTTTTTTGTAATTGTTAATAACCTTCTGTTCACCATCTTTACTCATAAATTTGAGGAAATGTTTTACTAAATTTACAAAAAGGCCTATCACCATTTAAGCTCAGTTTGGCAAGCGTAAGAAAATGTGTACAAAGAAATCTTCCGTTAAAATCAACACTGAGCCTACACAATGTATTAGGTTAGGCTATAAAATACTACATATACAAGTCTGGTAGAATACTCAAATTTTTTTTTTATAATTTACAACAAAAGGATTTTTAAACTTTGTTTTGTATTCACTTGTAGCACATTTATGGATTTGTTTTACTTCAAAACACACGATATCGGCATTAATTTGCTGCTCCGAAAAAAAATATAACAAATTCCTTTTGTGTGAAATACGACCTTAAGTTAAAGAACTCCAAGTTTGCTTTAGATGCCTTTTTTCACAAACCTTGATTTAATTGTAACCTTCAAATCGATTTTTTCGTAACCGTTTAACGTGCTTATTATCTTTTTTTTTAACCTACAACAAAAACGTTTTCGGGATGAAGTGTGTAGTTCTTTAGAACTTCGACTTCAGAGTATTTTGCTTTTGTTTTTCATTGATCATTTTTGCCAGTTAAACAAATCTGCCTCATTATTTATTTAGGTTATGTTGTCTGTACTTAACCCAAGTATTTTTGCTTAGACCTACAAACCTATTTTATTATATTTAAGGTATAATACAGTAGACTAAATTATACACAAATGCAGGCGTTAATGCTGTTGTAACAACAAGATACAATTTTTAAAGTAAAGCCTACCGGATGTCGAGCGGCCGCTGCTACTGCTGCAGCATTCATACCCGCTGGGTACATAACGTCAGCATATCATATCTACTTCCGTTTTGTCTGCCACACACTCACACAAACACAGACACTGCACTACACAACACTGTGAACACCCTGTACAACTGGTAGCCTAATTGTTTAGAATACGTAATCCACAAGCATCGCGGCACATTACATACTACACACGTCGATAGCCTGCACTCAACTGAAGCAGATACCGCTTCCCTCTCCCCTCTCACTCCCCTCCACGCTCTTCGAAGCGGCTCTCTCGACAAGCCGCTCTCACACCAAGTGATCATCCAACAAAACCCGGAAAAAATATCGAACCAGTTGGGAAACTCCAAAATGGCCGACTCTTTTATACGCCAGTGCAAAACTCTCTTCCCAATAATACAAAAGGTCTCTTCAATTTTTTCCCCTCTTCCACTGATTTCATCCCCCTTCGAAACCCACCCCCTCGGTTTTCACAAATATGGCAGCCGTACACCCACCCCTCTTCTGATTACCAGTATCACTACATCGAGCCCTACCTAGCGAACAACACTTGGCTGGAAACCCGCAGTAAAAACGACAAGTCCACGTGGACTGAATACGAATCGCTCTGGACCAATCGGAACCCGTGTTTAGAACCACTTAACCAATGACGACGTCGCGTTGACAAACTGCCACGCCTATCACGTATACTTTAACACGAAGTAAGGCGTTACCGCGCTCTAAGAACGTTACCAATGAAAACGAACTGTGGACCAATAGTAAAACGTTTTTCCAATGCGGTTGCTAAGCAACCGGCTCTGACAGTTAAACGTCTAGTCCACGTGGACTAAACATAGATGATTCCCTGCATTTTGTGTGTCTGGAAAAGCGGAAAAAAGGGAAAAGTTGGGATTTTTCTCTCCCTCTTCGTTCCACAGTGGGGTTTAGTATACTGCGGAAAATATAATAATAAAAAAAGCGAAGAAACTTAGGGGTGAGATACAAGTCGCATGAAGAGAGAAAACAGCGGAATTCTTTAGTACCTCTGTCTCTCTCGCAACTTTTCTATATTTTATTAAGCCTCCACGCGAAATAAAAAGAGGGCGCCATATTTTCTACACCTTCATCATCCCCTCTCCCCACTTTGCCAACACTCCCTGATATTACACGACAACTGGAGAAGAAGAAGAAAATAAAGAGGCAGGCATCGCTACACTACATAGACACTGATTAAAAATAAATCTTTTTGCGGAGTTTTTGTTTCGCTATAATTAATTCCCAACCCTTTCTAATTGCTAAATGGTGCATAATTGCCACATTAACAAGCTTCTATTTTTCTGAAAAAGTTTCGTTTTAAAAATAAATGATTTTTTTTATATCAGACATAAAAACGGAGATTAATATTTTTCTGTAGACTAACTTTTTAATAGCTTTTTTCTTACGTGTGATACTGGAAGAGTGGGGTTTTCATTTGATAATAATACTTTGTCGGTAGGCCTATAGTAACAACCTGTGAGAAATTTAATATTTTTTAAAAATGTATAAAGTTTAGACATTTATACTGGTTTATACTCAAACTGGTTGAAACTGTTTTTCTCAATTTTTATTCTTGCTTTAAAAAACTTATTAGAGACTTACACAATTTGAATTTTTTTTAATTAATAGACTATTAATTTAATATTAGTATTTAATTTAATATTTAATAATCTTAATATTTTTATATATTTTTTAGTATTTAATTTAATGGACTATTAAATTTAATAAAAATCGCGATAGAAAAATCATAAAATAATTTATAAATAAAATAGTGACGCGCATGCTTTTAAAATTTATCACCTGATTTTCGTGTGATAAGCGTAATTTTAAGTGTTCCTTTGAAAAGTATTTGATGCCTAAACATAAAAATGACTTCAATCGTAAAAATTGAAGTCTACTTATTTTTTCAAAACCTAACTTATTGATTAATTTTTCAAAGTAGCCTTTTATTGAATTCCATAAATACATAAATTTGTAAAATATCGAAGCAGTTTGAAAATTTAGTCAGTGTTTCAATCCAGACTAGGTTTAGGCTTATACATTTTTCGAGATTTTTTGCTCTAGAATGTCAAAATTAAATGAAAGGGACTTGGCGTTTTTACAGAAACATGTAGGCCTAATGTGCAAAACTATAATTATTCCGAATAAGCCCCACTTCTAGTTCCAAATGATAAATAAAAAAGATATAAAGAGTAATAAGAAAATATTTATACCTTTTAGGGTTTTCCTACGGGTTCAAGCCTAATTTCGCCAAATTTTCAGTGATCGGTTACTTCGTTAACAAGTAACGAGTGCGTTATCGACAGACAGGCAGAAGGACACGCGCGCGAATTGACCTTGCCTACGGACCCCCAACATAAATATTTACTAACGGAATAAATATTAATTTTCAACCGCATCTCAGATTCTTTGTTTACTGTAAACCAAACAAGTATGTTTTAGCCTATAATCTCTATTAATATGTCTACAAATCCACAGCACTTGTTAGACAGTTTGTGCAATGTTTGTTATACCGAATGGTGCGCAACAAACGATTCAAATGGTCTTGTAAAACTTCTTATCAATATATTGATTTTACTGTTCAATAAAGGGGCCGTTTGTTATCTTTATGTTTTATGTAATTACCAGCAATATATAAATAATTAGGCCCTACTTGTTCTATTCTGCCGGTATTTTATCAGCTTTTGATAACAATAACAGTTTAGTGTCATTGCAATTGTAACAAAAACAAGAGTCTTTAAAGCTTGGTAGCCCAACAAAGGAACTTGGATAGGTCTACTAAATCCGCTAAATAGTTCGAGTGAGGGAGTGAGTAAGTGAGTGAGTGACAGGCAAGCAGGCCAAATCACTCCACACCACGGCACGCCACGCTATGCCGTGCCGTGATACACCATGCCACGCCAGACCAGATCAGACCAAACCAGATAGACATACAGACAGACAGAGAGAGACTGTTAGAAGCAAACCTATAAGTTGTCAGTTGAGATAAAACTATTAGAAGCAAGTCTATACACTGTCCGTTGAGATAAAACTACTAGAAGCAAGTCTATACACTGTCCGTTGAGATAAAACTGCTAGAAACAAGTCTATACACTGTCTGTTGAGATAAAACTACTAGAAGCAAGTTTATACACTGTCCGTTGAGATAAAACTACTAGAAGCAAGTCTATACACTGTCCGTTGAGATAAAACTGCTAGAAACAAGTCTATACACTGTCTGTTGAGATAAAACTACTAGAAGCAAGTCTATACACTGTCCGTTGAGATAAAACTGCTAGAAGCAAGTCTATACACTGTCCGTTGAGATAAAACTGCTAGAAGCAAGTCTATACACTGTCCGTTGAGATAAAACTGCTAGAAACAAGTCTATACACTGTCCGTTGAGATAAAACTGCTAGAAGCAAGTCTATACACTGTCCGTTGAGATAAAACTGCTAGAAGCAAGTCTATACACTGTCCGTTGAGATAAAACTGCTAGAAGCAAGTCTATACACTGTCCGTTGAGATAAAACTGCTAGAAGCAAGTCTATACACTGTCCGTTGAGATAAAACTACTAGAAGCAAGTCTATACACTGTCTGTTGAGATAAAACTACTAGAAGCAAGTCTATACACTGTCCGTTGAGATAAAACTACTAGAAGCAAGTCTATACACTGTCCGTTGAGATAAAACTGCTAGAAGCAAGTCTATACACTGTCTGTTGAGATAAAACTACTAGAAGCAAGTCTATACACTGTCCGTTGAGATAAAACTGCTAGAAACAATTCTATACACTGTCTGTTGAGATAAAACTGCTAGAAACAAGTCTATACACTGTCCGTTGAGATAAAACTACTAGAAGCAAGTCTATACACTGTTCGTTGAGATAAAACTACTAGAAGCAAGTCTATACACTGTCCGTTGAGATAAAACTACTAGAAGCAAGTCTATACACTGTCCGTTGAGATAAAACTACTAGAAGCAAGTCTATACACTGTCCGTTGAGATAAAACTACTAGAAGCAAGTCTATACACTGTCCGTTGAGATAAAACTACTAGAAGCAAGTCTATACACTGTCCGTTGAGATAAAACTACTAGAAGCAAGTCTATACACTGTCCGTTGAGATAAAACTACTAGAAGCAAGTCTATACACTGTCCGTTGAGATAAAACTGCTAGAAACAAGTCTATACACTGTCTGTTGAAAGAAATCTTTTAGAAGCAACTATATACACTGTCCTTTGAGAAAAACTGTTTGAAGTAAGTCTTTGTACCGTCCGTTGAGATAAAACTACTAGAAGCACGTCTATACACTGTCCTTTGAGAAAAACTGTTTGAAGTAAGTCTTCGTACCGTCTGTTGAGATAAACCTATTAGAAGCAAGACTATACACTGTCTATTACACACTGTCTATATACACTGTCCAAGCAAGTCTAGAGAGAGTAATCTGTCCATTGAGAAAAGTCCATTGAGAGAAAGGTGTTAAAAGAAAGTCTATATATTTTCGGTTTGTACACTATCGGTTAAGAATCATATTTATATGATGATAAATCACCGACCATTTATCTAAGGTAAATCTGTTGAAAGCAAATGTACACCGTCCGTGGAGAGAAAACTGTTGCAAGTTACTCGTGTACCTCGACCGGATTTAAGCAAGTGTATACAACGTCAGGCATACATACAGTTTGGTTAGAAGCAAGTCTACACAGTGTTTAGTTGTTTTGGTGTTTAGTTGTTTAGAAAACTGTTTGTACGTAATAAGAAGGTTGTTGGGTAGGAGTCTGACTACCCTGTCTTTCTCAGTTTAGGGAAAGCTGTTGGAAGGGTAATCTATAATCCGGCCGTTCAGGGATAGAAATTAGAAAGCAATTACACTCTGTCCTTTAAAAATATTTCAGCTATCATAATGTTATTAGTGTGGCTGTAGTTTTTATTAATTTATCTATTTTGAAGACGACTTACAGCAATTCCGCGGGAACCTAATAGTCCTTGGTTAGTTATACGAACCCTGCAGTGGATTTCATTGAAATGATCTGGATTTACTGAAGCTTGCTTTAAGAGACCATTCTCCTAGCAAAACTTCCATAAATACCTTTTTATTCCCTTTTCTCTTCATTTTACTTTTTCTTCATTTTTACTTTAATCGCTCTCTTTTTGTTTTCACCGTATTCTAAAAAAAAATATTCTTTGATGTGTTTATTCACTTGTTCCTTTTTTCGTTATTGTAATTTCTCTTTCACTTTCTTTACCGATACATGAATTTTCCTATCCTTATTTCAGCGTGTTCATCTGATCTCTTGTTTCGTGCATCGTAATTATTTAGTCCATAAGAGATTTTCCTTTAGGTGTCGAGATCTCTTAAAAAGTTCTCCACGCTCTACGATCCCTTTCCTTTTCATTCCTCTTCCAGTCGTTCCTTTTTTTCTCTACCTTTCCTCCTCACTGTGTCCCTATGTGTTCTCCTTGATCTTCCTCTGCATCTTCTGTAAACCAGTTTCGCTTCTTTGAAAATCGTCTGATTCTGCGTTTTGTTTATATAGGCTAAGTCCGTACCACTTTATTGGGCGTTTCTACCCTTCTTTGTGTTTATGTTTCATCACAGCTGCTTTTAGGCCAACTTTCTGCAGGCTGTTTGTTACCACGGCTATTTATGTGGTAGTGGAATGACATTAAAGAAAGTCTGTTCTTTGATCGTTTACGCTGGAAACATATCTATACTGCGGATCTGGAGGTAAGGGTCTAACTTTGCATTTATTTACTATTCCGTGATCACTAACGCCAGTTCGGCTTACGTAAGGCGCGACCTTTTGACTTGGAATTCCTATTGGCTACTGGCTACTGGCTACAGACTGCCGGTATTAAAGTGTTGCTTATGAAACTGTGTACCGACCTTTGTTAGTTTATCTGTTCGATGGAATAAACAACAACATGGAGGCGAAGATGGTATGCCTTAGCGAAACCGCAAGAAATATCTAGTCACGGAATGTTTGTAGCTCAATCGCGGAACGCAACTGTTTCGCGGTCACCTGACGTTATTGAAGCGAGTTTTTAAAAAGTAACAATATTACAACTTGTTTTTATCTTACTCCTCCACAACAATCACCGTTAAATCATTATCCGCGTTAATTAGCATTTTACGCTTTCATATTACATTTTTGTATTATTTGGAATGACCGCCATTTTGAAACTGTTCAACGGATTTTAGTTGGTTCAATCTATCACCAAAATCCATTATTCCTCTAATTTTGAATCCGAAAAACTACATTTATTTCAGAGGTGACAATAAGTAGCAACGGTTGTCAATTTTGGGGCTTTTCTCTCGGGCATTATTTTGGTATTTTCAATGTAATTTGAAATTTGAAAACACTAATATATACAGATTTTAATGATGATAATGATGAGCTATTGAAGCCATCGTGGTAAGACCCAAATTGGGACAAAAATCGACTTTGGTAATAGCTCGTACAAGTTTCATAGCGAAATCCGTTCAACAGTTTCCAAATGGCAGTCATTTAAAATCTCTTAAAAATCATAAAGTTTTTATCTTACAATATTTTGAAAATCTGATTTCAACAAAGAAATTCAACTTGACGGCGATCAAGGTTCATTTTCGTACTTTCAATATTTTAAAAGATTAAAATACTAAAATGTGGTGGTTGGATGGTGAAATAGGAACATGAAAAAAGAATAAGATGAAAAACTTTTTTTAATTCGCTTTCAATACGTCAGCGAGACAACTGCGTGCCGCGGTTATTACGACTGCCAAAAAAGGAGTTTTGTTTTCAGTACCTAGGTAAGTACGTATGCATGTATGTACGTATGTTTGTTTGTGCCATCATAACTTTATAACAGCTCGTCCGATTTTGATCTACCCTAGCTCGTTGGATTCCTCACTTCACCGGGAGTGTTATAGGTTACATAACTTTTACCAAAACTACCCCCAATGGGGTAAAATTGGGGTGAAATAGATAGGATGAACTTACAACTAATTTCATATAGGATAAATAAGTTGCTAGGATGAAATCATAAATTCTTAATTAACTGATGTACTGGAGTAAAACATAATTATTAGGGACTATACAATAGGAGTCACTCGGATTCAACCACTGAAAGCAACAGAAAAACACTCATTTCGGAACCAATAGGCCTAGAATTACAGTTCAAGTTTTAGCTGATTCAGGGCGTTGAGCTGGGAAAAATGACAACCTGAACACAAAAATCAACCGAGCCAAATGGGTGTTATGGAAATAGGAAGAAATGTTAGATAATTTAGCGATAGGCTTTGTCCAAAGGTAAGGCTCGGGGATGACACCGGCTTTTCAAATTAAAGTAAATAGCGAACAATGTGCAATCGTTGACGCGACAAAAATTAAATAATTCGAAAATTAAAAATCACGAATAATTGATTTAAACTGAAATACAAATTTTTCAATCCCTGGCTGTACAGGACAGGATCAGCGCCAGGACTTCGCAGAGTCGCCTTTACACTTTTGTTCTTTTTTAAAATCGCAAAAAATAGCAAAATGGCAAAAAGTGGTATTTTTTTTAGTGGCTTAGTCACTAAAAATGACTAAATAAAAATAATTACTTAAAAAAATAAAAAACACGACTGCTAAACACAAAATACAAAAAAATATACAAAAATTATGTATTTCATAATTAAAAGAAATGAAAATCTGAAATACAATTGATTTAAAATGATAAAAACAAGGAATTAGAATAAATGCTGAAAAATATTTTCTGAGTATTTAGTTAATAAATTACAAATTTACATGTTAAGTTCGTACAATAAATGCAGTAGGGAGTAGTTTAGTGCAAATATATTGAGATGCAGCCTCCGGACTGCGTTTTATTGTATGACTTAACATGTAAATTCTTAATTTATTAACTAAATACTCGGAAAATATTTTTCAGCATTTATTCTAATTCCTTGTTTTTATCATTTTAAATCAATTGTACTTCAGATTTTCATTTCTTTTAATTATGAAATATATAATTTGTGTATATATTTTTTTGTATTTTGTGTTTAGCAGTCTTGTTTTTTATTTTTTTAAGTAATTATTTTTATTTTCGTTACAAAGTATAATTAAACGCTTCGGAAAATCGTGACTTACAATGACGCAGCTAACGTTACATAAACCAAAAATTTAAAAAAATCTCCAAGCACTGAGCCGGAATCTGGACAAACACGAGTAAGCGAGTGACGTAACCATCCTCTAATTAATGTACCCATCTGCAGCCGCTCAACTTGTTATACACTTATACCCAGTTTTCGAAACATTTCAATACACAGCCTAAACGGTTTTTGTCGCCTAATTAGGCCTAATTAGGCCGCGAAATCGTGTTTGGCATTCTCGAGTCCGTCTGTCCGACGCTGTGAATCAATTAATTTTATTAAAGTCCAGTTAATTAATTTTTAATTAATTTCTGAATCGTGGATGGCAATGCAATTATCCCGGTATTGTCTGCAGAGGAATGCTTAGGTGTGTTACATGCTGTTAGGGCAGTCGCGGATATCTTGCACTAACTTTCTCACGCTCAAAACAAATATAATGAAGCCGTGCTAAGGTTGTGTTGAAATCACTCACAAACCGTTCGCTGCATATTACTAAACACTATACAACTGACAACTTTCATAACGGGATATGAAAAGTTTGTAATTCCAAGTGAAATCACTTCCTTTTTGACACGAAGTACTGAGGTGAAAAATGTTGATGTTAAGATTCCGTTTATATATTCGGATTAGTTTATAACTGGATGTCTGTTTGTTTACGTATCTGTTAGTTTCGCTGAAGATTAAACTAAGTGACAGATTATGATGAAATTTAGCCTATATGTAAAGGGACCCGTGCTGATGGAGTGGATGCCACCGATCTAAAGGTGTATCAGACGGAGCCCTGGGATACCTGGCGACCTCCCAGTGTACCCATGCGTCCAGGGCTCTGTAGGAACGGCCTCATTTCCTTAGCTACTTGTGGATGTTCTCGTACGTAAGAATATAAAGTAGAATGTACGGGATCTCATTACACAATAAAAAGGTCAACCAAATGGAGCAGAGCCTCCTTAATGAGGGTCAAGAGAAAGAAAAATTGAAAGAATCAACAGACCAAGCATCTGCAAGCACGTCAATAGGGATCTGGGAAGTCATCAATTAGAAGTGCGGAAACTATCCACCTTGAATTATCTCCAAATTCTGAACGTTATGAAGAGACTAGGACTGGAGAAGGCACCGTAACTGAGCATGTCAGAAATGTATAAAGGGGACACAATAGATCACAAAGGTTGAAGTGCAAGAATCAGTTTCATTCATCAGCTTTAGAGTACGGCTTTGGCAACCCAGATCTAGCTATTTGTTGTTGGACCTTAAGCCAAGACGGAACAGCGTACACCGAAGGCTGTGTGGCTGAGGTGCCCCCGGATACTTGCGGGATTCTGATGGCTGGAAACAAACTGTTAAACCCACAAAACCCTGAAGAAACTGGCAAAATTGAACTGATGGAGTGAAAATAGTTTGGAGGTGGAGGAAACTGCGGCTGTATCTAACACATTTTTTTGTGTGTTTAACGTTAGACTATTGTGCCACTTGGGCTAATGCAGACGATGGGATGATTTATAGCGTCTGAAAATGCCTAGCCCTGGCCGGGAATCGAACCCGGGTCCTCGGGGTGAAAACCCAATACGCTATCAACTAGCATCTATAAGCAGTGAATCGCAGAAAATTGAAGGCGCTAGGCGGTCCTTTTTCCTTTATATGTAGTGGAAAAAGTGAGAAATGCCGCCGAATCAGCAGGGCTTATCAGGAGTGCAGAAGTACAAACGTCTATCAGGAATGTATAAGGACAAACGTCTATCAGGATTATATAGGTAAAAAAGTCTTACAAGAGTGTATAAGTACAAACGTCTGTCAGGAGTGAATACGAACAAACGTCTATAAGGAGTACAAAAGCGCAAACTGATGAATACATATAATAGCATTTGAAACGTTTCAGTTAAACTGAAAATACAAAAACAATCCTTGACCGCCACCAACTTCATTTTCAAAGGAATTTAAAATGTTAATTTATTAATTTTTTTCACTCTCAATATGTGTGTTAGATAACAACATACGCTTTTTTTTAATTTTAGAATGTCAGTGTTACCAAAATCAACTGTTCTACAAAATTTTATAACAAATCAAACTATTGCTTTTAAAGAAATTCTAGCTGTCAAGATCGGGGCTCATTTTAAAGGTTTGGTCTAATCACGATGGAATCATCTTCAATTGGTAATTTCAAATGGAAAATTGCTAAAAAAAATCGACAGGTGCGTATTTAGTTGGCTGATTGATCGAAATTAAAACTCTATAAAAAGACTTGTTGTTGCAAAGCCAACACCAAACTATCGCCAACTTAAAGGTCCTCCAACGTCTAATGTTTCAATGGCTGCGGGTACTGCCACAGGATTAACATCACAAACAAATTATGTAAATAATAAACAAAACCGAGCGGCTGACATTGTAACGGCGTTAAACCCAGCACGCAGCTGTTTCGCCGACCCAATGGCGAATCTGTATAATTTCTACCTTGCTTAACGTTCGCACTTTAGACTGATCAGGGCGTTTAGAAAATGAAATTCTATTTTCGTAATTTTAATGGAATTTTAAGTGCTAATTTATGTAATTCTAACACTGATTAGGGCCACGCCCCATGATGGATGAACCAGATTTTTAAACAAATTGTAAAATGAAAAATTATGACTTTTTTCTTAAAGATTTGAAATGCCTCCATTTGGAAATCGTTGATTATATTTTGGTGCGTAATGAAAATGTATGAGTTGTTAGCAATAGGCCTATTGATTTCGGCGAAGGCAGCTGAAGTGAGCAGATGATGTGTTTAGCGATTTCACCGTACCTCTAGCTCATACAACTCTCACTCATCTACTCAAAACACACACACACACACACACACACACACACACACACACACACACACACACACACACTTTTAACTAACCTCAAGTGTGATCTCAAGCTAAGAATCATCGCACATTTTAAGATCCCTGGTCTGGGTTTTACTATGATGGCGCTTCAGTAGCTCGTTTCCTAATGTTTCACCGTTGTAGTTATCGCGTTCAAAAACTTGTCACACGGGACAGAGTGTATTTAACGGTAGCGAGGCCTGTTCCTGTTCCAATACAATACCGTGCGGTTTTACACAAAGGCAAATGTAGCGTGAAGCAACTGGCGCCGCTTTGCTGACCCCATTCCAATATTTTGTAAATTTTCTTCCGTAAGGTTGGCTGACCTGTTAGCCGTTATTGTGCTGTGAGTAGCCTTGGTAAATGATTCGTTTTGCTCAAGTTGAGTTGCCTTTTTAATTTAGACTTTGTGATAGAATACTGAAAGTAAGAAAGTTTTTATAGCTTAAAATGTGAATACGAGATACCAGTAGTCGGCAAACTCGTCATCCAAAAGAACCAAATATAAACAATACAAAATTGAAGTTTATTCAAAGAGCCTTTTTTTAAAACTTAAGCTTTGCTTATGTAGAGATATTTTTATGTACATAATTATAATTAAAAGTACACTCTCGAGCTTGCCTTTGCTAAATATGTCTTAGTTTAACTAACGGTACATTAAGTAAAACTTACCATACTTATATTTCCTCAGAAAGTAAGGGTGTCAGGTTTGTATGTTGTTGTTTTTAATTTTAGGCACGATTCCAAGTTATCACCGATAAGCCGATTTCTTAATTTACACTTGATAAAGTTCATGCTTGAAAATGATTGTTCGCATAAATATGTAGACCCAAATAAGAAAAGAACAGCAAAAGCTATTTTATCCAGTTGGTCTTCAGTTAAGTCAGCGTATGTCAGCCAAGTGTTAAAAATCAACATATCTTCCCTCTCCAGATCTTTCGAAGCAGACCACTTGTGCTGTAAACTTAATTCACATTTATTTTTCTCGTGGTTGTCGTTGATTTTCTTGAAGGTGGTAAAACAATTAACTCAGAGAGATATTGTGAAGAAACATTAAGAAAATTAAGGCGCACGATACAAAAAAGGTGTCGAGGAAAACTTAGCGAGAAGGTTTTGTTTTTTCACGACAACGCACGTCCACACACTGCCAATCGTACCCGAGAGCTCTTGGATGATTTTGGATGGGAGTGTTCCATCATCCACCATACAGCCCAGATTTGTCGCCGAGCGACTACCACCCTCTTCCCAGTGACTCGCTACACAACGCTTCCATACCGACGCAGAAGATACATGCCGGTGTAAACCAGTGGTTCAAATCGCAGGCGGCAGAAAAACTTGTGCCACGGTGTGATAAATGCCTTTTTATAAACGGCGGTTATGAAGAAAATAGCTTGAGGGTGTACTTTTCAAATGTATACAATAAAATTTTGTTTTATTCAATTTGTATCTTTTTATTTCAAAACGTCTGTTACTCTCTGAACAGCCCTCGTAGATTCCGAACATATGTACAACTGCTAGTTTGTGTGTGTGTGTGTGTGTGTGTGTGTGTGTGTGTGTGTGTGTGTGTGTGTGTGTGTGTGTGTGTGTGTGTGTGTGTGTGTGTGTGTGTGTGTGTGTGTGTGTGTGTGTGTGTGTGTGTGTGTGTGTGTGTGTGTGTGTGTGTGTGTGTGTGAGTGTGTGTGTGCGCGTGTAATTTTATGAATTTAAAATACATATACACTTTTATGTCTATCGAAAGATTATAATTTAATTACTGGGCTGTAAGCCTGCTGGCTGAGTGCTGACTGGGCTCGCTTGCACAATTCACGCAAGGATCGCATACTCCTCCCTCGCGCCTTCGTCATCCCGGTCGCCCGAACAACTGAATTAAGGTAAAACAATAAATTCAAAAAAACATTCTGTATGCTGCTTTGTTTGAAGAATCGCTGCCGGCCGAAAATTATTTTAACTACAAATAGTTAAACTCCTCGGCAACAATTCGACGGAGATAATGATGCACATTTTTCCGAGCGACTATCCGTGCTATTGTTGCTTTCTAAAAATGTGCCTCTTTTCTGTAGGCTTGCGTTTCGAAAAATCACAAGGCAAGTTAATAAATAATATGCCGTGCCTGTACTAAACATTTCGTGGAAGAGCCGCGGTTTGCCGACCATTGCGGTAGACCAATTGTGTTAACGATTAAACAGAGCTTACTGGATCCCAACTAGGTTATTTACTTTTGACCAGTATACATCCAT
Source organism: Callitettix versicolor (assembly GCA_022606455.1). Taxonomy (NCBI): domain Eukaryota; kingdom Metazoa; phylum Arthropoda; class Insecta; order Hemiptera; family Cercopidae; genus Callitettix; species Callitettix versicolor. The sequence goes on along the minus strand of CM040190.1, from coordinate 37,798,891 downwards.
GTTTAGGTCTGATCATATGTTTTTATTATTGTGTCTGCTATATCCTTAGTTTTTAATATTTTAATACACACCTAGGCATCTATGTTCTGGTTTCACGTTAAGGTATTTAAGGACGAGAATTGATGTACACTTTCGAAACGTCACTTACTATTTCTATACAGGCTTACGCAAATACTGGCAAGTGCCCGGGTACACGATGACAATAACAAGAATATTCCATCATAAAGCAGAACATATCTCGTACTGGCTACACTATAGTACCAAGCAACCTCCTTCAAAGTGACCTAGAGTTCAGGAGCGGTATTTACTTCAAATCTCATGTCTGGGTTTTGCTAATAATATCGGAATGATTAATCTGATTACCAAGATAACAGAGTAGTGTATTACCAACGCTACCGATCTCCTCCTCAACTCCCATCAGTACCTGCCCGAATAATGCTCGGTCAAACTCGGTAATTCCCGGAATAAGCCCACAGCTTTAACTTTCACGCCTGACTGTACCCGGGCAAGTTTCACAAGAGGTTTTTCTTGTATGGGTTAACTGCCTCTCGTTTAAACTTGTCAACCAGTTAGAAAGAGAGAGAGATAATTAGGAGGGAGGTCGAAGAGAGGAGCTTGTACAACAGCTGTCTCTGTTTGGGGGGGGGGGTATAATTTGAAAACCAGTTTTTACTTTAGTAGCAAACAAATGTTTAATGCCGTTGTAAAGAACCCCGGCTTTTTATTTACAATTTAAATACTACCTGTTATGTAGTTCTGATTGGTTTCTTTTTGGTGCGCTGCAGTGGATTTACGAGTGATACTTCTTGATGGGGAATTAATTCCGAGTAGAGACGGCGTGCTTTTGTAGCCGCCGAGCCAAAGTACTAGAGCGCACTCAAAATGCTTTGTAGCGTGTAATTTATATGCGTACTGAAGTTAATGTTTTATGGAAAATATATAGACTTTAACTTATTTAAGAAGAATGTTAACGAATTTCCTTTGCAAAAAAAAGCTATTGGCCATAATGGTAAGATTCAGACCCGGGCCCTTGGCTTTGAAATGAGATATTTTTCAATGGATTTTTGAAAATCGAAATGCTTTTATGGAGATTTTGTCTGTGATTACGATGGTGGAATAAGATTTTCAAAAAAGTCTGAAATAACAAAGTAATAATTTTTTAAATATTTGAAATAGCAGCCATTTTGAAATTGTTGACGGATTTTGAATTAATGAATTTGTGGTTACTATTACACTACGACCTTTGTAGATCTCTTGTGCCCTCTTTCTGTATTCTCGAGATGCTCAGTTACAGCAACTTCTCCAGTCCTAGTCTGGATTCAAGGTGGGTAGCTGCCTCACTTTTAACTGAATTCCCAGTTCCTTATTGAGGTACTTGCAAATGCTTGCTCTGCTAATACCTTACAATTTTTTTCCTCTTTACCTCATTACGGACGTTATGCTCCATTTGGCCGACCTTTTTATTGTGCGGTGAGATTCCGCTCATTCTACTTTATATTCTTACACACGAGAACATCCACATGTAGCTAAGGAAATGAGGTCCGTCCACACAGAGCCCTGCATGCACAGGAAGGCTAAGGTACACTGGGAGGTTTGGGTTCACTTTGGATACACCATTAGGCCGGTGTCATTCATTTTATCAGTAGAGTCGCTTTACAATTTAGAGTTAGGAATAAATTACACTATCATAAAAACATCAAATTTCTTCGATCATAGATCATTGATGAAATAAGTGTGGTTGTATGATGAGCTAACCCATTTATCAAACATTTATGACTCTTTGACATGTTGCACTCTTTGACAAAGATTTTCAAAATAAGTAGGAATAGCCTCAACATTTTTTGATTTCCTGTTTGTGTCACATTATTCCTTTCGTTACATAACATTTTAAAGCGATGGAGCAATTGTCATGAATTTTTGGAGCAGTAAAAACTATTTCTACAATTCTACAACATGAAAAAGAAAATTGTTTGTGGAATATCCACACTAATGCTTACAAAAACCGGTTTAAATTAAAAAATTAAAAAAACTTTCATTCTTAAAAATCGTCGATTTGAATCACGATCTTCCAAATGCAGTTCGTTAATAATAGTAGCATTTACATCTAGTATCTTTCTTCTCTGTGTACATTGTAGGAACCAAACTAATAATAGTAGCATTTACATCTAGTATCTTTCTTCTCTGTGTACATTGTAGGAACCAAACTAATAATAGTAGCATTTACATCTAGTATCTTTCTTCTCTGTATACACTGTCAGAACCAAACTAATAATAGTAGCATTTACATCTAGTATCTTTCTTCTCTGTGTACATTGTAGGAACCAAACTAATAATAGTAGCATTTACATCTAGTATCTTTCTTCTCTGTGTACATTGTAGGAACCAAACTAATAATAGTAGCATTTACATCTAGTATCTTTCTTCTCTGTATACACTGTCAGAACCAAACTAATAATAGTAGCATTTACATATAGTATCTTCCTTCTCTGTATACACTGTCGGAACCAAACTAATAATAGTAGCATTTACATCTAGTATCTTTCTTCTCTGTATACACTGTCAGAACCAAACTAATAATAGTAGCATTTACATATAGTATCTTCCTTCTCTGTATACACTGTCGGAACCAAACTAATAATAGTAGCATTTACATCTAGTATCTTTCTTCTCTGTATACACTGTAGGAACCAAACTAATAATAGTAGCATTTACATATAGTATCTTTCTTCTCTGTATACACTGTCAGAACCAAACTAATAATAGTAGCATTTACATATAGTATCTTCCTTCTCTGTATACACTGTCGGAACCAAACTAATAATAGTAGCATTTACATCTAGTATCTTTCTTCTCTGTATACACTGTCAGAACCAAACTAATAATAGTAGCATTTACATATAGTATCTTCCTTCTCTGTATACACTGTCGGAACCAAACTAATAATAGTAGCATTTACATCTAGTATCTTTCTTCTCTGTATACACTGTCGGAACCAAACTAATAATAGTAGCATTTACATCTAGTATCTTTCTTCTCTGTATACACTGTCGGAACCAAACTAATAATAGTAGCATTTACATCTAGTATCTTTCTTCTCTGTGTACATTGTAGGAACCAAACTAATAATAGTAGCATTTACATCTAGTATCTTTCTTCTCTGTATACACTGTCGGAACCAAACTAATAATAGTAGCATTTACATATAGTATCTTTCTTCTCTGTATACACTGTCGGAACCAAACTAATAATAGTAGCATTTACATCTAGTATCTTTCTTCTCTGTGTACATTGTAGGAACCAAACTAATAATAGTAGCATTTACATCTAGTATCTTTCTTCTCTGTATACACTGTCGGAACCAAACTAATAATAATAGCATTTACATCTAGTATCTTTCTTCTCTGTATACACTGTCAGAACCAAACTAATAATAGTAGCATTTACATCTATTATCTTTCTTCTCTGTATACACTGTCAGAACCAAACTAATAATAGTAGCATTTACATCTAGTATCTTTCTTCTCTGTATACACTGTCAGAACCAAACTAATAATAGTAGCATTTACATCTAGTATCTTTCTTCTCTGTGTACATTGTAGGAACCAAACTAATAATAGTAGCATTTACATCTAGTATCTTTCTTCTCTGTATACACTGTCGGAACCAAACTAATAATAATATCATTTACATCTAGTATCTTTCTTCTCTGTATACACTGTCAGAACCAAACTAATAATAGTAGCATTTACATCTATTATCTTTCTTCTCTGTATACACTGTCAGAACCAAACTAATAATAGTAGCATTTACATCTAGTATCTTTCTTCTCTGTATACACTGTCAGAACCAAACTAATAATAGTAGCATTTACATCTAGTATCTTTCTTCTCTGTATACACTGTCGGAACCAAACTAATAATAATAGCATTTACATCTAGTATCTTTCTTCTCTGTATACACTGTCAGAATCAAACTAATAATAGTAGCATTTACATATAGTAGGCTCTATCTTCCTTCTCTGTATACATTTTCGGAACCAAACTAATAATAATAGCATTTACATCTAGTATCTTTCTTCTCTGTGTACATTGTAGGAAACAAACTCATTTTTCCCTCTCTTTTTACTAAGTAACGCTATAGCAAGATAAGCGCCTAATGCAGCAGTAGGCCTATAAGTCAACATTATTCCATCCATTACAGCTATACTTGAGTAAAAATAACCCCAAGACTAATGTAGTTAATAGTCCAGCTGATCAAAGAAATTTGACGAGTATAATATGTTTTCTATGATACAACTTTGAAAAATATTTGATGATGATTATAGTCAAAGTTTCATCAAATATTTATTTAACAAATATTTGATAGCGTAATATGCCTAATATGTCCCTTATCCAAGCTGTTTAGATCAGTGGAATAGCTAAGCTCATTAGCTGCCTCCGCCGGTAAGCAGATTGGACGGGGTTTTCTGAGTGACGGATTTGTCAAAATCGCTATTCTTTCCAAGTTTGAATCAAATCGGATTGACAAGTCAAAACATATGACAGCTAACGCTCACAATCATGCAAACCAATAATAACGTAAAAATCATAAGGGTTAATTTAGATCATTTACAGTAACGCTTATAATTATTTTTTATAAACATTTAAACAAAATAAGTTATCCAAAAATGTATTCAATGTACCGCAATGAAGGAAAACATGCTGATATTCACCTTAAAATTTAGCTATAAATATCATTCAGTCGTTTATAATTGACCTTCGACAATAATCAAGGTCATTTTGCAGTTAATAACACCCCCAAGGTACGATAAGCCGAACTGCCTTAATGACCCAGATCCGCAATTAAACGTATTAGTGAAGCTATTAGAGACTTGAGCTATCAAGGTGGGACAGAAACGAAGTCGTTTTATTCCATTAGGTAACGATGGTCCGCTCGTCTAATCGGGAAGCTAGCCTGAGTGGCCACGGTCAAGGACATGAATGGCTCAGTATTTCGAAAAAAAATATCGATTTGGAAATTGATGACAAGAGCCGATGTGATTTTCTAAACATTGATATTGTATGAAGTTTAAAATAGGCACAGAAATTGCTATTAAGCACAAGCTCTCAAACACGTGACCCAGCTATATCTCTCAACCGTTTCAAAATGGCGGCTGTTCAAAATCTTTAAACAGTTTCACTCTAATGCAGTAAATGCAAACAAGTCGAAAGATACTAATATATAAATACTCTCAAACATAATTCTGCAAAAATGTAACTTTACCGAAAACTTAGGAAGAGCCTAGGCATTAACATAGGGTATATTTAGGTAAATACTTTTCTAAAAAAATAGTCACACAGCTTCCTCCCTGACGTTATGGAAGCAAATTCTCAATCATTTTTGTTCACCGTCATAATCAGCGTTAATAAGCATTCAAATTATATTGAAATACGGAGCCGTTGTCTCCGGTAGAAATATTGCAAGTTTTTGCGTTTACCAGTGAGAAAGTAATGGGCTAGTTGTTTGTAGTGGTTGCTTCTCCTCGATGTTCTGCCGAATAACGATTTTTGACTTGTATTTATACTCAAAATTATGGCGGGAACAATTGTTAAAAACCACAGAAAGAACGCATCAATCAGGATGTAACTACAGTGTACTGGAGATGCGAGGTGGTGCGCCGGCAGTAATGCTTGAACAGAAATGTGATAATCTATCGTATATTAGACCCGAGATATGCGAGCACTGCGAACCAATCAGAAACGCATATCGGTTGTCGGGAAAATAGCGAAGTAGGCTGTTTGAAAGCCGGAAAAGAAATTCGTGTATTTAGCGCGGTGGAGCATGCGTGTCGTGAGTAACCCACATGATGAAGTTATTATCGAAAATGTCTTGTATCAAGTTTGAATTATATCGGACCGGAATTGCGAACTCTAGAGCGTTAAAATAGAAATAAAAAGTAGTATAAAAGTCAGGACCGGCGCTCATTTCTGGGTCTTACCATGAAGGCAACGTCATGCTTTTCTAAATGGAAATGAGATTTAAAAAGGGATAAACTGAAAACGATGTTTGGAGAGTTTGCTTGTCCGAGGTGGTGAGCGCCTCAGGAACATAGGTCCGTGACTGAAGTTACTGCCGTTTTCCTCTTTGTCGTTAACGCCCATCCTTTGTCCTCATTGATTTAATACGAAGATCGTATTAACATTAAGAGAAAAAATAATGTTTTCAGAATGGATAGTAGTGGAGTCCCATTACCACTAAACCTGAGACAAACAATAGTTTAGAAGCATGTAACCTATTTACCTTTGTTATTATCACAGCTATAGCTACTGTTTATTTCAGGCTTATGACTTAGCGGTAATACGCTAGTTGTGTTTCTTGTTTTGTGTTCACACGTTTTGGGCTTTCTAATTAACCCCCCCCCCCTATTTGAGGTACAGACTTAGACACGTGTACCTTGGTGGCAGTGTTCATGCAAATCCGAGTGCTTATACACTGCCAAACTTTTACACATTAAAGTAAATTACTTAAAAGAGCGCAGAGTCGCTCAGTAAAAAGCCGAAACTTTTTTTCGGGAGCTTTCAAAAAATTGAGGTTGTTTCTTATATGATGGAAATTTTGCAATTTTGAAATAAAAACGGTTTACGTTATCCAATCAAACCCTGAAGTAAAACCCTGAAGGCGGTCAGGATATTCTGTTTCAGTTTTTCCATTTATTACCAAAGAGTAAATTGTATAATTTGAGTAATGGCAGTAATCAACTCCACAGACTTCCAGATGTTCGAGTAACTACATTTTTTTGGGCGCGATAATGACTACATTTCGTTTTGTTGTTTAGATACTTAAATACCTCTTTTGAGCATTTGATCAAAATCTTTTGAAATTATTTTTTTTTACTTTCTAAGAGTTCTTTTAACAAAAATGAGTTGGAAAATGAAAATGATCAAGAAATTAAAAACATGATCCTAAAGAAAAACTACCCATATATATATATATATATATATATATGTGTGTGTGTGTGTGTGTGTGTGTGTGTGTGTGTGTGTGTGTGTGTGTGTGTGTGTGTGTGTGTGTGTGTGTGTGTGTGTGTGTGTGTGTATGTATGTGTGTGTGTGTGTGTGTGTGTGTGTGTGTGTGTGTGTGTGTGTGTGTGTGTGTGTGTGTGTGTGTGAAATCGTTTTGTAGCGCTTTCTACACGCGCGCACACCCATGGAGCACACACACACACACACACTCCACCACCCCACTTTGCAGGACGAGGTCCCTCTGTCACATAATAGACTGCGGGCGCAGATTGCTTTATTACATTTTTCTATTCCCCTTCCTCCTTCACTCCCGTCATTACTAATGAAATTGTCGTTCCCTCAACCCTGTGTAAATTGCCGTCGCTTGAAGCTTCGACAGAATATTCCGTAACGCATCGAAGAAACTAATAGCATTGAAGTTTAAACCTTCGCGCAATCATTGCGCAATCATTCGGTGAATATTTTAATTGTACGAAAACGCTTAAAATACGTATATATTGTGAAACAGAACTATCCATTAATATTAAACTAACAGTGTTTGAATATATCTGTCTTTTTGCTCGGATATTGAAGATTTTGATGTCGTGTTGGAGTACACAGTTTTCAATCTGGGTTGGCCTTACCTGAGGGTAATTAGAAAACTCCGTTTGATAGTGATAAAACCATTTCGAGTACTGATCAGCTGAGACTTAACTGTTATATTGTTATATTTAATCAACAGACACCTGTTTCATAATACTTTAGTTACAAGTCCTGTATTACAAATAATTTCTCTGTAATACTTGTTAAATTTACAGTGAATTGTATTATGGAAAAAAGTACAAGTATAAAATAATTTAGAAGGGTTTTACCAATGTTACAAGTAATGAGGATGTGCACCAGTATTACAAGAGCAGTATATTAATTCAAGTTCCATAACTGTCAACGCTACCATAAAATTTGTACAAGTCTTTTTTTAAAAAAAAACTTGCAGCATTTTGTTTTAATTAAGTTTAACTGTGACACCTGATCCTCCCGCTTGCTTGTGTTTTGTCTGGAAAAGATTAAAAAATCCGTGGATTTGCTAGGCCAAATGTCTTTTCCAAGTTCTATATTGATAAACAATTTTAATGATTAGTAATGCTTTATATATCTAAAATAAATAATAACACTCGAAAATAATTGTTACACTATTTCGGCAAATTTCTATAGTTATGTTTAGACCAAACCTGCAAACAGTTTTATTTTAATGTCCAAACAAAACATATTTTTAAAGTTTCACCTCCTTTTTTTGCCATCATTTGAAACGTTTTTCCAAGACTAAATAAAGGCTCTCCTATTTTACTGCTGTTTTAAAATAACTGACATCCATTTGCCCAAAACCTAAAAGTAAATAATAATAATAATAATAATAATTATTATTATTATTATCTTTACTGACATTCTATTATAGGCTAAAGAACGAAAGTATACTTTTTCGAAGGTAGACTGAGTTGCTATAAGTGTACAGAACAATGGCTTCCAGGGGCACTAAACCTAATTACGTAGTACAAAAATAGAAACACTAAAACAAAAAGTAAGAATAGACATATGTTCAAAATTTGTTTCCCAATGTTTAAAACTTGTATAGTGTTTCTGTCATTTCGGACCACAGCACTATTTGCATGCACCATTCTTCATCTATTTTCTCCACTAATTCATCCCTTATCGTAGCGCTGGTCTTTCTTTCTTCCTCTGCTTGTCCCTGGAAATCTATTATGTAGTCAGTTTTGCTCAACGGTGATTTTCCACTCTTGCTACGTGTCCAGCCCATTTTTGCGTCAAGTTCTTAATTTTCACTTCCTCGTTATGTTCTTATTGCTTATTTTCTCCTCCGATTCACAACTAGCTACTTCTTATCTTCCTGAATTGTGTAACTTCCAATCTTTTATCTAGTATGTTTGTGACGACCCAAGTATGGGTACACACAGCTCAGTAATACAAAAAGAAAATCATAACAGTAAAATAAATAAAGCAATTGATACAGAAGGCTTGTAACACACTTACAGTTGATTTTAGAATTCTAAAAAAAAATTATGAAGCAGATTTTTTCAAGATTCTAATATTTGTTTTATAAGTTCTGCAATACAGAATCTGTATGAGAAGTACTTTGTGAAACAGGCTCCTAGCACAATAATTTTAAATAACCTATTTACCACGCACAACATTCCTGAACAAAACAATATTGAACATTACAATGTTTAGGGAACGGATTTGAACATAATAAACGTTTTATGTCAATATGTGTGAAACAATCTATATGTTTGGTCAGTGAGTCAGTTAAGCTATAGTCTTAGAAACTTGGCAACAAAATCTAGCCTAAGTAAAATAATGCCGTTTAAGAATTGAATTTAGTGATCAAAGAAAGAAACATTTAGCAATCTAGTTTGTACAGAAATCTCAGTTCATCTGTAAAATCATTTCTTTGTTCCAAAAACCTAATACAGTTACTAATACAAAATAAAGGTTTTGTATCCCCTAAATTTTGATCTTTGAAGAAATTTTTGAAGGACTAAGGGTGGGTGCTTACGTAAGATAATCGAATTCCCGGCTTTGGCCAAAGTTTTTACTAACCCACCCAATTTAATCGACCCCTTTATTCCGTTACGCTTGTTTGAATTCAAATTGGTTGTACCAGAGGAGCCGGGCCTTGTCAGTGTACAGGGCGTGATTAGCGTATACGTAATACACCAACAAAGATCCTAACATATACGGTTATTGCCGCCTCGGTGGCCTAATTGATAGCGTACTGGGCTTTCACTCCGAGGACTCGAGTCCAATTCCCTGCCAGGGCTTGGCATTTTCATACGCTATAAATCATCCCATCGTCTGCATTAGCCCAAGTGTGCACAATAGTCGGACGTAATATATACGGTTATTTTTCGTTTTTAGATACTTCAATACTTCGTGTTGCTGCGGTGGCGCAACCTAGTGCTGAAGTGCAAAGCTTCGCCGATCTGATTACCATCAATTAATAGGGGTTTGAGAGTTCTGTATTAGGTTATTAGGTGATTTTTTTGTTGCTGTTATTTTAAGGCGAAGAGCACATAGAGCAGGCTATTATCGCCTCCCTAAATGTAAGTGTGAGTGTAAAATATTAAAGTCGTAAGTGTAGTGTTGTAAGTGTAAGTGTGTGTTAAGACTCGGGTACCGCGAGAAACGTCTAAATCCTCTCAATAGGTCTGCACCTCCCTGCGGGGCTATTAGGTGAAGGAACGGGTTTTATGAGTGCCGTGCAAGCGTTAAAACGAGAATTTAGTTTTGGAAAGAATTAAGGAAAACAGATGTTTAAACGGGCAAAATGTAAGTCGAAGCCATTCAAGATATACACAGTGGATATGGTCCTGCTTGCTTTACCGACAGGCCGTGTTAAACTTAAACTTACAGATCGCGAGAGAAAACATAAAAATGTTAAACACACAGAATGGGAGGGGAGACGTTTTGGTATACATCACATGTGCACCCTCACACACCCTATCTGGATAATTTATTACACCCAAGTCCCGCAAGGAGTGGTTTAGGG
>CM040190.1:37728349-37785849 GCA_022606455.1 Callitettix versicolor | reverse complement strand
GCCTGAAAAGTCAGCACATTTTTTCGGCCGCCGATAGACAGCGCTGCATGTTTTTTTCTGAACTTGTAGCTCAGAGATAGACAGATATAGGGGTGATGGCATTTTCCGTCTCTCTCTTCCTGCCAACAACTGAGGAATTGAGCGAAAATTGTTCGAGTTTACGTCCCAGGCAACTTTCATAAACGTTCGTTTTCATTACGGCAGTGAGCCTGTCTATTTAATACAAAACATCGGTTTCTTCCTTTCCTAGACCACCAGTTCCACAACGACGACATCATGATTTTCTGAAGTTGAACTATATATTTGACTGAGTACTACTTGATAAATTTAACAATAATATTTAGTAGAATCTTAATTAATGTACATGCATTGTAAACATTTAAAATTAAAGAAGTTTAAAAAACTGTATAAAATAGCCTATTTTGGATCAATTACTACATTGTTTATTTCATCACATACTATTCCTAAAATATTTTAAGTAGTGCTGTCCTACATAATAAACAAGAATTTGGTAGAGTATTAAATAAGAACCCAAATTGAATTAGAAAAAAAGTTTTTTTGTTTGGAGTTATAATGAAATTAGATCTGGTTCACATGCCATGTTGTACCAAGTTTATAAAAATATCATTTTTACAATTTTTAACATAGTAAATTATAGTGCTAAAAATATTTTGCTATCCAATTTTTCTCTTAATATATGAGATCCTGAAATACGGAAAAGTAAAAGAATTATGTTGCATACATAACATACTATAAAGATTGATTAAAAATTATGTTCTCATATTTTTGGAAATTATTCCTTAAGTCAAAATATTTTTATATTTTGAAAAAACTTCCAGTAATCATATTTATAATTTTTTTTCGATTGTCTGGTCTGTCTGTAAAATTCTCTAAAGAAAAAACAAAAAAACTTTTATTCTATTTAACTCAAACATAAACACCAGGATATCCTATTGTTGAAAACAAATATGGGCATTAAAATCCGTATAAATTAGCCTGGATTTATTTTTCGTTTTTTTTCCGGTTTAATTCGGAACCGTAAATTTGTTTAGTAAAAATTTTCTCACTGACTTCAAAAATTAACCTACGAAATCTGATGAGTAGTTTTCTTAAAGCTCCAGAACCTGGTATTTGGGCTGTAAGAACTCATACATTTTATTTGAGTAAATACGGATTATATGGATTATATTTTTGTGCACAATCATCAACCTGATTTTTAAAAAATCTGATTTTAACATTTTTTTCGAAAATTATTTCAAAACCCGTTTTTTGAACCGAACGCTTTCAGAGCGCCTCACTAAAAAAAATAATTTCTGTTATTGAACCAAAAATAAAATCATATATCATTGTTTTCTCTTTCTTTTTATTTTAATTGCGATAGTTTGTTCGAAACACGACACACGATTTTTATTTTTTGTTCAGTAACTAAGAAATTACTCTAGATTTGGTATTTTTTCTTAAAAATTATAATTATATGTATTTATTTTTTAAATAATTTTTTTTTCAATATTAATATAACATTTATTTGTTATTATTTATACAATTTCAGTAATATTCATTTTATTGTCTTTATTTTCATTACTTATGAAAATAATATGAGACTTGTGAGGCGCAAAATACGTACGCTATTAAGTATCAATATAAATTTGTGCACTCACATCACGCGGTGCGCAAAATCCATCACAACCTGTCCTAAAACATGATACATGTTAATTTTGATAGAGAAAATACTTTGAAATCGTATCAGGTAAAAATTATCACGCGGTTTTCTGCTTATGTAACTAAAGGATTTCAGTTCAAATGAGCTACTGACTTTAACTTTATTGATTGATCCATGTTTATTTGTATAAAATTATGTACATGAATAACAATTATTGCAATTACAAATTACGCCATTATATCATATACCGACCCGTTTACCACACAAAATTGTTTATAGCGTGTACAGTTAAATATATATTGTAAATATTATATATATATATATATATATATACATCTTAGTATATAAAAGAAGAAGTCCTGACTGACTGATTCATAATCAATGCAGAGCCAAAACTATTAGCGACTTGAAATTTTCAGGGTACATTTATGTCACCGTATAGGCATGCATTAAGACAGGATTTTTCAAAAATTTGATTTTAACGCCATTAAACTATTTACCCAGTCCAACTTTAAAAATCAACATACAGCTGAGACTATTATAACTAGAGACTTGAAATTTTCAGGATACCTTCTTACAACAATGTCGAGGCGCACTATTCAAATTGCCACTTAACCTGAATACTATCAAAACTCCGAAATAATAATAAAACAATCAAATATGGCAAAAGTTTTAAAAGAATGAAAGCTCATACTTTAGGATGAAAGCCCAATGCCACATAAAAAAGGATTTGAAACTCTAAATAACTGTCTAAAGGACATGAAAAATTAAAATTTAATAATGGGTGTTACAGTACTTCTATCTGGAGATTTTCAACAAACAATACCAGTTACACCTAAGGGAACTCGGGCTAATGAGATTGCAGCATGTATCAAAACTCCATATTTGTGGCCTCAGATAATGAAAATCTCTCACAAAAAATATGCGAGTACATTTAGGAAGAGACAAGATTACTGGACAGTTTTCTGAACTTCTCTTAAAAATAGGAGATGGAAAATACCCAGAATCTGATGAAAAAATTACATTGCCACCAACGTATGTACAGTAGTAAGAATTTTAAAAGATCTTACACATAAAATACATCCTGGCATCGAAAATCTCAAAGAAATATCTACAGAATGGTTATGTGAGAGGGCCATTTTCACGTCAAAAAATGATACAGCAGCAGAAGCAAAATATTATTATACTCTTTCCAAGCAGAAAATATGGAATACAAATCTGTAAATTCAGTATTGGAAGTTAGATGATGCAGTTAATTATCCACCTGAATTTCTTAACTCGCTAAACCCTCCAGGATTTCCACCACATACGTTAACATTAAAAGTTGGTGCTCCAATAATGCTTCTGAGAAATCTTAGCCCATCTAAATTGTGCAGTGGTACACGTTTACGTATAACTGCTCTCTAAAAAAACCTGATAGAAGCTGAAATTATACTGGATCTGCAAAAGGTGAATCAGTTTTGATTCCTCGCACATCAATGATATGATGGTATTTTCATCAGTTCATTTCAACTGATTCAGTTTGGATACACAAACTTGTATCCATGTACAAAGTTTGTGTGTTGGATTATCCATTCCAATTCAAGAGAATACAGTTTCCTCTTAAAGTATGTTTTGCTTAAAGTATACAATAATAAAAATAAAAATAGTCGCCATTATACTACATACCAGCTCATCTAATACAAAACTGTTAGAGTTTGTACAGTTAAATATACATACGTTGCACAAACTTTGAACAAGATTATTCTTTAATGTATATAAATAAAATTAATAATTTAAGATAATAATAATAATTAAGATTATACTTAAATTATAATTAACCCTTTTATACTACTTAACAGTTCAATATATCTTGTACATACTTTGTACAAAATTGTTCTACAATATTATGTGTATAAATAATATCATTAATAATTATTTAAATTATTAATAAACATTATTGTTACTTGTCCAGCTCAAAGTTCAATTGTTATAGGATTAATAGTTATTGGAACCATTGCCTGAAATATTGGCAAACCAAACATACATGCTAAATTTTACCTAAACAGCCAATTAGTCACAGAAACAAACAGATACAGATGGACAGACATCCAACCAAAAACCATTTCTTTGGATTCCTGGTAAAATAGACCAATTAACATTTTTTACCAAAGATCACTTTTTACGATACCAAACCTTCTTTTATACTTCATTTAGGCAGAGAGTAAAACGATAAATGCTACATTTTAATAATCTTTGCTTTAAGTTTCATTCACAAAGCTTTTATTATTTACAAACAGTTTATTAACATAAAGTGTTAGTCAAAAGAATCGGGACACCAGAATAACTTTTTAATTTATTAATGGAGAAAAACTAAATGCATGAAATGATTATTTATAAGGCATAAAGATGTACTTTTTAGTACATGTAGTATGGGGTAATTGCATATTTTGGAGGCCGAGACAAAGTTGCCTCATGCACTGAAATGTACATCTTTATGTCTTCTAAACGCTTCATAAGCTGGTTTTTCTCCATAAATAAACAAGAAAAGTATGAGTCATGACAACATTTGACCAATCCTGTATACTAATATAACTTTCTGTCCAATGACAGAAACGATGATGGGCGGGAAGAGGTTCGTTACTTGTTTGCAAATATAACTTTCACAAGTTGCCTCTGTAGTCATAATTTCCCAAACTGGTCAAGCGTTAGGGTAGGATTTGCAAAGAAAGATAGTAGACAGACAGACAGCGAGAGAGAGGGACAGAGAATGCCATCACCCCTATATCTGTCTCTCTTTGAGCTGCAAGTTTAGAAAAAACATGCAGCGCTGCCTATTGATGGGGAAATAGCGTGCACAATAGTCGGATGTTAAACACACACACACACACACACACACACACACACACACACACACACACACACACACACACACACACACACACACACACACACACACATATATATATATATATTTGTATT
Organism: Callitettix versicolor; assembly: GCA_022606455.1. Classification (NCBI taxonomy): domain Eukaryota; kingdom Metazoa; phylum Arthropoda; class Insecta; order Hemiptera; family Cercopidae; genus Callitettix; species Callitettix versicolor. The sequence goes on along the minus strand of CM040190.1, from coordinate 37,781,228 downwards.
TTCTTCCAATATCTTTAAAAGCAAACAACTTATATAAAAAGGTGACAACATTTACACATACAAAAACTTTAAAATGAGCTATCAAACATAATTTTATCGTTACAATTAGATCAGATTAGAAACTAGAGAAGGTAAGGCACTGAGATCGACGGACCTATTGTGCAACTAAACCTCTGAACAACTAGTTCAGCAGATTGGTGCACTTAGTAAGTTCCTACAATCCAGTGACTAGCTCATCCTGCTGGAGGTCCCAATGGTCCTTAGCCTTAACAGCAAGAGCCTCACTGTCATGAATTATGTGTCCTGCAAATTTCTCTTATTTATTACGCAGCTACACACGGTTTCTTCGTGGTACATACCCAACCTGTTCATGTGAATCCTCAGACCCTCAGTGACCTGTAATGAGCCACATGATTTTCTTGAGTTTTGCTCTGCCCAAGATACCTGCCGCCTCCATAAGGAAACTTACCTCAAGGCGCTTGTTATGGGAATGCTCGTAGAGGTTATCCCATCTTGCCTGGTGTTGCTTGTTAATTCACCTATTAATAGCAGACCCGGCCAACGACAAAGAGATTCCTAAAGTCGGTTTAGGACCGATAAACTAAGATTGAGATCCCAGTTAAGCCAGTAGGTCTGCCTCTTCATTGCCCTCAAATCCTTATGCCTGGAACCCAGTGAAGGCACTCCCAGGTCAGTATCTGCTGCCTGACTGTTCCAAGGCTCAGGTAGTACACCTCAAGACCTGTCTTTGCCTTGTAGCCATCATATACCATACTAGTTCTCCAGAGTTTCCCAGCACACGATCTTTCTCCTCAAATGTCATCTTGACTTCAAAATTTTAACAATTAGCGGAGTAAGCTTAATCTGTATTAAACGGTAGCAGTAAGCGAAGGAATAAATTCAATAAGGAAAAGAATTGAAAGCTGTCAAGGCCTAAAAGGCTATTTTGATTAATTTATTTGCTGCGATGTTTCATGATGTGTCGTCAAATCAGATGTCTTACTGTTAGCATTGACTAAAAATGTTTTCACGGATAAAACAGTAAAACAATAAAATAAACAGGAAACAGTGTTTTCGATGTGGAAGAAATCAAAACCAAGTTTGTACAGGACGGGACATAAAATCGGTAATAAATAAGTGAAGGCCTAACTAAGTAGGTTACAGTGAAATAACCTGAAACGTTATAAAAGCGTAATTCTATTGTGTTCCTGCAAACAGTAGGAACAGTAAATATCTAAAATATTTTGTGATTCTTCAGGTTACCACGCACACAGCTGTCTCGCTGACGTGATAGAAACGAATTTCCAAAAGTTTTACCTAATCCATTTTGAAATTCTTACTTCACCAACGTAATATCGGCAGAAGCAGTTTAAACTTTCAAATTACACTGAAAATACAAAAATGAATCCTGGCCACGGTCGGAGCGGCAGAATCTAGACCTTGAAATGAGCACCGAATTTTGATTTCTAGATCTCTTTTTCAGGGGCGTTACGTGTGCGTTAGCGCGTCACGTTCGCAATTTTGGTCCGATTTTATTCACACTTGACACACAAATCGATTATGGTAATAGCTTGGACAAGTTCGTTAACCAGAAAAATACGTTCAACAGTTTCAAAATGGCGGTAATTTCAAATCTTTAAAAAATGCATAATTTTTTGTTCCAAATGTTTTTTGTAAATTCTATTTCAACTGCATAAACTAGTCTTTTGAATTTTCAAAATCCGTTGAAATTAACAATTTTAATTTTACTGCTGTCAAAATTCATTTTAATATTTTCAATTTAATTTGTAAGTTTGAAGTGCTAATATATGCAGATTTTAATGCTGATTATGACTGTGAAATCAGATTTTCAAAGAGGATTATATAAAGAAAAATACTTGGGAAATTCGCTTCTATCACGTCGGCGAGACAGCTGTGTGCCGCGATTACTTTTTTACTACTACGTATATACTTTCAAACTATTCGAAGCTGGTACCATTGTTGTAAAAAAGTTGATTTAAGAGTGCTACAGTTCCGCTGACATAAAACAGTAGTTTTGATTTGGAAATAAATGTAAGTTTATAACAGTAGGCGTACACGAATTAACAGATTTTGATAAAATTTACCATATCCGACTCTTCATTGCAACAAAAAATTATTCCAAAACGTCCTAATCCCCCTAATACTTGTCAGGACAAATAATATTCTATTTGATAAAGTACTCCAGCCATCATCCCTTTCTTAGGGGGAGGTTCGCGAGATTATCGGATCCAAAGTTTGACGGTGCGGTGGTCCAAGTTTTTACTACCCCCGACTACAACTACAGCCCCTTGCTTTACGGTTGTCTGAGTCTGAATTGATCCCTTCCTCAAAGCAAAGGGTAGGAAGTGAAATCAATAGGGGATGATAGGAATGTTTGTAATTCTCCGAGGAGGGGTGGAAATACATGTCTTTACCGCTTTGCGCCCTTATTAGTGTGCGCTACTGCGGGGGCTTTTTGGATTTGCGGTTCTTCGAGGTTTGGATTTAACACCCGAGTTCATACAATGCGCACCGAGCTTATCCGGAGTAATTAGTCTGCACACTTCAGAGCGTGCGTTTCTCTTTATACGAAATGTAATAAAAGTATGTGATTTTTACTCGCATGTACAAACACACCGGCCGATTTGAAGAAAATTTTCTTGAAAGGAAACACAATTTTTTGTAACATTATATTTCGGGGATAGGCTAAATATATTAAAGAAGTAATCCTAAATGTTTTAAACATTTTTTTTTGCTGGTTTAAGAAAAAACATTTCATAGTTTTTTTCATAGAATAGTAAGTAAAAAAACAGTTGTTAATAATCGTGAAATCATAAACAGTTGGACTGCTTTTTATTAAAGAATTTCCATGGAAAATTAAGTTTGTTCTGGACACGTGTATTATGAAACGAGAGCAGAACCTGGCCTCAAGATCATTTTTTAAGGGATCTTTAAAATTTTTGTTTTTATACTTTAGTACACTCATTTTCGTCATTTCAGTTTTGTTTTATAAAAACTTGTAGCAAATATCGATTGCTTGGATAAGTTTGTTAACCAGAAAAAGTATTTCGACAGTTTCAAAATGGAGGCAATTTCAAAACTTTAAAATTCATAACTTTTTTGCCTTTAATATTTTTGTAAATTTGATTTCGCCGACTTAATCAGCATTAACAGCTGCATATATTAGCATTTTGAATTTTCAAAATCCGTTGAAATTAAAAAAATCAATTCAACGTCGGCCAGAGTTCTTTTTTTAAGAAAATTTTTACAAGATGTAATACATGCAAATTTTAACGCTGTTTAATCGGGGTGAGAGGATTAACAATTTGGTTGTGCTCTCTCTATATAGTTAATTGATAAATATATTTTAAACGGCTAGTAGCACTCAGCAGTCTTGACGGCCCTTCGGTGTAGGCCTACTTAACACTAATACTTTCAGTTCAGCTAGTACAGTAACATTTCCAGAGTATGTGCAGTTGACTTTGTTCCTCGCACACACCACAGTTAATCATCTGTAAATACAAAATGGCTTCCTCATGAACCTTTCACTGCTGTCTATAGACACCGTTTTGATTGCACAAAACACTTTAAACATCCTCCGGCAGTTATCCAATTTCTTTGTCTTAACTGTTTTATGTGTACCTTGACCTTTGTTGAATAGTTTTCCACTTTTTCCTTTCTACTACGTATTGCTTTAACAACCGCTTCAGTCTCCTGTTTTTTGTCATTGATTAGTTTATTAAACGACACAGGTATCGGATGAACTTTGACATTAGGTTTGATTAAAACTTTGCGTAAACTTTTTCTATTATAGCTTGGGCAAGTTCGTTACCCTCGGAAATTCATTACACCGTTTTAAAATTGGCGCCATTCCAAAGTTATTATACAAATTTTTTTAATCTAATCTCACTGTCGTAATCAGTGTTAAGATCTGGAAGAATTTAAAATTCTATATTTACTCTGAAAATTAACACAGCGTTGGTTTGTTTTGGCGCTTATTATGATAATGAAATAAGATTTTCGAAAACTTGGACATTGAGATAGTAAATTATTTTAATACAGTTACTGCAACTTTGTGCAGTAATTAGAATTTCGCTGCAACTGCAACTTTGTGCCATGATCATGTTTAAACACTACTTACTGAGACCCTTGTGTCATGATGATAAATTTCATCATGCGAGAGAGCTCTAACTCTGAAACTTTATCCTCGTAGTTGACAAAAAGTAATAAATAATACAAAACACACAATAAAATTTCTCAAGTTTAATTGCACCCCCTGAAATCCGGTCCGGAAACTACAAAAAATATGCCTTAATTTTTTTAAAATAGGTTCATCTGGCTTTGTTAAACACACGTATATTAAAGAAAACTAAATGATCCTTACAGACTGCGCACCTTCGCAGTGAGTACTAGTATCCGCAGTGATTACCCGGTATCCGGGATCGACTTTAAATGAAGTTGATTACTTGTACTTGCCCCCTCGTTTGTCAATTTTTACACGACTGCCAAAAAAAGAGTGTTATGTTTTCAGTATCTGGGTAAGTAAGTATGTATCTCAATATATTTGCACTATACAGCCCCCCGACGGCATTTATTGTATGTTAAGACCACAACTTAACATGTAAATTCATAATTTATTAACTAAATACTCGGAAAATATTCTTCAGCATTTATTCTAATACCTTGTTTTCATATTTTTAAATCAATTGTATTTCATTTATTTTAATTATGAAATACATAATTTTTGTATATATTTTTTGTATTTTGTGTTTTAACAGTCGTGTTTTTTGTTTTTTAAGTAATTATTTTTATTCGTTACTTTACTCTCAAGTTTCGCATCGGTTGTGACGTTACATCGGGCTTACACGTTTGTATATTCTTAGTGCCAAATACAACACTTATATATAATTATTTTTTAAATTAATATTACCAAAATGTATAAATAATAATATTTCACTTATCTTACTCATTTTAACACTTTAAACTTAGTTCGCCTTTCAGTGTTCGAACTAAGACTATCTATGATCAAGTCGCTTGATTTTGTAATTCATATTAGTGTTACTCACTGACTGGCATCTCTGTGATAACCAGCTGTTTCATGATTTCTTCTCTGTTTCTTTCCGATACTCTCAATTCGATTCCACTGCCCACAATGTTTGACGTACCGGACGCAAAGAAATATTCACTTCGATAATCGTAATTCAAGTCAGCGTAACATACTTGAGATCAATTGAGTTGATTAAAAAAAACTGACACTGGTCAAGGTTTATTTTTGTTTTATCCCTAAATTATTTTATTTAATATTTGTTACATAAACTTGAGTTATCTATCTGCATATATTTGACAAGTAAGGCCTAAATGTTTGCTTAAGTGTTTGCATGACCAACATACTAACAGTCGGACACGCATAGACCTACATTTTATCACCGATTTGTTGGAAACACGGATAGGCCTAACAAAATCTTTAAGATAAATTTGTATACATCGTATAATGGAAAGTAAATTGGGTGTTTAACTCAAGGTACAGAGAAAACTAAAGTTAGGCTAGCCTACTTACCAACCAGACATTCACAGACTGATAGTGTGCATCCGTCTGTCTATCCTCGCAGGATTGCTGGGTCAGCGCTCCACGACAGCGCGTGTAACATTTCTCGTCAGTAAATAAACGGTAACCGTAATATCTAGAAAACATGTTATTGGACCAACTTTATTGAACGTTCTTTGATCTTTCTTTTGAAACGGTTAAAATTATGATGGGTATCGCCGTTCAGCCGATATTAAAGGAAATAACAGCAACTACACTCGTTATCGTAAAATCAAAGGCTGCCATCTTGCAACGAAAGTAAAATGGGGGAAAGTATACATAAGTTCTTGGATCTTTACACAAAGTACCTTCGTATCAAATTTGAAAACAATCGGTCAATAGATTTGGCTAAAACTGCGGATATAGGCCCTACGTCATCGTTAAATCAGACGCCGCTGTCTTAAAACGGAAGTGAGTGGAAAAAAATCTTATACATACGTCGTTTGGGCTTATAAAATGTATTGTCTTACCAAATTTCAAAACAATAGATCAACGCGTTTGGCCAAAACTGCGTAACTAACACAAACAAATAGACTTAGCAGTAAAAACTTTATATATAGTGTTAAAATGTTTTAAATTTTTGTTTATCTAATATGGGATGTCAGCGGTCAGGTTGATGACACAGAAATTAGCTGATCCGTTTTGTTGATAATAGGCACACATGCTTAAGAATACCAGTAACTGGACCAGTAACGTACGTGCTTTAAAAGCATGCGTTTTGTTTTATCTATAAAGTGTTTCCTAAATAAATGTCGTTTTTATGATTTAAATAAATAAATGTATGCTTAAATTCTTCGCTAACTAAAATGTTATGCATTAAATAACTAATACAGGTATAATACCACCCAATACACGCAAGCAAAAACTTTGCTACATAGGGTCTGTTGATTGTGCGCCCGCTCCAATTTGAAGACGTGTCGATTATGGAAAAAATAATCTAAGAACAGTCAATCTTTATAAAAAAACTTCCAGTAAGTTTGTGAAGTTCGTTTGACCCCCTATCGAGTGGCATAACCACCAAAACTGTCAAAAAAGGGTAGTCTAACACGTGATTGCGTCCATTATTGTGTGTATTGCTGAGAGCAGGTTTTATCATATTATGTCCATTCTCTATCGAGTGGCATAATCACCAAAACTGTCAAAAAAGGGGCAGTTTAACACTTGATTGCGTCCATTAATGTGTATTGCTGAGAGCAGAAGGTTATATCATACTATGTCCATTCTATATCGAGTGGCATAACCACCAAAACTGTCAGAAAAGGGTAGTCTAACACTTGATTGCATTCATTAATGTGTATTGCTGAGAGCAGAAGGTTTTATCATATTATGTCCATTCTCTATCGAGTGGCATAACCACCAAAACTGTCAAAAAAGGGTAGTCTAACACTTGATTGCATCCATTAATGTGTATTGCTGACAGCAGAAGGTTATATCATACTATATCCATTCTATATCGAGTGGCATAACCACCAAAACTGTCAAAAAAGGGTAGTCTAACACTTGATTGCGTCCATTAATGTGTTTTGCTGACAGCAGAAGGTTATATCATACTATATCCATTCTATATCGAGTGGCATAACCACCAAAACTGTCAAAAAAGGGTAGTCTAACACTTGATTGCATACATTAATGTGTATTGCTGACAGCAGAAGGTTATATCATACTATATCCATTCTATATCGAGTGGCATAACCACCAAAACTGTCAAAAAAGGGTAATCTAACACTTGATTGCGTCCATTAATGTGTATTGCTGAGAGGAGAAGGTTATATCATACTATGTCCATTCTATATCGAGTGGCATAACCACCAAAACTGTCAGAAAAGGGTAGTCTAACACTTGATTGCATCCATTAATGTGTATTGCTGAGAGCAGAAGGTTTTATCATATTATGTCCATTCTCTATCGAGTGACATAACCACCAAAACTGTCAAAAAAGGGTAGTCTAATACTTGATTGCGTCCATTAATGTGTATTTCTGTGATGCGATGGACTATATCATAGTCTATTCTCTATCGAATGGCATAACCATCAACACTGTCGATAAAAGGGTGAAGTGCCAGTTGACTGCGTCCATTAAAAAATGTTGACTGCGATAGAAAAAAATGTCTATTTTCTATTGAAATTTGAATGTTATACCATTGAACACGGACATGTGATACAGCTTTCAGTTTTCAAAAAATTACACTAATGGGCGCTGTTTTACATTTTGTTGGCTAGTTTTGACAGTTATACCATTATATAGGAAGTTAAACAAACAATACAAATTTACTTTTGACTTATTTATAAAAACGTACTGTTTTTGTGTTATTTTTTATTAATTATTTAAAGATGTCTTAATTTTTAAACGGACTATTGGAGCATGTTGATGTTTTTATATTGATGAGTTCAGCCATCCTGTAGATGTAAATTATTTACGAGTAGTAAATATTGTTTCCAGATTTGTGTTTCAAAATTTCGATCTGCGAGGTATGTAGCTTTTCTCGTAGACATCCTGTATATTGTACCAGAACGTTAGTGTTTCGTAATTCGCTTCCATCACATCAGCGAGACAACAGAATGCTTCAATGACTTTTCTCTTTTTATGTAATCATATTTTGTTCGACATTTTCAAAACACTTTTCCTTAATCCTAAACAAACATTTTCTATTGCATTATGTTCATCAGACAAGTTTTGTATTTTTCACTTTGTAATCACCTTGCCACTATCACAAAACTCTCATACATAACAAAGTAAAATCCAAACTTTTTATAATCCACTTTATAATCCCAATCTCCGGTATGTATAATTGTACGCAAGGGGTAATCCCGCCTCCCGCTACAAGGGTGTTCAACCCTACTTAAATTCCAATAAAGCCCTATAACAATGTAGGGGGTTGGGTGGTCAGCGGTTTCACACATAATGTATCGTTGGATTTAATTCTAATTGGTTGACCTTGCTATTAGCCAACACAGCAGTGACAATAGTAGATTACATTCCAACTGCAGCTCGTGTGTGAAATACAACTGTGTTTTTAGGGTTTAGGCACATTCGACAACCCTTATTTTTTGCAAGGTATATGTACAAAAACAAATGCGTGTGTGTGTGTGTGTGTGTGTGTGTGTGTGTGTGTGTGTGTGTGTGTGTGTGTGTGTGTGTGTGTGTGTGTGTGTGTGTGTGTGTGTCGCGGGCTCGAGTGTGTAAATTTTAACTAACCATCAAGAAGTGATCTAGAGGCTACCATCAATGCTCATTTCAAGGCCCTGGTTTGGGTTATACCATGATGACCACTCCAAAGCTCAATTTCCAATTGGATTACGCTAAAAATATGTCGAAGTTCTTTTTAAGTCCTGAGATAGTTGACCAGAAGATTTTAAACGCTGTGTACGCGGTAAGAAAGATTTCAGAGCTTATAAAGGAGTTAAGTTGGAAGTCAGTCTTCACCGGAGTAACAAGCATAACAAAGATTTCAGAGCTTATAAAGGAGTTAAGTTGGAAGTCAGTCTTCACCGGAGTAACAAGCATAACAAAGATTTCAGAGCTTATAAAGGAGTTAAGTTGGAAGTAAGTCTTTACCGAAGTAACAAGCATAAAAAAGATTTCAAAGCTTATAAAGGAGTTAAGTTGGAAGTAAGTCTTTACCGAAGTAACAAGCATAAGAAAGATTTCAAAAATTCATAAAAGAATTAAGTGGGAAGTCAGTCTTCATCGAAGTAACAAGTAGGCCTATAAGGACAATTTGAAAGCTCATAAGGGAGTTATGTTGGAAGTCACTCTTCACCGAAGTAAAAAGCGACAAAAATAAGGGTAGAAATATAAGGGTGGAAAGCAGACTAAGTCATTGGCGTGAATTATTGATGCAGGGTTGCATCGAGAGGGTGAAAATGGGTTTTTAATTTCTGTTTAATGAAATGTGCGAAATTATCTGGCTTGGATCCTGTTAAAAGATGAAAAATAAATGGTGGCAGCAAATGCACGTTCTTTCTACGGGAACTTTTTCTTTCAAATTTGGCTCAAAAAAGGCCATAAAAACTGAATATCTATCGCAGCTTCTGATACAAAACATCACTTTTACAGACTGAATACTTTTTAGTGAAAGTCTGTTTATAACAGACGCAGTTAGAGTTTCTTATTTGCTTCTTAATGCCACTCGCAGACCTGATGGAAGCGAATTTCCTAAAAGTAATAATACCAATAATAATATAAAAACTATTTATCTTAATCTTACTGAGAAATCTGATTTCACCGTTACAACCAGCATTAACTCCTGCATATATTAGCAATCTAAACTGACACATTACAGTCCTATTCGGCTGGTACACTGAGTTGACTTAATGTAAATTTACTGAAACTGGAGCCGAATTTATCAAATTTTGTAAATTATTCTGAGTTTCCAGGCTTTTGTCTTTATTTTCCCAACCAAAAATAATGAAGTGAATAATCGGGCCTATACTCAATATTCAACGCAGATATTTTAGGAATTAATTAATTGCAAGACTATTATTGTATTTCATTTGTATTTGCATCACTGACAGCCACAGTTTGAGGTGTTAACAACGCGGAAGTGAAACGTATTGAATAAGTTTATAAACAAAGCACGGCACTGCGCAAACAGCTGTAAATAAATATAATTAGTTAAAATTAATCCGACATTATTAGTGTAAATCTTTGTGTGCCACAAACAAGCACAAAAAACATAAATGCACACAGACAAGCACTTCCTTTTATTCATTATTATAAATGAAAACACTGTAGAGCTGTTATTAAGCTGTAGAGCTATTATTAATCCACTGTAGAGCTGAAATAACTCACTAGTGGTTTCGACATCAACAGGTCATCAACAAGTGCTATACTAAAAAACAGAGTTACAAACATAACAAAGCCAACAGGATCTTAAAATCTTATCAGTAAAGAGCCTTAACGTCTTAGTAAAAACTAAGAATTCATCGACAAGTGCTATACTAAGAAACAGAGTTACAAACATAACAAAGCCAACAGGATCTTAAAATCTTATCAGTAAAGAGCCTTAACGTCTTAGTAAAAACTAAGAATTCATCGACAAGTGCTATACTAAGAAACAGAGTTACAAACATAAAAAAGCCAACAGGAACTTAAAATCTTATCAGTAAAGAGCCTTAACGTCTTAGTAGAAACTGAGAATTCATCGACAAGTGCTATACTAAAAAACAGAGTTACAAACATAAAAAAGCCAACAGGATCTTAAAATCTTATCAGTAAAGAGCCTTAACGTCTTAGTAGAAACTAAGAATTCATCGACAAGTGCTATACTAAGAAACAGAGTTACAAACATAAAAAAGCCAACAGGAACTTAAAATCTTATCAGTAAAGAGCCTTAACGTTTTAGTAGAAACTGAGAATTCATCGACAAGTGCTATACTAAAAAACAGAGTTACAAACATAAAAAAGCCAACAGGATCTTAAAATCTTATCAGTAAAGAGCCTTAACGTCTTAGTAAAAACTAAGAATTCATCGACAAGTGCTATACTAAGAAACAGAGTTACAAACATAAAAAAGCCAACAGGAACTTAAAATCTTATCAGTAAAGAGCCTTAACGTCTTAGTAGAAACTGAGAATTCATCGACAAGTGCTATACTAAAAAACAGAGTTACAAACATAAAAAAGCCAACAGGATCTTAAAATCTTATCAGTAAAGAGCCTTAACGTCTTAGTAGAAACTAAGAATTCATCGACAAGTGCTATACTAAAAAACAGAGTTACAAACATAAAAAAGCCAACAGGATCTTAAAATCTTATCAGTAAAGAGCCTTAACGTCTTAGTAGAAACTAAGAATTCATCGACAAGTGCTATACTAAGAAACAGAGTTACAAACATAACAAAGCCAACAGGAACTTAAAATCTTATCAGTAAAGAGCCTTAACGTCTTAGTAGAAACTAGTGATTTAAGTATTATGGAAAAACGAGGTCTCAGGCCGACAGTAAGCGATGCAGAAAAGTATCGTTCCGGCTCACCCTTTATCATGCCGGAACGCCATCCCCTTGAAAAGTAACATTACATTACATTCAACTCGTCACTAACCTTTTCTCCATGCTAAAATAGCTCATTTTATTTCCTACCCCCCTTATCAATCTCACCCTCTAAGCTGGAAACAACCCCGGGATAAAAAGTGTGCATTAATAATTCATACCAATGACTTGGTCTGTTTTCCACTCTACCTACCCTTAGGCTACATTCCTACCCCTATTTGTTACTTTATGCAAAGATTAACTTCTACTCCGACCCTTTATAAGCTTTTAAAACTGTTTTGTGTCCATGTTTCCCTTTTAATGTGATAGGAATCACGATGTATTTTGTGAAATGTTAATTTTAAACCCTTTCAACGTTAAATGTTGAGACTAATTGTTTACGGGCCTCAGACTAATTTATAAATTCAAAACTACGTATGATATTAGAAAATATAAATACTTTATGAGGCAATAACCTCACATTCAACTATGCAAATTATTTAAAAAAAAACATTAAACACACAAGTAAAAAGTAAACGTCTCTTTTCCTCCAAAAGATACTATTCATAACCTACGTGCTGAAAAATCCAGAAAACATAATTTCTCAAAACTAATTCATTAGATTTTAATCAATTTTGATCGTACTTAAGTTGCTTGCTTAAATCTGGGAAAATAAAAAGGCGGTTCTGTGTACGTAGCTGTTTTTCCCTATGTACTTTCGAAACAAAATTTCATCTATTTGAAATTTGAATTAAAGTGACTTGCAATATGATCAAAATTCATACGAAACCTAATTAACCCATTTTCAAAAACTGTGTCATTTTTGACACCATTTTTAAAAATGGATCATTTAAAAATACCATTTTTGATTCATCTGTATCATTTTTTTTTTTTAATAATTTACACGCACAATTAATTCTCTTCATCGCTGATGCAGTTCCTCTTCTGAATTATCGCATTGACTATCTACAGAAGTCAATAACACGTGAAGTAAATAAAGAGACGGCAGATACTACTATTGCTGATAAGGTTACGACTAATCTGTCAACATTTGCTATTGTGCTTAAACGTATAAATCTTGAAAAACGTGCTGTATGTTTAGTCTATCCCACTACACTTGGATTCAGATATGATTATGATTGCGCAGTATTATATTTTCTTTTTTTATACTGTATTTCTTGTGTTTTTGTGCACAAATGCTGCATCACTAGGTCTATATAGGCCTACTTAACAGTTAACACATAAATATAGGAGCACAAATTAAAATAAAGAATCATTATAGCGAAAACCCTTTTAATATAGGGAATAAAATCTCGAGCTATTACTAATAACAGAAAATCTTTCAATTTTACCCTTTAAGAGCTACATGCGGTAGGCCATAATGACCAGCACACTAAACTTGCAGGCACTGTGAACCGTAGGATATAGTTTGGTCCTTGACGTAATGCATGTTGCTAGCGTGTAAAGTAAGAAAGTCCATGCACGCAACGACTCTGCCAGCCAGTCACAGCAGACCTTGACTAATTGACAGGAACACGAGATACCTGCGCATGCTCTCAGCGTTGCCTAGCAACCGGTTTGTCGGTAATACAGATTACAGATTAAATAAATTACAGACCGCGCGACAACTTCGCAGCTGTTTGCCGTGTTACCGGAGGTGTTTGTTTAACACTGATTGCGCTCTGAAATGGATATAAGTCTTCCTCTTGTGTAAAACACGTTGCTCTGGTAGCCTGGTATGCGTTCTGCAGATAGCAATGGCGTTAAGCAGTATCAAATTGTAGATTGGTAAGCACTATGTGTAAACTGTGCAACATAACCACTCCTCCAGCGTCTAAACGGTTAGTTAAAGGTTTAAAAAGATTGATAGCCATTATTTTCTAATTATACGTAAGCTATAATGGAAGTGTATGATGTTATCAGGCGAGTGTTTCTCCAAGCTACGGTGTTGCCTAACCTAATCGGGCATGCATGCATTAACGGAAGGAAAGTCAACAATAATTTTATCATACATTAAAAAAAATCTAATTTAACCATCTTAACCGAAATCATAATAAAATCTGCATTTATTGGCATATTTAACTTTAAAATCACATTGAAAATACAAAAAACCGAACCCTGACCGCAGTCAGGTTCATTTTCGGAATTCGGAAATTGAATTCGGAAATTAGAAAAGATAATTTATGTAGATTTTAACGCTGGTCACGATGGCCGAATCAGGTTTTGAAAAAAAAATGTGATGAAAAAGTTACAATTCTTAAAAGATTTAATGGCCGCCATTTTGAAACGGTTTAGCTTATTTTGATGGGCAACGATTTCTTAGATCGATATTTGTGCCAGTTTTGAAGCATATAGCACCGAATTGCAAACGCTTGAATGCAGACACACAAAGACAATATGTCCCATTGACGGTGTTTATAAGCTTCAGTATAATTGTTCCCCAATTTTCGCGGGAAATAATTATATGCTAAGTAGTTTATATGGTATAATTAAAAGTACAAAAACGCGTTTTGTTAAAACTTACCTCAATACAAATAAAGTTTGCGCAGTGGGCTTTTCAAAATTGCTTTCTACTATCAGTATTAAAAAGAATAATATATTAAAATGTTTAAGTCGATGTTTTCAGTGCAGCTAGTACATAGCTGTTTAGAATATTTTATAGGCATGCATAAAGTGGCTGTACCATTAATTTAATGTTTTTACAAACGATAATATCCAAGATGTGATTGCATTAAGGCTTTAATCCGTCACTTAAAACAAGCGATACGACACACAATTAGCTGCTAACAATAAAATGCTTTTTATTGCCAATTTGGTTTTCGAATTAAAATATATTAAACAACTTTCGAAAGTTTTATTTCTTTCGTGACCTTTATTATGTTTTTGTGTAGGTTTTTTAGATTAACTTAGGGCTAGGCAAGGTAACGTTAATTGACTGCACTAAGACGGAAACTTAGGTTGCAAAGCTTTGCTTATTTAAACTTTCCCAAACTATATTAAATGGCGTTTGAGTAACTCAACTTTTTAAATCCAAAATTGAAATCTGCTATCTGTCATGTATTATTATGCATAGCATTGTACATGGTTTTATAACGATTTTTCTAGGGTGATATGTACAGTATATTATAGTACTTAAATACCAGCCAATGGTATTATTTAAAATATTAATTTACAAAATTCATGCTTTTATACATTCAATTACGGATAGCATTTTCATAAAAAACATTGCAACCTCTTTTCCTTTTCGTTCATGTACCAAGAAGGAAAATTATGACTGCCATATATTTGATAGGTCACTTCGAATATAGTTTATAAAGAGGTGCTAATGCTATAACACTGTTCAATTTCTTGCTATACACTGTTGTATATTATTCCTTTCTTTTTGCCATTAACTGCGAAGGGTCGCACGGGTCCACTAGTAATATAAAAATAAGTTTGTTAAATTTTCAGGTCAGTGATTTCAGTCCAGCTAGAACATAGCTTTTTAGAATGTTTTATACTTATGGATAAGAGGGCTGTACCATTAACGTAATGTGTTTACAAATTCCATGGCCTGAAATAGATTAAAAGTCCTAGCCTACGGGCTATATTCCTGAATATAAGCCAAATTTCTTAAAAATCGGGCGCAATTAGTTTGACCCCCGGAACTCGCAAGGGCATCAGTGCATGTTGAAGAAATACGTTGCACACCACTGCCGCAAGGGCATCAGTGCATGTTGAAGAAACACGCTGCACACCACTGCCGCAAGGGCATCAGTGCATGTTGAAGAAATACGCTGCACCACTGCCGCAAGGGCATCAGTGCATGTTGAAGAAATACGCTGCACACCACTGCCGCAAGGGCATCAGTGCATGTTGGAGAAATACGCTGCACCACTGCCGCAAAGCCATCAGTGCATGTTGAAGAAATACGCTGCACACCACTGCCGCAAGGGCATCAGTGCATGTTGAAGAAATACGCTTCACACCACTGCCGCAAGGGCATCAGTGCATGTTGAAGAAATATGCTGCACACCACTGCCGCAAGGGCATCAGTGCATGTTGAAGAAATACGCTGCACCACTGCCGCAAGGGCATCAGTGCATGTTGAAGAAATACGCTGTACACCACTGCCGCAAGGGCATCAGTGCATGTTGAAGAAATACGCTTCACACCACTGCCGCAAGGGCATCAGTGCATGTTGAAGAAATATGCTGCACACCACTGCCGCAAGGGCATCAGTGCATGTTGAAGAAATACGCTGTACACCACTGCCGCAAGGGCATCAGTGCATGTTGAAGAAATACGCTTCACACCACTGCCGCAAGGGCATCAGTGCATGTTGAAGAAATATGCTGCACACCACTGCCGCAAGGGCATCAGTGCATGTTGAAGAAATACGCTGTACACCACTGCCGCAAGGGCATCAGTGCATGTTGAAGAAATACGCTGCACACCACTGCCGCAAGGGCATCAGTGCATGTTGAAGAAATACGCTGCACACCACTGCCGCAAGGGCATCAGTGCATGTTGAAGAAATATGCTGCACACCACTGCCGCAAGGGCATCAGTGTATGTTGAAGAAATACGCTGCACACCACTGCCGCAAGGGCATCAGTGCATGTTGAAGAAATATGCTGCACACCACTGCCGCAAAGGCATCAGTGCATGTTGAAGAAATACGCTGCACCACTGCCGCAAGGGCATCAGTGCATGTTGAAGAAATACGCTTCACACCACTGCCGCAAGGGCATCAGTGCATGTTGAAGAAATATGCTGCACACCACTGCCGCAAGGGCATCAGTGCATGTTGAAGAAATACGCTGCACCACTGCCGCAAGGGCATCAGTGCATGTTGAAGAAATACGCTGTACACCACTGCCGCAAGGGCATCAGTGCATGTTGAAGAAATACGCTGCACACCACTGCCGCAAGGGCATCAGTGCATGTTGAAGAAATACGCTGCACACCACTGCCGCAAGGGCATCAGTGCATGTTGAAGAAATATGCTGCACACCACTGCCGCAAGGGCATCAGTGCATGTTGAAGAAATACGCTGCACCACTGCCACAAGGGCATCAGTGCAAGTTGAAGAATACGCTGCACACCACTGCCGCAAGGGCATCAGTGCATGTTGAAGAAATACGCTGCACCACTGCCGCAAGGGCATCAGTGCATGTTGAAGAAATACGCTGCACCACTGCTGCAAGGGCATCAGTGCATGTTGAAGAAATACGCTGTACACCACTGCCGCAAGGGCATCAGTGCATGTTGAAGAAATACGCTGCACCACTGCAATTGTAACAAAGCCTTACAACTTTAACAAACAAAAACAGGCAAAGTTTTTTGCGATCGGAAATCCTGTTTTGACAATGGAGGTATCGGCCACTCAGCTGTTCTGCAGTAATTCAAATCAGGTGCAGGTGATTTGAACGTAACTGCCCTTAGAGTGCTTAACTGGGCGTTAATATAAACAAGGCTCCGTGTTTATGAATAATCAGCTGGCTTGTATATACGGGTTACCTGAGGCTCCAGAATTTTAGATCGGGTTTAAGTTTTAACATGATGGCCGCTCTAATAGCTCATTTTAAACACATGCGCTAATGTTTTCTGTGTTGGCATAGAAAACAATTGGTCTTTATTCAATTGAAATGTTTTATTACCTTTTGTATTCTAGGTATTTTCGTTCGAGTATTAGCTACTACCTCTTCTCTCTATTAACTAACTTTTTTCTCTATTACCACCCCGTAGGTGGATGCAGACTAGCTGCACCTATTGAGAGTATTTAAACGTCCCTCGCGGTATCCGAGTCTAACACACACTTACACTTACAACTCTACACTTACGACTTTAACACTTTATTTACACACTTCACACTTCATTTATGGAGGCGATAATAGCCTCAATGTGCTTTTCGCCTTAAAATAAAAAAATCTCTATTACCTAATGTCTTCTCTCTATTAACTAACTTCTTCTTTCTAATTACTAACTGCTTATCTCTATTAACTAACTTCTCTCTATAACTTCAACTGCTTTCTTCTAACTAACTTCTTCTCTCTGTTAGCTAAATAATTCTCTTTTAGCTAACTTTTTAAAAATAATTTCTTTGCTCTAATAACTAATTTCTCCTCTCTATTAACTGACTTCTACTCTCTAATGACTAAGTTCTTTTCTCTGTTGACCAACTTTTTCTTTATACCATCACAATTTTTCCTCTATTAACTAACTTTTTATAATTTTTGGTCAATTTTCCATTTCAGTCAAACAACAACCACTAGCGGAATATGCCAAAAAGATTTTCTCCTCCTCCCCGTATTCTGGCGTCTTTACACCTTCGAATTGCAAGTAATTTATAAACAAATAAGGAATATTAATCTCTAATAGAGAAACAAAACATGACATAGGCCTACACTTCCTACCCCATCTTCTAATTAATTTATAAGATTATAAGAGGGTTATTGAATGAACAACCCCTAAACGAGAACGATTGCTAAATATTGCAAGGGTGAGAGACAAGAGGGGATGCTAAGGTAATTTAGCGTCGCCAGGAAGCGTAATAATGCGATTATTGACCTTCCTTTTGTTAAGGGCGGTTCTGGGTACTGGGGTTGTGAATTCCTTGTTGTTCGCAATAAAGCGCTACGTGACTGGATATGTGCTCACTTTGTCATGCGGATTATGGAATTAGCACAACCCTCTCTTAATCAACAGCAGCCATTGTGAAACTTTGTTCATTGTTTTGGTTTATAGGAAGAAATATGTTTGTCTCGGGACCCAGTGGAACTTCCTATGACCTCTTTACCGTAGTTAGAGAAAGTTTAGTTCAGGGCAGAAAGTAACTGTGTACTTTTACTGAACCCACACACTTGCCGTCCATTAGAAACTTAATTATCATCACTTTCCGCCCATTAGTCACCTATTTATCATCACCTACCGTCCATTAGTCACCAATTTATCATCACTTACCCATTAGTCACCTATTTATCATCACCTGCCGTCCATTAGTCGCCTATTTATCATCACCTGCCGTCCATTAGTCACCTATTTACCATCACTTGCCGTCCATTAGTCTCATATTTATTGCAACTAGAAAATGTCTGAATTACTCACTAAACACCTTTATAAACTACTCCTCCTTACCAATTACCAGTCTTTTACCACTACTCACCAATGACTAGTTGCTAGTTACTAAAGTAAATTGTCACTAAACAACGTTATTTTTTACTGATTATGATCACCCGACTTGTTATTTGTCATTCGACAATTACCATTAGTTAACGTATTAACCAACACACTCGTTACTATCCAATTACCTTTTACTTCATTTTACTCATCATTTATCATTAATCACCGGTTACTGATCACCACTCACCAAGTCACCTGTCGCCAATTATCTGTCATACACTCCGCTACCAAAAACCCGCCTCGCCTCGCTGTTATTGTTTGCTTGACAAAGTGTTTGTATTTCGGTGTAGAGGATGAGCAAACACAGGCTGTCTTCTGTCTCACTCCCTCCCCCACGGTAAACAAGCCTAATGTATTTGCAAACCTATGTCTCTGTCTCTCTCTCTCTCACACTCCTAGCAACACAACACTTTGTGTACAGTCGGTTTAATTACAACTACAAAGGAGCAATAGAACGGATTTAAAAAAAATAGAAACAGAAGAAGAGAATCATTCGTTTATTTGAATGAAGGCTTAGGCGGCTACATTGTCATTACACTGGAAGAAAATTATCCCCCAGTGGCGATGATAATACTGTAATGCAAACAAAATTTTCTTTCACACAACCATGCTCTTCTCCAAGCTTCAACTCTTTCTGGCCGACTTTAAGCGAAGTAAGGATGTATCATCGATACTACTGGTAATAGTATTACCCATAGTTTAGACAAACCTTCCCCTCCGGCAGAGATCCATTCCTCACGCCGAACAAAACCACAAAACCACGCTCCCCTCGAAGTTTCGACTCTTTCTGCCAAACAAAATACCAGCCAGTACTATATGTTAATAGTAACGACATATCATCAATACTACTGGTATTTAAATCATCTATAGGTCAGACAAACAAACCTTCTTCTCCTACAGACATTATATTTCCTCTTCACAAAACCGTTATTCTCCAAGCTTCAACTCTTCTTGGCCGACCTCTGGCCAGAAAGGTCACCAGAAAAAGTCACATAAAGTCACGCAATCAATACTACTGGTGCGACGATGACATTAATCCACTGAAATTAAAAATTAACTTGACGGCTCTCAAGGTACAAATGTAGTTAGAAAGTTTAAAATGCTATGTTTATGCAAGTTTTAATGCTGAATATAATTAATTAATTGTGAAATCTTATTTCAAAGCTATCGCACAGTAACAGAAATAATATTAGAAATTCGTTTCTATCACGTCAGCGCGGTAGTTACATAAATTTAACATCTATTTTTATTTTTAGAATATCTGTTTATTTCAGGAACAACCGCTATGTTTTGATTTGTATTCTAGATCAATTAACATTAAACCAGAAATAGTCGAAAGTGAACTGAATAACGGTCACTCTTTACATAGGCTACATGTCTCATAGTGGTTAGGTTGGCACGACTGAGCCTCAGTAAGTCCTATATTTGCATAACCTGGTTAAAAGATAGGCCTACTATTCCTGAGATGCTTGATGACTTTCGACTGACATTGGCGGCAAGTTAGATAGTCTGGCCTAAATGAATTCCATTTGACATATACCTTCGTAAACATAGTCTGGGAACAAGTTTCAGGAGGGCTTTAGGGAAACGGGAGGGTAGAAGTCGGAACCCATCTCACTAGTAAAGGGAAGTACCGCTTTACTTACTGTTCATAAGATGAGGCAAATTTTCAACAACTTACGAAAATGTTGATCGTGTGAAACCTCCCACCATCCGGCCCCTCTTTTTCCCACGTGTTTAATTATTTAGAGTAGCCAATATTTTAAAAACGGTGCGTTTTATGCCTTTGAATGTGGTTTTCAGGGCATCGAGTTTTGTTGTTTTCAAACCATGTTTAAATACCTAAGGGGTCAAAAGTGCTAATTAAAACATACCTTGAATATAAACGTACTAGCTACCATTGCACTATCTGCCGCTACGAACGCTGCAATCTGTAAGTACAAGGAGTGGAGACTTTTGAAAAACAGACTTTACTGTTATTTATTTAACTGCAGGTAAACACTGTACAGTAAGATGAAACCATCTGCGAGCGCTCTCAAAGCTCTCATAAGAGTTATCATTGTAATACGTTTATAGGCCTGTTCAATGGACATACGTATGACTGCAGCTTAGTCGTTTTCTTCGTGATTCGTGGTTTGTGTTTGTTCTTAGATTTTAGTATTTTGACATAGGCCTTTTTATCTAGACTTATGTTCTAGTTGCTAAGTATATGTTTTAAGTCAGACACTTGAAAACGAAAGTTTATCCATACTCTCGAAATGTAGCATAATGTTCCTATATAAACAAATTAAGTCACGTGTTCGAATAAACAATAATAATAACAAGGCAGATTCCCCTTGAAACACCCAGTGAAACCTATGTGAAAAGAGTTTCCCGAAACTCCCTGAAACTGCTTTGTAGCGTTGTTTCTTACATACTAGTAGGGTCGAAACTGATGCCCCGTTACTAGGAAAGTATCGACTCTTTTCTTTTGGTACCTAGTATTTTATTACTCGATGCTTTCATTTGATACTTTTACTACTGATCAGTACTAGTAATAAGGTATCGGTAAATTATTTCGTTACGCTTAAAGGGCACTATCGCTGGCCTCGGAGGGTTTGGACCTGAGATCTCTTACTCAGAAAATACCAGTAAACCATCCCGAGATGACCAAAATGTAATAATGTACGCTGTAAACAAGTTCCTAACTTCGTCCACTCACCCACGGCACCTACATATTTAGCCTATATCTCACACAGTCTAATGGCTAACAAATTAGGTTATGTCCATATTATATTACAATTACTTGGATTTATTTTTATTTATTGATTTCTGTATGTCCGTATATTATTTATTAAAATATTAGTTGTATGTACATATACTCACTCACTGTTACGTACAAATATTTGTTACCTTGTGTGTGTAAGAACTGGTTTCATGTATTTTCATTTATTGATTTCTGTATGTCCGTATATTATTTATTAAAATATTAGTTGTATGTACATATACTCACTCACTGTTACGTACAAATATTTGTTACCTTGTGTATGTAAGAACTGGTTTTATGTATTTTCATTTATTGATTTCTGTATGTCCGTATATTATTTATTAAAATATTAGTTGTATGTACATATACTCACTCACTGTTACGTACAAATATTTGTTACCTTGTGTGAGTAAGAACTGGTTTTATGTATTTTCATTTATTGATTTCTGTATGTCCGTATATTATTTATTAAAATATTAGTTGTATGTACATATACTCACTCACTGTTACGTACAAATATTTGTTACCTTGTGTGTGTAAGAACTGGTTTCATGTATTTTCATTTATTGATTTCTGTATGTCCGTATATTATTTATTAAAATATTAGTTGTATGTACATATACTCACTCACTGTTACGTACAAATATTTGTTACCTTGTGTATGTAAGAACTGGTTTTATGTATTTTCATTTATTGATTTCTGTATGTCCGTATATTATTTATTAAAATATTAGTTGTATGTACATATACTCACTCACTGTTACGTACAAATATTTGTTACCTTGAGTGTGTAAGAACTGGTTTTATGTATTTTCATTTATTGATTTCTGTATGTCCGTATATTATTTATTAAAATATTAGTTGTATGTACATATACTCACTCACTGTTACGTACAAATATTTGTTACCTTGTGTGAGTAAGAACTGGTTTTATGTATTTTCATTTATTGATTTCTGTATGTCCGTATATTATTTATTAAAATATTAGTTGTATGTACATATACTCACTCACTGTTACGTAGAAATATTTGTTACCTTGTGTGTGTAAGAACTGGTTTTATGTACTTTCATTTATTGATTTCTGTATGTCTGTATATTATTTATTAAAATATTAGTTGTATGTACATATACTCACTCACTGTTACGTACAAATATTTGTTACCTTGTGTGTGTAAGAACTGGTTTTATGTATTTTCATTTATTGATTTCTGTATGTCTGTATATTATTTATTAAAATATTAGTTGTATGTACATATACTCACTCACTGTTACGTAGAAATATTTGTTACCTTGTGTGTGTAAGAACTGGTTTTATGTATTTTCATTTATTGATTTATGTATGTCCGTATATTATTTATTAAAATATTAGTTGTATGTACATATACTCACTCACTGTTACGTACAAATATTTGTTACCTTGTGTGAGTAAGAACTGGTTTTATGTATTTTCATTTATTGATTTCTGTATGTCCGTATATTATTTATTAAAATATTAGTTGTATGTACATATACTCACTCACTGTTACGTACAAATATTTGTTACCTTGTGTGAGTAAGAACTGGTTTTATGTATTTTCATTTATTGATTTCTGTATGTCCGTATATTATTTATTAAAATATTAGTTGTATGTACATATACTCACTCACTGTTACGTACAAATATTTGTTACCTTGTGTATGTAAGAACTGGTTTTATGTATTTTCATTTATTGATTTCTGTATGTCCGTATATTATTTATTAAAATATTAGTTGTATGTACATATACTCACTCACTGTTACGTACAAATATTTGTTACCTTGTGTGAGTAAGAACTGGTTTCATGTATTTTCATTTATTGATTTCTGTACGTCCGTATATTATTTATTAAAATATTAGTTGTATGTACATATACTCACTCACTGTTACGTACAAATATTTGTTACCTTGTGTGTGTAAGAACTGGTTTCATGTATTTTCATTTATTGATTTCTGTATGTCCGTATATTATTTATTGAAATATTAGTTGTATGTACATATACTCACTCACTGTTACGTACAAATATTTGTTTCTTGTGTGAGTAAGAACTGGTTTTATGTATTTTCATTTATTGATTTCTGTATGTCTGTATATTATTTATTAAAATATTAGTTGTATGTACATATACTCACTCACTGTTACGTAGAAATATTTGTTACCTTGTGTGTGTAAGAACTGGTTTTATGTATTTTCATTTATTGATTTCTGTATGTCTGTATATTATTTATTAAAATATTAGTTGTATGTACATATACTCACTCACTGTTACGTAGAAATATTTGTTACCTTGTGTGTGTAAGAACTGGTTTTATGTATTTTCATTTATTGATTTCTGTATGTCTGTATATTATTTATTAAAATATTAGTTGTATATACTCACTCACTGTTACATGCAAATATTTGTTACCTTGTGTGAGTAAGAACTGGTTTTATGTATTTTCATTTATTATTATGTTTGGTATATTTTTTAAATTTAATGTTTTTTAATACGAAGCAAACAGATAGAGTAGGACTTACTATGTATATAAATTATCTACTAAATTTCTTTGATGTTTGCCTTACATTTCTTTCGATACTTTTGTTCAATACCTACTAATATCGAAAAATTTTGTTTCGATTTTCCAGCAGTATGTATACTTTTTTCCGATACTAGTATCTAGTAAACGTACCGATACTTTCTTTTGATATTTCATCCATTAATATTAGTCGTTCCAAGAAAAAATAGACTTCGCAGTATATTTTTAATTTATATAAACTTACAGAGCTCGTAACCATTACGACAGCGCTCGTAACCATTACCGCCAATGTAACCGGTAACTGCAATATTTATTGGACTAACTTCAACTTTTATTGGAAATTGTATGCTCCTTTTCCATACAATTATTATGGACAGTTCAAAATTATGACAGGTCTTGCTGTTCAGCCAGTATAACGGGAAATAAGCAGCAGGAAATCTCATCGTTAAATCAGAAACCGCCATATTAAAACCAAGCGAATGGAAAAAAGTCTTACACATAAGCCTATGTGTTGCGGGCGCTGATACCTTTGTATCAAATTTGAAAACAAGCGGTCAAGCGTTTGGTAAAAAACAAACCCGTCTACTCGTCTTCGTTAAATCAGAGGCTGTCATCTTGAAACAGAAGTAAAAAAAAAAAATAAGTCATATATAGGCTTTATGCAAGACATCTTCGTACCAGACTTCAAAACAATCGGTCTAACAGGCCAAAACTGCATACAGTCGTCATTGTAAATCAAAGTCGCCATCTTGAAAAGGAAGCGAATAGAAAATAGCTTACACATACAACGTATGATATACCTTCGTACCAAATTTCAAAACAAACGGTCAGTGCGTAACAAACACACAAACACAATTTGAAACAGGGACTTCGTTTCACTCGGATAATAAATGCCAATAAACACGGGTCCGAAAACTTCTCGCTTCCTTTTTTTTTATTTTTACAAAAAAACGTTAATATTTGGAGTTAGATAAGATATTGTTTTCAAATTATTATGCGAGCTTTTACCTAGGCATAAGCAACTATGAACGTTTGTTTGTACAAAATGTTTGATAAAAATTGTAAAGTAGAATTTTTCAAAAATGGTTGATTTTAAGGATAATTTGTCTTGTTTAGACCAATTGAGAGAGGAAGTAGGCTAAGTAAAATAATAATATTTTAAATTAGTTCATTTACAATAATAATATTGTATGCTATTTATTCCTCACCCAGTCGACCTAAACAAGGTTTTTAATGTGAAACCAAACATTTTAAAGAAAATTTTGACTTTAAAGTTTTGTTAACGGCCGTCATCTCGAAACAAGAAAACGTTCTGATTTTCTGTTCCCTGGTAAAAGTTTACATAAAAAATAAGTACACTGTATTTGAACTTTATCTATTTCCAAATACATAGTTTTTTGTAAAAACAAAATAGTGAATGAAGGGGAAACGAGACGTTTTCGGACCAGTTTATTAAGGAACGTTTTTATCAAAGGAACAATGCTACAAAGTGGTTCAAGAGGATACCGGGACACACACACACACACACACACACACACACACACACACACACACACACTGAGAGAGAGAGAGGGGGTAGGGGGAATATGCCAAGTAATTATTATTGTTTATTCAAACATTTGCCATTATTTGTAAGGAACATAAAGGTGTATAGTTGAAGTGCTTAAAACCTATATTTTGCAGCTATATACCTAGTTATACACAGTATTTGGTATAACAAAATTGTCTTTTCACGTGTGATATAGTAGTTCTTAATGCCATTGGATATTTTGAACTCGGGGGATCTTAACTTTCACGGAGGTACTTCAGCATTGATTAGTCTTCTAACTTCCAAATGACAGACCCCTCCGACCAGACCGACCCTGAACTGGACCCGTGTCTAATTTGTCCACCCCAGACTCTGTTTATACAGCAATATTTCAAAATGAATCCATTGTAGGGCCTCCCGACAGATGTGCGCCACTTTCCTCGCCTACACCGGCTTTGGCAAATACAGTACAATAACGGGGAAAACGCTGCGGGATCAGTGTTTGGGCAAAGCTCAGCGGTTTGGTTAGTTGTGAGGCGACCATGAAATGAATCCATTGTAGGGCCTCCCGACAGATGTGCGCCACTTTCCTCGCCTACACCGGCTTTGGCAAATACAGTACAATAACGGGGAAAACGCTGCGGAATCAGTGTTTGGGCAAAGCTCAGCGGTTTGGTTAGTTGTGAGGCGACCATGAAATGAATCCATTGTAGGGCCTCCCGACAGATGTGCGCCATTTTCCTCGCCTACACCGGCTTTGGCAAATACAGTACAATAACGGGGAAAACGCTGCGGGATCAGTGTTTGGGCAAAGCTCAGCGGTTTGGTTAGTTGTGAGGCGACCATGAAATGAATCCATTGTAGGGCCTCCCGACAGATGTGCGCCACTTTCCTCGCCTACACCGGCTTTGGCAAATACAGTACAATAACGGGGAAAACGCTGCGGAATCAGTGTTTGGGCAAAGCTCAGCGGTTTGGTTAGTTGTGAGGCGATCATGAAATGAATCTACCTAAACTAATTTAAATTCAACATTGATAGCTCTATTGAGGAGTTTTTATATTCACCAATACACTGCGTCACTGACACTAGCTGTTTCTGACTTCCATACATTCTAAATAAAACTAATTACAAACTTGAAGTGAATATTCGAAAAAATAAAAATATTTAGTGTCAAACATTTCGATTTTTTAAATTTTGTTCAAAATATTTTAATCAACAATGGCTTGAATATTTCTTATAGCCTACGTTGTGACCTGAAGTTCCTGAATTATCCTAAAACCTATGTTAATAAGACTTGTTATTATGTCGCTAGACGTCGTGTGGAAAGAGTTGAAGCTCGGAGAGCACAGTTGTGCGAAATGGGGAACAAAATGGCTGGTGGAGGGGATTTGCTATGACATGGCTGTAAGTCGTGCTGTAGGAGTTGAAGCTTGGAGAGCATGATGTGTGGAGTAGGTCAGAAAGGCTAGTGGAGGCGATTTGGTATCTATGGCATGACCTTCCTTCGTTGTAAGTCGTGCTGAAGGAGTTGAAGCTTGGAGAGCATGATGTGTGGAGTAGGGCAGAACGGCTGGCGAAAGGGTAGATTTGTGTCAACTGTAACAAATATTGTAAACACTGTTCTAGTGGTTGTGTTAAGCGTACAAGAAGGCTGCATCTCTTCAATATAAAACTGAGTTACACTACTTCAAGTTTCAGCTCGTTTTGCCACGATCTTTATGAAATGATTTATGACTTATATGACGTACGTGTTTCCGGTAAGATATCCTGGAATATCCTGCGAAGACGGTGGTATCGTTCAGGTTAGCAGTTAGACGAGCTAAACAAGAATGTGAAAAGTAAATCTAATTAATTAGGTAAAAGCAATACACAAGACTCTACAAAACCAAAATAATAAACACGTACATTAGAATATTTAGTTATTATACAAAAACTACGTCAGGCCTGAAAACAGTAATGCTCAACTGAACTTCTTCATTAACTTTTGCTATTACGCATGCGTTCTCCGAACCGAACGACGGTCACACCCTAAAAATGACACGCAACATCCGAAACGTTCAGTTTCACGCAATCAGGACACGTATTTCTACTCCGTGAACCGTCTTGAATATAAAACAATACTAATTATAAATTAATTAAATACACGACGTTTGCCTACACACGCTAAAACTGGTTTTGTTTATAGTTACTTCGCCATCCATACTTGCCGCTTGAGTCGATTCTGTAGAAACGTTGATGAAATAATACGCGATAATTAACAGTGAATTAATAGTAGGGAGTGCGCGCCATATAAAAACACTACTTTATTGCGAGAGATAGCCGCTTATAAAAGTGTCTAGGTTTTTTTTTCTGTTGTATATATGTTTTGTGGCACCCTTCATGTGTTAAGGGGCTTAACATGGCCCCCGAGGGGAGAAACGGGGGGAAGGGTCATTAAGGAGCTCCCGCTTCTCTGAAAAGAACTGGAGAGTCGTGCAGAGAAGAGAACGGGGGGGATACTCATTCTTCTGTTTTTTTATGTCCGACCTTTTTCCTGCTTTGAAACGATTGGAGGGGCGAGGAAAAGAGACGGTGGTTCTGTACCACGACGCGTTGAAAAAAGAGAGAAGATAGTCCACGTGGACACGACGCGCTGATGTCAGGACAGCGGTCGACCAATCAGACGGCGGCATTTCGAGTTTTTAGATCGATTCTTCAGAAAGAGGTTAGCTGGTAAAACGCCGCTTCGGCGTTGCAACGCGAGTTGGGTGGCGACCGGAGAGTTGAAGACCAATTATTTAATGCCAATATTTTAACTAATCATTACGTTTTTATAAATTTTGGTAATCAGCTGTTCCACTGACCGCTGCTGGGCGCTGGCAATCAGCTGTTTAATACAGCGTTATGTTAAAAACTACTTCACATGTATTTCTCGACTGTTTAATTTCTTGTACGTTTTTATATCTTTTTGTAATCCTTCTACATCTGTTCCGGTGTTTCAGATTTTCTTTAAATTTAGGCTACTCAAGATTTATCTTTCATTTGAAAATGAACTTAACTTGCCAAGTTTGAACGAGCGAGTCGATTAATCGCTACCGTTTTATACGTTTTAAGTGTTTCAGCTGTTGGCACTTAGTAGCTGTGTCGTTTGTTCCATGTACAGGGTGTGAAATAAATCCTACAAATCTATGATGTAATAATTTGCATCATTAATTTTTTTTAAAGACTTTTGCAAACAAGTTTACATTTGCTATATCAACAAAAGTAAGTTGGTTAATAAAAATAATTGCGGCCCGCAACTGTCTCGCAGACCTGATGGAAGCTGATCTCCAGAAGTATTTTTTCCATTACAATCTGTATATATTAGCATTTTAAACTTTCAAATTGCTTTGAAAAAAACGAACCTTGATCACTGTCAAATATAATTTCTTAATATCAATGGTTTTGAAAATCCAAAATGCTAATTTATGCAGTTTTCAATGCTGATTACGACTGTAAAATAAGATTAAAAAAATGTCGCAACTGTTAAACGATTTTGATGGGTAACGAATTTGTGAAAGGTAGACTATTAAGAACATCGATTTTTGTGCTAGGCCTGTATAATATTTTTAACGACCCCTCAATAAGTGAGCTAGAGATCAGAATCGGTGCCCATTTCAAGGTCCCAGGTCTGGGTTTCCAATAGCTCATTTTCTAATGGAAATTCGTTAACAAGTTGCCAGATAAAAAGAAATACAAAATACTTACAAAAATGTAAATAGCATTAATATTAAACTACAGGCCTACTGTTTAAGAAATTTCTTTATTTCAATTTAGTCTTATTGAAACAAATATTTATTTTATTACTTAAAAATCTGTAGACTCGGGTGGCCATATTGAATCAAGTCATTATAAAACTAATGTTATTTAACGGTATAGATTATTCCGCTATTTGTTAAGATAAGATTATATTTGATATCTCATTTTAATATTCTTTTATGTGGGAATATAGACACTTTATAATGTTTAATATATTGTAAGCTTGTGTTTTGCTCCTGCATTTTTAAAAGCAATATATATATATATATATATATATATATATATATATATATATATATATATATATATTCAAAATGTGAAAAGCGTTCTGCATTTCCGCATAGACCTATAAGACTTTTAAAATGCGGTACCAAACAAAAGTTTACCTTCACGAATTGTTTTATAGCGAATAGATTCAATATGGATCCACAGACTCTGAATTCATTTTATAACATGTTTTAAGATGAAAAACACCAGATTTTTGTATTAACATTGGTAAGAAACAGTAAAGTTTTGTAACTTTAACGGTTTAACGGTTATACGATAGCGAGACGAACAGAGTCCACGGTACTAATATTTGTTGTAACACGAATTGTTAAAACAAGTCAAATCGTCCCTTTTATACAGAGCCGCGACGTTCGAAGTCTATCAAAATTTTTACGCCGTCATGTTGGCAACACTGCGTCGTGCGAAACCGAACCCGAAATCAATTAGAAAGTGTCGCCGGTGCCAACCTAAACACGACGGTGCGTTTACGGTTCATTATGTTTTCTTTTCTGAATAGTTGGCAACAGTGGAAAGAAAGATGCGATGAGGCGTGACGGAACTACATCCGGTTCCAAGATGGCCGCCTCCGTGACTTGATTGAAATATCTCTGGAGACAATGTAGCGAGGGGAGGGATGAAATGGACTGCGGCGAATTTGTTTGGTGTTAACGCAAAAAGGCGAAGGCTTTTGGTAAAAATTTGCGCGCGGAGCGAACGCCGCGGAATTTGGCGGGAAAAACCCTACAGTGGTGGGGTGGGGGGGTTGTTACAGACCTAAAATAAATGGAGCAAAACTGTTCACACATGCAATTTAGCCTGTAATTTTTAAATAAGGTCCTACATTATCCACAAAAACGTACTAAGCCAGGTTTTTATTTTCGGATTTCAGATAATGTTCATTGAAAAATGAGCTACTAGAGTGACCATCATAGTAAGACATTCAAATGAGCACCTATCCTGACCTCACGTTTTGATACGTCGTTAGAAATCTTACGTTTGCAATTTCGGTTCGATCTGATACAAACTGGGTACAAAAATCGAAATTCGTTATCCAGAAAAATCTGTTAAACAGTTTCAAAATGGCGGCTATTTGAAAACTTAGAAAATAACCTATAACGTTTTACTTTTATACTTTTTTGAAAATCTGACTTCACAGTCGTAATCAGCGATAATGTGCGCGATCTAAAGGTCAGGATCGGTGCTCATTTTATTATAGTGGGTCTGGGGTATTACCATGATGGCTGTTTCAATGGCCGCTAAAAACCCTGACCCTTCTCTCTCTCTCTCTCTCGCACGCCCCCCAGACAGCTAAATTCAATCACCATAACGCTTTAAATTGATCTTTCACCTAATTGCAGCTGGAGCATGTGTGTGCGTGCGTACGTGCGGTTTCACAATTAGCCAAGTCGTAGCTCAAGCTCGGTTACGCCCCCTCACACTCTCGGGTTCACTCCGCTTGCCGATAAGTTACAGTCTGAACTAGTCATAATAGTCACCTCGCTATTAGTCCAATAGCCAAAAGCAATATGCGATATTAATAACTTTATCTGTAAGTGGACGCCTAAATAGGATACTGCATCTTTGTGCGTTTTTCAAATCTGGTGACTTCTACTCTCGCGGCACACATCTGTCTCGTTGACGTCATGGAAGCAAATTTCTTAAAACATTTGTTCACGTGCTATTTTAAAAAACCTAATTTCCCAACCATAACTAGCATGTTCACATGTAAAAACTTGGCAAATCTGTCACCATGTAAACTGCGGGTCAGCAACGGGAGACTCCGCTATGTTCTTAGCGATCATTCAACTTCAGTTGTAATGTTCACATGTAAAAACTTGGCAAATCTGTCACCATGTAAACTGCGGGTCAGCAACGGGAGACTCCGCTATGTTCTTAGCAATCATTCAACTTCAGTTGTAATGTTCACATGTAAAAACTTGACAAATCTGTCACCATGCAAACTGCGGGTCAGCAACGGGAGACTCCGCTATGTTCTTAGCGAACTTTCAACTTCAGTTGTAATGTTCACATGTAAAAACTTGGCAAATCTGTCACCATGTAAACTGCGGGTCAGCAACGGGAGACTCCGCTATGTTCTTAGCGATCTTTCAACTTCAGTTGTAATGTTCACATGTAAAAACTTGACAAATCTGTCACCATGTAAACTGCGGGTCAGCAACGGGAGACTCCGCTATGTTCTTAGCGATCTTTCAACTTCAGTTGTAATGTTCACATGTAAAAACTTGGCAAATCTGTCACCAAATGTCAAACTGCGGGGGTCAGCAACGGGAGACTCCGCTATGTTCTTAGCAATCTTTCAACTTCAGTTGTAATGTTCACATGTAAAAACTTGACAA
This sequence comes from Callitettix versicolor, assembly GCA_022606455.1. Taxonomy (NCBI): domain Eukaryota; kingdom Metazoa; phylum Arthropoda; class Insecta; order Hemiptera; family Cercopidae; genus Callitettix; species Callitettix versicolor. The sequence continues at coordinate 37,749,302 of CM040190.1, read as the reverse complement.
ATCTGTCACCATGCAAACTGCGGGTCAGCAACGGGAGACTCCGCTATGTTCTTAGCGATCTTTCAACTTCAGTTGTAATGTTCACATGTAAAAACTTGACAAATCTGTCACCATGTAAACTGCGGGTCAGCAACGGGAGACTCCGCTATGTTCTTAGCGATCTTTCAACTTCAGTTGTAATGTTCACATGTAAAAACTTGACAAATCTGTCACCATGTAAACTGCGGGTCAGCAACGGGAGACTCCGTTATGTTCTTAGCAATCATTCAACTTCAGTTGTAATGTTTACATGTAAAAACTTGACAAATCTGTCACCATGTAAACTGCGGGTCAGCAACGGGAGACTCCGCTATGTTCTTAGCGATCTTTCAACTTCAGTTGTAATGTTCACATGTAAAAACTTGACAAATCTGTCACCATGCAAACTGCGGGTCAGCAACGGGAGACTCCGCTATGTTCTTAGCGAACTTTCAACTTCAGTTGTAATGTTCACATGTAAAAACTTGGCAAATCTGTCACCATGTAAACTGCGGGTCAGCAACGGGAGACTCCGCTATGTTCTTAGCGATCATTCAACTTCAGTTGTAATGTTCACATGTAAAAACTTGACAAATCTGTCACCATGTAAACTGCGGGTCAGCAACGGGAGACTCCGCTATGTTCTTAGCGAACTTTCAACTTCAGTTGTAATGTTCACATGTAAAAACTTGGCAAATCTGTCACCATGTAAACTGCGGGTCAGCAACGGGAGACTCCGCTATGTTCTTAGCAATCATTCAACTTCAGTTGTAATGTTTACATGTAAAAACTTGACAAATCTGTCACCATGTAAACTGCGGGTCAGCAACGGGAGACTCCGCTATGTTCTTAGCGATCTTTCAACTTCAGTTGTAATGTTCACATGTAAAAACTTGACAAATATGTCACCATGTAAACTGCGGGTCAGCAACGGGAGACTCCGCTATGTTCTTAGCGATCTTTCAACTTCAGTTGTAATGTTCACATGTAAAAACTTGACAAATCTGTCACCATGTAAACTGCGGGTCAGCAACGGGAGACTCCGCTATGTTCTTAGCGATCTTTCAACTTCAGTTGTAATGTTCACATGTAAAAACTTGACAAATCTGTCACCATGTAAACTGCGGGTCAGCAGCGGGAGACTCCGCTATGTTCTTAGCAATCATTCAACTTCAGTTGTAATGTTCACATGTAAAAACTTGACAAATCTGTCACCATGTAAACTGCGGGTCAGCAACGGAGACTCCGCTATGTTCTTAGCAATCTTTCAACTTCAGTTGTAATGTTCACATGTAAAAACTTGACAAATCTGTCACCATGTAAACTGCGGGTCAGCAACGGGAGACTCCGCTATGTTCTTAGCGATCTTTCAACTTCAGTTGTAATGTTCACATGTAAAAACTTGACAAATTTGTCACCATGTAAACTGCGGGTCAGCAACGGGAGACTCCGCTATGTTCTTAGCGATCTTTCAACTTCAGTTGTAATGTTCACATGTAAAAACTTGGCAAATCTGTCACCATGTAAACTGCGGGTCAGCAACGGGAGACTCCGCTATGTTCTTAGCGAACTTTCAACTTCAGTTGTAATGTTCACATGTAAAAACTTGATAAATCTGTCACCATGCAAACTGCGGGTCAGCAGCGGAAGACTCCGCTATGTTCTTAGCGATCTTTCAACTTCAGTTGTAATGTTCACATGTAAAAACTTGACAAATCTGTCACCATGTAAACTGCGGGTCAGCAGTGGGAGACTCCGCTATGTTCTTAGCGAACTTTCAACTTCAGTTGTAATGTTCACATGTAAAAACTTGACAAATCTGTCACCATGTAAACTGCGGGTCAGCAGCGGGAGACTCCGCTATGTTCTTAGCGATCTTTCAACTTCAGTTGTAATGTTCACATGTAAAAACTTGACAAATCTGTCACCATGTAAACTGCGGGTCAGCAGTGGGAGACTCCGCTATGTTCTTAGCGATCTTTCAACTTCAGTTGTAATGTTCACATGTAAAAACTTGATAAATCTGTCACCATGTAAACTGCGGGTCAGCAACGGGAGACTCCGCTATGTTCTTAGCGAACTTTCAACTTCAGTTGTAATGTTCACATGTAAAAACTTGATAAATCTGTCACCATGTAAACTGCGGGTCAGCAGCGGAAGACTCCGCTATGTTCTTAGAGAAGTTTTAACTTCATTTGTAATGTTCACATGTTACTACACTTCTATACAATGTAGGTCCTTCTGCACGAGTGCAGTCAACCTTTCGTTTGACTTTCCGATGAACACTTTCAAGGATCCATCCAGTTTAAAAAGGGGTGGCTGACTCAAGGATAAATCCGGTAACTGATGAGATATTATTATAATTTCCAATAATTTCATCCATATAGACCTAAATACATTCTTGATCTATACTTCAACTAGATCTACTTCAGTGTAATAAATTAAATCTTTTTGATAAAAATCTAAAAAAAAAAAATTACTTATTGTAGTAGGCCTATATAACAGTATATATGTTTATTTTGGAGAGTCTTTGTAATATGGAATACATAATAATTAAATACAGTAATTATAAAAATCAGAATTATGTAAAAAAAATTAAAATACATTTTATAAACATTTTTAATAAGTTAAAGATAATTCACTTCTGATAACGAAATCTAACTTTCTTTTTTTCCAACTTCGCTAATTCATCAACGATTTCGTTTGTTTCGGTTTTGTTTGTTATTTCTCTCACACTCATGTCCACCGCGTCCTGACTAACAAATGTGTGCATGCACTTATTCCTTCTTCCCCTTTCTCTTCAAGGGTAAGTTAAGCTTTAACCTCTCCCTCTGTACCAGTGCATGTAGGATTCAGAGAACCCGTTTTTAATATAAAGAGTAAAATTATGGCAATAGTTGGCATTTTAATTTTACTTAATTAGGTAATTAATAAATTCATATTTCTTCAAATTGTATTCAACTCTAAAGGGGAGGCTGCAGCCCACCAGTCCCCCTCGGATCCGCCAGTGATCCCTGCACCAGTTGAAGCGTGAACATGCAAGACAGAATACACCCGTGTTACATGTGAACCCAACAAAGATAAGGCAAGCATGCGGCAAACTGTCACTTCTGCGAGACAGTTGCGTGCCGAGATTATTTAAATGTAAACTATTAAATAATTTAACTCTGTTGTAAACTAAGTAGACTACTAAAATAAATAAATAGTACTTTGCTTATTCCCTTTAAGCCGGGCAGAAAGTAAAGAGGTGTGAAACTAAATATATTGAATATAAAATTACTGGAATGATAACTCTTACGAGAGCTTTGTAAGCGCTCGCTGCTGGTGGCATCTTTCGGGAACTATTAGTCAATTAATCCGTCATCCTTTCAACAGTTAGGTTAATTCTGTTATGTGACGTCTTAAGCAGTTTTCCGTAGTAAATAATTTGTAATAAATAATAACAGTAACCTTCTAGACAAAACGGAACACTAACTGGACACGACGTATTTACAGCGTAGGCTGGCAACCGACACGAATTGTTACCCTGAGCAAATATTGTCAATCCAAAAGTAAGCGACCTAATGCAATGAGATGATGTCAACTAATTCCGTAAGAGTGCACGAATGTTTCTATTGAAAGATAAACACTTTCATACTATTTACGGGCATACCATTCAGCGTATAAGTCGATCAAGTGAAGTCACGTGAGTACTCTGTCACGAGAATACTCGTCAAAAGGTTAAATAAGGATCATTTACTGTGTTAAAGACCTACGTATGTAAAATTAGTATTATACATTATTAGAGTTAAACAGAAAATTTAAGTTTTACTACATTTTCCAAAATAATAATAATAAAACTTTCTGTGCACTTATGGTATGTTATTATTTCTGTTATCCGTCTATTCCGACATCAGTCACCCCAACGGTCCCGATAATAACGGTTAATCAAGAATCTACTGTACTGTCTATTTTCTCGAACGTCTCCACCTCCTGTCCTTGCAGCTTGCAGCGTTAGTAGCGGCAGATAGTCCAATTATTTGGACTGAAGCCGTTGTTATCGAGCGCGCTTTTTATAGTGGTGATTTTATTTCTAGTTCGTTTATATTCAATAGTAAAAGCAAAGGTGATAAAGAACAGAGTAAAAGACGAGCGAGAAACAGACTACTTGAAAGAGAAAGCGAGATGATGTACGTTACCGTGTTTACACGGTGCACTGGGCGGGAGGGAGACCGGAATCGATTACTCCATATCATTAGCAGATATAAATCAGCGATGATGTCACTGCTACACCGCGCGAGCCTAACTTGATTTGTTCCGCGGACAATGCTGAATAGTGTAACAGTGCTTCGGATTAGGCGGGCTGCGTGATATAACTCGGTCCACAGTCGTATTTGCGGAAGCTATGTTTGGTTTACCGTTGCACAATCGTTCACTGCTTGACTAGTAGAGGGATGGTTGTTGTGTTTGATCGTGGTTGTCCCGGAAATACTGGTGGCACATGCGATATTACAACTTCAGGGTTTAGATAGAATTAAGCGCCTGTCGGTCGTGTTGAATCTATTCCCTACAAAACTAATATTAATCAACCATACAGTTTAATCTAGATATAATTGTGCTTCAATACTCGTACATTTTGCGCCTTTGTTTGACATCGCAGGGTGGCCAACAAATGCGAAGCGGCAAGAATAAGCGGACTTCGGTCAGTACTTTTAAATCTAAATATTTATGAGTACTGCAACGGATTCTAAGAAACTATTATGTTTAAAAACCGTAACCTAGGCAATAAGTTTGGATGCGTGGTTAGCGTGGGTGGGATCGGAGTTGGCTTCAAAACCGCCTAGACAGAGCCGAAGCTACGCGGAGTGGAACCCAGCGACACAGCTGGACTCCACTAAATTCCGTTACGCTTTCAGTGGCCGCACTTGCATTAGAAACAATAGGTTAGGTTTTGAATGCATAATCACCCGGCCTATACGCATAACATGTAAAAAAAGGACGGACCACATGCATGACCTTTAAAATGAAATATCAAACATAATTTTATCTTAACGAATACATGAGTAATCTGTATTGTTAATTAACGTTAGCCTTATAGAGAATAGATTAAAAATGTCTAACGTTTTGAAACTTTTGAACGAATTTCGTTGGTTAACAAACTTGTACCAAAATCGATTTTTGTACCAAATGAGCAAAAAGGGCTAAAGCGAACTAAGATTAATGTAGACGAAGGGGTAAGACAACATCGGTCCTGTTGTATAACTAAACCTTTTCTACTGGAGGTCCTCATGGTCCTGCTGGCAAGAGTCTCGCAGTTGTAGGTTAAGTATCCTGCAGTTTCCTCTCCTTCTCTTCATGTGCACTCTCAGAGCACAGTGCTCTGCGCTTTTTCTGAATTGTGTTCTGCCCTCCAAGTCCTTCTTGACACACACACACACACACACACACACACACACACACACACACACACACACACACACACACACACACACACACACACACACACAATTTTATCAATCCCACAAGGCTGTTGTATAGCCATTATAAATAAGAACTCGATGTGTGGTTATAAAATGTAGGTTACACTGTTGATGGATTTATTTGAAACAACATAACCTGTGTGTGAAAGAATTAACTCGACATACTGTACCCGATTTATTTTGCCGTGTTGTATCACGACCAGGAACGTGTAAAAACAGCTGATTAATATTATCTTGTACTCGTAAGCGGAAGTAAAAAAAACTGTGACAACAACCTTGACGTTTTATCGTCGGTTTTGTAAAAACCTTTATAAACGTGTATAACGCAGTAACATTGTTGTCTGCATCAATAAAATTGTCAAAGTAATTTACATCAGTCTAAAAAATTGTTCGATGTTTTTTTTTAATTTATGACGGAACTCTGTCGTGTTTTAAAATACCAAACAACTTATTAGACCTTATTGGGCTACCAAATAGGCTATTGTTTACATTTTCATACAACGTTTGTATTGTATTGCCACATTTTGGTGCATGTTTTTCATTAATGTTATTCTCTCTCTCTCTCTCTCTCTCTCTCTCTTTCTCCCTTTCAAAACTTTAAAAATTCATACAATTTTTACCTTAAGCCGGATGGCCACTAAATGTGGAACGGACTACGCATTCAAAACCTAACCTATTGTTTTTAATGTAAAAGTGCGGCCACTGAAAGAGCCACTGAATGGAGCTGAGCGGAGTCAAGGGGCGCCGCTGGACTCCGATCAGCGTAGCTTCGACTATGTCCAGGTCGGTTTGAAGCCGATTTTGCTTCCTCCAACACGCTGACCACGCCTTCAAACTTATTATTACTCGTTACCTAGGTTACCGTTGCCTAGGTTACGGTTTTTAAACGTAGTAGTTTCCAAGAATCCGTTACAGTTGGCCTAAATATTTAGATTTAAAAGATACAAACGCGTTCTTTAAACTGACTGAACTCCGCTTCCGACTGCCGTTCGTCTTCATTTCTTTCAGCTCCGCATGTGGTGGTCACCCGGTTTTGAAATTACAAAATCAATTTAAATGAATTTGACAGCGGTCGGGGTTCAGTCTCGTATTATCAGTGTATATCCCCGCAGGGTGATGCAAACTAGCTGCACCTATTCAGAGGATTTAGACGTCCCTCGTGGTACCAGAGTCTAACACACACTTACACTTACAACACTGCACTTTACACTCACACTTACATTTAGGAAGGCGATAATAGCCTCAATGTGCTTTTCGCCTTAAAAAAAAATCAGTGTATATTTAAAGTTTAAAATGCTAAGATTTTAATCCTGATTGCGAAGATGAAATCAGATTTTAAAATGATCGTTAAATAATGTTACAAATTCGCTTCCATCACGTCGGCAAGACAGGTGCGTGCCTCGATACTCTACACACGTCTCGGATCTCCGTGTTTATTTTAAAACACCCTTGTAAAGCATTCATAAGACGACCACGCGTGAGAGAAGGGATGAGATTAATGCACCGGCAGATGAGGGTTGAGGTGGGGGGACAATTAAGGTTGACCTCACGCGGGGGTTGTGCACCTGACCCTTGTAATTATCGTTGTTGGAGGTCATTAGAAGAAGGGTTAAGTTAGAAAAGAGTGGTCTGAGATATGAACTCGTTATAGCGTAAGATGTAACATATACAGTGTGTGCAAGTATTGGAGTGTATAAGTTTGTAGGCCTACAGATATCCATTACCTTCGACCACCGATCGCTCTGTTCCTTTTAAACTGCCTTTATTGCAGCCCCATACAGACTTCACCTCCGGCCTTACACTAAATTATGTTACACATTTAGGTACTGTACGGCCTGAAAACATTTGTTGTCTACGCCAACAGACTTTGTGATTTTATTGCTGCATGCAACTTAGGCCGAGTTTACTTAATATTTTTATTAACCTATCATCCTGAATAAACAAAACTAACTAGACTTTTCTATCAAGACGTGAATAATGAATAATCACGGCAAAGAGCTGTCTCGCTGACGTGATTGGAGTGAATTTCCAAATGTATTTCTCTTAATCTTACCATTTTTTGAAACACTGTTCTCACCATCATAAACAGCATTAAAATCTGCAACATCAGCATTTGAAATTTTGAAATTATATTGAAAATTCGAAAATGAACCCTGACCGCCGATAAATTAAATTTCTTAATTTCAGCAGATTAGTTATTAGCGTTATAGTGAAGTTTGTGCAAGTGTGTGTGTGTTTTCTGAAAAATTAGGTCGATTTTCATATTTTATTGATTGCTCCCGAGTATATGGCAAAGGCAATAAACATAATTTTGCAGGGGTTCTAAAGTTCGTTATGCCTATCTTAAAACATAGTGTTTAATTTTCAGAAATTAGTTTCGGCGACAGTTTTTAAGAGTGATTTTTTTTTACTATATTATTCATTAATACGAGAAGAATTTTCAAATTTTTGGTTATAGTTGGTCACGCTGTTCTGGAGCTCCAAGCCTTAAAATACGAACAGTGATAACGTAACTAGTACAAAAGCTACAAAGTTTTAAAAGCTTACGAATTAAGCTGTGCCACTGTTGCCAACCTAACAAATTTTATTTCCCTCGGCGGAATAATTTAACAGAAAACCTAATTTGACAGTCACTAATGGTCGCATGATCACGTGATATAAACCAAACCACGCCCCTTCCAAGATACCGTCTCTACTTTTCAATTACCTCGATAAACTTTGTGTAGGGGATGTAACCGCCCCTAAAATAAAACTCTTTATGCCGGCATAATTGTGTGTGCCGTGACACATTAATTTACATTTATTTTATTGCCACGTCAAGTTTTATTACTTAATTTTATTACAGTTCAGGACCACTATTAATGGCCGAAACTACATCAGTGACGACAACGGACACTAATGGCTGTTTCCTCGTGTCACGCGAGAGAACCTATTTACTTTTTGGTGGGTAAGCTTTCACTGGTATATCTGTTAAAACATATTTGAATATTTTTGCTGTACGCCTTGAGATGTTTTAAAATTCGTTTCGAACAAAGTTAAAACAAATAAGTATAGGCTACAACTTGAGCAATGCTATCAAGATCGACAAAACTCATATTTGTAGGGTTAGCATTAGCAATACGATTTCTTCGCTGTTAAACTGTAAATCTTGTAAGTTGCAATATTATATTTATGTGACTAAATCGTTTAGTTTAGTTGTGTTGAAACGGCGTGGATGCCTCCTACAATATACAAACAGAAATAAAGTATTATTTTATCTTGAACTTTTTACAAGCTCGATTCCACTAAAATAATCAGCTTAACTTAACATTTTAAACTATTAAAACTAAATTGTAAATACGAAAATGAACCTTGACCGACGTCAAAACCATTTCAATAGATTTTGAAAGCTTACAATGCTAATTAATGCAGATTATAATTAATGTACTGTTTAAATTGGTCGCCATTTTGTAATTGTTGAACGGATTTTTTCTGTATAACTAATTGCTTAAGCAATAGCAATTAGTGTTTTAGGTATAACCTAAATCTATATATACAAAAATTTTAACGGCTTCTTAAAAAGTGATCAGAAGATCATAATCGGAGCTCATTTTAAGTTGGAGGTTTTACCACATACCATGGTTGAATAGATCAGAAGATCATAATCGGAGCTCATTTTAAGTTGGAGGTTTTACCACATACCATGGTTGAATAGATCAGAAGATCATAATCGGAGCTCATTTTAAGTTGGAGGTTTTACCACATACCATGGTTGAATAGATCAGAAGATCATAATCGGAGCTCATTTTACGTTGGAGGTTTTACCACATACCATGGTTGAATAGATCAGAAGATCATAATCGGAGCTCATTTTAAGTTGGAGGTTTTACCACATACCATGGTTAAATAGATCAGAAGGTCATAATCGGAGCTCATTTTAAGTTGGAGGTTTTACCACATACCATGGTTAAATAGATCAGAAGGTCATAATCGGAGCTCATTTTAAGTTGGAGGTTTTATCACATACCATGGCTGAATAGATCAGAAGATCATAATCGGAGCTCATTTTAAGTTAGAGGTTTTACCACATACCATGGTTGAATAGATCAGAAGGTCATAATCGGAGTTCATTTTAAGTTGGAGGTTTTATCACATACCATGGCTGAATAGATCAGAAGGTCATAATCGGAGTTCATTTTAAGTTGGAGGTTTTACCACATACCATGGTTGAATAGATCAGAAGATCATAATCGGAGCTCATTTTAAGTTGGAGGTTTTACCACATACCATGGTTAAATAGATCAGAAGGTCATAATCGGAGCTCATTTTAAGTTGGAGGTTTTACCACATACCATGGTTGAATAGATCAGAAGATCATAATCGGAGCTCATTTTAAGTTGGAGGTTTTACCACATACCATGGTTGAATAGATCAGAAGATCATAATCGGAGCTCATTTTACGTTGGAGGTTTTACCACATACCATGGTTGAATAGATCAGAAGATCATAATCGGAGCTCATTTTAAGTTGGAGGTTTTACCACATACCATGGTTAAATAGATCAGAAGGTCATAATCGGAGCTCATTTTAAGTTGGAGGTTTTACCACATACCATGGTTAAATAGATCAGAAGATCATAATCGGAGCTCATTTTAAGTTGGAGGTTTTACCACATACCATGGTTAAATAGATCAGAAGGTCATAATCGGAGCTCATTTTAAGTTGGAGGTTTTACCACATACCATGGTTAAATAGATCAGAAGGTCATAATCGGAGCTCATTTTAAGTTGGAGGTTTTATCACATACCATGGCTGAATAGATCAGAAGATCATAATCGGAGCTCATTTTAAGTTAGAGGTTTTACCACATACCATGGTTGAATAGATCAGAAGGTCATAATCGGAGTTCATTTTAAGTTGGAGGTTTTATCACATACCATGGCTGAATAGATCAGAAGGTCATAATCGGAGTTCATTTTAAGTTGGAGGTTTTACCACATACCATGGTTGAATAGATCAGAAGATCATAATCGGAGCTCATTTTAAGTTGGAGGTTTTACCACATACCATGGTTAAATAGATCAGAAGGTCATAATCGGAGCTCATTTTAAGTTGGAGGTTTTACCACATACCATGGTTGAATAGATCAGAAGATCATAATCGGAGCTCATTTTAAGTTGGAGGTTTTACCACATACCATGGTTAAATAGATCAGAAGGTCATAATCGGAGCTCATTTTAAGTTAGAGGTTTTATCACATACCATGGCTGAATAGATCAGAAGGTCATAATCGGAGTTCATTTTAAGTTGGAGGTTTTACCACATACCATGGTTGAATAGATCAGAAGATCATAATCGGAGCTCATTTTAAGTTGGAGGTTTTACCACATACCATGGTTAAATAGATCAGAAGGTCATAATCGGAGCTCATTTTAAGTTAGAGGTTTTACCACATACCATGGTTGAATAGATCAGAAGGTCATAATCGGAGTTCATTTTAAGTTGGAGGTTTTACCACATACCATGGTTGAATAGATCAGAAGATCATAATCGGAGCTCATTTTAAGTTGGAGGTTTTACCACATACCATGGTTAAATAGATCAGAAGGTCATAATCGGAGCTCATTTTAAGTTAGAGGTTTTACCACATACCATGGTTGAATAGATCAGAAGGTCATAATCGGAGTTCATTTTAAGTTGGAGGTTTTACCACATACCATGGTTGAATAGATCAGAAGGTCATAATCGGAGCTCATTTTAAGTTGGAGGTTTTATCACATACCATGGTTAAATAGATCAGAAGGTCATAATCGGAGTTCATTTTAAGTTGGAGGTTTTATCACATACCATGGCTGAATAGATCAGAAGATCATAATCGGAGCTCATTTTAAGTTAGAGGTTTTACCACATACCATGGTTGAATAGATCAGAAGGTCATAATCGGAGTTCATTTTAAGTTGGAGGTTTTACCACATACCATGGTTGAATAGATCAGAAGGTCATAATCGGAGTTCATTTTAAGTTGGAGGTTTTACCACATACCATGGTTGAATAGATCAGAAGATCATAATCGGAGCTCATTTTAAGTTGGAGGTTTTACCACATACCATGGTTAAATAGATCAGAAGGTCATAATCGGAGCTCATTTTAAGTTAGAGGTTTTACCACATACCATGGTTGAATAGATCAGAAGGTCATAATCGGAGTTCATTTTAAGTTGGAGGTTTTACCACATACCATGGTTGAATAGATCAGAAGATCATAATCGGAGCTCATTTTAAGTTGGAGGTTTTACCACATACCATGGTTAAATAGATCAGAAGGTCATAATCGGAGCTCATTTTAAGTTGGAGGTTTTATCACATACCATGGCTGAATAGATCAGAAGATCATAATCGGAGCTCATTTTAAGTTAGAGGTTTTACCACATACCATGGTTGAATAGATCAGAAGGTCATAATCGGAGTTCATTTTAAGTTGGAGGTTTTACCACATACCATGGTTGAATAGATCAGAAGGTCATAATCGGAGTTCATTTTAAGTTGGAGGTTTTACCACATACCATGGTTGAATAGATCAGAAGATCATAATCGGAGCTCATTTTAAGTTGGAGGTTTTGCCACATACCATGGTTGAATAGATCAGAAGATCATAATCGGAGCTCATTTTAAGTTGGAGGTTTTACCACATACCATGGTTGAATAGATCAGAAGGTCATAATCGGAGTTCATTTTAAGTTGGAGGTTTTACCACATACCATGGTTGAATAGATCAGAAGATCATAATCGGAGCTCATTTTAAGTTGGAGGTTTTACCACATACCATGGTTAAATAGATCAGAAGGTCATAATCGGAGCTCATTTTAAGTTAGAGGTTTTACCACATACCATGGTTGAATAGATCAGAAGGTCATAATCGGAGTTCATTTTAAGTTGGAGGTTTTACCACATACAATGGTTGAATAGATCAGAAGATCATAATCGGAGCTCATTTTAAGTTGGAGGTTTTACCACATACCATGGTTAAATAGATCAGAAGGTCATAATCGGAGCTCATTTTAAGTTAGAGGTTTTACCACATACCATGGTTGAATAGATCAGAAGGTCATAATCGGAGTTCATTTTAAGTTGGAGGTTTTACCACATACCATGGTTGAATAGATCAGAAGGTCATAATCGGAGCTCATTTTAAGTTGGAGGTTTTATCACATACCATGGTTAAATAGATCAGAAGGTCATAATCGGAGTTCATTTTAAGTTGGAGGTTTTATCACATACCATGGCTGAATAGATCAGAAGATCATAATCGGAGCTCATTTTAAGTTAGAGGTTTTACCACATACCATGGTTGAATAGATCAGAAGGTCATAATCGGAGTTCATTTTAAGTTGGAGGTTTTACCACATACCATGGTTGAATAGATCAGAAGGTCATAATCGGAGTTCATTTTAAGTTGGAGGTTTTACCACATACCATGGTTGAATAGATCAGAAGATCATAATCGGAGCTCATTTTAAGTTGGAGGTTTTACCACATACCATGGTTAAATAGATCAGAAGGTCATAATCGGAGCTCATTTTAAGTTAGAGGTTTTACCACATACCATGGTTGAATAGATCAGAAGGTCATAATCGGAGCTCATTTTAAGTTAGAGGTTTTACCACATACCATGGTTGAATAGATCAGAAGATCATAATCGGAGCTCATTTTAAGTTGGAGGTTTTACCACATACCATGGTTAAATAGATCAGAAGGTCATAATCGGAGTTCATTTTAAGTTGGAGGTTTTATCACATACCATGGCTGAATAGATCAGAAGGTCATAATCGGAGTTCATTTTAAGTTGGAGGTTTTACCACATACCATGGTTGAATAGATCAGAAGATCATAATCGGAGCTCATTTTAAGTTGGAGGTTTTACCACATACCATGGTTAAATAGATCAGAAGGTCATAATCGGAGCTCATTTTAAGTTAGAGGTTTTACCACATACCATGGTTGAATAGATCAGAAGGTCATAATCGGAGTTCATTTTAAGTTGGAGGTTTTACCACATACCATGGTTGAATAGATCAGAAGATCATAATCGGAGCTCATTTTAAGTTGGAGGTTTTATCACATACCATGGTTAAATAGATCAGAAGGTCATAATCGGAGCTCATTTTAAGTTGGAGGTTTTATCACATACCATGGCTGAATAGATCAGAAGATCATAATCGGAGCTCATTTTAAGTTAGAGGTTTTACCACATACCATGGTTGAATAGATCAGAAGGTCATAATCGGAGTTCATTTTAAGTTGGAGGTTTTACCACATACCATGGTTGAATAGATCAGAAGGTCATAATCGGAGTTCATTTTAAGTTGGAGGTTTTACCACATACCATGGTTGAATAGATCAGAAGATCATAATCGGAGCTCATTTTAAGTTGGAGGTTTTGCCACATACCATGGTTGAATAGATCAGAAGATCATAATCGGAGCTCATTTTAAGTTGGAGGTTTTACCACATACCATGGTTGAATAGATCAGAAGATCATAATTGGAGCTCATTTTAAGTTGGAGGTTTTACCACATACCATGGTTGAATAGATCAGAAGATCATTTTCCAATGGAAATTCGTTAGTACCTAAGAAAGTAAATAAATATAAAGTTAAAATGCTGTAGCCTGTGTAAAACACGTTGATGATCTCTAAAGAACTTACAATAAAAAAGCACCGCACACCAAAGTATCACTGCGGAAGTCTGTTCGCTCCTTGTCTCACTTCAAGGCGCATTGCTGTGACAATGTGTTCGCACGTGTTTTTCTTACAATTAATTAATTAAGGGAGTCATTGGGATGCAAGGGATGAGGAGGAAATTTAAGAGTAAAATAAGGATGCTATACTATCACCACTACATTTTAATTGCATTATACATTTTTTTTCGCGACCCACGATAACGTATAGGCCTACATATATATTGGAAAAAAGACCACGAAAAACAAAATGAAATAAAAAACTCTTGATTTTGTTTGTGTGTAATAAGTACACTTCATCAGAAGTAAAGAGAAAATGTTGTTTGGAATTTTAACTCACTTGTGCATCCTTTATTTTGTCTTCTCATGAACAATAATTATTATACAAAAAATACGAATTTCTTTATTTCATTTTATTTGTCACACACATTCATCCTAGTTAGATGCATGCCTTAGTTGCAGTAGTAGCGCGAGCCCAGCAATGCACAATGCACCAGGCGGCCAGACAGATGCGCGACACGGCGTGGCCACTTGGCTGTCACAGAAATAAACTCTACGGCTGCATCGTGCTATCGTCCTGTTCACTTTATTCCGAACACATCTGTTTTGTGTGTAACTGTACAGTTGGCAGTAAAGCAGTTTTTTTGTAGAATTACAAAACATATTTCTTGAGGTAATGCAGTTTTCAGTTTTTTTGCAGTTAAGAAAACATTTAAAAAGTTTTAGACTGTTTGACCTCCCGCGACCCATAGTTTGGAAAACGCTGGTCTACTTAAAGGAATCGGTGTAAGTGGGTACAGTTTAATGATGAAACGAACAGGAGTGAAACTCTCCAGGAAATATTGGAAGAACTGGCAAGACTGAGTAAAAGTAAAGGACTGAAACTTTAGCGACAAAAATCCCTGCAATGGTGGAGACAAGTAACACTGAATACTGCAATCGAGCAGCTATAAAGACATTTGTTTACACAATTTTATAGTGATCACAGACAGACGGACTCGATCCAATTTTATTAAGGTCTTTGGATCTGCCTACATACATGCAGACCCTGGATGACAACTGTACTGCCTCTAAGAAAATAAGTGCAGACAAATGTTATATACTGTTCCCAATTTTAATTTCAAGGCGCTCATTATGCAATGTTGCCTCACAGTTATGTATTGCAAACAGTATCGTACAGAATGGAAGGCGTTTAGCTCTTCACTTTTACCATAGATAGCAGCACCCAGCAGTGTTTGTAAGAACGCATAATTTAATCACTGTAACATAAAAACAGTAGTTTTATTCGTTAACGCACAAAAGGAGCTCCGCCCCCGTGGCCTTGGCAACCTATTAAAATAATCATCAGACATACAATAATCACTTTTGTTATTTGTAGGCCTATTCCAGAAATCATAAATATTTCCGTATTAACAATTAAACACAATTAATGATTTATTTACCACAACCTCAAAATGCCGGCGGAGGCAGCTGATGGGTTTAACCATCCCACCATACCTCTAGCTCATGCGACTCTCTCTCTCTCTCTCTCTCTCTCTCTCTCTCTCTCTCTCTCTCTCTCTCTCTCAACACACACACACACACACACAAACATATTAAATACTCTACATAACCTGACTAACTACAACATGTAAAGCTACCCTTGCTGATGGACTGAATGACACCTGCCTAATGGTGCACCCAGGGATACCTGGTAACCTTCTAGTATATTTTAGTCTTATCCGTACATTCGGGGCTCCGTGTAGGCGGACATAATGTCCCTAGGTACTCATGTTCCCATGAAAGCATGTAAACGTATGTACGAATGAGCGGAAACACAGCACAAAATGGGGGACAACCTCTGTGATAAGCGTGAAGAGTAAGGCAATTAGCAGAGCAAGCATCTGCAAGTAAATGTATGACCTGTTAATAAAGCAATGGCATTCCTTATATTTAGGTTACTTAATACAATAGGCCTTACTTTGTTCTACTTTCGTATTTAAAACTATAGCCTATAAAATTAATTACTGAATTCTAATATTGAACCTTACTGAAATATTTACAAATGTAACCATAATAACAGGTTTTTACATTACATGCCTAAATTAGGCTACAGTATTTACTGTTTACTTAAAGCAGAGGCTTTTATTTAATGACATTTACACATTAGAACTTGCCTAGATTGTCTTACCGATTATACTTTCAAAACTGATTCGTCAATAATAAGACTTGGATAGTGTAATAATTTAAATATTACTTTTATCAAATGTTTTTACAAATCATGATTTTCGGTACATATGCCTGCATTATGCTGTACTTTCACGGGGACACTTTAAATTGCTCCTGGAATATTGTTTCAAACCTTTTATCGGTTTTAAGTCGGTTTTATTTTATTGTAAAACTTTAAAATGGAAAAGTATGAGGAGTGAGAGTTGCCTGGTGTTCTGACTTACTCTGTAAGTACCCCATATAGGTAGTTCCAATAACGCAGGACTTTATTTTTAGCACAAAACCAATCGGAATATTTAGAGTAATAATTTATGAAAGATTTCAATTAAACTTGATAGAAAAATTGATTTAGTAAGCCATGGCAGTAAACATAACCTCAAGTGAAATAGTAATCTAAGGAATATTGTGGAGTGAAATCAGCTGTTTAAGCAAACATTATTCTCTCTGCATAACAATAATTCTGTTTCATATTGAACTAAATGTTTTTATATTTATTGGCCTTTCTGATGCCGTGACTCGGGTAAGCGATTATCAAATAATGTATAAAAGGATAATAAATTACGTTTTGTAAAACTACCATTATCACATCGAACGCAAAACAAACTAAATACTGGGTGTTGATGGTTCAGTGACAACATTAAGGTGGATGTATTAAGGGAACTACTCCTATTAATAAACCACCCCAAAATGTTATTGCTTCCAGTCACGTGAGCCGTGCTTCTGTTTCACGGTCGAAATTAATGTTACTTTCTTGCTTGTTTTACTCAAAATGGCTGATTATTAAATTTTTTATCACCGAACCATCTCGACACGCTATTGCTTATCATGTTACGTATACTGACTGACCTTCAGCTCGCTGCGGTTGTATTAATAATGGTCGGTCATGCAAATTAACGGTACATAGGATGTAAATCAGGAAACTATGTTCGTGGCACAAACTGTCTTAGTTTCAATTATATGAAACTGTTTCAGACTCATTTATTTGTCAAGAGTACGTGAATCATACGAATCGGTCCAGTGGTTTTGAAGTTGTAGCCGAATTGTTGGAGCCGCGGACACTAAGCATTAAATATCTGATAACGGTAGGGCCTACACTTAAACGACGATAACTCATAAACTGACCGAGCTATTTTAATGATTTAAAAAAAACAATGTGTATATAACAGCAAGACATATAACTTAGCCTATTATAAAATTATTAAATATAAACATTTAGTTAATAAGTTATGATACTTAATGTCACGTTTTTAAGGGTTCTATAGGGAAAACGTAAGTGAAAATTAAAGTAATTATATTATGTTCAAAGGAAATTATCAAATTTTTTCAATTATGTAATAATAAACATATTTCGAGTTTTTGTGTTGTTTTGTTACTGATTTCTAGTTAAAACGGGTTTTTAAAAAACAAATCCAAGGTTGAAGGTTTTGTCCTACCTGGACATTTTTCAAATTAATTGAAAGTTCATAATGTAAACCTTTTTTAAAACGTTATATTTCAAAAACCGTATTTGATAGGCATTTGAAATTCAAGGTGCCTAATTAGAAAAGACTGTTCTTATGATACTATTTTTTCAAATTTGTTAATACATAATTTTTGGGATAATTTCTTCCCGCAAATATTCGGACCGATTTTTAAAAACCAAATTTCAATAACAAGTTACACTGTTCAACATATAAGCAAACAATGCTTTTTTGTGTGTTTACAGGTTTTTGAATCATTAGAATCGATTAAGTGGGAAAGAAACCCTTGCAAAATACCACTCATCCGGAGTCGATATTGTAATCCTTTTTTATAAAATTTATATTTCGTAAACATTAAAGTTAGACACCTTCTTTAATCCTCTGGGGTGAGAGCCAGACAGACAGACAGACAGACGAGAGAGAAAGAGAGAGAGAGAGAGAGGAGGAGGGAGGGAGGGAGGGAGGGAGGGAGGAAATGGAGAGAGGGAGGGCTGGAGAAGAGGAAGAGAGTGGATATGGAGAGAGATGGAGCGGAGATGGAGAGAAAGAGAATAGAGAGATGGGGAGAGAGGGAGAGGGCGCGAGATGGAAAAAGAGATGGAGAGAAACTGGGAGGAGATGGAGAGAGAGAGAGAGAGAGAGAGACAGAGAGAGAGAGAATGAAGAGAGAGAAAGGGAGGTGGAGAGAGAGAAAGGGAGATGAGGAGAGAGAGAGAGAAAAGAGAAAAAGGGGGATGGAGAAGGAAAGAGAGAGCGAGAGAGAGGGGTGGATATGGAGGAGAGAGAAGGATGGAAAAAGAAAGGGGGATTTTTTTGTTATTTTATAAAAGCACATTGAGGCTATTATCGCCTCCCTAAATATAAGTGTAAGTGTAAAGTGTTAAAGTCGTAAGTGTAGTGTTGTAAGTGTAAGTTTTGTTAGACTCGGGTATCGCGAGGGAAGTCTACATCCTCTCAATAGGTGCAGAGATAAAGATTATTTTCTCGAATTAGCCTTATCAGATTTTACTAACATTTCGGTCATAGGAAAAATCTGAAAAGTGGAGACAGAGAAAATGAAATAAAAGAAATGTATAGTGTTAGACTAATCCAGATTAAATTAGGACCATTGTGCGCGTATCCTTTTTGTACTTTTGAAACATTTACAGGGTGTACCACGAAGGAACTCGGAAACTTTTAATACCCGTGTTATTGGTAAAAGTAATGAAAAAAAATTATATAAAAATAAAGGTCACACAAACAGTAGACCTATTGACTTCCAAGTAAAAACAACTTATTCTGGAATTAGGGTAGAACCATCACAATCTCAAGAACAGCATTACTTCTCAAGCGGCGAAAATGTAAAAACCTTAAAACCCTTTGTCCACCCCGAGGATACTATGCCCCGACATTACCCATCTATTTGTATTTATAACTGCACCAAATATTACACACGTCATACTGAATACCTGTTTATACTGTTATTACAATATTTAAATGTAAATTGACCAAAGGGGTGGTTTTGCTGGGTTTGGGGGTGGCAACATTAATTGCAACAGCTTTCATTTCCTGCGGTGGTTGCTTCTCTCTCCCTCCCAACACATTTAACACCCTAACCTCGAATACACTAATCGCTTGTAAATCTCGATTAAATTTAGTATCAAAGAAATGATTTAAGTACGTTATCGCTGATTTTGTATTTGTACAAAATATTTCGTACTTTGAGATGTGATAAAGATATTAACTTTTTACATTAGTGCAGCTCTGCTTTATATAATAATAAATTTTAAATGAAAACATTTAAAACATTAAAACAGGCGTTTATGCCTCATATTAAACTGTTCGTAGTAGTCCTTGAAAAGTCTCAAAAATAAAGGAAGTACAATTTTAATGACTGGAGAATTTTCTATTTATTTACTTATACCCCGCATTATCTATATTTTCTATTTATTTACTTATACCCCGCATTATCTACATTTTCTATTTGTTTACTTATACCCCGAATTATCTATATTTTCTATTTATTTACTTTTACCCAGCATTATTTATATTATATATTTATTTACTTATACCCCGCATTATCTACATTTTCTATTTATTTACTTATACCCCGAATTATCTATATTTTCTATTTATTTACTTATACCGCGCATTATTTATATTTTCTATTTATTTACTTATACCCCGCATTATTTATATTTTCTATTTATTTACTTTTACCCAGCATTATTTATATTATATATTTATTTACTTATACCCCGCATTATTTATATTTCCTATTTATTTACTTTTACCCAGCATTATTTATATTATATATTTATTTACTTATACCCCGCATTATCTATATTATCTATTTATTTACTTATACCCAGCATTATCTATATTATCCATTTATTTACTTATATCCAGCATTATCTATATTTTCTATTTATTTACTTATACCCCGCATTATTTATATTATATATTTATTTACTTATACCCCGCATTATCTATATTATCTATTTATTTACGTATTTCCCGAATTATCTATATTATCTATTTATTTACCTATACCCAGTATTACCTATATTATCTATTTATTTACTTATACCTAGATTTATCTATATTATCTATTTATTTACTTATACCCCGCATTATATATATTATATATTTATTTACTTATACCTAGAATTATCTATATTATCTATTTATTTACTTATACCCCGCATTATATATATATATATATTATATATTTATTTACTTATACCCCGCATTATATATATTATATATTTATTTACTTATACCGTGCATTATCAATATTATCTATTTATTTATTTATACCCAGGATTATCTATATTATCTATTTATTTAGTTATACCCAGCATTATCTATTTATTTACTTATAACCCGCATTATCAGTATTATCTATTTATTTACTTATACCCAGAATTATCTATATTATCTATTTATTTACTTATACCTGTATTATCTATATTATATATTTAAATTTAAACCCAAAACTCCAAAATTTAGCCCTTTAAATTTTCTAAATTAAAAAAAAGTAATATTCAGATGATACATATTCAGATTCAAGCCCAATTGAAATAAACGGTAGAAAACAGTTCGTTTAAAATTT
>CM040190.1:37548349-37723349 GCA_022606455.1 Callitettix versicolor | reverse complement strand
GGAGATTTTAAAGTGGTTGGCGCTAAATTTGTCCTACAGCGATAAATTTGTTAAGATGCGCTGTCAACTAATACGGAATGGACTGTAGTATAATTTTAAAATTATACGACCACACAGTATCAGCAAAACTTTGAGCGGTGCCTAATCACGCGCACGAGCAGTGCAATTTTTAAAGTAAACAGATTCCGCGGAGGTCAGGAAAACTTTGCTTTGCGAAAAATACAAAGTTTAATGTAAATGGAAGTGGAGGGGAGGGGTATAAGCGGCTAGGTCAGCGTTATAGGCTAATTGGGGTGGAATGGGGGGGGGTATAGAAGTAAGAGAGAAACAATTCAGAGCAAGAGAGTATTAGTGAATTATTTGTTGGAGTTTGTAAATACTGATTCCGTTGTAAATTGCAGAAATATATAGATGGAAGTGTCTGTCTGTCTGTACTTCTTAAATGTAAACAATGTTAGTTAGGGAGACGAAAATTAAACAAACGTATATTTTGTTTGGAGGACATTTTCTTAGTCTGTTTTTAGCACTAATGTCGTAAATTTGAAAATGATGGAACGGCCATCATGGTAAGACCCAGGCACGGGACCTTAAAAATAAAGCCCGATTTTGACTACTATATCACTCACTCAAGCGTTATTAAATTTTATACATCTCTCTTCCTCCCCCACTCTCTCTATCTCTGTGTGTGTGTGTGTGTGTGTGTGTGTGTGTGTGTGTGTGTGTGTGTGTGTGTGTGTGTGTGTGTGTGTGTGCGCGCGCTCGATCGTTTGTGTGTGTACGTTCACGTTCGTAATTTCAGTCCGATTTGTCTCAAAATCGATTATGATAATAACTCAGGCACGTTCGTTAACTAGCCTGTCTTTTTTACATTGTTTCGATCAACAACAATAAAATTCAATCAACATTTTCAAAACATTTAATTTTTTTTTTAAATTCTTAACTTTTGTATTTTGTTTTTTTTTGAAAATCTTAATTCGTAATGAGTGTTCAAAACTGCATAAATTAACGTCTTGAATTTTCGAAATCCGTTAAAATTAAAAAATTTCCTATCAGTGTTCAGGATGTAATTTGAAAGTTTAAAATGCTAATATATGCAGATTCTAATGCTAATTATGAAGGTAAAATAGGAATTGGAAATTCGCTTCTATAATGTCAGCGAGACAGGTGCTTGCTGCGATCGTTTCTAATTAAAATGAGTTTTTCCAAAGAAAAGAAACAAAAAACAATTTTTTGGCCAGAAAATTGTTTATTCCAATATTAAACAAAAGTTGTCTGAGACATTCAGAGAAAAACGGTCTAACATACATAAAAACATTGCTGATTTAATATTATTAAATTAATAAATTTCCGAACAGTTGTGTTTGTTGCTGGCCTAGCGAAGCGAGCTCTGTTTTAACTAGACCGTTATTCATCTCGTTGATGTGTTTGTTTGCCACGCATTGACCGATTGTTTTGAAATTCTATGCTTAGGTATAAACCGGCGAGCGACGTATGTGTAAAATGTTTTCCTAGTCACTTCCGTTTCAAGATGGCGGCCTCTGGTATAATGATGACGAGTGTGTTTACTGACTGTTTCCTGTAATAATGGCTGAATGGCAAGACTTACAGACTTGACAGCTTCATGAAGAGAGAGCATAAAATTTCCAATACAGTTGGTCCAGTAACATTTTTTTTAATATTACGGTTACCGATTAAATTGGCGAAAATGTTACGAGCGCGTCAGAGCGCTGCCGGGGAGCGGTGGCCAAACAATGAATTAAATACATACGGCGAGGTCTACAGTTCTTTGAACTAATAGTCTAGTAATTGTGTTTTAATTACCAACATGTTTGGTGCGTTGTGTAAGCTTAGAAATTGTTATGAGTTGTTAGGATAAACATACCTAATGGAACTGAAAGGACTGCAAATGGAAATCGTTTATTTATAAGTTTCTAAGCGGTCAACAACTACGTGTTAGCGGCCAACGGTATAACATTCCTTGCATAGAATTACTAGTACCACTTTATGAGTGCTATTTCAAAGGCGGTAATGAAGCTAGAATCGTTTTATCGTACGTATATAATAGGGATATTTATTCGCAATTGGTTGGTAGCAGCGATGAATATATTGGTAGCAGTGTGAGGTGAGGGTAATAAAGAAGCAGGACAATGAAGCAAACGGCAGAAGCAAACGAGAGCTAACAGAGAGCAAATATTTTATTTTATGGTAACAAAGTTTTACTTGGTGGAAATGTTTTTACAGTAGCCTACTGTGAAGGTGGTACTAGGTTATGTTTGTTACACTTGGAGATTGGGTGCTGTTTGTATCAGCTGACGGAGAAAGGAACGCAACTAGCCAACTTCTCTCTTGTTGCTATATCGAATTAGGCAAGACCAGATAAAAACATAAGTCCATTCATTTAAAATCTTTAAAGATTCATAACTTTTTGGTCTTAAATATTTCTGAAACTGCTTTCATTATCGTAATCAGCGTTAAAAGGCGCGTAAATCAGTATTTTAGATTTTCAAAATTCATTAGAATTAAAAAGTTTAATTGAAGACGGTCAGAGTTTAAAAGTTTCAAATGCTGGTGTATTTACACTTTAATGCGGTTTATTACGGTAAAATTAGAGTTTCAAAATTGGGTGAATACAAATTTTAAAATCGTTTTTCTACGACCAAAATCTGGTGAAGTTTTGAAAAATTAAACTAACTTTCAAGTTTTTGTTAACGTACGTATACATTGCGTAAATAACTACATTTGAGGAGAATAAATGAACACTTTTAAAACGAATTAAATCGAAATTTTTCATATTTTATAATTGAGGGGTTTGCTGCCAATTAGATAAAAAATGTTGAGGGTCAGGCGTTAAATTGTAAAAAGTGGGGAAATTTTTAATCTTTAAAATTTGATATGAATAATTTTCTTGGTCGTCACAAAAAGAAATCGTTAAAAAAGTCAAAATTAAGGGTTGGAATAATTGTTAAAATTTATAACGCATATTCCCAATAATCTTTTTGTCGTTTAAATTGTGGGATTTTGGAAGCTGAATGTTTTTTTGACGTTTATCTTCCAATCCTAGGTGCTTACTGGGTGCCACTAAGTGGTTGTTATACACCCTCTCGAACCTCGAGGGCTTCACATGAAACGTTTCCTTGAATTCTAGGCGTTTGCAAAGAGAATGTTACAGGGTGATTCTGAGCATTTAATTGATAAATCCATCCAGAAGAGTTCTAATTCGCTAGCGAAGCCGCGTCGGTGGGTGCTACTGCCTAAATTGTTCATAAGAGAAGTTTGGAAATCCGAAGGGAAACGACATGTTTGCAGTTATTGATAGAAAATGATGCTTTTGGAATAGATAGTATAATTTTAGGCTTCAGAGAGCCTTGGGTTAAATGTATAGGCCTTTGTTGCCTGTACATTTATAACATAGCTATAGACGTGTGAGTCTATATAAAGTTAATACTAAAGGAATTTTATCGAAATCAGACAATGCGTTTAGTGCACAAACACAAGCAAACACATTTAGGTTACAGGAAAACTAATTCAAGATAATATTTTCACATCCGTTATACTTTTTTTTGGTATAATAAAAAAGTTAAATGACTTTGAAACCAATACACTTCCTAGATTGACGAACTTACCGTTTAGTTGCTAGAGAAGCCTTACGCTATCTCGTCTAAGAACGAAAAACTACGGACCGCAATAGAGGTGTTTTAAAATGCTTATGATTTTATAGAATCTATTAAAAGCGGTACTAGACTGAATCAAAAGGTTTAAAATTTCACCAAGTCAAGCGGAAGTCTTGCCAACATAAAATATAAAACTTTACCCCCCATTACACGAAGCTTGTGTCTGCAGTTAACGGCTTTATTACCGGGAAAGTCGTCCTGCTTTCTTTATTACCCTCAACCCACATTGCTACCAACCTACTGCGAATAAATATCCCTTTAATACGCTGTGATAATATAATGGTATCTACAACCATGTAGTTTTTATAGCTCGCGACTATCAGAGTTAAAATGTGAATATGTTCATTTTGAATTCTTGTTACAGTACCACCCCTAACTGATTGTTTGTCAATAATGGTACATCAGAAGTTTTTTTATACTCGTATGTTTAAGCCCAAATATAAATGAAGTATTTTTTTCTTTTCAAAATGGGCGTCAGTAAAAATAAAACAGGTACAGAAATGAATTTATGTTATTTAAGTAAACAAGTTAACCATTGTTATGAAAATGAGAGAATGCGAGCAAGTCAGCAAATTACGTGCTCAGACCCGACAGGATACAGAGTCTGCAAAATTTCTCAAAATGTTTTGAATAGTCCAAGACAAGTTATTGGAAGTGTCTTCATGGTAAGACCTAGACCCAGGACCGCGCGCGCGTGTGTATGTGTGGGGAGGACACAAAAATTCATTTTAATAATAACTTAGACATGTTCGTTATCCGGCAAAATCCGTTCAACAGTTTAAAATAGTCATAACTCCTTATCTTACACTTTCATTGACGTCTGCTTTCAACGTTAAAATATCTATAAATTTGCATTTTGAATTTTCATATTCACGTACTGTCGATGTAATTTGAATATTAAGTGCCGATATGCACCGATTTCAATGCGCACTTAATAAAAAAATAGCATGATAATTTTGTTGGAAATTTTCTGCCATCGTATCAGCGACACAGGTGCGTGCCGCGATATTAAAGTTTTTGTTGACGGGCGAACGAGACATTTTCAAAAAATGTAAAATTCGAAAAAAAATTGATCAATTTGCGCGCGCGCGCGCGCACACACACACACACACACACACACACACACACACACACACACACACACATATATATATATATATATATAATTTTATTAGTGCCAGGATTGTTTACAGAGTGGCACCGCCATATCTCTTTCCGTAAAAAGTTATTTTCCACCGACTACTGTGTTTTGACAATTGGCAAAGGATATAATTTCTCCATAAACTACTTTTACCAAACATAAGTTCGTAATTATTAGGCTATACATTTTCCTCCTTAACAAAATTGCCGTTGTAATTTTTATTCTTTGAAAAATACCTTAGCGAAGCGCGTGTAGAAGAGTGTCCCTCGCAGAAACGCACGGGAATAAAATAGGTGTATGCTATGTGCTGCATTTTGTGCTGGACGTAATGAACTATCTTGCTTAAGGAATAACAACCCCAAAAATAAAACATTCTCTGTATATTTAACATGTGAATGCCAACGCGGGGCAGCCCCAAGTAAAATGATGGTCTAAATGTTTGATGACATAACTGGGCATTAATGCGTGTAATAAAACCCTCCCCGAACTGCTTGTGTAAGCCGCATCTCTTTTCCGATCAGCTCTGCACGCACACAACGATTTACCAAAGTATTTTTTTTATTATTATTATTTCCCATTCTCCACCACAAACAGCAGTAAAATCTGAACATGTCATCACTTTAAGCTTTCAAATTACACTGAAAATAAGAAAATGAACCCTGACCGTCAAAAAAACGTTGTTTAAGTTCTATGGATTTTGAAAATTCAAAACGCTAACTAAGTTGATAAAATAATATTATTGACAAAAAACATGCATTTTTAAACATTTAAAGTAGCCGCTATTTTGAAACTGTTCAAAGAATTATGCTGGTTATCGAATTAATACCATAATCGATTTTTGCGTGAAGTTTGAATCAAATTGGACCACATTGCGAAATTGAGTGTGTTAATATTTAACTACTTCTGCAAAAGTGATCAGAGTTTAGGATTGGTGCTCACGTAAATGTCCCGGGTCTGGGTTTTACCATGATGGCTCAGGTTTCCAACGGAAATTTGCTAATAAAACGAAGTATCAAAGACCCAATACATTTATAGACGCTTAATATATTCAGAGATTTTAGACTACCGTTTGTCAAGACTTCACTGACAACAAAAAACATTTTCCTCTTCCAATCACTGGGGAAACGTTTAATCCCCCGCAACAAATTATCCCTGTCACAAGTTGGAGCTTTGCACTTTCGGTAGAGTTTTATTTTGGTCCTTGTGACACTTATCTGTATTGACACGGTGGAAAAATTCGTGTAGGACCTTACAACACAGCCACGAAATTCCGAGGGTTTAATTACCCAGACCCTTGTACCTTAAAGTGCGAAACTGTGTGTGTGTGTGTGTGTGTGTGTGTGCGCGCGCGCGCGCGCGCGTGCGTGCGTGCGTGCGTGCGTGCGTGCGTGCGTGCGTGCGTGCGTGCGTGCGTGCGTGTGTGTGTTTCACCGGAATTTCAAGTGAACATCGATCTTCAACTGAAGTCATCTTTTAAGGGTACTATTTGTGTGTGTGTGTGTGTGTGTGTGTGTGTGTGTGTGTGTGTGTGTGTGTGTGTGTGTGTGTGTGTGTGCCTGTCTATGTGTGTTATGCATGTACGTACGTATGTATGTATGTATGTATGTGTGAATGTATGTGTCTGTGCCTGTCTATGTGTGTTATGCATGTATGTATGTATGTATGTATGTATGTATGTATGTATGTATGTATGTATGTATGTATGTACTGTGTGTGTGTGTGTGTGTGTGTGTGTGTGTGTGTGTGTGTGTGTGTGTGTGTGTGTGTGTGCGCGCGTGCACGCGTGTTACGTTTTCATTTCGTTTAATTTGATTAAAACTTAGCACGAAATCGATTACCAAAATTCATTACTTGAACAAATTCATTACCCAGGCAAATCCCTTAAACTGTTTCAAAACGGAGGTCATTTCAAATAAAAAAAAACTGAATTTTAAAAATTTGATGTCACCACTATAGCTACAGTTAAATGCTGTATTTCAGATTTTCATTATAAGTTAACTTTCCTTCGTATTCAGGGTTAATCCGCGTACTTTCAATGTAATTTGAAAATTGAAAATAATGTAAGCGGGTGTAATGTTATGTCATGGCTGCTGAGCTAAGGGAGAGCTCCAGATTTAACCTATTCACGCGAGACTCTGGACAGGTGAATATTTTACTTCCTCAGCTACTTGTGCGATTTTTATGACTAAAAACAAAGCTTTAAAGCTCAGAAACACTGGCAAGCTAGAAAAAGTGGACCTGGGAAGTAAAAATAGCGTGGGACAATGAACAGGTGCCGCAAGCATTGAATTGCAAGACACTATAGGGATGTTGTGTGGACTTAGACAAACTACAGTTAATGAACTGAGAGATATGGATAAACATCTGAAATCACAAAGGCTATCACAAGTCGGAGTGATGTTTGTAGTTGTACGGAAGGCTAAACTGAGAAGAGTTTAGGCGGTAGCAATTAAAACTAGAAGCAGACCTCTTCGGAAAGATTCTTAGGTGTGAGAAACACAACTTTTATAGGGCTGCGATGACAGGGCTGGTGGAAATCCTACTCCAATCTGGTGGAGGCAGCAGAAGTGAACAGCTGATGCGTTTAGCGATCCCACCGTACCTCTAGCCACTCACGTACCACTAGCCCACGTACCACTAGCTGTACCACTGAACACTCATCTGAACACACACACACACACGTACATTCACTATTCTATATAACCTGGCTAACTCTATAGTGTAAATCGACCCGTGTTGATGGATGAATGACACTGGCCTAATGGTGTATCAAGCGGTGCCCTGGCATACTTGGCGACCTTCCAGAATACCATAGAGCCTTGCATACGAATGCGGGTCTGTATGGGCGGAGCTACTCGTGGATGTTCCCATAAGTAAGAATATAAAATAGACTGAACGGCAGCTCACTGCACAATAAAAAGGTTGGTCAAATGGAACAGAACCTACGTAATGAGGGGTCAAGAGAAAGACAAATTGAAAGGGAATTAGAAGAGCAAGAATCTGCAAACACCTCAATAAGGAACTGAGAAGTCACCAATTAGAAGTGAGTGAACTACCCACCTTGAATCCTCTCCAAATCCTAGACTTTATTAAAGAGACTAGAACTACAGAAGGCGCCGTAACTGAGCTCTTTAGAAATATAGAAAGTGGCAAAGTGGATGTACAAAGATCGTAATGCAATAGTAAGCCTACAGGGACATTCATTCAACCCTGACTATAAGGCTGTCAGCCAGGGACATTAAAACCCTGGGCAAAGGGCAACACATCCCACGGCTCTGTTGTTTGAGGGATAGGAACGTACCACTGAAACACTATGTGCAGGTTATGCGGAGGAGGAAATTATGCAGGCTACACAGTCTTTTATAGTGAGGCTATTGCCAGCAGGAGGCAAAGGATGTCTGGCTTCCAGGATCCTGAGGACTACAATCAGGAGACTGCTAAAACTGACTGAGGGCATCATAGCCGCACAATACGTGTTAAGTGCCACCACCCCATGTAGCTCCAAAATTAATCTAATTTAACTTTATAACGAGGAAATCTTATTTTAAAAAAGCTGTAAGGTAAAGAAATTATTGTTACGGGATATGATACTGTTAATTTTTGAAATTTGCTTCTATCACGTCAACGAAACATTTGCACGTCATTATTTTATTAAATTTATCAAATCCCTTTTGATTCCAAAAGAATTTAAGCAGTTTGTTTTGCTTAGTGTTAAAAAACAAATTAACAATGTACTTGGTACAATAAGTTTTGATAATAGATGTATTAGAGGAAGGAATTATACAACCATAGGCACTGCGATCGACGGACCTGTAAACTTCTTAAGAACTAGTTCAGAATATTAATGCCCTCAGTAAGTTTCAACAATCCACTGACTATCTCATCCTGCTGAAGGTTCTTAGGGTCGTGGAAAACAAAACCCTTTACCCTCCTACTAACAGGAGCTTCACAATCACGAATTATGTGACCTGCTGTTTCCTCTTCTTTCCTGCTTAATCTACCCACGGTTTGTCCGTGGTAAGTACTTATCCTGTTCTTGTACACCTTCAGACCACAGTACCCTGTAATGAACACCATGATTTTCCTGAGTTGTGATCTGGCCAAGATATCTGCCGTCTCTCTAAGTCCTCCATTAGGGAGCTTACCTAAGAGGTGTTTGCTATGTGAATTCCCTTATGGTTATGCTATCTAACTTGGTGATGCTTGTTAATCCACCTATTGATAGCAAATCCAGCTACACTACAGAGAAATTCTGAAAGCCGACTGGAATTCGGTAAACTCAGATGTAGATCCCAGTGCGGCCAATCGGTTTGCCTCCTCATTACCCTCAACCTCCTTATGCCCCGGAACCCAGACAATTGTAACCAGGTTTCCAGGGACAATCACTGAGTTTCTCCTGACATTCCCAGACCAGCAGGACCCGCAAGTGCTTAAACTGCCGCCTGACTGTCGGTATAAATATGAATCTAAACCTTGAGCATAAAAATGAATAAACTTGAGTCTAAACTTAATAAACTTAAGGTCCGCTTCAAATTTTCCCGAATACAGTCGTAAATGATCATTGCTTCAACCTGGAATACTGTAACATACTGTCCCAGCCTCGGTCTCAGGCAGTACACCCCAGTGCCTGTCTGCCTTGGAGCCATCTGTGTAACCCACGATCTTCCTCCTCAAATGTCAACTTGACATCAAAGGGCCTACCTACAGACCACGTGTCGTTTGGTAATCGATTAGTCACCATCATCAGAATCGGGTCTCTGATCTTTAATGGAGTTATTATAAAACACATTAACAAATTAAAAAAATGACAGAGCTAGAAAAGGCAGATTTATGTACTTTACAATATAATACATTCCTAGCAGAAATAGAGACGTAAATAAATAAAAACATTTATAATTTAAAACGTTCCTAATCTCACTTTAAAAAACATCTGCAGATATAACATTACTTCGTACTTAGAAAGGAGTAAAACAAAATAAAGCAAATACCAGGAGGGAGGGGTTCAATCTCACCATGTTTAGTTTTACAACCCTATTTGGGGCAGTTTGCAGTTTTCAGGCAATAAAACTGCTCGGTTACTGTGCGAGATTTTAACCGCCCGTTAAGTACTTAACCTACGACCGGAGTTACTTTTCCGCGAAACAGATTGGTTCGAAATGTTTTCTTATATTCATTTGTTTTCTGCAAAGATTCAGTTGCTACTGACTTGAGTTATTATTAGCATCTTCATATTATTTAGAAAGAATATGATGAAACGATCTTGATAAAATTATCCAACATTTTTGGTTTTTTATTTCCTCGAAGGTATTTATAAGTTTATTTATTTTGGTGTGGACTACATGTGAGACAAATTTGATAAAAATTGTTAGAACAGATTTTGAGAAAATTCTATTTTTTTAAAACCATTATTGACATTTTTTTAATAGTTCCAAGATGTAAGTAAATTAAACTTCATGCCAAACTGAATCAAAATAGTCGTCAGCAATATGAGCAAACACATACACAGATCAGGGTAAATAAACACACCTTCTAAGACTCAACGGACATGAAAATATAGTTTCATCAAAATCGCGTTTTTCACGATCACATACTTTATACTTCTTAAGGTGAGAAAGTAAACTGTTTAATAACTCTCCCCCTCTCTCTCTCTCATTCTTCCTTCCACACTTTCTCCCCTTCTCTGCTCACTCTTCCTCCTCCACTTTCTCCCTCATTTTTCCTTCCCATCTTTCTCTCCTTCTCTTCCTCACTCTTCCTCTCCCACTTTCTCCCCTTATCTCTCTCATGCTTCCTCCCCCACTTTCTCTCACTCACTCCTCCTCTCACACTCTTTCCCCCTTTCTCCCTCACTCTTCCTCTCCAACTTTCTCCCCTTTTTCTCTCCTTACTATTCTTCTCCTTCTCTGTCATCTTCCGCCTCTTCTTCACTGTTTCTTTCCCTCTCGCTTTATCTCTCTCCAACCTTCTCTCTTCTACCTTTCCCTTACTAATTTCTCTTCCTCTCTTTTTCCCACCTTCCCCTCCTCGCCCTCTCTTCTTTTCCTCTTTCACCTTCTCCTCTCCCCTAACTTAATCTCAAAGAAAGACCTCGAATCAAATCAATCTCCCTTCCTCTCATCTACTTTTATCCCTCTCCCACTCTCTATCTCACTCTTCCTCTCCCTTCCTATCCATCTCCATTTCTTTCTTCTCCTCTCTTTTTTCGCACTCCTTTTCCTCCCACTCTTTCCCTATCTCTTCTCTTTTTTCTTCACAATCTATTTTTCGCTTATATTATTTTTGGGTTGAAGCTCAAACGTTTAACAAATCTGTCTCTTTATAATTATTCGATATAACATTTAAGCGCTAAAGACCAGTTACCAACAAAAAGATAGAAGCTCTGGTATCAGCTATTTTAGACTGCATCCTGTTTCCCCCTGTATCCCCTTGCCAGCAGAAATAAATAAACCGAGAAAAAACCGTTCCGAAGGATAGGCCTACCTTTAACCAAGCCCAATTATTTATCACATCCCCATTAAGTCCTGTTCCTCCCCTATTCAGGGGTGATAAAAAACCAAGCGTTGGGGGTTGACAGTAGGCAGTACCTAAGTGAATTCTCCATCGCTCTTTCCACCCTAACTAAGTTTTGTAAAAACACCCCATTTGGGTTTATTTATTTTTTAGAACTACCGTGGAAAAATACATTTTGCGCTTTTGTGCTGGGACAAATCATTGAACGTAAAGAGCTTAGTGAATATTTCAGGTTTCAGATTTTTTTGTTCTTTAAAAAACTTGTTTCTCTTCTACGAACTGTTGTATTTTCTCTTCTGAGATTTTAATGGCTCTTTCTCAAATCCTTTGAGTAACAAAAAGGTGTTGAAAATTTTAAAATTAGAATTTCTATTCAACTAAAGTATACATGTTTAGGAATAAACAAAGTATGGATGTATATTCCGTTAAAGAAAATTGAAGCAAATGAACAATAAAATAAAAATAAATGCAGCCTGTATGAGGTTACTGGAAAAACTAAAGACGGTCATCAGCAACGTTAAAGTATTGTTTGACATTAAATTAAAACTAAATACTTAAGTTTAAGGAAAGGCAAAATATAAAATACACCACACAAATTTTATTCAAATAAAAAAAAAATAAAACAATTCTGATTTTGAAATAAAAGTATAAATAATAATAAACACACGCACTAACAAAGTATTCACGCAAAAAAATTATTTCTAATAATTTATACAAACTTACACATTATTATTTTTTTAACGGGAGCAACTGCGGCTCAAACTAAGAAACTTTAGGTGTGCTGTTGAGTGACGAAATTCATCTTTGTAATTTCACGTAATCCATTTAAACGTGCTGAATGCGACAGTAAAATCAGATTTAATAAGATATACATTTTTGTAAATTTGCTTCCATCACGTCAGCGTAGCGAGACAACGCCGTACAACTATTAAAGAGGAACCGTGCTATGATACAAAACACTCTCTTAGCGCTGCTGACACGTACAAACTACGTTTAGGTTATCTTTCAAATCGCTAATTACTAATAATCACAAACTAATCAACCCTCCGACCTCAGGGTGTATATTAATTATGCAATGTAAATGCACTGCCTGTAAAATAAACCCCCAATGCTCATACAGCAAACAGCCAACCCTAACCAAATAATTTACACAATTTAACGTCCGCGCTGGTTTTTGTGTTGGTGTAATTTTGTCCCGTCTGATTGGCAACAATGTTTGCAGTTGTGCCAACTTCACTGTGATTACGTTTAATACAATCCGTATTGCACCCATAACATTATGTATATTGTGTACAGAGTGGTTGGGAAATACAATTTTCACGTCGTTTTAAGCGAAGAAATTGGCAAGATAGGACATTTTAACATAACATACAAAGTGTAAATTGTACTTTCTTAGTATACTGTGCGCACGCGCGTGTGTGTCTGTGTGTGCGCGCGCGTATGTGTGTGTGTGTGTGTGTGTGTGTGTGTGTGTGTGTGTGTGTGTGTGTGTGTGCGCGCGCGCGTGAGAGCACATTTTATGCACGTTAGCACTCAAGTTCGCTATTTTAGTCCAATTTGATTTAAACTTGATACAAAAATCGATTTTTGTAACTTTAAACATGTTAGTTACCCAGCTAAATCCGTTCATCAGTTTCAAAATGGCGATAATTTAAAAGTTATGGCGATAATTTAAAGTTTATGGACATTAATAACTTTTTTATCGTAAATATTTTTGAAAAACATATCCCACCATGCTAATTAGCGTTAAATCTGCATAAATATGCGCTTTCACTTTGCAAAATGCGTTAGAATTGAAAAATTAATTTGACGGCGGTCAGGGTTTAAGTTTTTATTTTCAATGTAATTTGAGTGATTAAAATACTTAATTTTACAGATTTTAATGATGATTATGATGGTGAAATAAGATTTCCAAAAATAGTATAAGTTAAAAACAATAATTATTGTTGAAAATTCGCTTATATCACGTCAGCGAGACAATTGCGTGCCGCGATTATTGTATGACATTGCACCGCAAACCCTTGTAATGTTTGCACAACTTTACTTCAAAATATTTCAGGTTAATTGCAATTAACAACAGTTATTACACTCAAATTATCGCGGAAGCGTCTTCCTTAATTATTTGCCACTCTAGAGTACGACCCTTGAGAGGAACAACTTAATTTCCGCCCTTATTTCCTGTCTCACACTTACACTCACAAGTACACTCAGTACTGAAGCCAAGTGGCTCAGAAGGGGAACTTATTTATGTAACTGCTAGACTAGTTTTACCGTGCAAAGAATGTACTGTACGTACTTTTAAGAAGGGCATACACCTAGCTTCAAGCACCTATCAGTTCGGCATGTGACTTCAATTTATCGCGCTGCACTGTTTTTGTGGAAAATCTCTTAATACCTCAATATTTTCTGTTCAGAAAATTAGTTTAGAGAACTTTTAGTTAGTGATGTTACTAAAATAGTGACAAGCATAATTTTCTGATAACTGTCACAACCGTTATGTTAAACTGTCAATAGAGTTACGCAAATGAACTAAATTGATTATAAAACAAATATTTTAAATTTTTTTATGAAGTATAATTTATTTTTTTATGTTATACTACGAACACCACTTATTAGATTCCTGATAAATAGATAATAGTTGTAATTCTTACTGAAACATTTATTATTATTATTATTATTATATTTAAAACATTTAAAGATGATAATTATTATAATAAATAAACAGTGTGTTAAACAAAATAAACTTAACCTAACCTATGTTTTAAATTATTAAAGAATACAACATTAAATTTTTAAGCACCTCGACCACAAAGCCCTGAAATAATACTGAGAAAATTTACGCAAGGTTTTTGCGTTTTATTATTTTGCTGAGTGTTTAAATTTTAGATAATATCTTCATGAGATACATTTAAGCTTTTATGAATATAAAAATGTTGTGAATGAAAGCATTTCGTGTTGTTAGAGCTAATAATACCCAATTTAATCACATCGCTAGTAGCGGGATGAAGGGACGGAGGAACGAGGTATGAGTGTACGGATTGAATCTGATCCTAATCCCGGAGATAATAATGCAAAAAGACGCGCTTCACTAAACATGCGGTTAACTCAGTTGTATCTGTGTTCAGCCTCTGTGCGAATTGATTTATCTATGTAAATGGTAGTTCGATGTGATCTATGGATTAATATGACAACGCATCAACTGCATAGACCCCCACAATGTTGTTAACAGATTTGACACTAACTTGACACAATCTGGACTATATAGGCACTCTGCTTGCGGGGGGGGATTGAGTAATAACTGTGGAGATCGATTTCAGCAGCTGTTTATAGTCAAGGAGATAATGCACCGGAGGAAGCATAACTAAATCTCTTTTATGAAGCAACTGATCATCTTCTCTGTAAAAAGCGCATTGAACTTACGCTTGGAACTTATTTCAGTGAAAACATGAGGAATGATCATAGGTTAAATAATGAAACAACTCAAAAAGAAAAAGGGAAGGAAGTGTACGAAAAATTGTCTATTTATCCCTGAGACTGCCGGTCCGTTTCTCCCCAGCACTGCCTGGCTGGAATGTCTTCCTGGAGCACCAGTCACTTCCCGACCCACTTCTTCCCCAAATTTTCACCTAAACTGCTGTTCCGCACACCTTGTTTATAACAATAGTCAGCAGTTTTATAATTTTTCTGCGTCTTTGTCGATAGTACAAAGACGCACTATTGTATTAATTCTTTGGCTGTACCATCTTCACTCTGTACAAGTAATACTTCAAATTATAATTTTAATTCTTAACGAAGCATCGATTGAGGTCAGGGTATATATTCGTTCTTTTGATTTACTCTACTTCAAAACGTAAATTTCTTCTTACACTGCCTACACTAACTCTCTATGTTGAAGATTTTAAGAAATTACAAAAAATCCCAGTTTTTACGATAGATTCTAAACCGGTTGTTGGAGACTAATTCCTCACCTTGCACCTTGAAATATTTGATTTTGAAGGAGGTTTTCGACAGTAGAAGATTTGGGAAACAAACGACCTTGGAAAAATTAAAGGATAAGTTAAATCACTCTTAAGTGCAAAATTACATCGTTAGTAATTAGTTAAGTTCCGAGCACTGTGCACTCGATATCACAATCAGATGCTTTTCTAAATTTCATTAAAAATGTTTATTAAAGCAGATTACATTAACGAAATCAAATTTTACAAAAAAAAAGAAAATAAAAAGTTAGGGTTTTCCGATATTTTGGATTGACGCCATTTTGAAAGTGATGAAAGAAGGTTGCTAGATAACGAACCTGTCACATTTACAAAAAATATCTCCTCTCTCTCTCTCTTTCTCTCTCTCTCTCTCTCTCTCTCTCTCTCTCTCTCTCTCTCTCTCTCTCTCTCTCTCTCTCTCTCTCTCTCTCTCACACACACACACACACACACAGTGCAACGGAATCTATTTAGAGGTGAGGATGTTAATTTGTGGTTGCTTTGGATTCTTACCTCCGGTGCAGATTTTTATACATCCGAAATGCAACAAGGTATTCCGAGATGTATAGTAGCGTTATAGTATGGGCTACCTCTCTCGTAAATGGATTCAAGCATCCCGTCGAGCGTTGTGCTGTGCTAGCTGATTTGATTGTTGATGCTTGAATCCCACCTGCTTTACTGAGGTACACTCAAACTCTGGCCTGGATTGTTTTCGGTCCTCCTTATATTTTATATAAAAATATATAATTATATTTTTTGCAGGATTTACTCTTGTTCTCGAGTCGTAAGTTCGAAGTTGGGTTAATCACTCTACAGTAGATGATGTTTTATTTAGGTTGGTAGTAATTAAACACACCTTTAATTAAATTTCTTCAAACTTATCTAAGTTTATTAAATTTTCTTTAATTTTTATTTTACTTTATGAACAAAATCTATCTTTATGTTAGAAACGACAATGTTGATGTTTGAATCTTGTTTTCGAAGAATATATATAAAATCTTTGCTTATGAACTTGAACTTTATACAATGAAACTTAGTTATTATTACTATTCTAAATATTTCTACTTCTTAATTATTTATACGTAAGACTAGTCAGCTGGTCGTGGGAACAACTCTTACACGGTTCACTGCCTCTGCCTTCGGGTTTAAGAAATATAGTTAATATTTTTCAATTTAATTTAAATGTTTACTTTTAATTATTAATTTTATTTTATTTATGTTTAGTTGAATTTGGGAATACTTGTTTGTGTGATTGTAAGTGATTTTCCTTTCACTGACTTTAATTTTATATAAGTTGTTTGAATTAATTTAAAGTTTAAATTAAGTTTTACTTTATTTAGTCTTGTTCGGAGGTTAATTTGATTTAATTTATTTCCAAAAGTTGGCTTATTTTATTTTATTTAATCTTTTCAGTACAAGTCTTACTTTATGAATTTGTTTTTAATTTAGTTTCTGTTAGTTAATGATTTTATTTAAAGTTTCTAAGTTCAGGTTACTTTACTTTATTACTTCTGATTCTTTATCAATTCTTTAATTTTTGACATTTATTTTATTTGTTTAAATTTATTCTTATTTTATGCTCTAATCGTTCACTGATTATCAGCAAACGTTAAGATCCCAACAGAAAATATTTGGAATTGCTAGCCGTACCATGTTGAACGCGATATGGTTTGGTGGTCTCGGGTTGGCTTCTTCTTTCCTGTTTTAGTCCCGATGTATTTAGATGACCTAGGATCTAGTAGAGTTGTGGAGTCAGCCTCTTCAAAACTCGAAGAACCGACGAGCTTTCGTGAAATCCGTGGAGCGTGGTTACACGCTCGCGTAGCTTGAAGTATACTTTCCACAAAATTTATTTTCGAAAACGCGTTTATTTTATTATTTGATAGTCCCTCTCTGTACTATCCTTTTAAATTTCAAAATTATTTCGTCGTAGTATTTATTTGTCGTGGGCTTCTCTATTTAATTATTGCGAATGTCTTTACTAATTACTAACACGAAACGTATAAGGCCGGACTCTCCACAGATACTATCTCTGACACTTATAATACTCAGTACTCAAGCGCTTCTATAACAGTAAAGGCCTGAAGTCGTTCAAGTCCCTCAGAAAGAGAATTTTAATATCTCTTCTTTGGCAATTTTTGATTTTCTTGCAGAACAGTCCTTATTGTCCTTTGAAGACGCCGCTCCTGTCCGTAGCCTTCTTGTAGGTCAATTCCAAAGATTCGATTCCATCTTGGTCCATTTGTCCTGGTGTTATTAATTAATCTTTCGATTAATTTTTGTTAACCATGACGTCATCTGTTGGCAACCTGCAGATGGTATCCATGCAGGTAGGTCTCGTTTTGAGCATAGCCTAATCTCTCACCCCTTTCTCTTAATGTTTGTAGTTTTTCTTTTGGAAAGCTATAACTCCAAATAGATTAGTCCGATTTTCAAAATAGAGGTGTCTCTTCTTTTTCCTCTGTTTCCCCTGAATCCGTAGCATCTTGATTTGAAGTTGTAGCTTTACCCATTGCTCACTATAGGCGGTTTTCTTATTTCTTCATTTGTCCCTAACGTATAGTCCCTAAATATTATTTTATTTAATGAAGTTTGTTCTATTTATTGTTGTTATATCTTATTATTGTTTATTAATAAATTGTGTTAAATTTTACTATTATTTTATTTACATTTATCCCTATTGTTTAAGATCGCCAGCATTATGGTTTATAACCTGGTTTTATATTAATTATTATTACTAATTATTGTGGATGATTGATTATTACTTAATGCTGTATGTTTTTAATTTAGTTTCTAATTTAGTTATTTTGGATGGTTAATTTTTAATATATTTGAGTTTTATTCCTGAATTCCTTATTTTAGCTTAATTTGGTTAAAATTTCATTGTTATTTATGGTATTACGTATTATACTCTATAAATTTATCTCATTTCATTAGTAAATTTTGTTAAATTTAACCATTAGTTTAGTTTCTATAACCTATTTCTTATTCTATGTAATATAATTTCAATCTTAGCTAATATTTGCATTAATCTTATCCTAATATACAGCTAATTTCTATTTCTAAATTGATAATACATCTATATTTATACTTAATTTAAAAAATTTCAAATTTGAATTTAAATATTATTGTCATCGCTAATTATCACTTATAATATTAGGAATTTTGAAAAAAAAAATTCTTAAAATCCTTTAGAGTTTAGTACATTCAGAAACCAATCTCACAACGACAATTTAGTAGAAAATATCTTGTTAGTATTAAGGATTAGTTGTTATTTACTTTAAGTCCGCAAAACTCTGTGTTCCTTTCAAAGTCAAATCACATGTTGAATCCTGTCGCTGGGGTTGGACTTTCACCCTTGCCGATGGCTTCGTCCTTACCTGCGTTACCTGCACAAAACTTGTTCTTTTACATAGATTTTATTTATAAAATTGTCGAAATGAAACCGATTTCTGAATAATACTGGAAAACCTAGTATTTAGCAGTAAATCCCGTTTAAAAACATATATTTTTGGTCCGATTTCATTTTCTTGACACAAAAATCGACTATGATAATATCTAGTAAAACTATGATAATTAAACTAGTAAAATTAATATTACAGTTTCAAAATGGCGATCATTTAAAATTTTAAAAAATTAGTAACATTTTCGTTTACCTTTTTTTTGAAAAATTCATTTCACACTCGTAATCAGCAAAATTTTCAAAATCAGGGTTCATTTTCTTTTTTTCAAATTAATTTCAAAGTTTTTAATGCGCATCTTTATGGGTAATTCAGAATTTCTGAAAAGGTAAAATGCATAAAGAGAAATACTTTTAGAAATGTGCTTCCATCACGTCAGCGAGACGTGCGATTAATTCCAAGTAAAAAACTAATGATTTTTAATCCCCCTCTTTTGAAATGGACTGTGATTAATTAAGGTAATTTTAGGATTGACAGCTACAAATCTTCAAACCTAGTATAAATTTCTTTTTCAGCTTTATCTTATGCCAATAAAAATCCACAAAACACTTGCAGATATTCATTATTAAAATTCAATTAACTTTGTACAAAACTTCATCGAGTTCGTCCCTCCATGGAAACATCTTCCCTTAATTATTTCCTACTCGAGCAACCCTACCCTTGTACGGAACAACTTAATTTCCACCCTTATTTCCTGTCTCACACTTTTAATTATTTCAAGTACACTCTGAGCACCAGCCAAGTGTGTCGGGAGGGGAAATTTAATTATGCGTTTATTGAAGTAATTACCTACTTTTACCGCGCCGTGACTGTATTTAGCCGTAATTGTTTTGTAAACATTATAATAAGGCGTTTGAAAGTAAGAATAAATTAACGAAAAAGAACACGCGATTAGGCCTATCAGATAAATCAAAAATAGCCGAACATTGTGAATAGTCAAAAATCTTAAATGTATTTGAAATCGACTACATTTAATCGACTACAATGAAATATTGAAGCAGCAAAAATAATACTTCGGGAGATTAACTAATTTAAAAGTAAAATAATTGAAGCCTTTAAAATTAACAGATATCTATCAGCCAAACCACTGTAGAAATAAGGTATCTGTGGCTACTGGCTACCTCTTGTTAAAAATAAAATTAAATTTAAGAATACACAAAATAAAAGAACTTAAAAGCGCTTACATTTTAACAGTTAAAGAAAAAAGATAACCTTGAAGAGGTTCCCCCATCCAGTGTTGGGAGGTGAACGAAACGGTTATTTTCCTGTAACAGGTTCCAACGTTATAGTTCCAGCCCAGTAATAGGTTCCACAACCCTGTTAAAAAATAACAGCGTTAACAGCAATCTGTCGGAATGATTGCTTTGCAATATATACTGTACAGACAACAGAAATTCAGACACAAAAAGTGCAAAAATGTTATATTTGTATTCAGTTATTTGTTTGTACTGTAAGTAAAATTTGTTTACAAACTGCAAGTATATATTAACTAACACAACAACAGGACAACACAGAAAAATCACTTTAAAACCAAAGAAAACTACAGTATGACTAAAAATTGAACACTCTTAACATCAGTGTAAGAAAAGTCCTAAACGTTTTGACTTTGTCTTGTTAACTGGCAACAGGAACTAAACGTTTTGCATGGAACTTGGAATGCAATGTGAACTGTAACTATAACTGTAATTTTTCAAAAAACACGGACAATCCCCCCCAACAGTTACAAAAATAACTGGCACGGATGCGCAGTTGTAGATTTGTTGCATCTTGTAGAAGGAAGACCTCAACGCCAAAGTGTCTACTCGTATTATCATCTGCCTATCATCGTATGATGTATGACTCTGTTAGAAAAATAACAAGGTAACAGGCGTAACAGGTTACTCCAGGGACGCATATTTATGTAGATCGCTGTTATTTTGCGTACATACAAAATAACGACGCTTTATTTTCTACAATAAGCTTTATCCAAACGGATTTGTAAAATGTACGGGCCTTATACAACGTACCTCCGTACCAAATTTCAAAACAATTGGTGAATACGTTTCGTCAACATTGCGTAACAAACAAACAAACGAAATGCCGAAGAGAGACCTCGCTTCTTTTGCTTAATAAAACATTTCTATTATTATTAAAACACACACACACACACACACACACATATATATATCTCACACAAATATACACACATATACATATATATATATATATATATATGTGTGTGTGTGTGTGTGTGTGTGTGTGTGTGTGTGTGTGTGTGTGTGTGTGTGTGTGTGTGTGTGTGTGTGTGTGTGTGTGTGTGTGTGTGTGTGTGTGTTGTAGAGTTTACAAGCAATAATCAAGAATTGGATTCAAATAAAGTACAAAACCGCTAAGATTTATAATTAGGTCAGAGCAGAGTCACCGCATAAATAACGGATACATACGACGGATGAAATTATTTATGTAAAGTCACGACCCTTAATCTCTGTAGCAAATTAAAAGGGTGAAGCAGCAAACTTTAAATTTGCAAGACAAATATAGGTTAGCGAGCGGTGGGGGTGAATAACAAGTTTTGTGAGGAAATCTTTTTGCGAAACTCGTGTTTATTTGGTAACCTTACAGTTAATAAACTTACTTAAAACAATAATCGCAGCACGCAACTGTCTCGCTGACGTGATGGAAGCGAATTTTTAACAGTAATTGACCGGAGGTCTTTGTTTCAACTCGATTGTTCGATATTTGTTAGGCGAGTGGTCACCAAGTGCGGAGTGGAGTTGAGCTGAGCCGAACTGACTACGCATTCAAAACCTATTACTGTATTTTTAATGTAGTGCTGCCACTGAAAGTGTAACGGAGCTGAGCGGAGTCAAGCGGCGTCATTGGGCTTCGTTCCGTGTAGCTTTAGTTCTGTCCAGTTCGGTTTTGAAGCTGACATCGGTTCCCCCACCACTACGACCGCGCCTCCAAACTTATTATTTCTCGTTGCTTAGGTTACCGTTGCCTAGGTTACGGTTTTTAAACATAATAGATTCTAGAATCCGTTACATTAGACCTAAATATTTAAACTTAAAAGATGAAAACGCGTTGTTTAAACCGACTGAACTCCGCTTCCGATTGCCGTTCGTCTTCATTTTGCTCAGCTCTGCTCCGCATTTAGTGGCCGCATTAATTGATTGTTTTGTTATGAAGGTACGTACTTTGTATAAAGCCCGAACAACGTATGTAAATGACATTTTTCATTCACTTACGTTTCAAGATGGCGGCCTTTGATGAACGAGTATGGTTGCTGGCTATTGGCTGAACGCATCGTCCTATCATAATGGCGGTCCAGTAACATTTCCCTTAAATATTACGGTTACAGGTTAAATTGAATGAAAATATCACGAGCGCTGTTGTGGAGGAGTGGCCAGGCCATTAATTAAGAAAATACTGCGAGATCATTGTTTTTTTAGCTACAACATTTTTACCTTAACGTTTACTAAAACTCTAATTTCTCCACCACAATCATAGTGAAATCTGCAAAAAAAGCGTTTTAACTTTCAAACTACATTGAAAATGTACAGCGCTATTTTATGAAAACCTTAGTTATTTTGGAATGGCCGACGTACTCAAATATTTGGACGGACATCGCGTGGCAAAACAGACCACGTACTGTGTATACATTTTTAAGGACTTACCACTTTAGGATCTGGGTCTTACTATTTTTTCTGTCTGTTGCAGTAGCTAATTTTTAATTTAAGTTCAGTGAAATGTCCAGTAGGCCTAAACAGTGCCTACCCCTCTAAAATAGCAAATATTATGACTTCGTAGCTTCTGAGTGGTCCTTCGGGCAACAAATAGATCTTTGGGTGTATAACCTACGTTATCCACCATTAATGAAGAACTCTTCTGTTTGATCGATTTTAAAAACAAAATAGTTTGTACTTTTTAAATAGAGCAGGTATTACTTTCTTCAGAAAATAACTTTTAAGCCAAAATATTTTAGAATGTAGCAATAAAAATATATATAAAAAAAATGTGGATTTTGGAAAAGGTTAATGCATTTCAAAGTACCACTTATTACAAAACTAAACAATTATTTACAAACGAAATTGTACTGAAATCCGACGGTCAAAACGTATACAAATAAACCCATTAAAGACTTCATAAAATTAGTTTACATTCGAAATTGAATAAAAAGGTGCGAGGGGTGGTCGAATAAAACACCCTAAATGTACAGCCCAACAGATGGCGGCTAAATCGTGCGTGACTCGTGAACTACTAGGGGTGCGTGTGTCGTATTTAATAAGGGCTGAAGCCTGAAGATCTGTACGATAGTCAGTGGTTAGGGGTTGTTGATACAGAGGGTCGGTTAAAAGGGTTGAGCGTTGACGGTTGACGCTTATGCGCTGTCAAGATAGCGTCTGGACTTATAGGCGCCACAATAGGGATTACGTGAATAGCGAAGTTCAGTGGACCATGAATTCAGGGTATGACGTCACAGCTGGGAAGTTGAACCTATCAAGTCATGTTTTTTTATTTCGGTATATTTTAACATTAGTATTGAAACTTGGGCAGTCTAGTTCATCTGGTTGTACCTGACTGCTTCTTACGCTCGCAAATGTAAATTCCACCACTGTACGACCAGAATGGTTGGCTTACATAACCACAGAGTTAAAATAGTCGCTGACGTGATGGAAGCGAATTTCCAAAAAGTAATAATACACAAAAAGTGTTCCATTTTAATAATAATGGAACACTTGTATTTTATAGTGTTACAGGAGTAGAACGATGTAAAATTTATAACTTTTTTTATCGCGTCCAACGCTATTTTTGAAGAATTTCATCATCATAACCAAATCGAATGATCCGATTTTAGCGAATTTCCATTAGAGAATGAAAAGT
Organism: Callitettix versicolor; assembly: GCA_022606455.1. Taxonomy (NCBI): domain Eukaryota; kingdom Metazoa; phylum Arthropoda; class Insecta; order Hemiptera; family Cercopidae; genus Callitettix; species Callitettix versicolor. The sequence continues at coordinate 37,699,726 of CM040190.1, read as the reverse complement.
CGTTATGGTACGACCTAGACCCGTGATATTGAAATGAGAGATGTATAGTCCGATTTGATTAAAACAGCTTGGGACTCGATCGTTAACCAGCAAAATTCGTTCAACATTTTCAGAATAACTGTCATTTAAAATTTTTTAAGATTATTAAATTTATCGTTTTAATTATTTTTGAAAATCTGTTCTCACAATAATAGTAAGCGTCAAAAGAGTGTATACATTAGCATTTTGAATATTAAAATCTTTCGAAATTAAAGAATTGTTTTTACAACGGACAGTATTCCTGTTCGTATTTTCAAAGCAATTTGAAAGTTTAAAATTTTAATACATGCAGATTTTAATACCGTTTAGGGATTATAATGGTCAAATCAAAGTTTCAAAAACAGAGTAAGATAGAAAATTACTTTTGGAAATTCGCTTCCGTCACGTCAGCGAGACATTATTTCGTAATTTCATCTCAAAACCATTTGTTTACAATACATTGTTTGTACCTTTGTTTTGTTACGCCCTTTATGGCAGTAAGTGAAAATACAACAATTTCTATCACTGCCCATACTAAAGTTTTAAATTACAAAACAAAATGTAACTACATCATTTAAAAAATAAAATGTCTATTGGTTAGTAATGTAGTGAAAACGTTACGTTAAAGGATGAACTGTTTGCAAAGGGTTGAAACCGAGTCAATCCGCCCTTAACTTGTCCAAACATGGCTTCATCCCTTTCAAGATGATCTTAATTAGTTAAATCGTAACTTAGTTGTGCTTTCCAGTTTACAGTAAGGATTAAATGTAATATTTGTGCAAGTTTTAATTTGCGCATGAACAGACAATTTGGCCATTTTGTTTTATATAAACAATAAATCTGTGGAAATTTTTAATGATTGCATTAAATCTACAATTGTGCAAATCTACAATTGCATTAGAAATTAGTGAGCATATTATTGTTAGCGGCTATATAATGGGCCGCATAATGGTTTAGCATTGTTTTGACCGCTAAGCGAACTTACAGCGCAATAAAATTAATTTTTACTACGCCATTTTGAAACGGTTGAACGGATTAGTTTCTGTAATGGAAGTGCTCAGGTTAGTAGTGGAAACGGTTTTTGAGCCGAATTTCAACCAAACCGAAAAACAATTGCAAACACTAAAGTGCTAAAACAAACACACACACACACACACACACACACACACACACACACACACACACACACACACACATTTTTAACACTCACGAAGTGTTATAGAGGTCAGATACGGTGCTCATTTAAAGTGTTGGACCTGACCATAAACAAATCTACCCAAAACGTAAATTTGAAAACAATTGTTTTAAGTAAAATATTAAAAGTTATAAAATATCATTTAATTTCGTCAAACACAGAACTGTTGTGTTAGTTTAACAATAAATTTGCATTGGAAGTTTATTTTCCAACCGCACACCGTAGTAAAACATTAATTACATTCATTGGTTAATTCTCTGTTAATAACGAAACTTAAACGATCCAATCAAACTTCGATTTCGAACTGAATAATTTATTCCAGCGGTTAGGTTAATATCACAGCCCTGTCGTTAATAATTTGACTATCACGCTACGATCAAACTATCATTACACGACATTAATTAAAGCTATTAAATTTTAATTACCTTTACGTTATTGCTGTATCTATTGCGTGTAGTACGTTTTATTGGTAACTGTCATTAACATTTCTGAACATTATAAAACCCAATGAGACGAAGCCAGGGTATTCACGTCAAACTATAAACTTTAAATTTTTCTTCTCTGAATCGCTAATCAAAACATTGCACTACTTTCTGCAGGAAAGGTCTCGGAGAAGGTATTCAGAACCTTCTGTAGAAGGAATTCTTAGAAAGAACGTAGCAGCACAACCGGTGACAGTACATATACGGATCGTAAAGAAACAGAGCAGGATGGCTGCAGCAGAAGAATGCGGGCACAAATGTTCACTATTACCGCTAGTTTTTCAGTCATTTTGAGTAAATTCTTTTAGAAGCGAGTTCTGAAGTTCGCACTAACTAAAGAGAGTCTACTCAATTATATTTTAATGCAATACAGTATAATTATTACATTATGATAACATACACTCGAATTATTTTCTTCTAAAAAATTACAAACCCTGGAGTGCCAAAAGGCAAACATATTTTTATATAAATAAATTAACGCCCCTTGAAATAGTCATATAGTGATCAGGATCGGTGCTTATTTCAAGGTTTCCAGGTTTTGGCTATTATCACCATGGCCAACACCAATAGCTTCCAAAGGAAATTCTTTAATAGGAACCATTAATTTATTACCATCGTTAATTATTAATATTATTGAATATATAAAAGAATGGTAGCATCCATTTTGTCAGTCATAAAAGTTTCAAATGTAAGTGGAATTAAATGAATTCATAAGTTTTAAAATTCTTTCAGCTTTATAAACCATAAAAACACTTTCCAAAATCACGTGTCAAAAAGTAAAAACTGCCGATTCTGTAAACCTCAAACATCACTGCGATCGAATATTTGGAAACCACCTCAGGCCTTGACTTTCCGAAAAATACTGATGAAGTGCATGACACCGGCCTGGCGACCCTCTATTGTACCTTAGCCTGCAGGGCTCTGTGTGGACGGACCTCATTTCCTCAGCTACTTGTGGGTGTTACCATAAGTAAGAATATAACATAGAATGAACTGGATCTCACCTAACAAAAACTAAATGGAGGAACACCTGAATAATGAGGGTCAAGCGAAAAAAATTGAAAGGAGAAAAAAATTTGGGAGAAAGCATCTGCAAGCACCTCAATAAGGAACTGGGAAGTCATCAATTAAAAGTTGGAGAGCTACCCACCTTGAATTCTCTCCAAATCCTAGACTTTATAAAGAGATTAGGACTGGAGAAGGCTCTGTACCTGAGCATCTCGGGAATATAGGAATGGCGTACAATAGATCTACAAAGATCACAGTGCAATAGTAATATTACAAATTAATTAATTCATTCCATGTTTTCTCGCCGAAAACTTCTTGACATATTTTACTAGTCACTTTAATACGTTATAATTTTCTTGGTTGTTGTTCAATAAACATATTTAATAAACACTAGGGTTGGTAATTCAAAGGCACCGTGTACAAACAGCTAGGACACCGTTAATTAAACACTAGGGTTGGTAATTCAAAGGCACCGTGTACAAACAGCTAGGACACCGTTAATTAAACACTAGGGTTGGTAATTCAAAGGCACCGTGTACAAACAGCTAGGACACCGTTAATTAAACACTAGGGTTGGTAATTCAAAGGCACCGTGTACAAACAGCTAGGACACCGTTAATTAAACACTAGGTTGGTAATTCAAAGGCACCGTGTACAAACAGCTAGGACACCGTTAATTAAACACTAGGGTTGGTAATTCAAAGGCACCGTGTACAAACAGCTAGGACACCGTTAATTAAACACTAGGGTTGGTAATTCAAAGGCACCGTGTACAAACAGCTAGGACACCGTTAATTAAACACTAGGGTTGGTAATTCAAAGGCACCGTGTACAAACAGCTAGGACACCGTTAATTAAATCACACTCGTCTCACCCTCATAAAAACTCTCGCCATAAAATTCCCTTAGAACTGGTTCGACCAAGGATACGGAACACTTAATGGCGTAAGAACAACTTAATTTTTAACCCTCAACCCCTGCGAGTACTTTTAATTATTCCTCCCTCGTGAGGAGAACTTGGGGTTGATGAGAAATGTAATTAAATATTTCTAATTTACGTGAAGTAGTGCAGGTGTGCTGAAGACGTAATGGATTTGCAGAGCGTGAAATGTCGGTTGGGTTGGACAACATTTTAATCTGTAAAAAAGGTCTACCTTACAAAGGTAATTATTTTTTTGTAAATAATTTGAGAATATCATTAAAATATAATACAGTCAGGACTAATTAAAAAGAATGCCAACACAAAACTAATAAGACCAATGTTCATGTAAACGAAAGAGACAATTGAAGGGAAAATGAGAATAGGGGATTAGGGACAGCACCGAAACATTTGATAATTGGAACAAAAACAAATAACGGAACTTTTTTTAAAAAAACAATAGCGCTGTAAACTACATGCATTTATGTGATTTCAGGAGATAAAAGTGAAAAGAGTTGAAATACATGGATTATTTCAAAAATCAACTGAAGTAACATGTTATTCAAGTTCTAAAGAAGTTAAAATAGTATACGCGAAAAAAATGGCGGCTTAGTTGGCAAGTTTTAATGGTACAGCTCATGAAAATGGTTCTTGTTAGTTGAATAATTATCCTAAAGATAAAAATGTTTAATTGAAAAATGTACACGTTTCGCTAAGTTAGAGATACTCACTTGAATTTTAAGGCCTGATAAGGGTTGACCGAAGGGGTTCGATATTAGTAGTCTTAATTATGCCCTTGTTGGACTAAGTAGACACCAGTGTCTCTTGGGGGTGGCGGAGATGACACTCTGGTGACTACAGAAATGTCTGGTCGACCGATAACTGGAATAACACAGCGAGCTTGTCAAAAGATTTGTTCATACTTGTCACAAAAAATCAACTTTCCCAGCCAATCGCTTTCAACCTTTCAAAATGGCGGTCATTCCAAACCTTAAAAATATGCATTTTTAACACAATTTTTTTATACAGATTTTAACGCTGATTACGGTTGTGAAATCATATTTTCAAAAAAGTATAAAACAACAAAATGTTATTTGGTAATTTGCTTCTGTCACGTCAGCGAGACAGCTTCGTGCGCAATTATTTTGTATAGACTTAGTAGAGGCACAGTTTTCAGTCTACCTCCTCCCCCAGTAGCTTTGCAAATAACTTTCTCTACACAGTCGCCCTTAAAAAGAACAGAGATTTCACTAAGCGTGTTTTATAAATTCACAAACAAGACTCCAAGACTTGTTTCAACCCTCCAGTTTTCACCCTCGGCTTTAATTTATTCCTTCTACTTTGTACTTCTTTAATCTGTTCTTTTAGCCGCCGCTTCTTTTAAAATTCTTCCACCCCTCCGCCCTAGGGTAAGGGTGTTTAACGCTTTCTTTATAAAGGGGTGAACAAAACGTCTCTACCGGCGAATATTCAAAGTTGTTATTCCGGAAGTAACTTTCCCCGCTGGAGATTTATTACGAACAAAATGGACGTTATCGTTTCCGGTCTGAAAAGTGGTTTCATTAAGTGTTTCCGGTTTGATAAAATCGGTAAATAACGGAAAAACGTTGATTTATTTCGGTAAATTTAGAAGAAGTCTTGAATTGTATTTTATCTAATACAACATGTAACAAACAAACAACATATAACATTTTTTTTGGTTAACTTAATCTTTAATATTAACGGAATCCCTTTGGAAATTGGATTTCATCATTAAAAGACATTGAATTGTTGGAAGCACGAAAAAATAACTCAAATTGTGAGAATCATTTATTAATATCTGGTCATTCCTTTAATTTGAACAATATCACTGTAATCCATAAAAACTGAAACGGTACAAAAAAAAACTAAATAATTTATAAATTCTGGAAATATGTATATTTTAATATATTTTTTTATATTTTATATGTATGTATGTATGTATGTATATATAATCCGATGACTTAAGGTTATCATCGCCGATGTATATATATATATATATATATATATATATATATATATATATATATATACACACACACACACACACACACACACACACAAAATATACCTATATTTTAATATATTTGTAAAAATCCTTATTTCAATTTAAATGAACACAGTAACCCTAGTTAAGGGGTTTGGTTATGAACCGCAAATTGTCAGTTCTTCCTTTCTTTACCTTTTCCCTTTCAGTTTTAACTTCAACTTTATTACTGTATAAGCATACTTTCTAATTTCCAGCTTCACTGTGTCTGATGATGCTTTATGTCAAACCATATGGCCCTATGTAAAAAGGAATTTTTGTAAAACTATGCAAGTAAATTTTCCTTGATGTCACGGAGTTTCTCCAAGTACCGATTATATGGTCAATAAATAATTTGTTGAATAAAAACTAAAAACTAAGAGTATATATATATATATATATATATATATATATATATATATATATATATATATATATATAGACAAATATAAAGAGCTTTTCAAAAACTACACTTCTGATAATGTGATTCAAGGACCTAACATTTTAGAAACCATCAACGAATTAGTCGAATATATTTGTCTGCATTGACTAAAATTAGGAAAGAGATAACGCAATGTTTTATTAGAATTTTTTAACAAAAACATTCGAGAGTGTGCGGGTGTAAAAAACTGAAAAATGAAAAGGGGTTGAAAGCAGGAAGCTGACAAATCTGAAGGGAAGGGTCGGAATATTAAAACTCCGCAAATATTCCACCCTTAGCTTCTACAACCCCTAACTTTCAAGTAAGTTTCTTCACAAAACACTTCCCTCCTATCTAAATTTATGTACTGTCGTTTCTTCAAACAATTTTAAATTAAGCTTTCAATTAAAAGTGGATATTTTAAGTGGAAATATTTTAAGTGGAAATAAAAGATATTTTAAGTGGAAAGAATTTATTGCGCATCTTTTATAAATTTATAAAAATATTTATACAAACTTTATCTCATAAATCTGTCTGCCTACACCAATATTGAACCCTGACCACCGCCCTCAAATTACTTCATAATATCTACGATTCCGAAGATTTAAAATGTTTATTCGTGAAGATTTCAGCACCGATCACGATGGTCAAATCTTAAATTAAACAAAATTCTTAGATACAAGAGTTACTTAAAGATTAACATCCTGCTAGCAAGAGCCTCACAATACTGAATTATGTGTCCTGCACTTTCCACCTCTTTCCTGCATAATCTACACACGGTGACTTTCCTGAGTTTTGCTCTGCCCAAGATGACTACCGTCCCTTTACGTTCTTCATGAGGAACCTTACCTAAGAGGTGTTTGCTGTGAGAATGCCAATGAAGGTTATCCCATCTTGCTTGGTGTTATTTGTTAATCCATCTATTGATAGAAAATCCGGCCAACGACAGGGACATGTATAAAGCCCCTCGGGTCAGATGCAAATCCCCCTGCCTCCCATGCCCGGGAACCTAGTGAAGAACAACCCGGATTCCTAGGGACAGAGTATTGAGGTTCTGTCGACACTCACAGACCAGCTTGGACCCACAAGTGCTTTGATTGCTGCCTGACTATCGGTATAAATATAAGGTAACCTACCTAACGTTTAGTCTTCACAGGAGATGAGACTAATCAATATTTTAAAAACTAACGTAACTAAAAAAATATTGTTATGAAAATCGGTTAGTTTTGTTTGAATTTTAATTTGGGTATTCGCTACTTTGAAATAAAAAAAAATATCAAAATCTGTTTGTGTAGAGAAGCGAGATAATATTTCTTCTTTCCTTTAACTGTGTTACGACACTAATTTGTGTGTATTAATTTTTTAAAATCTTATTTTAAGTAGTTCTGTAGCTATTGTATAGTTGTATAAGTTCTGAAGTTGGTAACCTATTCCAAGTTCCAAAAACACCGTGTACAAACAGCTAAAACACCCTTAATTAAATCACACTCGTCTCACCCTCGTAAAAATACTAGCCATAAAACTCCTTTAGAGTTACCCCGTCCGAGGACACGAAAATTAACGGCGTAAAAATAACTTAATTTTTCACTCTCAATCCTTGCGGAGTACTTTTAATTATTTTCTTACTCGTGAGAACAACTTGGGGTTCATTTTAAACTGTAGTCTTGATGAAAAATGTAATTAAGTATTTCTAATTTAAAGTATTGCAGGTGCGGTGGGGACGTAATGGGGTTCGTAGGTTGTAACAGTTTGCTGACGTGATGGAAGCAAAGTTCTAACAATGTGTTTTTATTTTACACAGTTTTGAAAATCTGATTAAACAATAACAACATGCTTACACTATTAGTTAAAAAAAGTGTAAACTTCGCAGTATATTCTTAAGGTGTTACGTTATCAAAGAAACCTAAAATGTCTTTGATCAAAGATATTTCATAAATACATTTGACGGTTCGTTGATGAACTAACCCTTTTATCAAACTTTCAAGAATCTTTGATTTGTTGTAATCATTGACAAAGATTTTCAAAATACGTTGTATAACCTCAAAATTTTTAATTTCCTGCTTGTATCGCATTACTCCTTCCATTCCTTTCGTTACATAACATTTTAAAACAATGGCGAAATTGTCATGGCCTTTTGAAGCAGTAAAAACATAAATTGTACAGTACGATGTTGGCAGAATACCAACACTAATGTTTAGGCCTACAAAAACCGAGATTTAAAATACACTCGTTCTTAAAAATCGTCGATTTGAATCATGATCTTCCAAATGAATTTTTTAATAATAGCGGCATTTACACCTAGTATCTTCTTCTTTGTATCCGCGGACCTAAACTAGTTTTTTGTTTTCCTCTCTTTTTATTTAGTAGCTCCATAGCAACATAATGCAGCAGTATTATTCCATACTTCAATATTATTCCATAAGTATTATTATTATTCAGTATTATTCCATAAGTCAATATTATTCCATCAATTACAGCTACTGCACTTGGGCTATAACCCCAAAATATATGTAGTTAATAACTCAGCTGATCAAAGCTGGCGAATTTAACATGTTTTCTTTGATAAAACTTTGACAAATATTTGAACAAAATATATGGCCAAAGTTTCATTAAATAATTGACAAGTATCTTTGGTAGTGTAGGCTAATATGATCCTAATTATGTCTGTCCACCGCTCCATGACAGCGCTCTGACGAGTTGCAACTTTTTTCGGCCATTTAACCAGTAAATTTAATTTTTGAGGACAATGTTACTGGATTAAATTTATTAGAAATTTTATGCACTATCTCTATTAAATGGTCAGAATTACGGTATATTTGTTTTTTAGCCCACATTAAAGGAAATAACCAGCAACTACACTCGTGACCGTTATATCAGAGACCGCCGTCTTGAAACGAAAGTGAATAGGGAAAAATCTTACAAATACATCGTTAGAGTTTTATACAAACAAACAAACACAAATTAAAATAGGCATGTTTTACAGATGTAAACTTCCAAATTGCATTGAAAATACAAAAACAAACCCTTTCGCCGTTAAATTAAATTTCATAATTGAAACTGACTTTTGAAATTCAAAATTCTAATTTATACGGTTTTTAACGCTGATAACGATAACGAATAAAATTTTCAAAAATGTTTAACACAGTAAGTTTTGATTTTTTAAAAAATATTTGAAATTGTGGCTATTATAGAAACCGTTGAATGAATTTTACTCTTAGTTTAATAAAAACGGATTAGAATTGCAAACGTGAGTGTGTATGCACGCGCGCGCGCACACACACACACACACACACACACACACACACACATATATATATATATATATATATATATATATATATATATATATATATATATATATATATATATATATATACTGTTACCCGTTGCGGCTTTGCCTGCAAATATAATGTAGGCTATAAAATTTATAGTCGATTTTCAAAATCAGAATAGATCATTTCATTTTAATATATTTCTATTTACAATATTATACGATTTATGGTTTTCTGCCAAGAAATATACATTTTTGCTACTCGATACTCTAAAACAGGGTCCTGTCATATTTTAATAAAATACAGTATTATTAAAAAATCACTATTATTCAATTAAACTGGAATAGTATTGTGTTTATCTCAGGTACCTAAACCGTGTTCATACCAAATTTAATCTCAATTGGTCCAGTAGTTAAAGTATGATTGAATAACAAACAAATAAACAAAAACAAACTTTCAGAAATATAATATGATTACCTGTTAACCGTCACGGCTTTTCCCGCAATCGTAATATACCTTAAAGATCACACATGACCGTATTAGGACCAACAACCGTGTCAGTTAGGTTATGGTGTATTTCTTTTTTAAAATAAAGGTTTTTTTAACGCACCACCGTGTTAGTTAAGTTATGGAGTACTCTTTAAAAAAAATTAAGGCTTTTTTCCTGCATCACCGTATTAGGCCTAACAATCATGTTAGTTAACTTATGCAGTATTCTTTAAAAAAAATATAAAGATTTTTCACGCATCACCATGGCCTAACAACCTTGGCAGTTAAGGTTTGAAGTACTCTTTAAAAAAAATAACGGTTTTTTCACACATCGCCATAATAGGCCCAACAACCATGTCAGTTAGGATATGTGGTATTCTTTAAATAAATATAAAGGTTTTTTTACGCACCACCGTGTCAGTTAGGATATGTAGCCTAGTATTCTTTACAAAAATATAAAGGTTTTTTCACGCATCACCGTGTTAGGCCTAACAACCGTGTAAGTTAGGATATGTAGAATTCTTAAAAAAAATATAAAGGTTTTTTCACACATCATCGTGTAGGCCCAACAACTGTGTCAGGATATGTCGTATTCTTTAAAAAAATATAAAGGTTTTTTCACGCATCACTGTGTTAGACCTAACAACCGTGTTAGTCTTTAAAAAAAATATAACGGTTTTTTTTATTGCATCACCTTATTAGGCCCAACAACCGTGTCAGTTAGGTTATAAGTACTATTTAAAAAAAAATAATAAAGGTTTTTTTAATGGATCACCGTGTTAGGCATAACAACCATGTTAGTTAGCTTATGGAGTATTCTTTTAAAAAACTATAAAGTATTTTTCACGCATTACCATGGTAGACCTAACAACCGGGTCAGTTAAGGTTTTCAGTACTATTTAAAAAAAATAAAGGTTTTTTTCACACATTACCGTGATAGGCCCAACAACCGTGTCAGTTAGGATATGTAGTATTCTTTAAAAAAAGTATAAAGGTTTTTCACGCATCACCGTGTTAGGCCTAACAGCCGTGTCAATTGGGTTATATAATATTCTTTAAAAATATATAAAGGTTTTTCACACATCACTGTGATAGGCTCAACATCCGTATCAGTTATGTTATGTAGTATTCTTTAAAACATTATACAGGTTTTTACACGCATCACCGTGTTAGGCCAAACAACCATGTCAGTTAGGATATGTAGTATTCTTTAAAAAAATATAAAGGTTTTTCACACATCACAGTGTTAGGTCTAACAACCGTGTCAATTAGGTTATGTAGTATTCTAAAAAAAATAAAAGTTTTTTTCACCATCACCATGATAGGCCCAACAACCGTGTCAGTTGGGATATGTAGTAGTCTTTAAAAAAATATAAGGTTTTTTCACGCATCACCGTGTTAGGCCTAACAACCATGTCAGTTAGGATATGTAGTATTCTTAAAAAAAATGTAAAGGTTTTTCACGCATCACCGTTTTAGGCCTAACAACAATATAAAGGTTTTTTCATGAATCACCTTGTTAGGCCTAACAACCGTGTCAGTTTGGTTATGCAGAATTCTTTTAAAAAATTGGTTTCTTATCACCCAAAACCCGTGTTAGTCGTATTTTTATTGTTTTACCGATTTACAACACGTTACTGATTTTCGCCGGGTACCAATTTTGAGGTTATGTTGGTCACTTTTATTTTAGATTTTATCGTACTTCTCGTGCTTTCATATTTTGGATTCTTGCTCTTGGGCACATAATAAAGCGTTTTGGTAACAAAAATATCGAAAAATATAGGTTATGCTACACTGCATATTTACTATTTTTTCATGTAATGTAATTACACAAATATATATACTACCTTACAATTGGCACTCTGTGTAGGGATTTTTTTACATTTAATATTGAAAATTCAACACAAAGTAACAAATTAAAGTCAGTTTTGAAAAAAATTTCAACTAAAATATTGAAAATGTTACATTAAAAACAATAATTTTGCAATAAATAAAACACAGATTAAGATTATTGAAATAGGATTGAATCTATGTTCATCTCAGGTACCTAAATCACATGTCCAGTAAATAACTACAATTAACACATGACACAAAACTAAAAACTGATAATTATTTTGGGCTGGGTAAGTAGTATAATGACGTTTTGTAAAACGGGAATAGGCCTATATGTATCTCTGATACTTAAACCATATACGTACCAAATTTCATCTCAATTGGTCCAGTGGTTAAAGCGTGATTGAATAACAAACAAACAAACACACAAACTTTCAGAAATATAATATGAATTAGATATATACATATATATATATATATATATATATATATATATATATATATATATATATGTATGTATGTATGTATGTATGTATAAATTTATATGACTTCGTCTTTTGAATAAAAAAACCATAACTGCATCTACTAATGTAAGCCAATCCCTTGTTCCTCTTGACACCAGATCTTAGAATAATTAATAATAACACTAAGATCTAGTAATACCAATAAGTAAATCTTTCTGTATTACATAGCAATCTAATTAGGACAACACTAATAAGCTATTCGTTTCTAATCTAAATTAATGCAGTAATTACTACGTTTCCTCCACTGATAATCACTTAGTCTATATAATTAGTTTTTTCAGAAATGTGACTTAATAGCTACACCAGTTGAAATGGTTTTACTCTTTTCAATCTTCTGACTAAGCCATCGTTGTAGAGCAGCTGGAGGGCTTCCCACATTGATATGATGAAGTCTTTGTTCGTGTTTGAGCGAATTTTCTGAGTTCATTATCAACAGTTGGAACCTCAAGATCTTTATGTAAGTTGTCATTTCGAATGTACCAAGGCACATCGACGATACCACGAAGTACTTTATTCTGTAAAAGTTAAAGTTGAATATTTATATTACAGTTGACTGGCACAACCCCACAACTGAATACACTGGTCCACACTGGTTTAAGGATCTGCTGACGAAGCAATAGCTTATTGTATACTGATAAGGAAGAATGATGACGCATTGAACAATACTTCTTTCTGTATTTTAGTTTCTGCTCGCGGCTTTACTTCAGTTTGGCACCTAAAGTCTGGTACTTACATGTAAGATATTGGTGAAATCGACATGTACAGATTTGATTTCATTAAGATTAATTTGCCACTTCTTAGTCCAGCTTTGTATAATTGACAAAGTTTAATACTCCAAATAGAACAAGAAAAATTTCATTCAATGCTGCCGCCTGGTGGTGAATTAAAGAAACCGTCTCTGCAGTCAGTCAGTAACTGTCCTACCCCTAGCAGAGTTTAATTTCTTCACACACCCACGCAATCACTTATAAATTACCTTCTTTTTTCTTACCCCTAATGGAACACGGCTAACACCACCCTTTCACCCCTCCAAGACTGGCAGAAACAAATCTACGACGTAACAGTTTGTCCAGAATCTTAACTACATTTAATCGCCTCACAAGAATTTTGTGAACATTTGTCATAACCAGCGATAAAATCTGCATTTTAAATTTCCAAAAAACTGTTAAGCGGAAGCTGCTTGGTACAAAAAACTGTTAAGCGTAATCTGCTCGGTACAAAAACTGTTAAGTGGAATCTGCTTGGTACAAAAAACTGTTAAGCAAAATCTGCTTGGTACAAAAAACTGTTAAACGGAATCTGCTTGGTACAAAAAACTGTTAAGCGGAATCTGTTTGGTACAAAACTTGTTAAGCGGAATCTGCTTGGTACAAAACTTGTTAAGCGGAATCTGCTTGGTACAAAAAACTGTTAAGCGGAATCTGCTCGGTAGAAAAACTGTTAAGCGGAATCTGCTTGGTACAAAAAACTGTTAAACGGAATCTGCTTGGTACAAAAAACTGTTAAACGGAATCTGCTTGGTACAAAAAACTGTTAAGCGGAATCTGCTCGGTAGAAAAACTGTTAAGCGGAATCTGCTTGGTACAAAAAACTGTTAAGCGGAATCTGCTTGGTACAAAAACTATTAAGCGGGATCTGCATGGTACAAGAAATTGTTAAGCGGAATCTGCTTGGTACAAAAACTGTTAAGCGGAATCTGCTCGGTAGAAAAATTGTTAAGCGGAATTTGCTTGGTACAAAAATTATTAAGCGGAATCTGCTTGGTACATAAAACTGTTAAGCTGAATTTTCTTGGTACAAAAAACTGTTAAGCGGAATCTGCTTGGTATAAAAAACTGTTAAGCGGAATCTGCTTGGTACAAAAACTATTAAGCGGAATCTGCTTGGTACAAGCTGCAAATAAAAAACTTTTTTTGCGTCAAGTTAGACGAATCAGACTAAAATATTTATATAAATTATAACGACCCTCTTAAAAGTTAACTAAATGTATCGACGCTCATTTCAAAGTCTCCATGATGGTTCCTTCAAACTTGACTCAAAAGTCTCGAAGTCGTGTATTGGTAACGTTCCCTTACATAAACTAAACCGACAATTAGATTACTCCTAAAATGTTGCTTACAGTTCGAAACATCATAGCCTATCAATACCCACTGCACAGCTGATCGTTGTCGCACTTCGCTTGCCGATTACATGAGTGAAAGTAACACTCGCTCCCTCACACCCCAACATTATTCAAGAAGGCATAAAACAAACAACACGTACGACATGTAGCCGATGTTATCTCAAGGTCACTACTGCGTCCATAGTGTTGCGTGATTACGTGTGCCGTGGCTGATTCGATCAGCTGTTATTTGTTGCCTACGTCGTTGCTACTGCCCATACAAGCGTGTAATTATTTTAATCTTAAATATACAGAACATTATCACAGAATACAGTACATGGCTGTACTATACTTAGGGGAGTTGGGTTAACTAGGAAACATTGATGTTGCCTTCGCATGCAACATCAATGTTAAAGTTACATTTATCGTCGCCATTTTGAAACGTACAAACGTGTTAAACACATCGGATTTGTTTTCACTAATTTAAACACTTTTTTTTTTATATCAATTCTTTATGCCAGTTAAAGTAATGAGGACGAGGGTTTTGTGTTAACGCCAAAGGAAAAGCTTGCGGCAGTAACTTTAGACTCAAATCTACGACCGTGTAGAAGCCATCCACATTCTATTATTTAATTAGAAGTTTCGTAGGACACGAAATTACGAAATCATTTTCTTGAGGCAAAACTTAAGTTTGTAATATAACTAACTGAACGACCAGGCTTTGTCAGAAGAAAGATTATAAAAGTTTTATTTTGCATATTAATATAGGCCTACTCTTAACATTATTTTGAGTACACATATTGCTGTAGCTAGATTAGAGTACTTTAACCTTAACTTTATAAAAGTCAGAATGTAAATTCCGTACTACCCAGTGCCGACCTTAGCCTTTTGGACAGGTCGAGCAAAATTTACTGTGGCGCCTATGTAAGGGACGCGTATTTAAAAAGATATCTAATAAAAATGGGTATATGCTTACATATACTTATGAAATAAATTTGAAAATCATTTATTTTTATCTTAATCCATAAATGCATTCATTTTAGGATTATTTAAAAAATTTAGTTTTATTGATAACTTTGAAAATCTAGACAGCGCCCCCCCCCTAAAGGCCGATACTGGTACTACCTGTCGGATTTAATTCAAAACCACAGCAGTCGGTGGAAAATAACTTTTCACCGAAAGCAATATGGCGGTGAATCACTCTCTAAACACTTCTGGCACTAATAACAACAAACTGTAATTTTCAGCGAAACCGGTTCAGCAGTTTTTGCTTCTGAATAGGACACACGCACACGAACATTTGCCTATATAATGTAGACATTATAAGCTTTTCTTGTTTTCTGATAAATATGAACTATGAAATTTGTTCAGGAAGTGAAAACTACCTGTTTGAAGCAAAAATCATTTTTTACAAAGAAAAACACAATATATTGGATAAAATTATGTTTTTGTTATGAATTATGTTCACTTATAAGGCCTATTATACAGAATCTGACGAATTTCAGAATTACACAGCTTCTTAATTTGGCTGACAAAAGTGTTTTACGTACTACTTAAATATTTTTAATACATTTTTGACTTACCATAAGAAACAGACCGAGTAAATGTAAAAGTCCTCAGACCTACATTTTTCTGTGTACTCTTCGTTGAAAAGTAGTAAAGTAAAAAGAAATAAAAGAGATTAGTCAAAACGGTTCACCATTTTTTATTACAATTTTTGTCTTTTTCAAAATAAAAAACTCAAATCAGTTCTTCAATTTATAGAGATTTTTAGATTTCTATTGGAGCTGCTAGACCCTGGACTTTCAAATAAGCAGCGATTTGACATATATATCGTAAACAACGTCAACTGGCATAATCCCTTATTGAAGCGATAGCTTCTTATACCGCGTTGTGCACTTTGTATTTGTCACCATGGAGTGATTCGGTTTCATCGAGTAGGCTTACGAAGCGTAAGTAATGCGAGTAGGGGAAGTGTTACACAGACCCCCTCCAGTTCTCAGCTCTTCTTCTTTCTTTCGTCTGCTGGTTACGACTGAGTTGGTCGCGCGCGTATGTATGTTTTATGCCTGTATGTACATACAACGTGCATGCTTCTCTATATCTCTTTCTTTTCTCACTCTTTCTCTCCACTTTTCTTCTTCTCATGTTCTCGTCGCGCGCTTATGTAATGATGTTGTGTACATTGTGTACAACGCCAGCAGCAACAGTTCAATGGTATACGGTTTATATTCAGTAATAACACGTGCGTTTGATTTTATTTTTCTTATATTATCGAGACGTTATATATATATATATATATATATATATATATATATATATATATATATATATTTAACAAGCTAACACATCTCCGACAGGGACTGTACCATTTTTATTGAATTTCTTTAGTATTTCCAAAGTAATTTGAAAATTTAAAGTACTAATACTGCATATGCAGATTTTAATACCATCTGGTGATGAAGGCAGAGTTTCAAAAAGACGGTATGATAAAAAAAATATTTTGAAAATTCTTCTTTTTTTGTTATTTTAAGATGAAAAGCACATTGAGGCTATTATCGCCTCCCTAAATGTAAGTGTGAGTGTAAAGTGTTAAAGTTGTATATGTAGTGTTGTAAGTGTAAGTGTGTGTTAGACTCAGGTACCGCGAGTTACGTTTAAATCCTCTCAATAGGTGCAGCTAGTCTGTACCCCTGCGGAGAAAATTCGCTTCTATCACGTCAGCGAGGCAGCTAAGTGCCGCAATTATTCAATATTTGTTGGCAAACTGTGGCCACTATAGGGTTTGTTTTTTGTGTGTACAAAAGTCATTTTTGTGTTTGTTTTTCATTGTTTATTTTTTAACAATATTTTAAAATTCTATTTCTCCCGCAGACTACAACATGATATTTAATTTGAACTGGAGGAAAACGTGACAAACCAATTAGGTCTATTATCAGGAGTTTCTTGGATTTTTTAAAAGAAATAATTAATCAGCGTATCCGATGTGGTCAGTCTGCTGCGTCTATGAACTTGGGCACCTCAAGATGAGGTTCGAGACGGATTACTGTCGTTAGCTCCCTTGCCATTAATGCTGATCCTTCGTCCTCATTAGCCTTACTAAACAAAGTATTAAAGTTAAGGAAAATATTGTTTAATGTTTTTTGTAATGATTTAATTTTTTACATCCCATTTCAGGCACACCATGTATAAAGCTTTATGTGAACTATTTTATAAAAGCCGAATCCACTAACGCTACTTGGCGATGTTATCAAATCATAAAACATTGTGTCGAATTGCCCTCCTCACAGTTCAGGCAGCCGTTTGATAACAAAGTACGGTAATTGTATACAACATGGCCGTTACCGCGATAGGATCAGTGCACACGTTACAATGTGGCGTGTTTTCATTGGCTTGTGTTATTTATGTGTTTAATACTGATAATATCGTATTATAGCGCTATTTAACAGTAAAATAGTTACAAAATGAGTTATGTTCTAGCTAAAGGTAAATACTACAGTGGGGCAAATGTAGGTGGGTTTACGGCGACACAATACAGTGATATGAAAAACTGCACTAACTTTCAGCGACCCTAGCGTACCTCTAGCTCATATTTATCTCATTAATTTACTCAAGATACACATTCACTTTCTGTGAAGCCTAAAGTGTATTAAGTGGAGCCCTGGGAGACATAGCAACCTTCCAGGGGCTTTGTGTTGGCGGACATTATTTCCTTAGCTACTTGTGTTACCATAAATAAGAATATAAACAGAACGAGCGGGAACTCCCCGCACAACAAAAACCTAGTCAAATCGGGATAAGGGTCAAGAGCAAGTTGGAGAAATCGGAAGGCAACTAGCAAAGCATGCGTCTGCAAATACCTCACCTTGAATACTTGAATAATCTTCAAACCTAGATTTAATGAAAAGACTAGGACTGGAGAAGGCATTGTAACTGAGCATGTCAGGAATATAGAAAAAGGAGCACAATAGATCTACAGTGCAATAGTAGGCTAATAGTAGAAAGTCATTCATTCTGAAAATCCACAATATTATAGGATAATAAATCAGCTGACTTTCGTGTCGTCTGCACTGTCGTAACGCTGACTAGACCACTGTCGGTATAGTCGCAGGACTATATCGCTTTTGAAATACCATTTAAATGCTCCTTTGGAAAGTGTATATTTGATAAGAAAACATACAAATATGTTTTAGTAGTATTTCAATTAGTTTTACTTATAATGGAATATTCGTAAAACACCTTAAAAGTTTTGGTGAATTTTCCAAAATACGCTTTTTTTAAGGTCCATAAATACAAAATATGTAAATTATCGAAAGTTCCTAAAACAAATTGTGTTTTAATACTAACTAGGTTTAAAAAATTATAAATGGGAGACAAATATCAATGTGAGCACCAGGGCATGTATGTCAACTTTCTGTATTACTATTGTATGTAAAGGAAAGTTTGGTAATATAAATATAAAAACTCGAATTTTTAGAGTGGTCTGGCGGCTTTATGATGCTTTATGATAACCCGTTCTCTTTGTATGCAATTACAGTATACATATATAAATATAGGAAACTAGTATCACTTCTAGTTTCAAATGAACTAGAACTACACTACTTAATGAAGGAAAAATTTTGGTTTAATTAAAAAAAAAGTTCTAACAATTTTGCGAAGGCTTTGGTGGTTCCGGCAGAAAAAGTGCAGTAACGTGAATAAAAGGAACAAAGTTAATTTATGCAGATTTTAATGTTGTGTTACAATGGTGACATTTTGTGACGGTAGGGTGGATTTGTTTTGAGTTACATAGTAATCCGAAGTATTATTATATCGATTTTTGTGCCACATTGAAGCAAAATGGTTTAGTTGAGTCTTAAAAACGATTATGAAAATACGTGGTACTTTTTTCAATTGAAAAGTAAGAGTGCATAAGCCCTTAGTAAGTTAAAACATATCTTATTGAATTCTAGTAAACTTATCTTCATGCAATGTTGCCAAATACATATATAAAAATTCATTTTTCTCTATAAAATCTATATCTGCAATGTCCATCAATGTTTGAACGTAGTTTAAGGAAGAAGAGATAGTGGGGGTTACCTCAGAGGGTAGCCGCTTTAGCAGTGCATTAGCGGTTAAGGGATGGGGGTGAGTTAGCTGACCCTTGCGATGTTGCCACGTTTAACACATCTGTTGTGTAGAATATAACGGGAAGAAATATAGATTCGCAAAGTTGTCAAAGTGTTGGAGGGTTGTGTTCTGGCTGTTGACACTTCGGTTTTGTCCTGCTTGTCTTCTTATAGGTCTTGTAACTCAGTGTTTACTAAGTGTGGTTTTACTGACTTCCCATTTTAAAATGAACTATTTATTTGAACTTTTTTTTTTTTTTTTGGTGTTTAACGTCCGACTAGTGTGCACACTTGGGCTAATGCAGACGATGGGATGATTTATAGCGTATGAAAATGCCAAGCCCTCGCCGGGAATCGAACCCTGGTCCTCGGGGTAAAAGCCTAGTACGCTATCCACTAGGCCACAGAGGCGGTTCCTACTATTGGAACGGCCATCGTGGTAACACCCAGATACAGGACATCGAAAAGAGCGATCATATGTCTGTCTGAGCGATAGACAATCTGTATGTCTAGATCATATCTTTTTGTGTACGTGTACATTTGTTATTATTGGGTTAAAAAGAACAAAAAATCGTTAGACAAGTTATTATCCAGCAAAATACAACCAACACTTTCAAAAGGCGGTCATTTCAAATTGTGAAAATTATAAAATTTTTGTAACATAAATGTTCTTGAAAATCAAGTTTAAAGGAATTAATTAATGAAGTTCTAAGATTTCAATAACACTAAGACCTTTACAGATCTACAATGACTCCTTTCTTTATTCCTCAGGTTAAGGTGCATTACCCAAGCCTAGTCTCTTCATAAGGTCTAAAATTTGGAAAGTATTCCGAGTGGGTAGCTGCCCCACTTCTAACTGGTAACCTTCCAGTTTCTTAATGAGGTGTTTGAAGATGTTTGCTCTGCTAATTCCTTTTCAATTTTTCTTTATCTTATCCCTTATCACGGAGGTTCTACTATATTGGAAACCTTTTTGTGGTGCTGTGAGGTCCTGATAATTATAATTTACAATAAATTGAGTGAAACACAAACAAGTAAATAAGGAAATGAGGTCCACCCATTCATAGCCGCGCATGCATGGGTAAAGCTAAGGTATACTAGGATGCCACCAGGTCAGTCTCATTCAATCCATCAACACTTAATAATTAGCCAAGCTATGTAAAACAGCATAAGCTAGAGGTGTGGTAGGGTCGCTAAGTGTAAGATATAGGTACTGTAGGATCGCTAAGTATAAGCTAGAGGTACGGTGGTGTCGCTAAGAATGAACTAGAAGTACGGTGGTGTCGCTAAGAATGAACTAGAAGTACGGTGGTGTCGCTAAGAATGAACTAGAAGTACGGTGGTGTCGCTAAGAATGAACTAGAAGTACGGTGGTGTACCTAAGAATGAACTAGAAGTACGGTGGTGTCGCTAAGAATGAACTAGAAGTACGGTGGTGTCGCTAAGAATGAACTAGAAGTACGGTGGTGTCGCTAAGAACGAACTAGAAGTACGGTGGTGTCGCTAAGAATGAACTAGAAGTGGTGTCGGTGGTGTCGCTAAGAATGAACTAGAAGTACGGTGGTGTCGCTAAGAATGAACTAGAAGTACGGTGGTGTCGCTAAGAACGAACTAGAAGTACGGTGGTGTCGCTAAGAATGAACTAGAAGTACGGTGGTGTCGCTAAGAATGAACTAGAAGTACGGTGGTGTACCTAAGAATGAACTAGAAGTACGGTGGTGTACCGGTGGTGTACTAAGAATGAACTAGAAGTACGGTGGTGTCGCTAAGAATGAACTAGAAGTACGGTGGTATCGCTAAGAATGAACTAGAAGTACGGTGGTGTCGCTAAGAATGAACTAGAAGTACGGTGGTGTCGCTAAGAACGAACTAGAAGTACGGTGGTGTCGCTAAGAATGAACTAGAAGTACGGTGGTGTCGCTAAGAATGAACTAGAAGTACGGTGGTGTACCTAAGAATGAACTAGAAGTACGGTGGTGTACCTAAGAATGAACTAGAAGTACGGTGGTGTACCTAAGAATGAACTAGAAGTACGGTGGTGTCGCTAAGAATGAACTGAACTAGAAGTACGGTGGTGTCGCTAAGAATGAACTAGAAGTACGGTGGTGTCGCTAAGAATGAACTAGAAGTACGGTGGTGTCGCTAAGAATGAACTAGAAGTACGGTGGTGTCGCTAAGAATGAACTAGAAGTACGGTGGTGTCGCTAAGAATGAACTAGAAGTACGGTGGTGTCGCTAAGAATGAACTAGAAGTACGGTGGTGTACCTAAGAATGAACTAGAAGTACGGTGGTGTACCTAAGAATGAACTAGAAGTACGGTGGTGTACCTAAGAATGAACTAGAAGTACGGTGGTGTCGCTAAGAATGAACTAGAAGTACGGTGGTGTCGCTAAGAATGAACTAGAAGTACGGTGGTGTCGCTAAGAATGAACTAGAAGTACGGTGGTGTCGCTAAGAATGAACTAGAAGTACGGTGGTGTCGCTAAGAATGAACTAGAAGTACGGTGGTGTCGCTAAGAATGAACTAGAAGTACGGTGGTGTCGCTAAGAATGAACTAGAAGTACGGTGGTGTCGCTAAGAATGAACTTGAAGTACGATGGTGTCGCTAAGAATGAACTAGAAGTACGGTGGTGTCGCTAAGAATGAACTAGAAGTAACGGTGGTGTGTCGCTAAGAATGAACTAGAAGTACGGTGGTGTCGCTAAGAATGAACTAGAAGTACGGTGGTGTCGCTAAGAATGAACTAGAAGTACGGTGGTGTCGCTAAGAATGAACTAGAAGTACGGTGGTGTCGCTAAGAATGAACTAGAAGTACGGTGGTGTCGCTAAGAATGAACTAGAAGTACGGTGGTGTCGCTAAGAATGAACTAGAAGTACGGTGGTGTCGCTAAGAATGAACTAGAAGTACGGTGGTGTCGCTAAGAATGAACTAGAAGTACGGTGGTGTCGCTAAGAATGAACTAGAAGTACGGTGGTGTCGCTAAGAATGAACTAGAAGTACGGTGGTGTCGCTAAGAATGAACTAGAAGTAAAGTGGGATCGCTAAGAATGAACTAGAAGTACGGTGGTGTCGCTAAGAATGAACTAGAAGTACGGTGGTGTCGCTAAGAATGAACTAGAAGTACGGTGGTGTCGCTAAGAATGAACTAGAAGTACGGTGGTGTCGCTAAGAATGAACTAGAAGTACGGTGGTGTCGCTAAGAATGAACTAGAAGTACGGTGGTGTTGCTAAGAATGAACTAGAAGTACGGTGGTGTCGCTAAGAATGAACTAGAAGTACGGTGGTGTCGCTAAGAATGAACTAGAAGTAAAGTGGGATCGCTAAGAATGAACTAGAAGTACGGTGGTGTTGCTAAGAATGAACTAGAAGTACGGTGGTGTCTCTAAGAATGAACTAGAAGTACTGTGGTGTTGCTAATAATGAACTAGAAGTACGGTGGTGTCGCTAAGAATTAACTAGAAGAAAAGTGGGATCGCTAAGAATGAACTAGAAGTACGGTAGTGTCGCTAAGAATGAACTAGAAGTACGGTGGTGTCGCTAAGAATGAACTAGAAGTACGGTGGTGTCGCTAAGAATGAACTAGAAGTAAAGTGGGATCGCTAAGAATGAACTAGAAGTACGGTGGTGTCGCTAAGAATGAACTAGAAGTACGGTGGTGTCGCTAAGAATGAACTAGAAGTACGGTGGTGTACCTAAGAATGAACTAGAAGTACGGTGGTGTACCTAAGAATGAACTAGAAGTACGGTGGTGTACCTAAGAATGAACTAGAAGTACGGTGGTGTCGCTAAGAATGAACTAGAAGTACGGTGGTGTCGCTAAGAATGAACTAGAAGTACGGTGGTGTCGCTAAGAATGAACTAGAAGTACGGTGGTGTCGCTAAGAATGAACTAGAAGTACGGTGGTGTACCTAAGAATGAACTAGAAGTACGGTGGTGTACCTAAGAATGAACTAGAAGTACGGTGGTGTACCTAAGAATGAACTAGAAGTACGGTGGTGTCGCTAAGAATGAACTAGAAGTACGGTGGTGTCGCTAAGAATGAACTAGAAGTACGGTGGTGTCGCTAAGAATGAACTAGAAGTACGGTGGTGTCGCTAAGAATGAACTAGAAGTACGGTGGTGTCGCTAAGAATGAACTAGAAGTACGGTGGTGTCGCTAAGAATGAACTAGAAGTACGGTGGTGTCGCTAAGAATGAACTAGAAGTACGGTGGTGTCGCTAAGAATGAACTAGAAGTACGGTGGTGTCGCTAAGAATGAACTAGAAGTACGGTGGTGTCGCTAAGAATGAACTTGAAGTACGATGGTGTCGCTAAGAATGAACTAGAAGTACGGTGGTGTCGCTAAGAATGAACTAGAAGTACGGTGGTGTCACTAAGAATGAACTAGAAGTACGGTGGTGTCGCTAAGAATGAACTAGAAGTACGGTGGTGTCGCTAAGAATGAACTAGAAGTACGGTGGTGTCGCTAAGAATGAACTAGAAGTACGGTGGTGTCGCTAAGAATGAACTAGAAGTACGGTGGTGTCGCTAAGAATGAACTAGAAGTACGGTGGTGTCGCTAAGAATGAACTAGAAGTACGGTGGTGTCGCTAAGAATGAACTAGAAGTACGGTGGTGTCGCTAAGAATGAACTAGAAGTACGGTGGTGTCGCTAAGAATGAACTAGAAGTAAAGTGGGATCGCTAAGAATGAACTAGAAGTACGGTGGTGTCGCTAAGAATGAACTAGAAGTACGGTGGTGTCGCTAAGAATGAACTAGAAGTACGGTGGTGTCGCTAAGAATGAACTAGAAGTACGGTGGTGTCGCTAAGAATGAACTAGAAGTACGGTGGTGTCGCTAAGAATGAACTAGAAGTACGGTGGTGTTGCTAAGAATGAACTAGAAGTACGGTGGTGTCGCTAAGAATGAACTAGAAGTACGGTGGTGTCGCTAAGAATGAACTAGAAGTAAAGTGGGATCGCTAAGAATGAACTAGAAGTACGGTGGTGTTGCTAAGAATGAACTAGAAGTACGGTGGTGTCTCTAAGAATGAACTAGAAGTACTGTGGTGTTGCTAATAATGAACTAGAAGTACGGTGGTGTCGCTAAGAATTAACTAGAAGAAAAGTGGGATCGCTAAGAATGAACTAGAAGTACGGTAGTGTCGCTAAGAATGAACTAAGAATACGGTGGTGTCGCTACGTACGGAATGCTGGATGTACGGTAAGAATGCAAAGTATTAGCTAGAGGTACGGTGGGATTACTAAGTATGAACTAAAGTTATGGTGGTATCGCTAAGTATGAGCTACAGTTCGATGGGTTCTCCTAAGTATGAGCTTGAAGTACGGTAAAGTCTCTAAGTATCACCTAGTTTTGCGGTGGAGTGACTACGAATGAGCTATAGGTACGGTGTTATCGCTAATTAAAAGCTACAAATACGGTGTTATAAATTAGTATGATATACAGGTACGGTAAGGTTAGCAAGATTGAGCTTGCGGTACGGTGGGATCGCTAAGTATGAACTAGAGATATTTTGGGATCCAAAAGGGTGATGTAGAGGTACGTTGGGATCACTAAGTGTAAGCGAGAGATGCGGTGGGATCGTTAGGTATAAACTAGAGATTGGTGGGTTCACTAGGTATGAGTTAAAGGAGCGGTGGTGTATTTTACGTATGAACTAAAGGGGCGGTGTTAATGTTAAGTGTAAGCTATAGGTACAGTATGGTCGCTAATATGAGAAAGAGGTAAGGTAGGGTCACTAAATACAAGCTAGAGTTACGATGGGATACCTAAGTATGAGCTAGATGTACGCTGGGATCGGTAAGTATGAGCTAGATGTACGATGGGATCGTTCAGTATGAGCCAGAGTTGCGGTGTGATTGCTAAGCATGAACTAGATGCTTAGTGGAATCACGAAGTATGAACTATAGTTGCGGTGGAATCGCTACGTATGAGCTAGAGGTGTAATGTGGTCCCTAAGTATGAACTAGAGGTTTGATGAGATCGCTAAGTAAGATCTAGAGGTGCGTTGAGATTGAATAGTATGATGAAGTATTGCAATAGGATCGCTAAGTATGAACTATAGGTGTGGTGAATTCGTTAAATATGAGCTAGAGGTGTGGTGTGGTCGCTATGTATGAGCTAGAGGTGTGGTGTGGTCGCTTTGTATGAGCCATAGGTGTGGTGTGGTCGCTATGTATAAGCAAGAGGTGTGGTGTGGTCGCTTTGTATGAGACAGATGTGTGATGTGGTCGCTATGTATGAGCTATAAGTGTGGTGTGGTCGCTTTGTATGAGTCAGTGGTGTGGTTTGGTCGCTATGCATGCGCTAGAGGTGTGGTGTAGTCGCTTTGTATGAGCCAGAGGTGTGGTGTGGTCGCTCTGTATGAGCCAGAGGTGTGGTGTGGTCGCTATGTATGCGCTAGAGGTGTGGTGTGTCGCTTTGTATGAGCCAGAGGTGTGGTGTGGTCGCTTTGTATGAGCCAGAGGTGTGGTGTGGGCGCTTTGTATGAGCCAGAGGTGTGGTGTGGTTGCTTTGTATGAGCCAGAGGTGTGGTGTGGTCGCTATGTATAAGCAAGAGGTGTGGTGTGGTCGCTTTGTATGAGATAGAGGTGTGATGTGGTCGCTATGTATGAGCTAGAGGTGAGGTGTGGTCGCTATGTATGCGCTAGAGGTGTGGTGTGGTCGCTATATATGAGCTAGACTTACGGATGGACCGGTAAGTATGAGGTATGGGTGTAATGCGACCGGTAAGTATGTGCAAGATTTACAGTTGGATCGCTAAGTGTGAGCTTGAGATGCGGTGAGTTCGCTAAGTGTGAGCTGGAAGTGCGCTGTGATCGCTAAGCCCATAATTTACCTGTGCAGAATCGTAATCAAAGTTAATATTTGTCATATTTTCTAAATTTTTTGTTGATGTTTTGACTTATTTATTTTGTGATTATTGGAATATGGAGTACCTGTGATCGACTTAATAAGGAGGAAAGACAAAAATATTGACTCAAACCTGCGTGCATGTCTGAGTTATAGGGAAATGCCGCTATAGACTTATCTAGATCTGTACTTCTTAAAGTGAGTGAGAAAATCAATGACATTTTTGATAATTTTTTTTTCAACTATTTTATAATCTATTAGTTTTGTGTGACTAACACGAAGTATATTTTACTCCAAACAAAAATAATATTTACTTCTGAAAAGAGGAAGTTTGTGCAGTATCTGTGCACAGATTGTAGGCCGTAGCGAGCGGTGTATAAATATGAGGTTAGGTTAGGGTGTTAAATGTGTCGAGGGCGGTGGGTGGGAGTAGCTACCACCGCAGGAAATGGAAGCTGCGGTGCAATGAATATGTTGCCACCCCAAATTCCAACCCCCGCGGTCAATTTACATCTAAATATTGCAACAAGGGTATAAACAGATATGCAGTATGACATGCATAATAGTTTGTGCATTTATAAATATAAATACATGAGGTGATGTGCAGGAAGGGGTGGGTTTTACGGCAAACTGGGGAGGATATTTAGTGCAGAAAAATTGTAATAACTTGTACAATATGGATTAATGGTGTATGGACGTTATTCACGTTTCCCCCGCTGTCTATCGTGATAAAACCCAGATCCGGAATAATAAAATAATAATTCGTGTTATTTAGAGGGGTCGCTAAACTTTTATGTACTGTACATATGTTAACCCTCTAGTATTTGCAATATTCGTTTTTTTGGTTCAATATTTTGAACAATTCTTGATTTTGTTATCTTGCAAAATCAGTTCAACAGTTTCAAAATGGTGGTAATTCAAAATTTAAATTTCTATTTAAATTTAACTGTCGTGATGTTTTATAAATCCAAAACACTTTATTCTATTTAAAGATATTCTCTAATCGATCCGCAGAGTAGACATAATAAGCAGGATAGACATTAGGTTAGGTCACGCCAATTCTCCGGCGAGTGATGAAGGAGTCCTTGTCAAGTAGTGTTTACAGTGACTTCTGAACCTCCCCCGACACAAAGGGTAAATGTTTACCCACCCTCGGGAGTGACACGTACCACCCACACTCCACCTCTGTGTCAACTGTGAAATAAGTTTCGATTGCTATTCCATCTCTCGAGAGATTGTAGTTTAAGAGTTGTCGGTTGAAATGTCGTGTCTGGTTTGTATGAATAGCGATATTGTCAACTGTTATTTTATAACTGTTATATCGTTCATTTAAATATAACCTGACGCTGGCTGTGACGGAACACACTTACTTGGAACTATTTAAAATAACAGATGTTTTCTATGCGCTTGTATTTTGCGAAACATTAACTGGGAAAACCAGACTGAGTTTGTGGCTATCATGACACAATATAGAGTGGAATAATATTGTAAGAACCGTTTGAAATTCCATTGAATTCAAGGCTACAGCACTTCACTAAGCAGTAAAACAGGTGAAAATGCAGTCATTTTAATCTGTTATAAACCTTTTATCTGTTATAAATTAAGAGAAATTAAGCGAAATACCGTTATTCATAAAATTTATTAGCCACTTCCATTGGAACATGAATTACAAGTGGAGGTAGAAAGCAGTGTAAGAACCTTGAAATAATCGTCAATTCTGATCTATGAAACACTTTTCAAGGTGGTTTTAAAATCTATATGTACGAGTATATTTATAAACATAGATACACAGCAGAGTGTCAGGCTGTAAGGTTGTTGGTTCGAGGTTGTAGTTACTTCTTTAAGCTGTCACCTGTCCGTTAACGATCCCTAGTCTAACTGGTATAAAATATATATATCTATATATATATATATATATATATATATATATATATATATATATATATATATATGTGTATAAGTGTTGTTAATTTTGGTCAGGTTTGGAATGAAAATAGATTTTGATCACAGCTTGAAAACGTTCGTTAGCAGCAAAATCCGTTCAACAGTTTCAAAATGGCACCATAGCCGTTTCAAACATTAAAAGTACTACTTTTTTATTTGAAATATTTTAAAAAGTGAATTCACCATCGAAATCAGCAGCGTTGTGCACTTGGTGTAATTAATTATTTTATGTAACCTAAATTGATTGCGTACACTGGCCGTAGCTTATTTTATGTAACCTAATTTGATTGTGCACACTGGCCGTAGCTTATTTTATTAACCTAATTTGATTGTGTACACTGGCCGTAGCTTATTTTATGTAACCTAATTTGATTGTGTACACTGGCCGTAGCTTATTTTATGTAACCTAATTTGATTGTGTACACTGGCCGTAGCTTATTTTATGTAACCTAATTTGATTGCGTACACTGGCCGTAGCTTATTTTATGTAACCTAATTTGATTGTGTACACTGGCCGTAGCTTATTTTATGTAACCTAATTTGATTGTGCACACTGGCCGTAGTTTATTTTATTAACCTGATTTGATTGCGTACACTGGCCGTAGCTTATTTTATGTAACCTAAATTGATTGTGTACACTGGCCGTAGCTTATTTTATGTAACCTAATTTAATTGTGTACACTGGCCGTAGCTTATTTTATGTAACCTAATTTGATTGTGTACACTGGCCGTAGCTTATTTTATGTAACCTAATTTGATTGTGTACACTGGCCGTAACTTATTTTATGTAACCTAATTTGATTGTGTACACTGGCCGTAGCTTATTTTATGTAACCTAATTTAATTGTGTACACTGGCCGTAGCTTATTTTATGTAACCTAATTTGATTGCGTACACTGGCCGTAGCTTATTTTATGTAACCTAATTTGATTGCGTACACTGGCCGTAGCTTATTTTATGTAACCTAATTTGATTGTGTACACTGGCCGTAGCTTATTTTATGTAACCTAATTTGATTGTGTACACTGGCCGTAGCTTATTTTATGTAACCTAATTTGATTGTGTACACTGGCCGTAGCCTATTTTATGTAACCTAATTTGATTGTGTACACTGGCCGTAACTTATTTTATGTAACCTAATTTGATTGTGTACACTGGCCGTAGCTTATTTTATGTAACCTAATTTAATTGTGTACACTGGCCGTAGCTTATTTTATGTAACCTAATTTGATTGCGTACACTGGCCGTAGCTTATTTTATGTAACCTAATTTGATTGTGTACACTGGCCGTAGCTTATTTTATGTAACCTAATTTGATTGTGTACACTGGCCGTAGCTTATTTTATGTAACCTAATTTGATTGTGTACACTGGCCGTAGCTTATCTTATTAACCTAATTTGTTTGTGTACACTGGCCGTAGCCTTATGTAGCCTAAGTGGTTTACTCTTAAGAACTACTCTGGACCCGCGGCCATTAAATGCGGAGTTAGTTGTGCTGAAAACTTAACATACTGTTTTTAATGTAAGGCGGCCACTGAAAGCGAAACGGAACTGAGCGGAGTCAAGCGGCGTCGCTGGTATCTGCTCTGTGTAGCGTCGATTCTGTGTCCAGCCAGTCGGTTTTGGAGCTAATTCGTCTCCCCCTCCACGCTGACACGCCTCCAAACTTATAATTTCTCGTTACCTAAGTTAACGACTTAACCGACTAGGTTACGGTTTTTAAACATAATAGTTTTTAGAATCCGTTACGATAGACCTAATTATTTATATTTAAAAGCTACAAACGCGTTCTTTAAACTGACTGAACTCCGCTTCCGGTTACCGTTCGTCTTCATTCCGCTCGGCTCCGCTCCGCATTTGGTGGCCGCCCTGTCTAATCGATATTATGTTTTCGTTTTAACACTCCTAACATCGGATTTTGGTCAGAGCGAAAATCGATTTTGGACAAGTTTGTTACCCAACGAAATCTGTTCAACCGTTTCAAAATGGCGGTCATTCAAAACCCTTAACATTTTCATCGTAAACGTTTTTCGAAATCGGATTTAACTACACTAACAGATTTTAAAACTGTATAAATTAACAACAAACCTCAAATTTCATTAGAAATACGAACATGAACCGGACCCTTTTCTAAACACACGCGGCAGATATATCACATTTCCCGATCGAAATTCGATATGTTCAATCGTTGCACGATTCCGTAAGAAAACACTGTATTCAGCAAAGTACCGAACCAAAACCACGTTAACAAGTCAGAATAATCAAGTGCTTTGTTAGTGCTGCTCCCTAGTGGCGCGGCGGTTAACCACTACGCGAATCCTAGCTTACCCGACCCTCGAGTCAATTAGTTGACTAACCCCCTCCTCGCCCTTAGTAGCGTTTAATCCCTTCTCCCCTCACACACTCAGAGCAGTATAAATTACACACGTCTTCTTTCCACTACCCCTAATGGAATCCCACCCTTTAGGCATTTAAAGTTTAATTTAACCAACCTACTGCTGGAATACGTAACGTTATACTCGTACAAGTAGTGTTGTTAGTCAACGATAGAAACTTAATTAATAATCTGGGAACGCAACTTCCTGCTGACGTGATAGAAGGTAATAATATCATCATAATATCACATAACAATAATATTTTATGCTAATTTTTTTTTTGCATTGATGAATTCACACCATAACCAGCGTTAAATTCTGCATAAATACATTGAAAATACGAATAAATTCTGACCCCTGTAAAATTAATTACCTGTGTGTTTTAAACTGAAAATGCTTTGTGAAGATTTCGATCGCGAAATAATGTTTTCAAAAAAGTTGTAAGTTAAAAAAAATAATGATTTTTTAGATCTGAAATGGCCGCCATTATGAAACCGTTGGACTGTTACCACCAACTGGAAACATAGCTGTAACAAATGTACACTACGCGATCTTTTGTTTTAAATGTGAACTATAAACCAAGTTAATTCCGGCAAGCATTCTGTTGTATAAGTTCACTTTTCTGTGCTGGTATAAACGTAGCCAACACTCAATGTCATGTGTTTATACTCTATTTAGGCTACAATAATTAGACGTAAACTGACCACGGGGGTTGGGTTTTAGGGGGTGGCAATTCAGTTGTTGCACCGCAATTTCTATGTTCCGCTTTACCCTCTACATTCAAAACTATAGCATAACCTCAACATAAAATTAACAGCCGAAAAATATCGCAAAGAGATAATGAATGTCTTTTCAAGTCTTCTAAAATACAGTGATTTTTTTTTTTACAACAGTGCATTGTTTTCTAAAAAGTTAGATATTGTTCCTCCATTAAAAATTAGATAAAAGTTTTCTAAAAAGTTCCTCTATTAATTAGAGGAAGATAATTCAACAAAAGTTTACTTTGTCTAGAAGGGGATGAATTAATATTAATTACGTCACTGAATTTTGACTTTATTTTAAATTAAAAAACAAAACATCAGCGTGTAATAAAACTATCAAATTGTTCGTAGTTGTCACTGAATTTAAACTGAATATTGATAAATCAAATATTGGAGCAGCCATCACGGTAAAACCCAAAAGTGGGACATTAAAATAAAAGGCCGATTTTGACCCTAAGATCTTAAGATTTTATTTATAATGTAAATAAGTGGATTACTCCTTTGTTACACGAAAGAATTTCAATTTCAATTTTGGTAATACTAAATTGTAATTCTAATTTTTTGAATGAGTGTCAAGTTACTTTCAAATTTATAATTAATGTGAAAAGCAAATTTCGTAATTGTATGACTGAGTGCTTGACACGGCAAAGCCCCCGAACACGTTCTTCCCGTCACACAACAGACGTGTTAAAAGTGGCAACATCACAAGGGTCAGCTAGCCCACCTCCACCCCTTGACCGCTAATGCACCGCTAAAGCGGCTACCCTCTGAGGTAACCCCACTACCTCTTCATCCTTATATTGCATTCAAATATTGATGGACATTTTAGATATAATGTTTATAGTGAAAGATGAACTTTACGCAAGATATTCCTTATGAACTTCTCATGGCGTTATACTAAATTACAAAAGTACACAAGATATAAAGATTGATCCTGTATTACTGATTACCGACTCATAAAATGTCTATATAACCATGAAAGAGATGAAAGTCATCATTTCGAGAACAATGAGTAATTGCATTCAGGTTATTCATAACCTACAAGTATTTTGTATTTTCACAAGGAATTATAAAAGGTAAATGCTAATTTTAATTCTGATTACATTTAATAACAGCAGATTTTCAAAAAAGGGTAAAATAAAAACGTCATGACGTTTTTAAGATTTGAAATACCACTATTTTGAAACATTTAGGCTATTTTTCTGAGGAACAAACTTAGGTTCAAATTATTACAAAAAGTGTTCATTTCAAGTTTGCTTGCATCTATTCTAACCGAAATTGCTAAAGTAATAATAGTACTCCCCACATAGCCTATAACTGGACTAAGACAAGATGAGGGTTTGGTATTAAGAGCTACTCCTCGAACCTACGACAGAATCGCATCAGATGACCAATGTTTTAGCTACATTGACCACCGCGCCCTTGTGTGTGTGTGTGTGTGTGTGTGTGTGTGTGTGTGTGTGTGTGTGTGTGTGTGTGTGTGTGTGTTTTCTGCTATGTCTTTAAACTGCACACCTCAAGGTTCCTAGTCGAGCCGCAGTTTCCTGTTGCTTTACCCTTACCGTTGACGCTGATCCTTCGTCCTAATTAATTTAATTAGCATAAAGAAATTAGAATTAGACGTTAGGCATGGGGAAAATGAAAACAAACCTTTTTTTTTAATAAAGCGACCCTTCTAAACATTTTGTAGCAATAGAACCATATTTTTAACAAATGGTTATTTTACACCATTTGCATCAAAGTCGATCAATAGAAAAAAAAATGTAAATAATCGCGACCATTTAATACACTCGTCTTACCGTCAATATCAAGATTAGCTACGCAAAACATTGGATTTAATATTATGCGTCCGTGTGACCTTTCGCAGTTAATGAAAAAAACAAACTATTAATATAGAACAATGTACAGCAAGACGTTGAACAGTGTTATAGCACCTCTTTGTAAACAGTGTTCTTCCTAAGTAAAATCATTGCAAAACCCTGTCGGCCTACTATTTCTTGTTAATATGAACTTCAGTTAAAGTAGAAGTTATAGTTATATTTAATAACTGTACAACCTTTTAATAAAGCAATTGAATTCATTATATTTAACTTATTTAATACAATAGGCTTTATACTTTGTTCTAATTCATATTTAAAACTATAACTTATAAAATTAATGACTGAATTCTAATATTGTACCTTATTGAAATACTTACAAATGAAACCTACTGCAAGCGGATTTTACATTACATACCTAAATTATGCTACAGTATTTACTGTTTACTAAAAGCAGAGTCTTATATTTAATAACATTTACACATTAGAACTGGCCTAGATTGTCGTAACGATTATACTTTTAAAATTGATTAGGTCAATAATTATTTAAGTCTTGGATACAGTAATAATTTAAATATTACTTTCAACAATGGTTTTTTTAGCAATCAGCTGTTTTGATACATTTACACACGCACGCACGCGGGCACGTGCACACACACACACACACACACACACACACACACACACACACACACACACACACACACACACACACACATTTGCTTGCATTTTACTGCACCCTCACGGGGATACTTTGTTCTACAAACTTTTTATCGGTTTTAAGTCGGTTTTATTTTATTATAAAGCCTTAAAATAGAAAAGTACGAGACGTGAGAGTTCCCTCGTATTAGGCGTGAGAGTTCCCTGGTGTTCTGATGAATCTGTAGGTACTCCATATTATAATGATTTACACCACGAGTCACCACGTTGGGCGGCAAAATATAGTAATAACAACAGCTAATTACTAAACGACAAAATACCGCTTGGGGCACTAAAATATAAATATTAAGTTAATTAATTATTGCAGAAATTGTTAGTTCTTAATGACAAGTACGAAATATTTTAAGGTTTAATTAATAAAGTATTCACTATACTTTAAAAAAATCCTTTAATTACAGATTGATTCAAATTAAATTAACTGTTATTACTAAGCAAAAAAATGAATACGTTATATGTGGGTGGTTCTTTGATACTGCAAATGGAAACTAAGTAGGTTATTGTTATTGTTCAATTTAACTTATTACAGAAAAATATTACAATGTAAATTAACAAGATTGTTATTGAGAGTCTTTAATGATGCAGAGTTAGATGAATTGTAGAGATGTTGGTCCAGATGTCCGCAGTTCAGAGAGAAGTTGGCTCGAGTCGGCTTCATAGACAAATTGTTAGACTTTACGACGATTACACCACTTATTGAAGCGTTAGCTTCTTTTACCGCGTTGTGCAATTTGTATTTGTCACAATGGAGTAATTCGGTTTCATCGAGTAGGCTTAAATAAGTAACGTAAGGTAGCGTAAGTAACGCAAGTAGGGGAAGTGTTACACAGACTCCCTCCAGTTCTCAGCTCTTCTCCTTTCTTTCGTCTGTCGGTTCCGACTGAGTTGGTCGCGCGCGCTTGTAGGGGAGACCGGGGACAAAATTAACACGGGTCAATTGTAACATCGTCTATTGCCGATTATATGTGCGTTTCGAGAACTCATAGCGGGTAGCATAAGTATCGTCATTGGTAGGGCCTGCAGTGATGAGCCAATCAGCTCGCTAGTGCTGCAGTCTTGGAAACCATTACAGTATTATTGTTTTCGTAGCAGGTGAGTAAATTTTTCATGTCTGTTAGTTTTTATAATTGGATAAAGTACGTTATTACCAACTATAGCTTAATTGTTCAGCTACTATTTGATCTATTTAGAAGTTCTTTAATTGTTGTCTGAGATGGTAAAATATAGTTTTATATATATGGATGTCCGTTGGGGTAGGTTGTAACGTTCTCTTCGGGGTCAATTGTAAAATGTTACAACTTACCCAGAAAGACTAAAGCATAATTGTTTTTACAGGTTTGTCTGTTGTTTATGAGGTCAAACCCTGTGTTTATGAGGTTGAAAACCCTGTGGTATTTATTATTTGTGCATGGTACAAGGTATATGTAAAAAAATATTACTTTTAATTTCCAAAATAAGGGGACTGAGTGAGTTCTAGAGTTCACAGAACTACTAGTTGAAATAAAATGTTTGTATTATTTATTGTGATTAAGGTTTTAATGCCAAATTATTGCTTCAGAATACCAAGACGACCTGAGGGAGCACACCTACAAGCATGACTACTCCAAGGTCTGATGGTGCATCAACAGTCAACTCTTTCCCAGAAATTGTGCTTCCTCTGCCAAAGGCACCAGAAAGTAGTAATGGAGATAAAAAAAAACAAGGGAAGGAAGAAAAAGTACTGCTTTGACTGACACTCCAGGAAATAAAATTAAAAAAAAGTAAAAGTTACGAAAAATAAAGCAAATCGTGTACTTTTCAAACAAAATGGAACACAGTAACAGATGAAATAAAAACCGTGCTTCAAGAAACAGTGAATCCAGTGCATTTCATGTTAAATGTGGGCTCATTTAAAATGCACAAAAAAGAAGTGTTTTATACGCGTATTTGTCACAATTATTTTTCAGAATAACATTAAGTACATTTTGCTGATTGTAACGCTATTAAAATTTCATTATACATATTTCTTGCATTGTACGTTTGTATGTTACTTCTAACCCCAGGACCTGTTTCAACTGACCCAGAGATGGGGTCAGTTGTAACACACTGCATGGCGACAAATATGATAAATCAGAGCAATTATCGTTATCAATAAGGCATATTTAAAAACATAGTTTCATAGAAAAAGATTTATTTGATGTGCTATAACTCTAAAATACAACTTATAATGGCCTCAACAAATGTAAGAAAATAAGAACCAAAAAATGTTACAACTGTCCCCGGCCTCCCCTGTATTTTGTGCCTGTATGTACATACAACATTCATGCTTCTCTCTATCTTTTTCTTTTCTCTCTCTCTCTCTTTCTCTCCACTTTTCTTCTTCTCATGTTCTCGTCGCGCGCTTATGTAATGATGTTGTGTACATTGTGTACAACGCCAGTAGCAACAGTTCAATGGTATACGGTTTATATTCAGTAATAACACGTGCGTTTGATTTTATTTTTCTTATATAAAATAAGAAAAATAAAAAAAACGCTTGTGCCAACAGTCCCAAAGACTGTACCATTTAAAAAATATAACATTGTGTGTCATTAATATATTTGTTCAGTATTACTGAATTAATTCATTGAATTCATAAAAAGGGATTTAAATTTGCACCAGCAACTTTTGTACCGCAGCGTCACTTAGTTCGACGAACGCTTGGTGTAAACTGTAAACACTTTAAAAGAACTCTCGGTTTTATATCATTAATTAATATAAAAAAACGACGATAACAACAGCCTTTTTGTAACAATTATTAGATAGACTCAACGTAATCCTTTAATGATAAAAACAAACTTGCTCGGTTATACTGCCTACGACTGTTCTGTCACTACTAGTTATACAAAAAATAAAGTTTGGTCGTGAAGCGACTTAGGTTAACTGTTCAAAAACTGTAAGGACTCTTTCCCTGCGGAACCTGCTGCACGTTTTTATATGAACTCCCTTCCACAGTACCTAAATTTGCTCAACCAATAATGGAAAAGTGTGGGTAGTGTCTAAACCAATGAGCTTGAAAATTTAAACTTCTTTTGTCTTTAAATTTCTGCAATGGATGATATTGCTTATGTTTTGCCTACGTGACCAGTATGTTATTGGAGTCCTACCCTACATATAGTAGATTGTAAAAACTATCTTTTTCTTTTCTTTAAGTAATGGCACTCTGCAATTATTTTTTATTGGACTTTGCCGTTTTCCTAAAGTTCTTTTCCTAACTGACAATTCGCACATATTTTGAATTTCTAAAGCTAAACTGTTAGTTACATGTTAGATTTGTTATAAAGTTTAAGTTTATATATAATCTTCAAGAAATAAGACCCTATGTTATTGAAACTACACACATACACACACACCACACACACACACACACACATATATATATATATATATATATATATATATATATATATATATATATATATGTATGTGTGTGTGTGTGTGTGTGTGTGTGTGTGTGTGTGTGTGTGTGTGTGTGTGTGTGTGTGTGTGTGTGTGTGTGTGTGTGTGTGTGTGTGTGTGTGTGTGTGTGTGTGTGTGTGTGTGTGTGTGTGTGTGTGTGTGTGTGTGTGTGTGTGTGTGTGTGTGTGTGTGTGTGTGTGTGTGTGTGTGTGTGTGTGTGTAGTTTCAATAACACAGGTTCTTACTTTTTGTACAAACCGATTGCAAAGCTTAGGGTAATAGTATATAAAAGACTTGTCGATACCTGGAAACGGTTTGTTGAAGCCAGACATCCAGTTGATATTCAAGTTTCAATCTATACATGGTAATAACCTTTAGCTACGGAAGTTGAAAATCGCTTGCAAAGCGATGATGCACATTGGTTGCCATGGCAACGGTTAAATTAGTTTAGTCAACAATGGATGTTCCAGCTTCATGCAAATAACACGGATCGTATTATGAGGACGCTCGGGTAATATCGTTTAACTTCATTAGTGCCACTTTGGTTCAAATAACTGATAGACTTACGGCCAAGTTTCCGGAGCACTTCGTGACTTTGTAATGTTGACGCAGGTAACTTAACCTATATGGTTGCAACTGTCTCGCTGGTGTGATAGCAGTGAACTTCTAACAACATATTTTTTTTAATTTTCACACAATAATCAACTTCAAAATCTACATAAATATGAATTTTTAATTTTCAAATTACATGGTAAATTAAAAAAACGAAACCTGTTAGCCGTCAGTTTCAATTTGAAAATTTATAAAATGGTAATTTACTTGGATTTTAACGCTGATTACGATTGTGAAATCGGATTTTCAGAAAAACATATCTTAAAAAACTTATTAATTTTTAAAAGTTTTTTTTCTTTTGTTATTTTAAGGCGAAAAGCACATTGAGGCTATTATCGCCTCCCTAAATGTAAGTGTGAGAGTAAAGTGTTAAAGTCGTAAGTGTAGTATTGCAAGTGTAAGTGTGTTAGACTCGGGTGTCGCGTGGGACGTCTAAACTTCTCAATAGGTGCAGCTAGTCTGCACTCCCCTGCGGGGTTCATAAGTAAGAATATAAAAGAGAATGAGCGGGATCTCACAACAAAAAGGATAGCCAAATGAAATATAATCTCCGTAATGAGGATCAAGAGAAAACAAATTTAAATGGAATCAACAAGCATCTGTAAGATCCAAGCACCTCAATAAGGAACTGGGAAGTCACCAATAAGAAGCTATCCACTTTGAATTCTTTCCAAATCCTAGACGTTATTAAGAGAGACACCAACTGAAGAAGGCGCTGTTACTGAACATCTCAAACAGGATATTCTAGGAAGGATGTTTTAAAGGACTTTGCTGGGTAGCACAGTTGTTCATTTGAAGGAAAAATTATGATAAGGATAAAATGTGGACCCTTAAGGGAGGCAGAAAGATGTAGAATAAAGATAAATAGAGAAATGAAATACATACTTTAGTGAAAACCGTAGCACAGTATAAGACCAGTTAGCTGGTACTGTTAGAGAGTTATATGGCAGAATGAAAGGAGGAGGGAAAGGTGAATGGAGGATGTGGAGGAGGTTAAGTAGGTTATGTGTGTTGAAAGATGATAGAAGAAAGTCCATTCTATAGGTGGCAATAGTGACGAATTTTGAGGGAAGCCAAAGTCCATCAAGAGCCGTAGCACCAACATGAAGGAAGCAAACTTGTTCAAGCTATTGCTAAAATCGATTTTTATGCCAAGTTTGAATGAAATCCGATCAAACTTCAGTACACACGCACACACGCGCGCGCGCACACACACACACACTAACACACACACACACACACACACACACACACACACACACACACACACACACACACACACACACACACACACACACACACACACACACACCTTCAAAAATCAATCTCAAGGTCAGAGTGGTGCTCATTTTAAGTTCCGGGTCGTGGCCTTACCATGATGACTGCACTAAAAACTCATTATTTCCGCTTAAAAAGAAGTTGCTTGCAACATGTGTTTTGAAAATGAGTGGCGCACTTATGAGTTACTGAATTCGTATTTCTGATTTCACGAGTTTCACCGCGGGGAACGTTTGCATCGTTCCTGTACCCGTAGCACAAACGGAAGAAATCTTATAACCGGATTTGTTTGTTTATCGATCCAGTGAATATGAAGGAATGAAAGCTGTTATTTTGCAACTAAGAAAGAAAAGCGTTCGCTTGTGTTATGTAATTGTACAGCAAATATTCGTGTGTTTCGTGGCTTTGAACGAAAGAGAAATGTAAATTAAAACTATAACGTCGAGAAAATCCACATCATAGGATTTACAAGGTGATTGCAAGGACATCCAAGACGCTGAAATACATTAATGAATAAGCATAGATCCATTTAGAATCTATACAAGAAGATTAGCAGATCATAAATGGAAGAAACACCTAATATTGAAAGGTTGAAACAAATTTTAAATTATTTCGTTAAAAATTGTATGAAGAAAATTCTAAATGTATTTAATATAATTTATGGATATCTGTAACGAGTTAAACAGTTTCAGTAGTCATAACTTTCTTCGTTTAGTCTACGCTAGTCATAACTGTTCGTCTTGTCTACGCTAGTCATAACTCTGTTCATCTTGTCTACGCTAGGCATAACTGTTCGTCTTGTATACGCTAGTCACAACTCTGTTCGTCTTGTCTACGCTAGTCATAACTCTGCTCGTCTTGTCTACGCTAGTCACAACTCTGTTCGTCTTGTCTACGCTAGTCATAACTCTGCTCGTCTTGTCTACGCTAGTCATAACTCTGTTCGTCTTGTCTACGTTACCCCGCAGGGGGTGCAGACTATCTGCACCTATTGAGAGGGTTTAAACGTCCCTCGCGGTACCCGAGTCTAACACACACTTACACTTACAACACTACACTTACGACTTTAACACTTTACACTCACACTTACATTTAGGGAGGCGATAATAGCCTCAATGTGCTTTTCGCCTTGAAATAAAAAAAAATTTTTACGCTAGTCATAACTCTGTTCGTCTTGCCTACGCTAATCATAACTTTGTTCGTCTTGCTTACGCTAGTCATAACTTTGTTCATCTTGTCTACGCTAGTCATAACTTTGTCCGTCCAGTCTATGTTAGTCATATCTTTGTTTGCACTGTCCACGCTAGTGATAACTTTGTTCGCACTGTTCGCACTGTCTACGCTAGTGATAACTTTGTTCGCACAGTCTACGCTAGACACAATTTTGTTAACTTAGCCTACGCTAATCACAACTTTGTTTGCTTAGCCTACGCTAGTCATAATAGTTCGCTTAGTTTTAACTAGTGACAAATTTGTTCGGTTAGTCTACGCTTGTTATAACTTTGTTTGCTTAGCTTACGCTTGTTATAATAGTTCGCTTAGTCTAAGCTAGTGATAACTTTGTTCGGTAAGTCTACGTTTGTCATAACTTTGTTTGCTTAGCTTACGCTTGTTATAATAGTTCGCTTAGTCTAAGCTAGTGATAACTTTGTTCGGTTAGTCTACGTTTGTCATAACTTTGTTTGCTTAGCTTACGCTTGTTATAATAGTTCGCTTAGTCTAAGCTAGTGATAACTTTGTTTGCTTAGTCCACGCTAGTGATAACTTTGTGCGCTCAGTCTACGCTAGTGATAACTTTGTTCACTTAGTCCACGTTATTCATAACTTTGTTTGCTTAGCTTACGCTTGTTATAATAGTTCGCTTAGTCTAAGCTAGTGACAACTTTGTTCGGTTAGTCTACGCTTGTCATAACTTTATCAGCTTAGACTACGCTAGTCATAACTGTTTTCATTCAGTCAGTCCACGCTAGTCATAACTTTTTTCATTCAGTCAGTCTACGCTAGTCATAACTTTGTTCGTATAGCCCATGTAACCGTATTTAGAAGCCATTAATTTCTTAATTAAATATAAAACATAATAAATAAAACCCTGGCAGGCAAAGTAAAAACTTCCCAACGAATTGGACTTAAGCTTGAATGCGTGCTTACGAAATACTTTCCTGCATTTACTTCAAATAACTGTGAAAATTGGAAACAAGAAGCCTTTATGTAAATAGAGGGTGTGTCAGAAGTCACGTTCTTTTGTTATGGGCGTTTTACTGTAGAAAAGACGCAGAATTTTAATTGAAGCTTAAAACAAGTTTTAAAAGAACCTAACCTAACCTATTTTCTGTCTGCTGTTTCTCTATGGTACCCCTGCACTGTAATAGAGAATTATTACACTACAATAATAATTGACCAAACCAAGCAACGTTTCTATTTCAACTCGACTGTTCGGCATTTGGGTCGTGTTTTTGTTACTTTGTTACGCAATTTTGGCCAAAGTCATTGACAAATTGTTTTGAAATTTGCTGCGTAGGTACCTTATATACGGCCCGAATGCCGTATGTGTGAGATGTTTCTATTCACTCCGTTTCAAGGTGGGGGCCTCTGATTTAACGATGATGAATTGGCCAAACAAATTGACCGGTTTTTTTCAAATCGTGTAAAACTCAAAAGTTGTATGTGTAAGAAGTTTCCCACTTCCCTTCAGTTTTAAAAAGGTCTCTGATTTAACGATGACAGTTTAATTGTTACCTATCTCCTGTAATAATACAACATCATAAATTTGACAGCTTCAAAAAGATATATATTATACAATTTTCAATAGAGTTGGTCCAGTAACATTTTTCGAAAATATTATAGTTACCGGTTAAATAGTTACGAGTGCATCAGAGCGCTGTCGTGGAGCGCGTCGTGTATTAATAAAAAGTATTTTGATAGAATTAGGTTTCGCAGGCTTAATAATGATACGTGAGTAGGGGTAATAGTAATAAGATCCGTTACCTTGAAAGCTCATGCAAGAATGGTTTCTTTATTAGTGAAACAATATTGGAAAATTAAATATTAGGTAATAATAATATTACCTAATATCATTACGTAATATTAGGTAATATTTTTTAAAATTTTAAGGCGAAAAACACATTGAGACTATTATAGCCTCCTTAAATGTAAGTGTGAATGTAAAGTGTTAAAGTCGTAAGTGTAGTGTTGTAAGTGTGTGTTAGACTCGGGTACTGCGAGGGACATCTAAGTCCTCTCAATAGGTGCAGCTAGTCTCTAGCCCCTCTAGGGGATAAGAAAATCCCCCTGAGAACTTATATTTATTTATAATGATATAGAAATATATTAGTGCATTTAATTTTAATGTAAACAGTGTGGTTTAAGTGGAACACAAGTTTAGTGCAAATGATTTATTGTATTTATTTATTGTAAGATACTTTTGATTTATTTAAACATAAAGAAGTATATTCTGAATTGTTTCCCGCGGGGGAATCGAGACTGAAGACGGTAATTTACAAAGCGGAGTGTGTGTGAAGGGTAATGTTAGGGAGGGGTGAGTTAGCCAACTAATTGACTGAAGGGATGGGGGATGGCGGCTAGGGTACTGATTCGCGTCGTGGTTCACCACCGCGCCGCCAGGGAGCAGCACTTGCACCGACTTGTTAATTAGGTTTATGTTTGTGACTTAACGTTATGTTTTCTTTCAAGTGTTCCGGGTTTCAGGCAATTTTTTTACCAACTAACCTAAATGCGGTAGTTTAAGCAGCAGTGTTAGTCACAATCGATTAGTTGATTAATTATCGCGGCACGCTGCTGTCTCGTTAACGTGATGGAAGCAAATTTCCAACATTGTGATTGTTAACTTACAATTGTTTGTAAAACTGATTTCACTAACATAATCAGCATTAAAGTTTGCATAAATTAGCATTTTAAACTCGAAAATATGACAATTACCGTCATAGTGAAATTTATTATCTTTATTTAAAATGATTTT
The DNA here is from genome assembly GCA_022606455.1 of Callitettix versicolor. Taxonomy (NCBI): domain Eukaryota; kingdom Metazoa; phylum Arthropoda; class Insecta; order Hemiptera; family Cercopidae; genus Callitettix; species Callitettix versicolor. The sequence goes on along the minus strand of CM040190.1, from coordinate 37,656,558 downwards.
AAGAATACAACTGCCAATTTGTAGATCATGACGATAATGGAATCAGATTTTCAAATAAGTGTAAGATAAAAAAAAAGTTATGAATATAAGATTTGGAATAGCTAAGAATTTGAAACCGTTGGGCGGATTTTGCTGGGTAACAAACCTGTCCGTGCCGATCTCATCAGCTGATACCGCAGGCTGTAACATACATTCAGATCGCACGGACGCTCGAATACAAACATTTATGTATTTAAATATAGGGCCTATACAGTATAATCGAACCTTGATGCCTTAATAATTTTAGAAAATGATGAAATTTTAAATAAATACTTTATGCAAATTTTAACGTCGATTATGATTGTGAATAAGATTTCCAATAATTATGTTTTTTAAAAGATTCGTTGTCAGACAGATTTTGCTGGGTAACGGACTTTTGAGCCATGACTTTAGTGCCGAGCCTGAATCACGTGGTCATTAAACTTACAATTCATGTTATTGATTTCAATTGATTTTGAAAGCAAAAATGCTAATTTATGTTGATTTTAACGATGATTACAATGGTGCAATCAGATTTGTATAATAAAAACAGTTACGAATTTTTTAACATTTACAAATGCTACTGTTTTCAAAGGAGTTGATCGGATTTTGATGGGTAATGGAATTGTCGAAACTTCTACTAAAATCGATTTTTGTGTTAAGTTTCAATCTAATCGGATTTAACGAAAATCGTATAATTGCGAAAATGAGAGTGATAGTGCCAAAACACTAACACACATACACACACCACAAATATATAACATTTGTGACCTAGAGATCAAGGTCTGCGATGGTTTTAAGGTACCGGGTCTGGGTCTTACCATAATGACACAGTATCAAGTTTATTTTGCTCAGCAGACAGAGTTAAAAAGTGAATTTCTTCTTCCAACATCATTACCTACACGGACCGCGACTGTTTCGGCAGAGGTACCTGAAGTGCGCTGATAGGGAGGGGCTACACAAGTACACGCACAGCTTGGCTTACTCTAAGTGTAAAACGACCCGTGCCTAATGGTGTATCAAACGGAGACCTGGCGACCTCCTAGTGTACCTTAACCTTATCCATGTATGCTCTGTTTGGGCGGACCTCATTACCTTAGCTACTTGTGGATTTTTTCATAAGTAAGATTTATTGTTGTTGTTATTTTAAGGCGAAAAGCACATTGAGGCTATTATCGCCTCCCTAAATGTAAGTTTGAGTGTAAAGTGTTAAAGTTGTAAGTGTAGTGTTGTAAGTGTAAGTGTGTGTTAGACGCGGGTACCACGAGGGACGTATAAATCCTCGCAATAGGTGCAGCTAGTCTGTACCCCCTGCGGGGTTCATAAGTAAGAATATAAAATAGAATGAGCGGAATCTCACAACAAAAAGTATAGCCAAATGAAACAGAACCTCCGTAATGAGGATCAAGAGAAAGAAAAATTTAAATGGAATCGACAAGCATCAGCAAGCACCTCAATAAAGAACTGGGAAGTCACCAATAAGAGGTGAGGGAGCTATCAACTTTGAATCCTTTCTAAATCCTAGACGTTATTAAGAGAGGCACCAACTGAAGAAGGCGCTGTTACTGAACATCTCAAACAGGATGTTCTAGGAAGTCGTCCAAAATGGGCCCATTTTCTGGTGCATTTATATTGGGATAGATGTTGAAGTGGCACAATAGATCTACAAAGGTCGCAGTGCAATAGTAACCCTATAAAATTATTTATTTACTCATACCACAATGTTCACATGAACCGTACCATCCCTTAACAGTACCACCAATTAAGTTTTTAATATATAAAACATCTCTATAAACCATATAAACCAAATATAATTCATTATTAATCCAAATTGCCGTTTTTCGAGTTTAATACATTCTTTAATATATTTGATATATTCTTAAGTTAGCAAAATATTTTTTGCAATAGATTTAATTTTATTAGCACATCATTTCCGCGTAAGAATTAGTTGAGTTGAACATTTCAAATAAACTTGATCAGTAACTGAGCTCTCTATTAGTAGGCCTATAAATTTCATTATTTGGTTCAAATTTAAATGAAGGAATCGCCGTAGTAACCAAGTCGTTCGTTACAAAATTTTAAACGTATTTACAAATTCTAGGAAGTCTGTGGTGCATTTACACTGGGATAAATGTTGGAGATACAGGTAAACGTAACAAATCACGATGCATCACCTCATGAGCTCCAAGATTTCCTCACACATTTTGTATGAACAAATATTGCATATACTTTGACTGTAAGTTTATTTTCATGTGTTTTAATGTTATGGCAGTTTTTGTTATTTATTAGATTTAATTAATTGTTTAATCAGCTGACAGGTTTTGATTGTTTGGCAAATTCAGTTTTATTTAATCGCCTAGTTTGTTTTGTACAGTTTGAGTTACTATCTTGTTGTTCGATTTTTAAATCCTGAGCCATCTTGTGAAGTGAATTCATTAACCAACGTGACGTGGTCTATGTAGGTTTACGCACCGTGAGGTTTCTTTTTATTAAAAATTCTTTCCACCTTCTACGAATTCTTTTTTAGATTTTATTTACATCAGCGCAAATGTTGATAAATATAAAGCTTCTCGTTACTAGACATGGTTTTATTGTACAAATTTAGAATATTTGCACCTAAAAGTACTGCCACTGAACGACAGAAATTATCTTTTGAAAAGTGGAATGAGTGTATGAGTGTAAACGTAGGGTGTAGGCCTATTTTTACGAACTATTTGACATGTATCCGACTTATATGTTCACAGATTCTGTACTCATGTGCCCCACTCGAGACACCACTGACTCAGCTTATCTACTACCGTATTCTTTTCTACTATTTTAATAGCTTTTAATAATCTTCTTTTTATTACGTAACAGTTGAATTGTACTAGGAAAAGCCAAGTTAGGTTTTTTCACTATGCCCCCACTAGTAGCGAAGCCTACAACTTTGTCAAACAATGTTTACAGTGACTCCTTCATCTCTCCCGACACAAAGGGTAAATGTTTACTCACCCTCGGGAGTGACACGTACCACCCACACTCCACCGCTGTGTCAACTGTGAAATAAGTTTGGAGCTCAGTGCTTGGCTCCCGTTCCCTCTTGAGGGACGTCAGTGTACACTGCGGGTTTAGGTTAAGGTTAGGTAATACGAGAACACATTAAAATGGAGGCGATGCATATCGTTTATCGAAAAGATACGTGAGAACATCGTTAGGTTAGGTTAGGTAACACGAGTACAGATTAAAGTGGAGGCGATGCATATCGTTTATCGAAAAGATACGTGAGAACATCGTTAGGTTAGGTTAAGGTTAGGTAACACGAGTAAACATTATAGTGGAGGCGATGCATATCGTTTTTTCGAAAAGATACGTGAGAATATCATTAGATGTCGTAGTTGAGCACAGATGCTTTATGATCTTGTAAAACTACTTTTAATTGAATTTCCATTGAAAAATGCGGTATTAAAGAGGCCCTTAAGATACGACCCAAAAAAAAGCACCGATCCTGATCTCTAGATCAATTTTTGAGGGGTTGTTAAAAATTATGTGTGTGTGGCAGTTAGTGCGCGTTATAGCCCTCTCACGATCACAATTTTGGTTAAATTTGATTAAAACTTGGCACACAAATCAATGTTGACGATAGCTTAGGTCGTTACCCAGCAAAATCCTTTCAATAGTTTCAAAATTACTGTTATTCTTTACAATTTCGTAATTTTTTCCGTAAAATTAAAATCTGCATAAATTGGCTTTTTGAATCTTCAAAATCAGTTGAAATTAAGAAATTAAATTCGACTGTAGTCAGTGTTCATTTTCATATTTCCAAATTAATTTAAATATTTCGCCTCCATCACGTGAGCGACACAGCTGCGAGCCGCGATCATTTTGAGTTACTCTCAAATCTTATTTTAAGATATTTATTAGGTTTTTCGTTTCTATCAAAATGATTTTTTTAAAGTATATCCATTTACACTTTTTGTTAGAGTGCTTGTGAACTACACTAAGCAAAATTTGATAAAAATCGTTAGAGTCCATTGTAACGAAATTCAGTTTTTAAACTATTCACATAAAAATAAACATAAAAAATGTTTTAAGTTTAAAAATGACCGAGAGGTATATACAGAAGTGACCTACGTGCCAGTTATCATTAAAATCAGTAACAGTGAAATTTAATCAGATACAGGCTATTTATTATTTATGTTATAGCTCTGATAAAAATGCCAGCTTATAAAAAACACAACTCCAGCGTCTACGGCACTGGAAAACATATTTCATTGTATTAATATTTATGATTCACAAAATATATAAATAGTCACACTTGGAAGAAATTTACAGTCAGTAAATACAACAACAAAAATCACTGTTTTTATATTGCGTAAAACAAAGAAAAATAGTAGAAAGCTAAATTTAAAGAGGGAATTAAAACCGCCCCTTCTGTAAAGAGGTAAAAAAGAAATAATTTTCAGGAAACACTCTCATCTTCACCCTTTAAGAAAGAAGGGTTGGGATTGGTCCTAGTCAAGTGCACTTACGGAATTAACACACAAACAATTTGCCTTAGAATCAAATTAGACATACAACGGTTCCAGGGGAATTTTTAAAGATTGTAGCCTGACGTAGTTCCTTTTAGAATCAGGTTAGCACATGTTGTAATTAACTGTTGTTATCTCCACAATATGGAGATTTATTCAAGTTAGTTATTCATGTTTACGAATTCAAATTATTTTTTAGACTTTTTAAGCGAAACTCGAAATTTTGTAAAGTTTATATGTAAAATTATTTTTAATTCATCATTTGTTATTTACTTGTCTTATCAAATTCTTATATTAAAAGGGCGAAAATATTTCAAATTTTATTGATAAAAAACGAATTTCTTAAAAATATTGAACACATGAAAAAATCTGTGCAGATATCAAAATCATTGGTGGTTGAAAATATTAAATTATTCAACACATCTTCGGAAAGCAAAAATCGCACGTGTCTATTTGTACGAATTTCCATTGGAACTGTCACAAATACCAATCAATCTAAATACACTTTTCATCCTCTACGAACAACAAAACAGTGAAAAATAACCAACAAAACGCTACAGGCTGCACAGAGTTGCGACAATGTTTTTCTGTGAACGCGTTGTATTGTACTGTGATATAGCAGGCAGTGGATTCAATATCCATTACAAATATTGGCACAATAAAACACGTAGTTCAATAACCGGACCACAAGCAATTATAAACACAGCGAGGGTATTTTCAAAATCAACAGCTCCGCGGCGTTGTTTTCCACGTATTGGTTTAGGGCGGCAAACACAAGAATACAGTATTGCACAAACTTTCTAGCGGAAAATTTACATATTGTATTAGTATATTTGAACGACCACTGGCTCGCGATTATAAACGAAAAATGCAATCGATGTCGTTATTTTGGTTTTTAAGTTTATTTATTATTGTCTTTAGCAAATTTCTATTGTAAGTACATCGTGGTAAAGCCCAGACCCGAGTCTTTGAAATGAGTTGTAAGTGTGAATTATTAGTTTTAACTTAATCCAGTTTACATTTATGTATGTGTATATCTCAAGGTTTTTTTGAATTCATAGATGATTGTGTTTAAATTTGAAAGCTTTTCTTAATTTAATATATATATATATATATATATATATATATATATATATATATATATATATATATATACACACACACACACTTGTGTTGCACTATATATAGCTCGGTAGTCGAGCTGGTTTATACGTTGATCAGTCTGCTACATCTCTGAACTAAGCATCTCAACATAATGATTTCGAAACTGCATTTATTATTATAAGCTCACTTTTCCGTTAAAGCCGATCTCTCTTTGTCATTTGTCTGACCTGTATAAAATATAGACATTATGGAAAAAGAATATACTGTAAATCTACCGCACCAATGACGTGTTTGAAATTTCAAAATTAAAAATGCTAATTTATACAGATGAAAGCTGAATACAAGTGGTGAGAACAGATTTAAAAAAGTGTAAGATAACAAATTTTGTCATTTTTTAATATTTTGAATGGCTGAACTTAATAGTTGAAAATTGTTGAAAGGATTGAAGGTTAAAGGTTTAGTACTGTCCAATCTATGACCTTAAAAAAATCAATTCTTTAAAAAAAAATGCTTCTATGGAACTTTAAACCGTATAAAGAATTTTTAGAACATTCCCACGGTTAATATGTAAAAATATGTAACTTAAAATTTGCCTGTGTAATTCAGGTGGGAACTTAAATGATGGCAGAGTCCCTGGGTCTTCCACGCTTAAATAAATTTTAAAAGCATTAATAAATTACACTTAATTGTTTTAATAATAAACGAAACTATTTGGGAAAAACTGAAAATTTCAAAATTTTATTTCATATTTGAAATTACTTACATTTATTTTCTAACATAATCACAGAGACCAGATTAAGTTGTCAGCCGATAACATGTAATACAAAATAAATAGTTTTAATCATAAAGATTTCTAAACATTCTCAATAATTTCTAAAGTTTTAATAATTTCTAAAATGGTTTATGATTTTGTCCAATAGCTGAAACGTTAGCACTGTATTATTTGCTTAAACTGTTCATTACCTAGTTTTCTTTTCTCAGATCGGTTCTATTCCTTTTCGCTTTCACTACTAATTCGTTGCTTTCTAAACATTTACCGCACACGGCGGAATAAACGTAAAATCTTAAACTTTGCACAAACTATTACAACGTGTGATACATTATGGAGTAGCCTATGAGTTAATAGTATAGTGAATATTGATGCCTATCGGCTGATGGCAGCTAATTACTAAGGTTTAGTGCTTCATTACATTGTCCTCTGGTTAGTGGGGGTGGAAAGAGAGAGAAAGAGAGAGAAAGAGAGAGAGAGAAAGAGAGTGAGAGGGCGAGAGAGAAAGGGAGAGGGAGGGAGAAAGGGAGTAATGGAGGGAGAAGAGAGAGGGAGAGAGAGAAAGAGGGAGATAGAGGGAGAGAGGGAGGGAGAGATGGAGGGCAAAAGAGAGAGAGGGAGAAAGAGAGAGAGGGAGAAAGAGAGAGAGAGGGAGAGAGAGAGACAGGGAAAGAGAGAGAGAAAAATGTTTGTGTGTGTGTGTTTTAAAAATAATTTGTTGTAATATTAATATTAATTTTATATTAAAAAAAACTTGTTATTTCCTTACGTTTTGTAACATTTAGCCCAATTAATATTATAAAGTTTGAAATTTTGAAAAATGTTGTGAAACAATTTTTTTTGCTTTGAATCATGAAAATTCAGATTTCATTTCTTCTAAAGTCTGAAATTAACAATTTTGTATTTGATTGTGCAAAAATACAAAGACATATGTTGTTCATGTAGTATTGGATATAGGCCTACAGGAAGAATATAAGTTTCGTACAGTTAAACGATAAGTACCCGAGAGGCCTTTCTTAAAAGTAAAGAATATTTGTGATGAAACAGAAGACACGAGTAAGGAAAGGAAAACAATCGGAATCATCCAGCAGACTACGGTGTTCTTAAAGAAACACTGTTGGAAACAATCACAGACAGGACTTTTTGGAAAATTAGTCAATAAAATCAAAAGATCAGAAAAAAGAGAATTCGCTGTTTCAAGGGTCGGAAGATCACTAAAAGAATGAAGAAAGGAACACCATCTCCCTAAAGTTTGTATTCAGCACAGAAAGGATGGTTGCTTTGTTGGGGTTAAGTATTTATGTGAATCAGGTACGTGAGTAGAGTAAGGAAGCGATGTTGGGTCATTATGTATTGATTACAGGCGGTGGTTTGGGCTTTAGAATGTTTCTTCGTACAGCAAGGCCCAACCTACATCTAACAGTTAGGTATGCACTGTCACAATAATAACCCGCCGTCACTTTCATTTTTGTACTTGTTGTAGCTGAAAACACTATACGAGTAACTGCCTAGTGGTCACAAAATTTCTATTTATTTTAAATATTTAGATTTTTAATTATTCAACAGACTAGGACAGAGAGTTTAATGAAATATTGATCCATGTACTGGATCTGTTCTGTTGTTGGGTACTTACAGATTCCTGTCAATTATTCAACAGACTAGGACAGAGAGTAGGTGATTTTAGATTAGCAGTGTTTAAAATCACTGTCAAATCAATTTTCTTAATTTCGAAAGAATTTGAAATTTTGAAATTCTCCTCCATGCAGATTTTAATACTGATTACGATGGAGAAATCAGATTTTCAAAAACAAAATTCCAGGAACAGTATAAAGTGTCCCCGTGAGAGTGCAGCGCAATGCAAGCATGTGTGACTAATAATTGTTCCGACAAAGCTGATTTAAAAAAAACATTAAAAGTAATATTTAAATTATTACCGTATTCATGACTTAAATAATTATTGACCGTGATTTTCTATTGGCAGAAACGCTGTCAATTTTTTTTCTCAATTTCAATAGATTTTGAAATTTTAAAGCACATTTTAACGCTGATTACGATGGTGAAATCCGATTTTCAAAAACATGTGTGTTAAACATAATTATGATTTACAATGGTCATGACGACCAGTTTTATACTGTTGAACGGATTTTGTGTGTAACGTTTGATCTAAAAAATTTAGATTTAAAATTACTCAACAGTTTATGATAAAGAATAAAAGGGTGATTTTAGATTGGCAGTGTTTATCCTCTCTGCAAACACAAAACAAATGTAAAATGCAAATTCATGATTGGAATCAGCGATTGATAAACTACATTTAGAGTTTATTTACGCAACGCTGGTTATATGACATGAAATACATAAGCATGAAGTGAGAGACAGAACAAACACGTTAATGAAGGCAATATTTACACGCTAGGCTACTGTAAAACTGAATTACGCCTAAACTGGACGGAACAACAGAGCTTTATGTTTGTGTAAAACTGTTATAAAACACATGTCCCAGTCGGATGTTTTATTATGTTTGCTTGAAACTGTTTGGCGAGAGTAAAGTACGTTGTAAACTGAGAAACACATCAAATGGAACTACTGAGGGAATACCTTTGATTCTTATAAAACTAAAACATAATATATTTTATCATATGTTTCATATACGTATACGATAAGCATTCAAATCGGTTTTGTACAAGAAATAAGAACCTGCTTTTTTGAAACTACATATATATGGTACATACAGGTTCGTCAGAACACCAGGGAACTCTCATGCCCATACGTTTCCATTTTAAGGCTTTACAGTAAAATAAAACCGATTTAAAACCGACAAAAGGTTTGAAACAAAATTCCAGGAGCAGTGTAACTTATCCCCGTGAGAGTGCAGCATTAATGCAGACATATGTAACAAATAATTGCACCGCAACTCATGATTCCTAAACACAATTGTTAAAAGTAATATTTATATTATTACACTATCCAAGTCTTATTATTAGACGATCAGTTTTGAATGAAGAATCGGTAAGACAATCTAGGCCAGTTCTAATGTGTAAATGTTATTAAATAAAAGACTGCTTTCAATAAACAGTAAATACTGTAGCCTAATTTAGGTATGTAATGTAAAATTTGGTTATAGTAGGTTTCGTTTGGTAAGTATTCAATAAGGTAAAATGTGAAATACACATAGCAAGATATGTACAATAATCTTAAAATACAAGTATAGAATTATAGATTAGTGTATTATAGTAATTAAATACCAGCCAATGGTATAATTTAAATTTACAGAATTCATATTTAATACGTTTAATTACGGATAGCGATTTCATAAAAAAATTCCTAACTACTTCTTATTTTCGTTCATGTCGGTACAAGGAAAGTTATGATTGCCACACAACTTCTTGCAAAACAACACTGTTTTTATTAGGCCTATGCATTTCTTTCCCATTTACTGCAAAATGTTGTATTGACCAAATAGAATTATTTATTTGTGTTTATCTTGTACTAGCTATTGCCCACAGCTTTGCTCTTAGGAACTCCGTGATAAAACTAATAAATGACAATCTTTTATTCGAATCAGTGAACTGAAAACCCCGTAATATCAATATACTGTTACAATTTTCACGAGGTATCTTGGAATTTATTGTTTTTTTATATCAAAGAAAATAGACAATCCATTCAAAGTCGATTTTGAAATACTTTTTTAATGGGCACAAACTAAATGACTCTAACCTCCGTGCAAAATTTCAGTTCTACAGCTAATTCTAACCCTAGTTAGGCTGAAATAGGAGGGGGGAGAGAAAGAATGGAAAAACCATACTTTTTATATTACTTTATAATTACAGAGAAGTGAATATGTACAGAATGTTCACCGTTATAGGTGATTTGTTAACTTGGTTTATAGTTCAGAATTAGACGAGAATATAGTGCAGTATACTACATATGCCGCTTTGTTGACAATGTTTGCACGATATCCGTTCCTCCTGCAACCACTCCACTGTTAGAGACTTGGCAACACTGATCGATGTGTTGCTACAGTGCGCAGCCTAGTGTTGGATACGCGAAGCTTTGCCAAGCTCATTAACATCGTCTTCAGTGTTTTGTGTATTCATTTCTATTTGCTTTAATTTAAAGGCAATCGTAGTTTGTAATGTGTTTCATTACAAAGAAAGGAATAATGTACAACAAGAAGTTGAACAGTGTTATAGCAAATATTTACAAACAGTTTTCGAAGTTACCTATGAAACTTGCTTCTAAAATAATTTCATATTGTAGCAGTCATAACTTCCTTGTTGGTTCATAAACGAAAAGGAAAAGGAAAGACGTCTTTTTTATGAAATTGCTATCAGTAATTGAACGTAAAAAAAAATCATGAAATCTGTAAATAAAATAATTCAAATAATACCATTGGTTGGTATTTAATTGCTAAAATACACTATTCTTTAATTCAATACTTGTATTTTAAGATTACTGCAATACCTTCCTAAAGAAATTGTTGTAAAACCACGTAGGTCTAATATGTCTTGTCAATATGAACTTCGGTTAAAATAGACGTTATAATTATATTTAATATTTGTATGACCTTTTGATAAAGCAATGTCATTTACTACATTTGGATTATTTAATAAAATAGGCCTTACTTTGTTCTACTATTTAAAACTATAACCTATAAAATTAACGACTGAATTCTAACATTGTACCTTATTGAAACATCCCTGCACCTATTGAGAGAATTTAGACATCCCTCGCGGTACGCGAGTCTAACACACACTTATACTTGCAACACTACACTTATGACTTTAACACTTTACACTCACACTTACATTTAGGGAGGCGATAATAGCCTCAATGTGCTTTTCGCCTTAAAATAACAAAAAAACTTATTGAAATATTTACATATGAAACCTACTATAATCAGAAATTACATTACTTACCTAAATTAGGCTAAATGATTAGGTCTTGGATACAAACCTAAATAAATAAATTGTATGTCATAATTATTTAAGTTTTGGATACTGTAATAATTTAAATATTACTGTACTTTCAACAATGTTTTTTTTTAGCAATCAACTGATTTCGTACACTTAATTATTTGCATGTATGCCTGCATTGTACTGCACTCTCACGGAGACATTTTAAACGGCTCATGGAATATTGTTTACAGAGCTTTTATCGGTTTTAAGTCGGTTTTATTTTATTTTAAAGCACTACGTATGAGGCGTGAGAAATGCCTGGTACAGCTGACGAACCTGTAGCTACTCCCTATACGTATTTTCAATAAAGTAGGTCCTTATTCTTGGTACAAAACCGATCGGAATGCTTAACGTATGTAATAATGTAATAATGTGTGAAAGAAGATAATAGTTTATCCGTTTGAGTGAGACAGAAATCTCCGTAAAGGATGTCTCGCTATAACATAACGGAAGCTAATTTCCAAAATTAAAAATAATAACTAATTACAAGAAAAATACAGGAAAAACCGTAACGGTCTTAAAATTAGTATTTTTTTAACTGACACATTTTTTGAAAAACTTGTTCAAGTAGACTCGGTGGTCTGCTTCACCATAAAAAACTTCAAAATTTACTCCCTGTTTTTTTAATGACAATTTACTGTTTCTGAGTAATTTTCATTCAAACGGCCGCCATTTTAAAACAGATTATCTGAAGAAGTTCATTATTTTTCCCTAACTTGGCTCTTACATTGATGAGTTGCCTTTGTTGTAAAATTTTAACTAAACAGTTAATCAGTTTTAGATATGTAAATTATTTAGTAAGTAAAACAAAATGGCGGAGAGCTGGCAAAGGAAGTGTTTCCAGACATATGTTTACAATAATGTTTTGCTTTATTTTAACCCATATAACCACCTCTTGGAATATGTGCTCGCATAACTACACCCTGCATAATGATGAAAAGCATTGCCTACGTAAAACAACTTTAATCTCTAATAAAGTGTACGATTGTTGTAGGATTCTATTATACAATTAGAGTTAAGTGCTAGGGTCTTATAATTAGGTTGGCGACGGGAGTCATTAAGGGTGGGTTTCTCTGTAATTTATCAACCCCTTCACCTTCTCTCGTGCAACCCTTACTTAACACATAGGTTTGTTAGTTAATAAGAGCATTACACTACTGTATACACTGCTATTAGATTTTATGTAAAGTACGTGATAATCTAATTCGAAGGTTCATTACGTGATTACTTGGAAAGGTGGTGAAAAACAGAGTACGTAGCTATAACTAGTCTAAGCATACTTGTATACAGGGTGTTTAGAAATTACCTGCCAAGACTTCATTTTATATGTAAATACAAAAAAAAAAAAACAAACAAATTCAATTACACACATGCCGTCTAATATCAGCCGTTCTCTGGTCTACGCTATGTTACTTTTACAAATTAAGACTATTTAAAATTTATTACAAAGATGAAAAAAATTATCAGGTATATTTATAAGGTCACGTAACCTCATGGTCAACAAAATTCAAAAAGACGACTAAAAATCACAACTTTTTAAACGTAAACACTAGCTTACTCTACAAAAAAAAATCACAATTTCACAACCAAAAATTTTTCTTAATCTGTTAACAAAATCTCTGACTGCAATCAGATACACTTTCGTACTTTAAATGGAATTTAAAATGCTAATTTATGCAGATTTTAACGATGATTACAATGATGAAATCACATTTTTGAAAAGTGTAACAAAGAAGTTATTTTTTTTAAAGTTTAGTGAACTTGCCATCTTGAAACTGTTAGATTTTTCTGAATAACGAACTTGAACAGTTTGTTTGCAAATTTTAAATAATTTTATACAAAAATTGCGAAACTAGGGTACTGACCCCCCCATATATATATATATTTATATATTTATTTATTTATTTATGAAGTTTGCACGTCCACGGTTGTTAAAACACCGATCAGTCCGTTGTTTCTCCGATCTTTCTCCCCTCAAGGTCATAGGTTAGATTGGAGTTGCAATAAACATCTCCCTTGCATATAACGCCAATCTCTCATTCTTATTAATCAAACTGGCATAAAGTATAGAAATTAAGCAAGTGTATATATACTGTCTAGACAACTCATTTCAAATCCCGTCTCGGTTTCAATAATTCATTATCCAAATAACGATAATAAATAAAATTGAAAAACAAAATAACGATATCGCTTGCATTTTTCGTTTATAATCGCGAGCAGTGGTCGTTCAAATATACTAATACAATATGTAAATTTTCCTCTAGAAAGTTTGTGCAATATTGTATTCTTGTGTGTTTGCCGCCCTAAACCAATACGTGGAAAACAACGCCGCGGAGCTGTTGATTTTGAAAATACCCTCGCTGTGTTTATAATTGCTTGTGGTCCGGTTATTGCGCCGCGTGTTTTATTGTGCCAATATTTGTAATGGATATTGAATCCACTGCCTGCTGTATCACAGTACAATACAACGCGTTCACAGATAAACATTGCCGGAACTCTGTGCAGTCTGCAGTGTTTTGTTGATTTAAAAATGTTCGCGTGCAAAACTGTTTTTTCTATTTCATTGTTTACACAAATCGGGAGCTTATTTGAAATCTGTTGTTTTGTTTTGTCCTTTTTTCACGTAAGCAGAGAATATTGTTTTTTTTACTTGTTTGTTTTTCCGTAAACGTTATATAAACCTAATAGCTAATTTGTTCAATAAAATTTTAACTCTCGAAATTAAATGCACAAAATTTCTAACATATCTATCTAAAGATTAGCTCAAATGAAGCTCACAAATGGAATTTAAAACAGAACTTAAAATAAAACTTAACACTTTAACAAAATGGCGACTTTTAAAAATATTTTTCGGTAATACATTGTTCAATATAGAGATGTAGGCTACAATGCAACTAAAAAATGACATTTATAAAAAATTATTTTATATGCTAAGGAAACGGAAACTTAGTATGTCTAATTTTTTTTATAACTTTAATACATTTTAAATTTCAATGTTGATCTTGCAAAAAAATAGTACAAACTCTTTATATAGGTCATAATACAATCTCACCCTCTCTTACAGGACTTATAATAACTTTCTCTCTCTCTCTTTCTACCAAATGACGTAATGATGCACTTGTAAACCTTAGTAATTAACTGCCGCAAATCCTCAGCTGATACTTCAATCAGTTGGTAGGCCTAAACTTAATATAGTCCCTCCAGCCTGCGTTTGCACCTTAACACAGATAAATGTTTAATCAACATGTAACCACATGTGTACGCTTGCTTAGGGTTAATTAAATAAATCACCTTTGTATTAGCAAAAACCAAAGTTTGCTGTCATGACCTGTAGATCAAATTGTTAAACATATAAGTTTCGGGTACTGACAGGGATACAACCCTTTCGCCACCTTCCAAGCACCACTAGGACCAGCTGCTTGGTCCAATAAGTCCTTCTTCTGTCTCTTGTTAGGAATTTGGAATCGCTCCTAACCGGAGTTCTTTATCAACTACCGGTGGTTTAACAGTGTCTTTTATTATGTATAACTATATTACAGTCTTCTTGTATTGTTTCGGCTATTTCTAAACTTGATAGTAACCCAAGTATGTATTACCCGGTTCTAAAAGTTTCCCCGAAATAATGTTCCAAAATCCTTTCCGGAAACTCGTGCCCCAATTTATTCAACCAAAAAAGAAAAGGGGAAGTGAATACAGAACTGTCTACTAACCCCGTAGACTGCCTTCCCGTTTCTCCCCAGCACCGCCTAGCCGGAATGTCTTCCTAGAGTAACATCACTTCCCGACGTATAGGTGGCCTCCAACAGCCCTTCGGTGCCCCCAACGACCTACTTCTTCCTCAAGCTCTTATCTAAACTGCTGTTCTACACCTTGTTTATAACAACAGGCAGTTTTTCAGCAGTTTTCATAATTTCTCTGAGTGTTTGTCAGTAGTGTTTACTCTTTCGTTATACCCTCTTTAAAATTAATATTTAAAATTATAATGTTATTTCCTATCTCTAGAGTACTTTTCCTGATACGCTCACTTCTCGCTTGACGGAAGTAAAGAATTGTAAGCGTCTCTAACTTGTAAGGTTCTTGGAGCACCTGTGTGCACTGACTATCCAACCACAGTCACTGAATGTAAACGTGCTAGAGACATGTGAGCGCTGCTGCTTGTAACATCTTGCGGCAAGGTGTTCAACTACAGTTAAATAGACAATAGTAGTGCCTATTTTTTTAAACGTTTCCCCCTCTGTCCTTGCAGCGTTCGTAGCGGTAAATAGTCCAATTGCTTGGACTTCAACCTCTGACAACAAGCACGCTTTTTATAATGGTGGCTGTACTTCTAGTAGACTACGTTTATGCTCAATGCCACAGTGTGCCAGAGCAGCGACGGTATGATAGCTTTACCTCCTGCAGTGAAGTGATGCGCATGTTGGAAATATCGCAGTCTATCGTGACAAAGTTTCTATTTTGCATTTTACGTTGATCTCTTTTTATCAGTAACGTATGTAGAGAAGTGAATGTGTGTGTGTGTATTTATGTTTTGAGTAGATGAGCGAGAGTATTATGAGCTAGAGGTACGGTGGAATTGCTAAGCTCATCGATCAGCTGTTTACTTCAGCTGCACGCAGTTGTTTTGTTGACATGATGGAAGCGGATCACTAACATAGTAAAGTATTTTCACATTACAACCATTTGAAAGTCTGATTTTGACGTTTAAAATTAGCATTTAAATGTGCATAATTTATTATTTTAAACTTTAAAATTACAATGAAAACACAAAAATGATCCAAAACCCGCTTCAATTTAATTCCCTTATTTCACTGGATTATGAATAAGCATATATTCTAAAAATACAACTTTTTTACTTTGGTGAAATCATATTTTCAAAATCGTGCAAGGTAAAACAATTAAGAATTTTTCATGATTTGTAATGAACTATGAGCTATTTTGAACTGCTCAACGGACTTTGCTGTGTGACACACTTGTCCAAGTTTTTTTGTGCGCTAAATTTGAATCGAATCGGACAGAAATTGCGATGTAGAGTGTTAACAAACATATCCATATTACAATTTTTAATTAACCTCCTAAAAAGTAATCTAGTTGTTAGGATCGTACACATTTCAAGCTCGCAGGTGTAATCTTACCACGATGACATTTCCGGTCTAGCGGCCACAAGCATTTTAATCTAAAAAAATTAGATTTAAAATTACTCAACAGTTTATGATAAAGAATAAAAGGGTGATTTTAGATTGGCAGTGTTTATCCTCTCTGCAAACACAAAACAAATGTAAAATGCAAATTCATGATTGGAATCAGCGATTGATAAACTACATTTAGAGTTTATTTACGCAACGCTGGTTATATGACATGAAATACATAAGCATGAAGTGAGAGACAGAACAAACACGTTAATGAAGGCAATATTTACACGCTAGGCTACTGTAAAACTGAATTACGCCTACACTGGACGGAACAACAGAGCTTTATGTTTGTGTAAAACTGTTATAAAACACATGTCCCAGTCGGAAATAAAATTATAAAGAAAGGGTTTACAGTAAGTATGGGTTACAAGTATTAAATGCAGGTGACTCGTATTAATATTTTGATTGTTTTATCATACGTGCAATAAAAAAAGCAGAAAAGTTGAAGGGAATGAAAGAAAAACAACCTTATTGTGTTTTGTTTTTGTGTGTGTATGTCAACATTTCAAAAGTATAGTTAGAAATTCAATATAAAGTTAAAATAATCTCATAAAATAATAAAGTCTCTGACGTGAATCAGTCTAAATTCGATAATTTAACATATAAATAATTTTTAGCCTAACACTTTTTTCAAAAAATCTACCATTTTTATCAGAATAAAAATATAAAATAAATAATAAATAAATTAAAAAATGAAATAAGAAAATATATTGAAAATTAAGTTGTTTTTAAACATTTGAAATAGCTGCCATTTTGAGACTGTTGAATGGTAACGAACTTAATTCAACCAATCGCTTTAAGATGTTTGTGAAAAATTTGAAAAAATCAGATTGAAATTGTGAAAGCTAGTGTTTACACAAATAATAATATGTAAGCTATAGGCCTGTAGGCTCCTTAAACTAGGCATATTCTTTCAGTTAATCACGTTTAATACGTTAAAGTATTTTAGGCCAAACGTTTTAGGCCTAAATAATTCACTGAATATTATTTCATGAAAGTCAATCAATTACTAGGCAATCAATTACACAAACTTTCTCATTTCGTTTCAGAAGTATGAAAAAACCGATTTCGGAAGCTACTGACAAAACCGGAAAATCGGTCTAATTAAAATATCATCAGAGTTTGCTAAAAATTGGTTAATTTCGTTACTAATAGATTTTTAAGTTATCTCCTCTAAAACCAATAAGTTTGTTATAATCTACAGAAATAAAATTGATAAAGTTTTACGTTTTTTAAAAACTTCCTCGTCATTCTTAAACCAAACATCTGATTTATATGGAAAAACTAAAAGAAATCTTGAACTCTCTGTAAGGAGTGTACAAATAGAAGCCTAGACACCCCTTTTTATTCCTCTCCCCTTGTTTGATCTTGACTCTTGTGCCCCGCTTTCTTTGTGTACTTTCATCCCCTTCACACCCTTCCTTTAGCAAACAGATCCATATTCTTAAGTAAGCAAAGGTCGGTAGTTCTATACAAGCAGTTCTTGTAATCTGCAATATTGTAACGATGTATTTATTCTTTGATGTCAAGAAATTAAAAACGAACCATCACAGTTTTTAAACTTAGGTTCAAAGGGAAATGTTAGACGTAGATTTTATTAGTGATTAAAAAGTGTGTAGGTCATTCTGTATCATTGAATTAGTTCAAGAGTTTTGTAACTGAAAAATGACATGTTCAATAAAAGTAAAGTTTTTGAAAAAGAAAAAAAATGTGCAATGCTATACTGTAAGACTTAAAACCCCAGAATCAATAATGAGTAACACAATTTCTATTTTGAAAATTTATACCGATTTTTAAATGTGCCAAGTTGGGCTCCATTTTGAACTACATTAGCCTACGCAATTGAGGACTGCCGGATTTATTATTGTTTAGGATTAATTTTTGTTAAACTTTTAAACACATGTCGACAGTAATAATTAATAATGATTGTTGTAAACTAGAAATTATTACAAATAGAACAGTAATCACTTCATTAATTCTTACGAGGCCTTAAATGATTTAAGCAGTAATGTTTCCAAACTTTTTTTAAGGAAGGTTATTGCGTTTATCTGCCCACTAGTGAAATTATTTAAAACTAATGTGTTGCCAAACAAACCGCTAACGTAATTTTGGATAGACAAGCTAACATCGTTCACGGTTATATGTATTGCTTTCCTTTTTTTTGAAGAGTACATTTATCTGCCATCTAGTTGAAATTGTTTGAAACTAATGTGTTGCCAAACAAACAGCTAACGTAATTTTGGATAGACAAGCTAACATCGTTCAAGGTTTTATGGACTTTCCTTTTTTTTTTTTTGAAGATTACATTTATCTGCCATCTAGTTGAAATTGTTTGAAACTAATGTAGCGCCAAACACGCCGAAAACGTATTTTCTGTTTCCTATTGTGCTGCTATCTAGAAGATATTAATTTAATTTCTGCACATATTATCCCGTAATGATTTACAACAGTACAGTAATACTTAAATAATTGTAGATATTGTTCAGTTATCTACAGAAAACATGTTTCATTAATTTTATTACTTCTATAAACGTAGCACTAACAAAATTAATTATTGAACTATTAATTAGTTTAACAAATTAATTTTCTATATTTTTTTCTTAGTAAAAAAACAGATAAGGTTGTCATAGAAATTACCTCAGTTAAATAAATGTAACAACAAAATACAATTGAGCTGTACAAAGTTGTCATAAAACATTCAGAAAAAAATGATCAAATTTTATGAAATATATCTAGAAAAAAAATGCCTTCATCAATAGCTGAAGTATCATTTAAATTTCCTGTAAAGTAGTGCCTAATTCATACTTTTCTATCATTATCTTGTAAAACATTTTCAATTGAAAAATGTGTACCTTATATTGAAATAGGCCTCTATTTTCCACTAGAAAAACCATGTGTCAGGCAAGGAAAGGATTGATTCTTTCCTGTCTGTTGCAGACAGGTTCCTTTGAAACTTACACATATTGATAACTCCAAGGATGAATAGTAATGTTCAAAAAGTGACACAATCTAGGGAAACAAGAAAATTACTTCATCATGAGTTAGTTACAAAAACTATTGAAAATGGGCTATGTTATGCGATATTTGTTGAGAAACTGCAGCAACACATTCTTGGATTTCTCCTAACCTATCGATTTTTGCCATATTCTCTCTCTTTGAACTGTTTTTACAGCCTCAAGATGGTGCATCCATATCATGTTTTACAAACTGCTGTACTCAGCTGGGTGATTGCATAATGGAGCCCACTTTCAGCAGTCTACGTAACTTTCTTATTCCTATAAGGTTGCATGTAATTTTATACACTCTTGTATTTTTAAATACTCCCTTTGCTTTTCCCACTGGAAAAAATAATTAAACATTTTGCTTAGCATAAGAAATGTGAACAAATCGCTCGTTAACTTTAATCAGCAAACAATTTTGGAACAAATAAAAAAAAATGTGGTTGTTTCTAGGACATAACTTTTCAATTTGTTATTTCTCTTATAACTGCCCATTAAATCAAAAAGTTGTATTACGAGAGGTTAATAACTTTTGCTAGTAAATAAAACAAGGCACTGGTTAATTTAATGTATTTATTACAAGCATAGTTTCAAGGTAAGCAATTCCTAAAATTCGATTAAAGAACATAAAACTGAAATTACCATTGCTGATTACAGTCAGTTAGTTTGCACAATACACAGAACACTAAAATATTGGTTATATGTAGTCGTACTTTGTAACTTTCAAAACCCTCTGAGTCTCCTGTCTTAACCTAAAAGTGGTAAATAATTACTGTGAGTTGTTTAATTGTAATTGTTTTATTAATACTAAAAAAAAGAAGATTTTAGATCTAAATAACAATTTAAAATTGCTTAAGCTATTAATTACAGTAAAAAATTATTTATTTTATGGATTAGAATAGTTTCAGTATGATATAAATTTCTTCTAATGCAGCATCAATCTTCAAATCACTTCGCAAATACCTTTACACATTTGCTTGCTGTTAGCTTTTACAAAAATAGGTTTAACCTGTAAGGGACTCAAAAGGATTTTTAATGTACATGATAACATAATTTTGAGTTGTTGATAATTTCTTTTATCAAAAAAAAAAAAAAAAAAAAAAAAAAAAAAAAAAATAAATAAAACATGATTTCATGAATTTAAACTATGATATATTTTTGGACTGAAATATTTAAACACTAAAAATTAAAAACCAACACTAAACAAAGAGAATAAACCACTTTTACTATGTTTACTATTTCTATTTCAACTTGTTTTAAAACTGCACTATAGAAAGAGCACAATCTTCAAATAAATGTAAAAAGAATTAAATCATACTTTAATTTTAATTCTATACTTTTAAATCTGTTAAATTAGTTAATACATTTGAGGGTACACTATTTAACGTTTAAACAATATACACAAAATGTAATAACACTAAAAATAATTTTTCAATTGTTACTTAATAAAAACAGAAAAAAATTTGTCAGAATAAGGTTTACGAATGAGGTCAGAATAAGAATTACGAAACTTTTCCTTTTTATGTTTGAAAGAAATATTTTGTAACATAAACATAACACAACTAAAAATTTCTGAATAATTCTTTCTGCGGTAAAAATAATATGATATATAACTAGACTATATATAGCCTACATATTAAAGGTATTATACAGGCTATATAATTTCATCACTATAGGTTGGGCAGATCTTCTGCTGTGTTCTCACTATTCCCATTGCCATATCCAGTCAGCAGTGTTGCGTTTTCTTCTTCTTCACTTTATCACACTCTCTGATTGGTGTATACCCTTCCGCTATGGAAGGCGATGTTCTCTTTCAACCGTGACTTTTGCTGGAGTTTTTCCATTTGCTGTGGAATGCTTCAATATGTTCTACATTGATTCCTGTTGGTTATCAAAAGATAATGTTAGCAACAGAGTAATTTTACTTAAAAAATCTTAAAGTGAAGCAAATAAGTTTTTTTAACACCCAAAACAGAATTACATTTTTGTTCTAATCACTGTAAATTCAGCTAAAGCACACCTGAATGCAAAATGTTACTTCTTAATTTCACTTTTATGGTTTTCAGTAGTGTTTTATGGTAAAAATATGGCATTACATCAGAATTCTTTTGGATTACACCGATTTTGATAAGCATTTACAAGTAAGCTTATCTTAACCTCCTCTTGAAAAGTTATATGTTTCTGAAGTGTGCTTTTTGTTTTTAGGGGGTGAAAACTATCCCTTCACACAACAAATTGTTTAAATATATAACATAAATATTTGCTCATATTTTAGAATATATTTGATGAAATAATAAAATTTTCAACCCTTATAACTACCCTTATGATAAAATTTATAAAAATAGTTTCAATATCTTACAATTTTTAAATAGTGCATTTATAATGAACTAAATCTTGAATTTATGTGAATATGTAATAGTCTTACTGTTTAAAATATTATTTCTGATTGATGGCAACATTAAACCTTTAAAAACAACCCTTCTGATAAAATTTACAAAAAATGTTAAAGGCTTTTAACAGTTATAAATTTATTAGTGATGCATTTGTAATGAACTGTACTACCATGACTATTATGATATACTTCTCATTTACTGCAACATTTTAACCCTTAAAAACTACCCCTTATTACGAAATTTACACATTTAGTATAGTTTTAACAGCTTGAAAATTTTTAAGCCTCAAAATTATGAGAAATTAAAATTATAAAATGATTAAAAGGACAAAAAAAATTATATTATATACATAAAGGCATACATATTTTATTAATGATAATCTATAATTATCACCGGAACATTTTCCACATGTTACAAAAAAGACCAACTTTTTGACAGCACATATACATAGGCTATATGTTATATACCTATAAATGTATAAAAAGTCCTATCATCCATCAGCAGGTGTTCTCTGGCATGCTCTTTTTTTTCCTCCTATATCTATATGTGTACACACACACACACACACACACTGTGTATATATATTACGGTATAATATATCGAAAAGTACTTAAGTAACTTTATATTTAAATATATTTATTATTTATCAGTTTAAAAATTTGAAAAAATCACTTATTGTAGATAATGTGCAGTATTTTATTGGTACAGTATTTTTTTTTGTTTCAACAAATTATAATTTAAAAAGATGAAGTTTTTATTTTCTGATTGAAGAAATAAATTTTAAACCATTAATTTTGAAATATTCAGTCACTCACTTTATGTTATTGAATATCCTGACTGGTATTATCACATTTTTACATATTTTAACATTTAATTCAATATGATATCAACAAGACCAAACACAAACACATCACAATTGCCAGCCACTTTTACTACCAAGTAAACAAAACTTGAAGGACAAGGTTATGTTACATTTTATTTCTGTAACTCAGAAAAATAAGTGTCAGGAAAATGAACTAAAATAATCAGTTAATTGAATACTGATTTAGAAGCTAACTATTGGACTTTTTTCAAATATTACCAACTAAAGTATAGCAATGATAGATATTTAACTTGTAAGGGACTCAAAAGGATTTTTAATGTACATGATAATATAATTTTGAGTTGTTGATCATTTCTTTTACCAAAAAAAAACAAAATAAAACATGATTTAATGAACTAAAAGGTTGTTAAATTAACATGATTTAATGATAGTTGTTCAAAAGGTTAACGTGTCTTAAAAAAGTGACAAACTTGCTTCATTTTCATGCATGCCAAGTCTTGCTAACCTAGCTAACATAATATCAGTGGAAATAAAGTAAGTTTTTACCTTTCCATGTTTTCCTGATTTTCTAATATATTAATCTTTTGTTAGAAAGTAAAAATTATTCACAACGACATACGAGGAATGTCAGAAAAGTACCGTTTTGAAAAAAAATTGTTTTCAACAAAAAAATATTTTTACAAGAGCATTTCATGAACTATTTTACTACATAGTTGCCACCATTGCTCAGACACGAGTCGTAGCGAGGAACCAACTTTTTAACACCCTCTTCATAGAAAGATGCCACCACTAAACCATTGCTGAACATCATTTTTTGTCATCATCACTGTCAAAGCATAAAAAAACCTAACTATGCATGGACATTGTATTTTTCATTAAAAAATTTTTTTTCTGACTTAAACATGTAAATTTGTTGTCAGGAAGAAATTAACTTGTGACTGCCAAATAATGAAACTGTAAAGTATAACAGAAATAAAAATCTAGACATCTACAAACACAAGACATTGAAGAACAAAAATTTGGAATTAAAATTACAAAAAAAAAAACTGCGCTCAGGTTGCGATGAGCTTCTTGTCCGTTCAAAATGTGGAGTACTGTGCCCAGCAATGATCCACAATGAGTGATATTACAGTAAATCCCCATTAAAATGCTCTTCAAGGGGCTGAATGCAAAACACTAACCATAATCCTGTATTAAAGTAAATATTAACAACAACAGATAAATAACACTCAAATTTTGCACACACAATTTTATTGAAAAGTCAAATAAATTAGTATAATAAATATGCTGTAATAGTAGACCAACTAATGGGTATTCTTTAAAAAAAAGTCATTTACATGCAAATATAAGTTATATTTTCTAAACACTTGAAATATGAATTTACAACTAGCCCGTTTGTCAAAGTTTAATTTACACTGACCCAAAACCTTTTCCAGACAGTCATGTTTTACACATCTTAATTTCTTCTGTTTGCAAACCTTCCAAAGCCACATCTTTTTTTATATACAGTTTTAAAATTTTGTAGATGCTAAACAGGTTCAGCGTACTTACCTGCAGACTTGGCAACACCTAGAGGACTGAAACCGTTGGAACATGCTGGGCTGAGTAGGGTCTTGCTACCAGTAAGTAGGGTCACCAGACTGTCTCTATTCTTCGTCATGTTGGTATCTGTGTTGTCAACACTGTGTAAGCTCAGGTAGTAACAGCATTCTACAACTTGGAAATATAACCTGAAAACATAGAACTAAATGAATAGTCTGGATGTCACTGCTCAGTTGTACAAATGAACTATTAAAATAGAAATCTATTGAAAAATAACTCAAACATTCTTTAGTAATAAAAAGTAATATGACAGATAGCTTGCTAAATACAACTGCGCTACTTTTAGTCTATAAAGGCATACATATTTGATTCTAGTGACATCAACAATTGGTAGAGTATTTTTATGTTACGTTTGGACAAATATTTGAGCTGCACTTATTTATATCGATAGTGTTACTCACCATGCTTCTTTGTCTTTTTTCTTGGGATATTTAATGAGGGGAAGTGTCAAGTGTTCGTTACTTCGTTGAGCTCGCAAGAATCTGTTGCCATGACGGAACTGATTTTCCAGCCAACGTATTGTATCCCTAACGCGGCGACTCCCTCGTTTTTGTTCGTCCAACTCAGATACAACTGAAAGAACAAATAGGCCTCAGGAAATACAACGATAATTAATTAAGTCCTATTACATTTGAGTATAAAATAACTTAGAAAAGTCAGAAATTTGTTTCCATGTCAAGGCAAGTTTGAAAATTTTTGCATAGCTAGCCGAGGTCATACGTCACCTGGAATATTGAAAGGAATAGGTAGGTACCAAGTAAACAGAGGGTTGCTGATAACAAAGAATCCAACACATACTCCTATGGGTAAAGTTCATGTCAACAACAAAACATATGCTCTGTTGTTTTGTAAATCATATGACGGGTTTAGGGAAAATCCAGATAAAACTAGTTATGTAGAAATTATTAAAAATATGTAAATCTTGGTTACGAAACAAGTTTCTGAACGAATAATATATTTAGTATAAGTTTATAAAAATAATAATTAAACTAATATTAAGTCTCAGCAATTAAAGTAACAACAAATCTAACATACAAAGTTGAACATTACCAATAAATCATACTGAGGTACACCATAAGTTACTTATATCCAAACCAAACAAATAATTAAGACAAAATAAGGAAAATGTATTCAATAAAATTGTGTTAGTAATTAAATTGTTTAGGTTTTAAACAACTAATTAAAATGTATTTACACAAAATTAACTTTTAATAACATTAATATCAGACAAAAAAAGTTGAGAATAACCCTTATTTTTATTAATTTTTTTGCCTAATGGACTTATTTAATATATCATTGACACTCACCTATAGAAGGTATGAGTACAATAAACTTGCGAGAACTGACCAGTTGTTTGACCAGAACGATGTGATATATCAAGGCATCACAGTCCAGCACTAAGTATGGAGGCAGGTGGGTTGTACGTTTCACTTTGGTCTCCAACTCTCGCACTTCTGCTCGCAACCATAGCTGACCCATATCCTGCATCAACTTTCCTTTGTCCTGTGCAAGTCCTGATTCATTGCTCTCTTCCTGTAAACACAATACTTAAACTGATTACTTTAATTCCAAGGACCATGGAAAGTAATATTTTGTTATTTGTAATCAATTACCAAATATTTCTATTCATCAAAGTCAAATAAAAATTTTTACATAAGAGCTTGTATCTGTACACACACAGAATTTTCAACTAGATAGACATTTAGCACGCACTTATAGTTTGTCCATATCTCTAACCATTATTCAAAATTATTGGATTTTAAGATCTTAAAACCTGCAAAAAAGATCAAAAACAAAATTTTCTCTGAATTGGTTTAGTGATTGTTATGAAATTTAGCACTGCCAAGTGATGTTTGTAATGTAATACACTTTTTGAATGTGAAAAAAGTCCGGCCTATTGAAAGTACAGTCAGATAACCGAGGTGTTACCATAAGATAACACGAATGCCAGTCAATGGGATGGCATCATTCCTGATCCCAAACAAAACCAAAAAAAAGCTGAACAAATTCTGAACACAAAGAAGGTTATGGTTACAGTGTTTTGAGATTAAAAAGGTGTCCTACTAATCAAGTACATGCCTAGAGGGGAGACCACAAATGCAACAGCCAACTGTGAGACACTGACTATACTGCACCATTCAGCATGGATTGTTGTCAAGCACCATTGTGCTTCTTTACAATAACATATGTCTGCATGCAGTTTCCGTGGTAAGTTTTTGAACATTCGCCTTATAGACCGGACTTGGCCCCACCATCTTTTCTCCAAATTGAAGGTTTTTTTTGGGCAGAACCGCTATGGAAGTGACAATGAATTGATTCAGAGAATTAGTGTATCAATAACTTGGCAGGTATCGAATATTCAGAAAGCACAGAAAAATAGTTAAGGTATCAAATGAATAATGAAGTAAGTTTTGTTTCATTATCTTTTTGATCATAAGGCATAGTAGTGTATAAAATTTGAAGCAAAAGAACTTTACATTTCAAGAGTAAATGAAAAAAAAAAACAAACCTACTGTGGTGCTTAATAATTACATTTGAGCAAATCTGAAAATTTAAACTGAAATTGATAAAGATTGTGCATTATTTTTATATATTAATATTAACTTGAAGTGTCTAAAATTTCAGGTCAAACGTTACTGAACATCAGTGTTTCAAAATTTTGGGAACACATTACCTTCAAAAACTGGTCTTTTGGAATAACCAGATTTTCAATAAAATGATTTACAGCAGTTTGGTAGCGATATGGTCAATTATTTTAATCTGGACATACTCTGATCATGCACATGATCTTTTATAGAAGACTGTTTTCAAAAATGTGACTACATATTTATATAATGAACAAACCCCCTCAATATCCACAACCCTACTACTTGTGAACTTTTATATGTGTGTACCAACATTCCACACCAACCACTTAATATAAAGCCTCGGTTAACCAAACTGAAACCTGTATTATCCAAAATGCATTCAGAATTACAAACCCCTTCAAAAAAATTTGATGGAGAAATAATTAAATACAAAGGAATATAAGAGCGAGATCGCATAGGCTAACGGATAAGATCTCTGGCATTGCGATATGAGACACCGACTTAGGTAGCAGCATGTAATGTGTTGTGAACAAACTTTTGTAACTTGCAAAATAAAATCTAAAGAAGTTAATGAAGTTGTAGTTTTTTTGGTTTGGCAGGTGCCGAAATGAAAGGCTAACTTATACCAGGTATGCTGTAATCACTGTATTTGTTTCAGTTGAAATCAGATATTAACAATGCAAAAACTGCACTCCTAATCTGGCAGCATTAAAAAAGTATTTAATTTTCAACTCATATTACAACTTCATGTAAATTTAAATGGTGTAAATTTAACTATTCTAAAACCTGATTTTTATATAAGAAGTGTTTCAATTGAATTGATATTATTTCTGTAAGTTGTCAAATTTTCAGTAATGGTAACCTAAATTATAAATTTCAACATTATGAACTGATTTTTCAAAAAACTTCAACTTAATTTCTGTAGAAAGTTAAAACAGTACATCTGGTCCCAGTAAACTGGCATAAAAATTAGAGGCCAAAGTCAACTTTGCCTGTTAAAACAACCAAGGCAGAATATTTTAAACAACAGCATACCGGAACATGTTACTGCGGTCATGTTGACTGTTGTGTACTGACAGGATTATAGGACCAGGTAAGGTTTCAGAGTGACTTGTGTTTAATGTAATGTTTAATAGGGTGGTGAAAGCATGCTATTTTTGGTTTGTCTGTTCCCAAGGGACAATTTCTAAATTTCAAATAAAAATTTAAATGATATCTGCTTGTTCTCGTTTTTACAAAAAAAACTTTTTTATCCATAAAAATTTCATTTTAAAATAAAAGAAGAACAAGGCAGATTATAATCGATTGTGCAAACGGTACCGTAGACTAAATAAAATATAATTATAAACAGAACCTAAATATAAACATATGTAATATTTCATTGTTAATTTTTTTAAAATGAAATTTATTATTATTCTTTTAAAAGAAATTATTGCAAATAATACTACAAACAATGTAATTAGGCTGACAAGTTTTTTGTATCCAATCTACCGGATGTGCTATATACATATATTTATATAATTTAGCGTAACAGTTCATTTCTTACAAAACTACCTTAATCACATGATTAAAATAATTAAATACTTGTTTCTTTTTTACAAATTTATTTAAAATTGTATAATGCACTGCCTATAGGAATTTTGTAAAGGTTTTCAGTTTCCAAGCTTTAAGGAAAGATCTCGGGTTCGTTTCTTACAATGAAATATCTTAGAAAATACTCTAACTCTTACTAATCCTCTGCGGGTAAAAATGCTTAATACTCAGTACACAGAGAAGTAAATGCTTGACCTAAGTTGACTTTTCCAGCCACCAACTCCCGAGTCTAAATATAGTTACACTGGCAACCCACAACAATGACATCGGCATTAGTCATTAGCTGTCGATACAGAAGAACAGATCATACTTAATTTTAGATGCATTAAAATTTGTTCAACAATGCATTCATTCAACACTATCTGATATCCTAATGCAAAAATGGCAGGACATTGTTGCTAAAAAATATTTGATGAATGCAAGAAACAAGAAAATTATTTGTCCTTGTACAAAAAAAAAATTATCCAAAATGGCTTACTCCCTTAATTTCGAATAACTGGGGTTGTACTGTATAAAATAATACTTGAAAAATTATTGAACTGATTGTCATAGTTCAACAGTGGCCATATATTAAGCCTGTTCCATTAATTTTCTGATCTTGATCATTCCAAACAAAATTCCAATGAATAACCTTTCATAATAACTGTTTTGTTGATATTATCACAGGTCTCTGTCTGTATATGTTATACATGATCGCAGTGCCTGGGGTTGAATTATCCCTTCCTCTAGTATATATAATCTTATGTTATAAATGAGCATTGTCTAAATAAATTTAAGGCAACTAAAACATTTAAGAACACTTTTCAATGACAACTGACTACAGTGATGTTTCTGTATAAATACTTACAGGTATCTTTTTTCCTAAAAATTGAATTCTGACTTTAGAAAAAACTCTTTTAAACATTTTCCAATGTCATATCTTTCTTATTCCTGGATCTTTGTAAATAAAGTATTTTCTGTATAAACATTTCTTATTCTGAATTAATTCCAGTTTTCCCAGTGCTGTACTCTAAAGTGTTTTAGGAAAACAAAGTAATTTTAACATTCAGACAAAAATAACTTACCTTAGGTAAATCATCGGTCGACTCTTCGATGGACAGACATTCAAACCATTTACTTTTCTCATTGTAGGTGATATTAGCGCCTTCCTGGTCAGTCAAAAGCCGCCCCAAGTTCACCATTTTGCAAATTCTAATGTAAGTCTAAAACCACACAATTTGGAATTAATAAATGAAATTCAATAAGCGTTTCACATTGTAAGACAACAAATTTTCATTTTCAGTGTCATTAGAAGAAGCCATTTATTAAATACAGTGGTGTTTGATTATCCGAACCTTCATAAAACCTGACCGTGACTAAAATGATGCGAAATGGATTGAAAATGGTACGGACCCTGGTCTCCAGGTGTTAAAACAATATGAGATTTTAGTCTTAGTAGAAAAAGAAACTCTATCTGACAGATTATTTAAATGTTGGAAAAAAATAATGACAACATTATTAGGTCATGCTATAATGACCCAAGTTAGGTTGATGCTATAATAGCATTTCAGATTTGTTGCAAAGGGTCATTCAAAAAGTAAAGAATGTTTTTTCTCTAAACACTTTTTTATTTAGATAATTACACAAAACTTATTTAACAACACATTTTATACCTTAGATATTTTTCTACATAGTTGCCATTCAAAGTTAAACATTCCCCTTAGCATTTTACCAACTTTTCTATGCCTTCTGTATAGTCAGTTGCCGCCAAGTTATTGAAGTACTCCCTAAGCTCTCTTTCAGTACGTTGTCACTTGCATAGTGGTGACACTAATCTCTCTTCAATCTGTGCGGCACATAAGTGAATGAAGGCAGATTTACAAACATCTACTGCACTTTAAGTACAATAAGTATAGTACAGTACACACTACACTCACTTAACCAAGTTCAACTGTAACCTGGAAGTACACTGTATAAACACAGTATATCGCCAGTAACCAATATTCTGTGCAATGAGGTGTCTCAAGTGCTACAACCATAAATACTGAGAACTATTCTCGAAAAATGCCCACTACAGTATAGTATGTACAGTTAACATGTAAACTCTTCCTTGATGTGTAACAAATCAATCAATGTACAGTACTGTACTCTAGATTTTTTTCCAACTAAATATATTTTTCATAAAGATTTTATATTTTTCACACTTTTTAACATCGATTATAAGAAAAGTCCATTTTCTGAAACATCTCCACCTCCTTTATTTTTAATAAAAAGATTACTGTACTTGTATTTTGTATATGCGGGAAATCAATGGTGTGCAAAAGAAATGACTGCAAGTGTGTTTTTATTAATTGAAATTTTAGTTTTAGAAGCAAAATGATTAAAATGAAAAATTGTTATTTTGTAAATGTCCCTGTTACTATTCTGTGGCATAAGTAAATAATTTTGACAACTTCAAAGCTAAAACACTGAGTCATACCAGTTGTATAAATATATATAACACAACTGAACACATCTTTCACTGGCTCTTTGAACTATTCATGTGTATTGTTGTACACCATTTCCCACAGTTTACATAGCAACTGCATAGCAGTTTTCCGTTTCATCATAACAACTGTTAACTATTTAACAGTTTTAAGCATTATTTGTTCCATAATATTATAGAAAAGCAATTGAAGTAAAATATAGTACATATTTCTGAAGCAATATGTTTGGAAGTTTTAATAATTGTGGTTGTTAACTGTTATCTAACTGACATGAAAGAAGAAAAAAATTCCATTAAAATATCATAATATTTTTTCTTACACAGAGTTCATCACTATAATCACAATTAAAATCTGCATAAATTAGCATTTACAATGGAATCTACAGTAAAATCAGCTGTTCAAAAAAGTAAAAAAGAAAATCAGAAAAAAGTTATAATTTTTTTAAAAGAATTGTAATGGTTGTGATTCTGAGACCGCTGAATGGATTTTGCTGAGTGTAAACAAACTTGTCCAAGCTATAGCCAAAACTGATTTTTGTTTGAATTAAATTGGACCAAAATTACAATGATCTAAAACACACACCTCACTTTACAATGGAAATTAATAATACAAAGGTAAGCAACAAAATAATTCAGGCAAAAATTATTTATTTTTTTTATAAATTACACAAAACAATTTATTCAGGATTTTTTCAAAAAACTATTCAGGAACAGCTGATACACAAATTGTAAGAGAGATAATTATTCTACATACTTTAGCAACGATACAATTACGAAAGCTAGGATTGGAATACAATGAAGTAGTATGATTGATCTAAGTATCAATCAAAGTATGACATCTGTATGCTATATCTATCACTGTATGATGGTTAACAGTTGTGCTACACATGCTGGCTTCTTGAGGCTCTGAAGCATGCCGTTTACATCAGAGTACCGTTATTTATAAGAGCAAGCATGTATACCAACCTACCTAAGCTTCACTTTAAGGTATAAAACCTACTACCATTTCCCAAACATAAAGGTTAGTAAATGTTAATTAATATTCTTTACTTGGGCACTAGCTGAAATTAATATAAACCTAAAATTGCAGAAACTCGAAGACTGGTTTACAAGAAACATATTAACTTTAAATGTAAATAAAATGGAGCATATAACATTTGGTTGTTACGTTAATAGTGTACCACCTTATACAAAAATATCAATAATCGATATTTCTATTAAAAGAATAGGAGATAGAAATATTGTTAAATATTTGGGTGTGTTCATGGATTATAATTTAAAGTGGAATATTCATATACAATATGTAATAAAAAAAGCTAGATACTTCTTATACTTAGCATATAATTTGTGTTACCTACTAAAGTTTTGGAAACTATCTATTATGCATATGTGTACAGTTTTATTAATAAAAACCATAGTTAACTATGGTCTAATTATTTGGAGAGTTGTGTATATATCAGAACTTAAGCAGCCTGTAAATCTACAAAATACATTTATTTAGTTGTTGAATAACAGTAATATTCCAACTATTGAATAGCTGTATGCAAGTGTGTTATGTTCCACTGTAAGTACTTAGGTACTACTTTTTGTAACTCTACCAGGAGATCAAGAAACCGGGACACTGCATATCCAAAACATAAAAAACCACATATGAAAAAAATTGTATATACACTGCAATAAAATATTTTAATTTATTACTAAATGATTTAAAAAATCTAAAAGTGTCTGACAAGACAAAAAAGAAAATAATATTGAAATACTTTAAGTATAATCAATAAACAATCTATGAACAAGTTTAAATTATGAACCAGGCATATACTCTAATATACATTTACACAAATCTTTAGTTTTCTTTTTTTATTAAGTTTTAGTGTTTAATTCTTAGTTCTTAAGCTATGGTTCCTAGCACAAGAGGTTCTTCCTCTCTCTTCACACACACACACACACACACACACACACACACCCACACAAATCTCCTTATGGAGAAATATGTATTTGTAAAGCCAATAAATAAATTCTATTGGGCCCTCACAAGTATTACAGATTGCACCAATCAAGTACAGCTTAATAAAGGCAAGCTGTACTTTAGTAGCAAGGAAATTAACAATTTTTATTTGGGGACTGCTTGCAGTGAAAGGCGATCCACCTAAATATATAGTTAGTTAAAACAATAATTAGTATATTTTAAAAATTTATAGATACAATGAATGTATTTAAAGTTTTGAAATTTAACATAAATTTTTGGTACAGGTCTGTTAAACAGTACACACAAATTTATTTAAAGTAAAGGAATTTTGAGATATTATGTTGTAAACATTTCAAAAGAGAAGTTATAAACATTCCAGGATTCTAAGTTAAAACCTTTCGAAAAATTTTTAGACACAAATATAAACATTTTTTAATTTATTCTCATTACAAAATACACAATCCAAAAAATATTAAGAAACCCTAACATATTTTGGTTATAAATGTTTAAAAAGATAATTACAAATTTGTTGTTAATTAAATATGCACATTCGAAATTAAGGTTGTCCAATACGGGATAATCTGTCTTCCCTTCTCTTTGTTTTGTTTGCTTTTAATAATTTTTTTTTTATCAAAAAGAGAAAAAGGTGGAATAAAAATGAATGATTTAAATTTTGCAAGTGCCCCTAGAGAACAAAAGCCTAAAATAGCATGCTAGACACCTCCCTTGTATTTAATTATTTCTGTTAACTTTTACTCTTAAACCTAGCTAACTATTTGATAAAACATGGGCATTTAACATGTTTTGAAAGTTAGGCATCAAAAGTATTGTTCAGATGTCGTTGAAACTTCCCTTTTTAGAATTTGTTCCAGCAAGTAATTCCTGGTTTAAGTGACTCAATCTGATGTAGTTGGCCATTGTGTACTAGTTAGAACTGGTTTGAAGCTCAAGTACTCCTCAAATTTTTATCTTGGTCGACTACATTTCCCTGGTGTTTCAGTAATGTTTAAACTAGCACTATGAGCACATTTTTCTTTTGGTGTAGGTGTATTAGTTAGTTTTGTACGATTGCACGACCGTCAATTCTTTCTAACACGACCAAAGTGTACAAGCGATGATGTACAGCAATGACTAGTTCTCCTCACTCTGCCTTGGACTATCTGAAGGCGGCAAACAACTGTTCATTTAATGCACTTACTGTCTGCCCGCTTAATTTGAACTATGAATGCTACAGTTGTTATGTGTTATGTCACAAATGAAGAAGAATTGCAGGCATTTACAAGAGGTGTTAATAAAGTTTCTCCATTTACTAAAAACATAAAAGTTTTTACTCACTTCTTGTCTGGGCGTCAAACATCTGGTGCGTACTTGAGACCAGTCTACTCCGGCATGCACTAACTTTAAAGCCACTATTCCTCGCAAGCAAACTTCCTCCACCAGAGGGATTTTATCACACTCTTTGTTTGATGTTGTAACTGTAAAAGATCACTTATTAAAATAAGCCTGCTCTGTTAATTTGCTTTCTCATTATTAGCAATTAAAAACAAATTTTATAATTTGTCTGATGCATTTAATTTATTCTAGAGCAAAACAGCTTTTATAGATTCTACGGTACAAGTAATGTTAAAACGAACATTTTAAATGTAATCTACCCGAACTAGATTTAACTTACAATCAGAGCTGTCATCTTCGTTCTTCTCTGAGTCCACTGGTATCGGAGCTAAATGGTTCAGCAGCGACACCAAGCGTGTGATTAACAGCTTGGAGCTTTGTCCACAGAGTCGCAGCACGTCTGCATTACTAACCAACCAATCACAACACACCTATAAATAGCAATAATGGTGATAAAGATTTGGTTTCTGACAAATAAAAATCCAACTGTTTGTGTTAGTATCACAATAGACCAAATGAGTAGATTAATATTTAATTATTAGTGTTTGATTAAACAATTTTTTAAAATTTTGGGTTTTATTTAAGATTCAAAAAGTAGTTTAACAATTTTTAAGAAACAATGAGCCCATTCTAATTTAGTCCTCTCAGAAAACAGGCAAGTACAGCGGAGCATCAAAAATCCAGGATAAGTGAGACCAGATTCTATGCAGACTATCAAATGTAGTCATACAAACCAGAATTTGAAATAAATTCCAGTAGTGAAGTTAACTGAAAAAATGAAAATGAACTATGAACAGTCCTGTAAGTATCAATTTTTCCATTTAGTCTCAAACTATAATTTTTTCCTATTTTAAATTTAGTACTTCTGAGTTATGATTTTTTGATTATAATATCAAGCCATTTCACTTTTTATAGCACCAACTGGAATTTCGGGAAGTGAGTACCTTAAGGCTATCTGGATCTCTTTTAATAAAAAAAAATTGAAAATTAAAAAGTCAGTGCAATGTTTTTACCCTTTCTAATGTATTTTAAGTTAGTTTATACACTTTAAATTTATATTTAGAAGTTTTGATACATATTTTTAATAACAATTTTTGATAAAACATTAGGACAATGCACCCACCTTGATAGTTTGCAGCAGAAAGCCTTGTTCACAGAGGCGCTGGATGTGAGCCAATGTAAGGTTTTTGTCCAAGGAAGGATGTTCGCCCAGCACGCACACATTGTAACTATTTGTAACTACAAAACCATTCCCTTTGTCTGTAACAATGTAAATATGATGTTAAAATTTGTTTTACCAGTTGAGTTTAACAGAAGCTGGAAAATTATTACTTGGCAATAACGGTAATACAAGCATACGTTAGGCTAACCACACACTAGAAAAGACGAGAGATTTTTGTCAGAGATCAGTTTGATAAGTAATTTGAACATGACTTATGATTCTGCTACATACTGGCTAAAATATTTGTCTCAAGCTGTCCCTGACTGTCTGATACAAAACAACGAAGGTCTTTGGCATTATGACTTCTCTAAATAGCTCAAGGCAGTTTTATTTATATGTTCTCTAACCTATTACCATAAATGGAAAATAATTACCTATTAATAACCTCTTCGCTGACATCGCACTCCAGTATAGTTAGTATTTTGTTTAATTACATCGTTTAATAAACCCATTAGTCAAAACTGTTCACATTCATTCACACAAAATTGTTACATTTTTTTCGTCAGCTTGCAAATAATTTAAAAACATGGTTATTTATGTTTGCTCCCTTTTTTTCATGTTCAAATCAGCCTTTTTAATTTTGAAACTTACAAAGTAAAAATATATAGACTAACAGTAGACATTTCTTTATCACTTGCCATTTTAGTGACATGACTAGCAAGAAAATGTGAAATCGGCTTTAGCAATGCCAATATTCTCCTCCCCTACTTTTCTAGGCGCCTTTCTACTTGCACCATGAAAATCGACATCTGATCTAATAACCGAATAGCTTTATACCAGTTAAATTTTCTAAGGCTAAAGCTAAGTTTTACAAACACTATAAATAATTTAGTGTCTTAGAATCCATAATCTCTATTACTGTTAACATTTGATAACTTTAAAAATTAATACAGTATAATTTTAACTTCTTTTTTATATATATAAAAAAAAACTTGATGGTAATGCAAAAATTATTATGAGAAGTTATACAAGTACAATTGGTGTATGGTTTTACGACAGTACCAAGCTTATTGACATTTTATTTACCATTTCTATTCTCTTCTACTTCAGAGTCAGATGACTGCACATCAAAGACCAGCTCCTCCTCACTCAAATCTGAGTCTGAACTTACTATCTCCACTTCATCTGTAACAAATATATTACCTGTGATTCACTAAGGTATTTTATAATTTATAAGCACAGTAACACATCTGCTACGCGAATGAATGTTTGACTCAAACACAACAACCTGGT
Source organism: Callitettix versicolor (assembly GCA_022606455.1). Taxonomy (NCBI): domain Eukaryota; kingdom Metazoa; phylum Arthropoda; class Insecta; order Hemiptera; family Cercopidae; genus Callitettix; species Callitettix versicolor. The sequence goes on along the minus strand of CM040190.1, from coordinate 37,619,740 downwards.
GGAGCAAAGGAACACCTTCCATATTTGCATTATCTTTTTTAATTATCCTTGTCTTTGAAAAAGTGCGTTCAAAGCAATTAAGAAACAGTTTTCACTCTATTGTATTAGTTTGCACTCTAAGTTTTGTAGGATTGCACAACCATTAATTTTTTCTAACATGACTATAAAGTGTACAGTGATGATGTACAGCAAAGATTGGTTCTCCCCACTCTGCCTTGCCACTATCTGAACGCAGCAAACAGCTGTTTACTAAATACGCTTACTGTCTGCCAGCTTAATCTGAACTATGCTTAACTAACTTGATGCAGTTGTTATGTTATGCTTATGCAGTATGCTACAGTTGTTATGTTACAAATTAAGAAGAATTACAGGTATTTACAAGAGTTGTTAATGATGTTACTACCATACCATTCTGAGAGGTTGTGTTTACTTAGGCATGGACAATGAGGACAATTCTGTTTGTCTCCCATTCTTTCAATAGCTGAGAAAAAGGTTCACATTTTAAAAATTACTATTTAAGAGACTACATGTGACATTTAACAACATAAAATCTGATTTATGTAAACAAGTAAGATTATTTGTTATAGAGGCCCTAAACAACACTGCTCTTAGATTGGATGATTTGTGAAGTACGCATAAAATTCACTGTAAACATGATTTCACTGTTCAAGTGATTTGCAGCCATTATGGCTATTTTTTGGTTTACAAGAAATGTACAGCAGCCGTAAGTTCATCAAATGTTTATGACCAATGTTACACAACATTTATTTTCATAAAAACAATCACAATTAAAGACATCTGGTGTTATACAGGTTACTACATGTCACTATGTAATGACATCAAGCATCCAGGAAACCACTGATAATCATGATCTGTGTACGTAGTAGCCTCGTCCAGTTTAAATGTTCCAATGCTGACCAACAAGAGCTACATGAGTATTTTTTATGTTTGGGCTACTTTCAAAATGATTAAGCAGAAAATGTAAGCAAATAAATCTCTTAGCAAAGTTAACACAGATTCATTATTTGAAATATATGACTAAACAGCAAACACGTTGTACATACCTGTCCAACTATAATGACAAGACATTTGGAGCTAATAAAAATGGGGCTGAATTTTTGTTTTTTGGATAAATCAATTTTTACGACTGCATGATAAAGGATTTTTTTTTTAAATATATACCTTTCGCCAACCAGTATTTGTACTTCACAAATGGATCTCAAATAATAAGTCAAACACCAACTCTTATTAAAACAATATTTTTCTTTTGATGAATTTGTGTATTTGATATAATTAAGGGTGTTTAAATAACCGACTTAAACTTCTAAAATTTATAAACACCACAAATCCTTACTAACCTTCACTTAAATCAGACGATATTGAATCCTTACATCTACGTCTTCTACGCCTTCTCTTACAGTGGCCATTGAGTTGTGCCAGTAAAGGCGGTTGTCGTGGAGCAATTGTACACTCTATGCGCTCTAACGCCTTCTCTATTAGCTGCGACATCACTGCTAGTGTTAACGCCATCATCATGTTCATGTGATCAGATCCTATTCAATTAAGAAAACAAGTAAATATGTCCTTCCTTTAAAAGTGCATAATACTTTCTTTAAAAAATATCAGCAAAAGTACTAGAAAAATTACACAGAAAAACTAGGCTTGATTTATCTAAATAATTTCTACAGATTTTTGTAATACATACATATATTGTAATATATACAATTACAATTGGGTTGCAAATGAGAAATTTTAAAAAAACTGTAAAAATGCAGTATAGCTGTTCATAGTCGATATGTATACATACAATGTAATGCCTAAATATGTAGTATAATACAGTACAGCTGTGCATTTGATTTTTAGTACTTTTGTACAAAGTTAACAAGTTAAAATTAACTTAACTTATGAGAACTATATGTCAACTATAGAAATTATTATGATTAAGATTATGACCTATTCTTCCCGTCAGTGGTCTATCAACTCACCTCATAAAGGCTACTGCGGTTTCGAAACTCTATAGTTTCATCTTCAGGCCATACAAAATGTTTAATCCCTCTGTTGAGGTCGTCACAAAGTCAAACAAAACATTAAAACATACACCATAAACACTAAGCACAATTACACATTTAAAATATTCATCATGAAATTCGGCTTGGCCAAGCTACACACGCGACTCGTACGTAGTTACATTCCGGACTTTATGAGGTGAGTTGATAGACCACTGACGGGAAGAATAGGTCATAATCCTAATCATTTGAATATGTGGTCTGGTGGCTATGTTACAATAATGAAAAGAAATTATTAAAGTCATACAGTGTCATTCCTCAATGTTTTCAGGAATGACAAAATATTGTTACTGCATACCTTTCACTGCCTACACCTCCTTCTTAAGCCTCAAAAGTGCACAACTGTGTTGGAAACAATATACATGGTTATCAGACAGCTTCATAGTGGATGTGTCAAACTGGCAAAGTATCGTGATTAAAAAAAACACACAAACAAAGTATCAGGATCTAAAAATTAGGTAAGATGACTGGAGGGATAATTGTTATGGATATGAAAATGTGTATATTATTAATACATACTTACATTATAAATATTTTCCAGCTTTAAATTGTATTTTTAGAACGTCATAGTTTTAATAAATTAATGAATTATATTGAATTACTCAGTGTGTGGGGTTACTAGTGCACTGCGACCTTTGCAGATCTATTCTGCCCTTCTTCAGTCCTAGTCCCTTCATGACGTAAAGGATTTGGACAGGATTCAATGTAGGTAGTTCACATACTTCTAATTGTTGATTTCCCAGTTTCTTATTGAGGTGCTTGCAGATGCTTGCTCTGCTAATTCCCTTTCAATTTTTCTTTCACCTGATTCTCATTACAGAGATTCCGCTTATTATATTTTACATTTTTACTTATGGGAACATCCATAAGTAGCTAAGGAAATGAGGTCCTCCAGTACAGAGCCCGACACACATAAGTAAGGCTAAGGTACACTGATTTTTTTTTTTTTTTTTTCCCGGCGAAAAACCGTTCAGGTTATCATCGCCGTCACGAAAATTGAGAGTATATATAAAAAAAAAATTAAACAAAATTTTACTTAAGAAAAAAGCAACAAAAACAACAAAACAACAACAACAAACTATAACAGTAAAAATAAATTAAAAATTTAGATAACAGCTATAGATATATTACACTTAAGAACTAAATAACAATAAATAATGAATAAAATTTAATAACAATTCGTAAAACTATGCATAAACATAACAGAAATAAAGTTTTTAGATAAAATAAATAAATAATATAACACAAGAAATAACAACTATATATATTAAATTTTATTTAAAACATTCAGACGATGAAGGAAGTCTAGAACCCGGTCAACGGCCGAGGCACTATCTCCCAACATCGTCTGCAAACAGTTGCTCAGACCACACATAAAACGCATTTTTGGAAACCATCACAATCGAGCAATATATGTCTTATTGTGATGGTTTCCCTACAGAACTCGCATTTAGGTGGGTCCCGCGTTCCATCAGAAATCCATGTGTTAACATGGAGTGACCGATCTTGGCGGGTGATCACCACCTCTTCTCTACGACTTGCACGTATTGATGACCCCAAGGGCGAACAGTATTTTTAATTACCCTCAATTTGTTATTGCTTGTAGCTGCCCATTCATTTTCCCACTGTAGAAGAATTAAATGTTTTGCGTGACAAAGAAAGTCAGACACTATTACACGTGCAGTGCATGGCGGCAGAAAAGTTGCTTCCTTTGCCGCATTATCCGCTACAGTGTTCCCAAATATTCCACAGTGACCAGGAATCCAGATAAATGATACTCTTGCACCTCGTAGTTCAAGTCTATGGACAGAGCACAGAATATCTTGAACCAGAGGGTTTACCGAATACATATCCCGGATTGCCTGGAGGGCACTTTTTGAATCAGAACAAACTACTTAAAATGCAAACTATCGAATTCAATAGTGTTCAGAGCCTTTAAGATGGCAAAGAGTTCGGCTGTAAAGACACTACAAGTTGAGGGTAATCCATACTTATACGTTTCATCCAGTGAGTAAAATGCACACCCAACATTGTTATTTATCTTAGAGCCATCTGTGAAAATAAATTTAGCAGATGGATATGAACTAGTCAGTCGAAAAAACTCACGTTGATACACAATGTTAGGAGTGTTGTCTTTCTGGTATGCACACAAGGAGAAATCAAAGGTCGGCATATTGATTTTCCACGGAGGGACAAAACAAAAGGACCTTTCAAACATTGGGGGTAGTTCAATACGTAAGTCATCAAAATACGGGAAGTTCTAATACCAAGAGGAGCAGTAGCATTCGCTCGAGTTTCATACTGTCGCAAAAATTGATTTTTTAAAACTGTATTAAAAGCAGGGTGCCATGGTTTAGATGATAGATTGCTTATATAAGTTAACTGTAGTTTCTGTCTCCGTCGAGAGAGGGAAGGTTCCCCAGCATCGGCGAGAATACTCACGACGGGACTTGAACGGAAAGCACCAGAAACAAGGCGGATTGCAGAGTTATGGACGGGATCTAGTTTCTTTAAAATCGATGGTCTAGCAGATGAATAAACAATGCTGCCATAATCAATTCGCGAACAATTACGGCACGGTAAAACATCAGCATACAGGTCCTATCAGCACCCCATCGAGACCCACTAAGAACCCTCAACATATCCAGGATTTTATTACATCTTAATTTTAAATCACGCGCGTGAGGGCTCCACGAGCCTTTAGTGAGTATTAGACCCAAGAATCGAACGGATGGAGAAGTCCGGCTGTATACCATCAAGATATAACGACGGAGCCTGGATCTGTCGACGGCGACTGAAAAAGCAATACACTGAGTTTTAGCAGCGGAGAATTTAAAGCCAGTAGTTCTCGTCCAGGTCTGCAACCTATTTATTACCAGCTGAAGGGTTCTTTCAGCTGTTGCCATGTTTCTGGTGCTTACGTAAATAGCAAAATCGTCTACAAAGAGAGAACATCTGACAGGGGACCGTGACGTTAGACGTTATGCTATTGATTGCAATAGCAAACAGAGTAACACTAAGTACACTCCCTGTGGAACACCATTCTCTAAGTAGAAACGATCTGATAGCGTACTACCAAGACGCACCCTAAAATACCTATTACTGAGGAAGTTTTTGATAAAATGCAGAATCCTGCCCTGTATACCCCATGATTTTAATGTGTTCAAAATTCCCTTCTCCAAGCCATGTCGTATGCCTTCTCTAGGTCGAAAAAAAAACAGCTACTAGTGTTTGGCGCAAGAGAAACGTATTTTGTATTGCAGATTCCAAAGATACTAATTGATCCACAGAACATCGTCCTTGCCTAAAGCCGCACTGGTCTTTGCAAAGTAAATTGTTGGTTTCAAATACCAAACAAGGCGACGATTTACCATTTTTCTACCAGCTTGCAAAGAACGCTAGTAAGAGAAATCGGACGATAGCTACTTGCATCAGTTTTATCTTTACCTGGCTTAAGAATAGGAATTACTATTGCTTCCAACCAACTGTCAGGAAAGTATGTTCATCGAATATACGATTGTATATCTCGAGGAGGGCAAGCCTACCTGACGTTGGAAGTTTTTTATCATGGAATATACGAGGTTGTCAGGACCGGGAGCTGTGTCCTTCGTTGAAGACAGTGCAGATTCCAGCTCATGCAGAGTAAACAGACTATTAAGTGGAGAGTCGTCACAAGTACCGATGGTGAACGGCAATGGTTCCATTGCGCTTTTATATTTACAAAAGGCAGCGTTATACGCCGTAGAACAGGAATAGCTAGCAAAAGATGATCCTAATAAATTTACAATATCGAACACTGAGAAACTAACTCTCCATTCGGCCGTTTAAGACCCATCAACTCCGTGGATGGAACACGGCCAGATATAGAGCGCAGTTTCTTCCAGACGACAGATGTTGGCGTTGTTCTGCATATTGTTCCGATATATTGCGACCAAGATTCCTTTCTACTTTGTCTAAAAATTCTTGAGCTTTAGCTCTAAGAATTTTGTACCGCTCAAGATTTTCATCTGTCGGGCTTTTGTTAAATCTCCGTAGTGCTTTTAGGCGTGAGCGCAAAGCCTCCTTACAGTCCTCGTTCCACCAAGGAACAGATGGGCGAGGTGGGTTCTTGGATGTTTTAGGATAACATCCTCGGCTACATTTAAAATCGTACTGGTGAGTTTCTTAACCACTGTGTTAATGCAGTTCACATCAATGTCTGGAGGTACAAATCTTTTGCAAATTCTTCCCAATTTGCCTTTTTAAGGATCCAACGCGGCAGGCGTCGTTGCACATGAGGTAAAGTACAAAATGAAATATTAATGGGATTATGGTCACTGCCATACAGATCTGGTAACACCGACCATTCAAACTTTGTTGCCAAAACTGGACTACAAAATGACAAATCGACAACTGTCCATCCGCCAGTAGATGCAGATAAATGAGTCGGGAACCGTCATTTAGAAGACACAAATCTAAGTTTGACCGTATTCCTTCGATTCGTAATCCCCTTGAGTTACAGGATAAGGAACCCCATGAAGTATGGTGAGCGTTAAAATCACCTGTCAATAAAATCGGTTGTGGCAACTGAGATATTAAATCATATACTTCATGATGTTGGAAATTGTAACTAGGCGGCAAGTAAAGGCAACAGACGGTAACTTTGAATGGAACGGTAATCTGAACGGCAACAGCTTGTAAAGGAGTTATTATATTGACAGATATGGACTGGACAGAGTTGTGAACCAATATGGCTACACCACCTCTGGCTCTTTCCTCAGTAACGAAATCCGCTCTGAAAATAGAATAACCCCTAAAATTGAAGGTGTGGGATTCATGCAAGTCGTCTCTTGGAGACAAAGTATTAAAGCGATGAATCTCGCACAAGAACTTTGAGATCTTCCATATGGCTTCTTATCCCATTAATATTCCACTGTACTACATTGTTATTAATTGGAAATGCAGACATTGAAGTAAAATAAATTAATATAGCAGCGGGTTCTGTTCGTTTTTGTCATGTACAACTTTTGATTTATCAGAGTCTACCGACATCGAATCACTACTGTGATTCATGTCGGACTCTGTAGATACATTTGTTTTGGCAGAAGTCGCTTTTGATCTGGCTTCAGTTTTAGTTTTAGTTTTTAACTTGCTTAGAGGTATTTTTAACTAATTTTTATCCGCATCCTTAGACCCAACTACTGGTGGGTATGTATTTGATTTTTTAAAAAGTAAGCAAGTCCAGGAGAAACAGACTTTACTGTCGGTTTTACCACTTGTGACTTAGTTCGGACCATCATTTTTGAAGCAGATGGAACTGCTTCAGGAAGAGTAGGTTTTGAAGATTTAGTCACAAGTGACTTTGGAGCTTGATTTTTAGAGATTTTCGACTGATTTTCTTTAGAAGAGATAGACATAGATTGATCAGATGTACTGGAAGCAGGAGTGGTAACAGTTGAAATTACGGATAACAGCTGAGCTACTTGCTCAGTCAGTGCTTTAACAGTTTTAGTCAGTTCATCGCAATTTCTACATGAGGTCTTGCTACTAGACGCGACCGACGCAAAACGACTTACCCTCAATTATTCTGGAACTTTTGAATATTTTTTTGCTTCTGAAAATGAAACTTTATCCCTTGCCATGATAGTCAAAACTGCTTTCGTCCCTTATACCTGGGGCAGCTGAAGGAACGAGCCGGATGATCGCCACCACAATTAGAACACTTTGGGTCATCCGTGCAATTGTCACCACCATGGCCATTCGAACCACAATTACCACATATTTCGGGCTTTCTGCATGTAGAACTCACGTGTCCAAACCCCTGACACTTAAAGCATCTTCTCGGGTTTGGAACGTAAGCTCAAACAGAAAGCCTTTGATATCCGGCAAATATATATTCGGGATTGTGGGTTTACCAAAAGTCAGAATGAGGGAAGCAGTTGGTACTTTTTTTCCATTTTCATTACGCAGAATGCGATAAACATCCGTAACTGACTCTGATGCCAACTCAGACTTTATCTCCTCAAGGTCTAGGTGGAGGAGATCTCTGCACGTTACCACTCCTTTAGCAAAATTCAAGGTTCTGTGGGGCTCCACAGAAACCTTGATCCGATCAAAAAGGAAGACATCTTTAGGAGCGACAAGCTCTGCTTGTCGCTACTAGTCTGAACTAACAGCGTACCATTTTGTAGCTTCCTAATAGACGCTACAGGACCTACTCTTCCAACGATAGCCTTGTTTATGAGGAAAGGAGACACTTTCGATAGGTCGGACCCTTCCTCAGAATTTCTAAAAACTAAAAATCTAGGAGAAGGGAGCTGAACAACTGCAGCACCCATCTCCTTTTCTTCCATGTCAATACTCCCACTGCTACTCTCAGACCTGTCCGGCGTAGTCAACGAGGCCTCTTTAACACATTTTTGGCGTTTTGTTTTTTTGTTCCATGCTTTGTTTTGCCGAGCGATTCATGAATGAAGACTTTGAACAACTGGCACAGGGTGCACCCAAACACCCAAAGACCACCATAGCCCTAGGATACTCCCACTAAAAAAAAAAAAAAAAAAAAAAAAAAAAAAAAAAAAAAAAAAAAAAAAAAAAAAAAAAAAAAAAAAATATATATATATATGAAAGAAAAAAAAAATGGGGGACCTCCAGATATCCTGGAGCCGAAATACATGGTCTGTCAGCACTCCAGAATATTTTAGGAATGGGTTCCGGTACATCGTTACGGTTCCCCAAACCCAAGTACCACTGGCAGCCACTCTCTATGTACTCATAGAATGCAACCATTTGTTTCGATAGACCCAGCTATGGGCTCCGACACCCATAACTCAACATTCATGCGCTTGCCAAGCGCCTATAGGCTGCTCTCGGTTCCAGAACCTGTCCCATCAGAGGTCCTCGGCAGTGCTAGGCACACATCAGGTTCCACATACTTGGCCCCGCCAAAGGAAACCAAGCAGAATCGCCACTCCCAGACGTAACGGAACAAGCACAGCAAATCCCTAAATGTACGTGTGAGTGTGAAGTGTTTACATCGTAAGTGTAGTGCTGTAAGTGTAAGTGTCTGCTAGACTCGGGTGCCGCGAGGTTCGTCTAGGTCCTCTCAGTAGGTGCAGCTAGTCTGCACCCCCCCTGCGGGTGTGTATGTGTTTGTGTGAGAGAGTCTGTTTGTGGATGTTGTGTGTTGTGTGTATGTGGAGTAAATGAGTGAGAGTAGAATGAGCTAGAGGTATGGTGGGGTCGCTAAGCCCATCAGCTGCTCACTTCAGCTGCCTCCGCCGGCAAGGTACACTGAGAGGTTCCCAGAGCTCTGTTTGATATACCAATAGGCCATTGTCATTCACTCCATCAGCAACGTCACTTCACACTTTACAAGTTATTCAAGCTATTTAGAGTAGTGAATGTATGCGTATATATCTTGAGTGACAGTAATATGAGCTAGACGTATGATGGGATTGCTAAGTTCAACAGCTGTCTGCTGGAAATCAGTTATATTAACAAAGCAATATATAAGTTTATTTTACAGTTTACTATAACTCATTTATTGTTATTGTGATCTAATATTGCCAAAGTGAAACCTGTTTGAATAATCAAAGTTTCATTGAAATAAACTGTTGATTTAGACTAATAACTTACTTTTTTCTTGAAGGTGCTGCATGCACATTAACGCAATGACCACCATTTTGAACATCATTTCATCAGTCAAGTACTGTGGTTGTTTAACTTCTCTCACAGCATCTACGTCATCAGGCGCCACTGGCTGCTCGGACAGTTGGGTTTCTGATAGGCAAATATTCATTCTTGACAGGATCTCTTCACAAACCTGAAAATTTTATTAAATATTTAATTGCATGACACAGTTGTCTTCTTTCTCATATTTAACTAACTGAACTATTTAAAACAGATATAAGAAAAATATTTTAGTTTAAACAAAACATAAACAGTATATTGCTATTTCACAAAGAAATGTGATTTGGAAGCAATAAAAAAGTTGATGTATCAAATTTTGCACGCATTCGAACATTCTTAACTTGTCATTAATACAATTTTAAAAAATAGCAAGTTCTACATACTTTTTGAACACCCTGTTGTGCGACTTTATCAAAAAAACAGGTGTCAGCGATGTACAGAAACCTTGCAATCAGATGATGCAGTGTGCTCATAGTATCGCCTGAACCGGTCTCCAACCATCTTGCATTTCTTTCCAACACTCCGGCCAAGTTCCCTTCTGCTCCTTCAAATGATTGTGTACATTGCATGCTGGATAAACAAAAACATTATTAATGCCATTGAACTGTGCAAGTCTATAATCAGTGTTAAAAAAAGGGCTGTATATAAAAATATATGCAAATTTTAGTTTTCAAACTAGGGCAGAAAAACTGGAGATATACAGGATATATTATACCATTAAAGGAGGTAAAGGATATCTTATATATTATTGCTCGAATAAAACACATTTTGTTTAGGCATTTTGGAGTTTTAATTCAACTCCTTTAAAATGAAGTAAATTAATTGAAATATGACTAAATTGTGCAATTTTCTTGTATTAATTAACTCACCAACGCAAGTAATAATACGCTGCGTCCAAAGAGTAGTTCCTGGTGCTCGCCAGAGTGCCTAATTGATTGTATGGCATGCCTGCTTCTGGTTTCCAATTTAATGCCTACAAATGAAAGTAACAGTACTACAATAATTTTACTTCTCAATGCAGCAGACACACGATTATCTGTAGAGTACCAAGAAAATAAATTTTTATAATTTAAAATATTTATATTTATTTACATATTTTTTTAGGGAAATCAAACTCACTGTATTAATTTCATGCATATCTAATTTTTGCATGCAGGCCTATTACATACCTTGTAATACAGTTTAGCAGACGGGATATAACAATATATCATCTTCATTTGCATCTTTGCTTGGGGCATGTGAGGTAAGCCATGCATTTCAAAAACACTGATGTAACATAAAACATAATTTTTCGAAATTACCAAAATCAATGTCCACTGCTCATTATATCGGTAGACCAATGTTTTTGATGTACTTGATTAGTAGTACAAAAACTAATGGCCAACGAAGGTAATACGAAAAGTTTTGTTTTGTAATTATACAGTTGTGGTATTTTATTGCTATACTACTGCAATACTTTGATTTGTTTTACTTTGTTCTTTAAACCATATAAATAAATAATATAATTATTGTAGATTTGTGTTTTTGTTTATACAAGGGTCATTTGGAAAATAAAAAAACATTCTGATCTGATGAACCGCTCAGTTCCCCCCACTACTGCTGCCAACTTACCACTCCTTTGCACCAGTCTGATGCTAATGATGAGCCACTATGAGCTTCGTACTGTAATAAGTTTTCTGAGTATACAAAAGTCCTCCAATCCCTATCAAACCAGAAAGAAGCCCAACAAATTCTAAGCGCCAAAAAGGTTACGGGTAGTGTTTTAGAATCGAAAGGCTATCGTACTCATTGACTACATGCCTAGATAGGAGACCATAAATGCTACTGTCAGACTTTTCATTAACTACACTATGCCATTTAAAACAAATGGCATAGATTGTTGCATAAAGGCAGTGTGCTCTTTTACAATAATGCACGTCCACACACTATTGCATTGATGATGAACTTGGTTCCAAAGTTTAACTGCCAAAGTTTTTGAACATCCACCTTATAACCTTCACTTGGCTCTGAGTGATTACCATCTTTTTCCCAAATTGAAGGGTTTTATAGGCAGAAAACACTATGCAAGTGGCAACAAACTGAAAATGTGTGTCAGTGAGTGGGTTGAACAACTTGGCAGCAACTGAGTTTACAGAAGGCATACGAAAACTGGTGAAATGCTATGACAAATGTTTAAATTTGAATGGCAACTATGTAAAAAAAAATAGCTATAGTATCAAATGCATTGTAAAGTAAGTTTTAATGATCTTAATAAAAAGTGTCTAGAGAAAAAATAGCTATAGTATGAAATGTGTTGTAAAGTAAGTTTTCATTATCTTAATAAAAAGTATCTAGAGAAAAAAATGTTCTTTACTTTCTGAACAACCCTCATAATATAGTTTTATCCTATTGTAAAACTGTAGAATAAAGTTTGTATTATAATTAGGAGAATTTTGATTATTTACTTCAGACTTGTAATCTATATAAGGATTATCTGCAGTATACTTATCCAACCAATACTGACAATAATAGATAGTTTGTTTGTAAAACAACACTATAATATAGTTTATCCAAAATTCCACTATATTCACCACATTGTTTCTGGGCAACTAAAAATATACATAAGGCTCACCAGTATTGGGGAGTTGTTCCGATTTAGAACAGAAGAGTGTGTAGAACCCGCTAAACTGTTAGAGATGAACAGTAGATGACTTGGGGGCTACAGTAGCGCAGCTTAATGCTATAAACTCATTTAATATGAATATGGGCATTCCGTATACACTGATTATATATATGAAGTTACTTAGCTATGTGCAACACAACACACTTACCTGATAATAATATCGAGCAGGAAGTTCTATATGGTAACCAGGACACAGATCAGCCAGATATCTGCTCAGATCACCAAGGTAAATTAAACATCTGTGTACAGCTAGTTGTGCCCACTCCATGCCATCTGTTTCTCCTTGTTTTACACTTGTATTGGTCTTACCTAAATATCATATACCTTATTTTTATTAACCCTTTGATGAGTATTTTTGTTTATGCATAAGTAGTATTGATGTTCCAAAAAGTGTTACATGAAAAAGAGTAACAAAGTTCTGAAACATCATTTGACCAAGATTTGCATAACTTTACTTTTTACTGTTTTTAGAACATAGTGTGACATTTTATAAGTATTTGGGTTACTGAATGGATTAGTTTGTGTGTTCTGTGCATAGGAGGAGAGGTTATCAGTTGATATAAAAGAGCCTATCCTGTAAACATTCATTCTTTTCGTGTAAAGTCAGTACTGTTTTTCTGTTTACATCCCACGTAAACGCTAAACATTACTCTTCACTCTGTGATGTACTCGTTTGCTTCGCTTTACAGTGCTGTCTTAGTTTAACTTGTTTTATAAGGGTTTATTAATTGTTATTTATGGGTAGCTTATTAGTTTACAGTGATATAAAATTATAAAACGTTTTTTAAGGTAACTGGAGCCTAGTACAGTAAAACCTCAGTTAACTGAACTCGGGTCAACCGATACCCAGATTATCCGAAAAAAACATCTGAAATCACAAATCCCTTAAAAAAAATTATTAGGAATAAATAAAATAAACAGGAATAGTCTAAATATAGCTATACTGCAAATCCCTACCCCACTGCACAACAATTGCATCTGCATCAGTCACTAGCAGTCAATACAGAAGTGAGGATTGTGCTTAATTTGAGATTTCACTAAAATCTAGTTTATCGCTGCTAGAAAACGTAGCAAGAGGTGTAAGAAACAAATGAAAGTTACTGAGTTTTTTTAATGAATAATTAATACTTAAGCCTGTCTACCTCCAAGTACAGTATACAGTTTATTGACGTAAGCCTAAATATGTAATTTTAAACTTCAATAAAGAACATGTCATGTATAAAAAAAAGGTTAGAATCATTTGAGCTTTAAAAATCTTCTAGATCTAACTGGATATAAAAAGGTATTAAGTGTGCATGGTTTAACAGAAAAATTTGTTATTATAAGAGAGGTTTGTACTTTATTTCAGATAACCAGGTTGTACTGTACATAGTTTCACTGATGTATATAACTATTAATAAAATTTTACAATGAATAAACAACATTTTTTATTATTTGTTAAGCTTGTATTCATCCAACATCCTCACTCCTTAACAGACTTTGTACTGTGATGTTCCAAAATATCAATATTCCTTAAGGGGTAAAACTTAATAAAATATTCCTTATTTAATAAAAACCTGAACTTTCGAAGTGTGATACTGGCATTCATTTCAGGACTAAAGTATAGAAATAAGAACTTTGAATGCTAAATAAAGTACATTTATATTCAGATCCTTAAATTGATTACTAGTATAGTTTCTAGTTGCTACTATCACAATTTTTTTAACAGTAAATTTACGTTTTTTTTCTTTAAACAATTTAAAAAAATCTATTTCATGCTCAAAATTAGTAAAAACAAAGATTTTAGTAAAAATTTCAAATTAGATTTTTTTAAATAAGATATTTAATTGAAAATTACCCTTTCTGTTATCTAGCGCCTTTAAAAAAAAAAAATTAATTTGGATAACTATCTAACAAAAAGATAACCACTGTAACATATTATCTTCCGCTCACAGATGTTTCTTTCATAAGCAACCCTGTATGGGTATTAATAGTTGGTTCATATACTGGAAACTCCAAACCACAAAGACAAATTTACAGAAATCATAAGATTAGTCAGAATAGTCGATCATCACATTCTTTCTGTCAAATTTAGCAAAAAAACAAAAACAATGTTTACCTTTCTTTAGTCCATTATCAGCAACTAATAGTGGAAAATCTATGACTCCTCGTAAATCCAATTTAAAGTCCAACTGTAAACGTAACAAAAGATGATGGTAATGACCCATGCCTGCTTGTAGATGGTTGCGGAGGTGACATGTTTCCGCAGGCTTCCATAAAGGGCCCTAACAGACAACAAATTAGTTTGCACACCGTAATATTTATTTTCTGTAACTAACTTGCAATTCACAGATCATTTTTTATTTAAACACACTGAAATTGAATTTTCAAGACCGTAGAAGCTGATGAGATATACTTTGGAGGGTTTTTTAGGTCTGCACATAAAATAGTGAAGGTAAGAATTATGCATTACCTTTCTCAGACGTTTGGCTGATGATACAACATCATAATATCCTTTCCTCCACAACAATTCTTCCCCTTTCCTTCCATAGCCAATAGGATCAAAGAACATCAGCCGTTCACAATAGTCTCGGAATTTCATCTAAAAACAAAAATACAGTTCCATTAACAAAGTTTATTTTAATTATGTAAGAACAATGCATACCAAAAATGTAGCTT
Organism: Callitettix versicolor; assembly: GCA_022606455.1. Taxonomy (NCBI): domain Eukaryota; kingdom Metazoa; phylum Arthropoda; class Insecta; order Hemiptera; family Cercopidae; genus Callitettix; species Callitettix versicolor. Next base: position 37,604,683 of record CM040190.1, on the reverse strand, counting down.
TTAATATGCTAAACAAAATGACATTCAACAATTTTGGTTCATGAACTAAGGGAGAAAAATGAGTGATAGAAAAATGTTATGTCTTTTTTAATATGGTCTCTAAAATCGAAGTAACTTACTTAATTCCCTATTTAGCTAGCTCTGGATAATTAAAAGCCAAAAAAAGATCAAACCAAAACAATTCAAATTAGACAACAAAAATTAAGTGGTAAATAAAACTTTGCACTATGCTTAAAAGTACTTGGCCCTATATGATTTTTCAGTCAATTTATTTCTGTAAAAGTTTTTTTTTATATCCGGTTCTTGCTATAACAAACTTTCCTATAATGAACTTAATCTGAGGACTACAAGATGATCATGTAAAAAAAGTGTAGGCCTAATAACTCAAATGCCAGTTTTGAGGTTCCATTATTGTTATGTAAAGTTACTTCCCTTCTTAATTTAGAAAAGTTAAAATTTTTAGGTCTTTTGCCACAAAACCACTCTGACCAACTGGACCTAGATGCCACGGTCATATAGCAAGATAAAGCCAACTTCAGTCTCTGTACTATGGTGGACAAAGATTCCAAAATGGAATCTAAAAAGCAACGACCAGACACATTTGACTTTACTTTGTGAACTAATGGTGTTTTATTCAGGAACTATCTGAATATTAGAATCTCAAACTTCGTAGGCTAGGCTTGAATCTAATACCTAAGCCCGACTATTTAGTGTGGTAGTCACCCCATATCAGTATAACTTTCCCACAAATGTGTCTAGTGTTCGGTGTGCCAGTTTGCATGAGTCAAACTACATAAAATTAAAAAACCTGTATACTATTTACTAAGCCAGAATTTATAGGTGTGGACAAAAAATTAAATAATTCCTTAACGCTAACTAGAACACTTGATGGACTGTTCTTTACTACTAAAAATTTGTGTTAATAAAACAATCAAATCCTAATTAGCAGACATTGAACTTAGTGCATAGAACATCTCTATATAAATTGTGCTTGATTATAATATTAAACAGTTAATCGCTGACTGAAAGTCAACTGCCTACAAGTTTCTGGGTTTTTGATTATAACATATAAGTTCTATGAGTCCTCTGGAAATTTCTACTGAACTGGTAAAATTTACTGTTTTAACAACAAAGACAAATAATATTAAATTATTTATTTAGCTTTGGTCTCCTGACCAGAAGTATTACTATTTAATTAGCCTTCTGATACTTAATAATCACAAACATTGAATGTTTATTAGTATATTATATATAAAACCTTCCTTTAATGCAAAGTAGGCTAGGACGACACATTCGCTGTGTGTTTAGACCTAATGTATTTGCCTAATATTATCATGATTACTACTATGTTTAATACAGAGTCTATAAGTACAAAAGAATTTTTCCTTCCATACTTTACTGTGTAGGTTAGTTTTAATGTCTATCTATTTAGTTTTTGTGATCTTCTGGAGTTACATGGTTTGATAAACACTGATTCATACAAATTCAAAGATACACTGTTCAGCTCCGTTTTGTTGGTGCATACCTACTGATCCATATTAGAAAATAAGTTTAGTAATTCATAATAAAATGTAAATTGTAATGAAACTTTATGGTAAATTGTGCAGTGTAACTCTTTTTGATTTTCTTGTAATTTTTTTACCAAAATACTCTATTGCATCCCAAAAGCAATAATACAAAATATAAAAGCACAAAAATTAGAGGAAGTTCTAAAAAACTAAAAATGTAAGTGACCCCTTATAATTTTAAAATGACTACCACTCAAAATTAGCACAATTTTCGTTGTGTTTGTTTTTCATCGCTGAAATGATAAACATGTGTCGATAAATTAATAATGAAAATTAATGATAATTAACAAATAATAAATTAATAATGAAAAAAAATAGAAACTTACAAAAATACACTAAGAATCTAACAGGGTTTTGCATTAAAGTAGAATTGTGTTACAAACCAAACACTATACTGTATGAAAATTAATGAGTATAAAATAATGAATTAAACAACAGCTTTTTTTTAAAAAAAAACCTTTAAGAACCCAACTAACAAGGTTTTGTATGAAAGTAAATTGCATTTTTACAATCATTGCCGTATTTTGAACATATATTTCTTTAAGGATGCCTCGGTTTATAAGAAAACTGACAACATGACAGTTGGTGAGAGACCTTAGTGTAGTAAATCTAGCATGCTTCATGGCAACTGCCCATGCCATTGCTGTTGGTGGATAAACGGCAATGGTGTCACAATATCATTCTGTTATAAATTGCACAAAATTTTAAGTTATAAAAAATTAATCTTCTGCAGGTATTCACCTTAAATGAATAATAAAATATGCAATAAAAGAAAAAATATCAAACATTACTAATTTTAAAGAACAAGTCATACTGCATGAATACCAATTTTATAAAAAACAGTGTAAAATGTCTTAAAAAGTAGATTTTATGATTTGCAAAAATAAAAAAGTGGTTTTCTTGTCATACATAATTTTTGAAATAACAGACTTTTAATATAAGAACCATTCCACTGTCACATGTAGCACACATTCAGGACCTGTTTTTTTAAAATTCCTCTATAAAATTAATATTTTTATTACTTTAAAAATATGTGCAGGGTTTAAAAGATATCCCTGCACATATCCTTTTCCCTTTTTGTTCTTCAAATACAAATAAGTCAAGTTCCATATTTTTAATAAAGCTGCTTACCCGTTGGGCCTCAAGGCTTGGTACAAACAGGTCCGACACCACAGCAGCTCTTCCTCGCTGCTCATCAAGTATGCGAACAACATCTGAGATGGATCTGCCATCAAAAATAAAGTATTGTAAAAACTGAAGTAGGTTTAATTAAATGAATAAGTTTGCTGTAAAATATGCCTCTAGGTAAAGTTGAAATTTAAACATTTTTTTATACCTTCATAAACAATATGGTACATAAACAACAAGGTATGCTTCGTCAATTTTAAGGACAACATTTATAGTTGTATGTTTTACCAATGAAGACAGTGGTTTTTTATAGGTATCAAAGCAGCCACAATTACTAAACTTCAGTCAGATGGTACTACATTCCTACAATATCTGTAACATTTCTATACGCACAATGGATATGAAAACTACAACAAAATTAAATTTTTATTTAATTATTGATTAGAAAGTGATTAATAAATTTTATTCATAACAAAAAACAAACACTTATAAGAATAATTAATTTCTAAAAAAAAACAATTACAAATTCTTCTCATAAATTACAATTTAAAGTTGTCTCTTTTTCACTTGTTCAATGTCAATTTAAATTTTGGTTTGTTTTTGCAAACTACTGCTGATACTCTGGTTATCACCATGGAATGGATTATGATACCCTTTGCTACTGTTTTTAAATAATGTCTGTTCGTATAAATTTGTTAGTAATATCCAGGCTAGCTCTAAAGTTCGGAGATGATTATGTACATATGAGAAAAAGTTAACAAATGTAAATGGCACATATGGCACATGAAAATTTATAAGTACTGTATTTCTGATTGTAACTCGTACAGACCTTATCCAAACTTTATATGATTACATAACACTTAATTATAATTTTTTATTAATTATAAAAAGAATGAAAAATAAGTTTGTTCTGAAGGAGTCTGGTCTGTAGTTTTAATAATATTTGAAAGTTTTGTGAACTTGCTCAAACGTCAATATTTATTAATTCAAAAATTCCGTTTATCGATTACAAAGTCAAAGTTACTCATACATACATTGAGTAGATCTCACCAAACTGCAGGTAATTTACCTATTTTGGTTAAATTTATTAATATCTAGCTTTAAAGAGGATTCTTCATACTCTTGAGGTTTTATTTCAACTTATTTGAACACTTTTCATAATAAATTGACTTAATAAACTATTTGACACAAATTTTCATTCAGAGCACTTGATATAGCTTCTGAACTCCTTCATGTTCTGTCCAATACTGTTTTTGCTTGGGTTTTATATACAAGCTGCCCTGGTATATCCTTCAGCTTTTGCTAGGCATTATTTTGGGTCACTTTTGTTTTATTCAATTTTATATTGCTATTTTTTATAAAGAAAAATTTTATCCAAATATTATTTTATCTTATAATTTAGAAAATTACAGAGTAACTTTTTGTTTGCGATTGATGTATAGGTTAGTTAGTTCTTGAGTCTTGACATCACATTTTGGCATAGCTTTTTTCAGCTATAGTCACAAATGGCCTGATGCACTGTTTATATATTTGATATTGTTTTTGATTTTAAATATGGTGTATTCAGAAATTATGATTTGTAGCATTCCCTTGTGCCTTCTTCACCCCCTTGCAGTCTGAGATAATGCCTTTTTTTATTTAAGGTTCTTATATTTTTGGCCTGTAATAGCTACCAGCATCATTAATGAAAGTAAACAATTTTGTTAAGAAACTAGACTGAAGTCAGGTTTTGTCTAGCCTAGTTTGGCAAAATTATTTAATGTGGCCGACTTATAATGTGATAACATTATAATGCATGAGTAACACTTTAGTGGATGACTTTGATGTAGTATATATAATATGATCCTTACAGTAGCAATGACACAACAATAAAGTTTCTGCTGCATAACAGATGTTAAAAATAGCATAAATTCATAAATAATCATAAAGAAAATTATTTTCTGTGGATGAATATCTCTTAATTGAATAACAGTATGTAATAAAAAAAATTACAAAAATCATCAATAAGTACCAAACCTAATATGGCTGATCATGAAAAATCTAACTTGGTTTTGTACTGAACAAGAATCGATACATAAATACTACTGGGTGATAAACTGCAATGACTTTATACTTGGTGTAGTATATATAGCATACTCCATGCAATGTAGCCAGTAATGATGTCACATGTTAAAAATAGCATAAAATAATAAGTTTATCATAAAAAATTTAGATAAAAATCTCTTCTTACCAAAATTTGTCTTTTTGAAACTTTTGTCAATATTGGTAATTTTTATGATGAGACCAAAACACATTAACATAAATTATGCTCAATATTAATAATCCAAAATATAAATGTGAGAAAACAACAGGAAGTTAGACAAAAAAAAAAAAATAATAATAATAATGACAAACATAATCTCAAAATGATAAGTGCGAAAGCAGGTAACATGTTTTTCAGTTGTTGAGTAAAAAGCCTACCTAACACGTTGTATGTTGGTCTATATGTATTAAATCTAACATGATTTTTTTTAACCTTGTAATGAGTGTTATAACAAAGTGAGTGGTAATAAAATTTTCATTACAAGAACTAGCCAGATAATAACTATTTTATTATTATGTGATAACGTGTACCAGCAATACCTCGGTGGGTGATATTGGCATAGTAAATCTAGCATTTTCCATGCAAAGTAAACTACAATGACATCACAATAGTTGCGTTGAAAATCATGATAAATTTAATCTTCCGTGGACGAATATCTTTTAATAATAAAAGTAAACAATAGGAAAAATTGTTAAAATCATAACCTTTGTAAAAGTGCCAAAAATTTATCAATAAGTTACCCAAATTTAATCTTCTGTGGATCTCTTATTTCATACTAAAGTAATAAAAGAACAAAAATACTTCTTTTCTGCAAAAAATGTTTGCCATAATATCATTTTTTTTATTAGGCTATGACTAGTTTAGAAAAACGTATATTTTCAAGAAAAAAAGTGTCAGTTGATAGGTTAGGTAAGGTGAATCAGATACACAAGCCTATTTTATATTGAATCTCTTCTAAAATTGAGGTTTAATGTTGGGTTACGATATTAAAGTTTAATACAAATATGACAGACGAAGTTTTATCCAAATATGATAACGAAACGAAACTGTTACTTGAAGTTAATAGGTCTATACCATGCTAGTTTCATACTTGATAATTTAAACAATTAAAATCTGCATTTCCTATAGCAAAACACTGAGAAATCTTATCAAACCAAGATTTTTAAATTTATGAAACTAATTTCGAACTAAGTGTTTCTTATAATAATAATAATAATAATAAAATGTTAGTCCTAGTCTTAAAAACCATCTAGGCTAGAAAAGATAAGAATTTTTACCTGTAGAGTCTTTTGGTCAAGTCTACACTTTCATTTCTTACATCCGAGATCGGGTTATAGGATTTCTTCATGCTGTCAACTCATTTTTATATATATAAAATAAACTGAATTTTTCTTCATTTTTTTAAAAACGTTGATAAAGACATTTGCGTAATACCAACAGCAACTACATACATTTTGTTTAATTGATGATGCTGAATTTTTTTTGTGTTCAATGCCATCCACATTTAGAAATCACTACAGTTCAGTATTATATACTATATACATACTTACAGAAAAGAGTGCTATAGAGATCAAAATCCATTCCTATCATAACATTATTCAAAGAAAGATTAAAGTAAAAGTAACTAAAAGTAATATCAGATATATATTGTAATAAATAAAAAAAAAAAAAAAAAATAGTGAGGTGATTAGCAGTATTTGGAACTCACATGTTAATTTAAAGGTATGTTAGTGTTGTCGAATCCGAGCCAGACAAAACAATAATAAACTACTGCAAACAATATTTTTCCAAATTTCTTCTTCTTTGCCTTAAATATACAAATTTGTTTTAAACTTTGAATAACGTACGTACATACTAATCCTTATATGTATTTATATTACGTAATTCATTGTTGTGTAAAACCGAAACAGGGTAAGATTAATTAATTTTTGTTGTTGAATAAAACCATTTCAACAGTACCTCATATTTATTTCACATTTATAGTATTTGTTGACTACCAACTATAAATTGGTAATTCATTTTATATTATTAATTATAAAATATAAATTATGTGATTATAAAATATAAGATAATTAATTATTATAACCATTATACATGATTTAATCTTTTATTACAATTCATTATTGAGATTGAATTCTTTATGTATGCCAATTGATTCAGTTCCTTATTATGTAAAAATACGAATAAATTTCTTTAAGGCATTAATGATATTTATCTTTTACCATTACTGTTTACTGTACTAAATTTTTCAAATTTTACAATGTACTTATGTATTTACAATGTATAATGCTTACGAACATTATAAAATATTAAATAGAAGTAGTATCTTAATACATCTTTAATTTGTAATCTTTACTGTCCCTTGGCCTACTGATTTTGAACAATTAAATTAAATTTTAGTTCATAATAATGCTATCAATTCATTGAAATGATCCAGTTATGTGTAGGTAAAAAGACATCTATAATTAAGTTATAGGTAGAATCCAAAATAAAAAATATATTCTGGAATAGTGTGACCATTTCAAAACATCAGATGAGGTTAGTCATGCTGCTTTTAAGTTTTATCCAATGTAATATCATAAATCAGTGGTTAATAGGTTCCAAAATGAGTGAGTAAAACTCTTGATATCCATAAGTATGATGGTATAGGTCATTATACAAATTTTATACTAAATGTTTTTGTTTTGTCGTAATAGGTATAAAAAACAAATGGATTGGGTACACTGCAACCATTGTTACATTCAACCAGATGAATCGCAGAAGAGGAATTTTACCCTGACAAGTTGTGGTCATATTTTTTGTACATTTTGTGAAAAATTAGGTATGTCTACACTAATTAAATTAATACACACACACACACACACACACATATGTATATATATATATATATATATATATATATATATATATATATATATATATATATATTTTGAAAATTGGCTAAATACATGCAAACTAATATGTTAATGATCTTATGCCTTTTCCAAAGTAACACAAATTATGGAATTATAGCTTGGGGATGTGCATATTCCACTACATTAAATATATTACAAAATGTGCAAAATCAAATATTAAAGTTAATACATAAAAGGACACCTTTTACTAATTGTAAAATACTCAATATTGATCAGCTGATATAAATAATCAGCTATTTACTCTTGAATCAGTCAGATTTCATTACAATATACTTTCTAATAAATTTAAAAATTCTTCAAGTATTATTAGAAATAAAAGTGTTATTCTGCCAAAAAGGAATAAATCGATAAGTATTAGGGATAGCGACATTAAGGTAATAACTTTTAATAGGTTGCCTAATAATTTAAAGACTTAAAAAAAATAAAATAAAAAAACCTGGTTAAAAAAAAAATGAAAAAATGGATTAAAGAAAACAGTCATTTTATTATAATGCTGCTAGATTAATGTTAATTACATTCTACTTTAGTTTAATTTTTTATTGTTAGTTAGTGCACATAGAGATTGTTATCCCTCTGCAGATTACTATGTTTTTTGTGATGTATAATCCTTCATATTCAATATAATATTTTTTGTTGTTGTATAAGTAAATAATTTATATATATATATATATATATATATATATATATTGTAAAGCCGACTCGGTGGCCTAGTTGATAGTGTACTAGGCTTTCACACCGAGGACCCGGGTTCGATTCCCGGCCAGGGCTTGGCATTTTCATACGCTATAAATCATCCCATCGTATGCATTAGCCCAAGTGTGCACAATAGTCAGACGTTAAACAAAAAAACAACAAACAAATATATATATATATATATATATATATATATAAAAATGTAAATCCACACAAAGCCAATTTTTTTTATTAAAACTCTTCATTACATGTCCAAAAGCAAAAAGCCATTCCTGCACTTTCAAGCCTCATTCTAAGGTAATACTTTTTCAACAACTTTTTTTGTTTTATTATGAAGTTTATTGTTACAGTAACACATATTCACCAGTGGAAGATTCAGTTTATTATAATACGAGGGCGGTTTGATAAGTCAGTGACTTTTTGAATTTCCCGCGCAGTTACTCCAAATGCAACAGTGCTGCCGTCAACTGTAATCTATCAGTGGGCAACTTTCTAATTTTGTGCAAGCTACGTCGTGCAGTTGATGTTTGATAGCCGTTCAAAGCAGACAACCTCGTGAATTTTTACGAAAATGGAAAAAAGTGAATTTCGTGTGCTGATTAAGCATTACTTTTTACGTAAAAAATCCATACTGAAACTAAGGAAAGACTTGATAAATACTACGGGGACTCGGCACCATCAATTTAAATGGTTAAGGAGTGGTTTACAGAGTTCCGTTGTGGTCGTACCAGCACTAGTGACGCCGAACGTTCAGGTCGCCCAAAAGAAGTGATCACGCCGGAAATCGTCGATAAAATCCATGAAATGATATTGGATGGTCGGAGAATGAAAGTGCGTGAGTCGGCTCATGCTGTAGGTATCTCAACTGAACGGGTACATCATATTTTACACGAATATTTGGACATGAAAAAACTCTCCGCGAGATGGATGGCGCGATTGCTCATACTCGACCATAAGTGCAATCGTGTGACCACTTCAAAAGAGTGTTTAGCGATGTTCAGCCGTAATCCGAACGCATTTTTGCGCCGTTTTGACTGTGGACGAAACATGGATCCATCACAACACGCCAGAGACCAAGGAACAATCGAAACAATGGGTTGCTAGGGGTGAACGTGGACCAAAGAAGGCCAAACAGAGTATGTCAGCCAACAAGGTCATGGCCACTGTTTTTTTGGGATGCACGCGGTGTTATTCACATCGATTACCTCGAGAAAGGTAAAACGATCACCGGCGAATATTATTCAAAGCTTTTGAACAGATTTGACGTTGATTTGAAGCAAAAACGGCCGCATTTGGCGAAGAAAAAAGTGCTGTTCCATCAAGACAATGCACGTGTGCACACTTGTCTAGTCACGATGGCTAAAATCCACGAATTTTTTAATACGAACTGCTACCCCATCCAGCATATTCTCCAGATTTATATCCCCCTTCGACTATTTTCTGTTTCCAAACCTAAAGAAATGGCTGGGCGGTAAGCGATTTGAGTCGAATGAAGAAGTCATTACCAAAACAAACGCGAATTTTGAGAGCTTTAAGGAAACCTATTATTTGGAGGGAATAAAAAAATTAGAAAAACGCTGGACTAAATGTATCGAGCTAAAAGGCGATTATGTAGAAAAATAAAATGTTTATTTGCCGAAAAAAAATTTGTTTTATTCAAAAAGTCACTGACTTATCAAACCACCCTCGTAACATGATTTTAAGCCCTTTTTAATGGAACTATTTTGTGACGACATCATTGCTGTTTTGTATGGAGGTTGCTAGATTCCATAGACAAGATTCCTACACTTACATCATCCAGCAGGTTCATGCGTGTTATCACAGTATAATAAATCGTTTATTTACTGTATTATCTTAACAGTTCTTGTAGTCATAACATGGCAACTTTTATTTTACCTAACAATCGAGTCAAATTGGTTTTTAAAAAAGTTTGTATTACACCCAACAACCTTGTCAAGTCATTTCTTTAGTTCCTTCTTTTTTGGAAAAAAAGTGTATATTATTTTAAGTATTAACAGCACACATTTAATTAATCGTTTTTGCGATGAAAAACATTACCTATTTCTACATGCTAGTCATTTGGAGGTTATGTTTGTCACATATTTTAATTTTTTTCCAACTTCCCATTGTTTTCGCGCTTTTATATGTTAGATTGTTACTGCTATGGATAAATAAAGTGTTTTAGTGCAAAATTGATCGAAAATGCCATGAGGGCTGGAACCAAAATCCAAAATATAACAGCATGGAAAGTACAGTAAAAATTAAAAAAGTGACCCATATAACCTCAAAATTACTATAATTCAAATATAGAAAAATTGTTTTTGATTGTTAAAATGGTAAAAAACCTTTATTATTAAAAAAAATACTGAAAGACTTAATATAGTTGTTTGAAGATTCTAACTGATGCCTTTGTTGAGTGAAAATCTTATTTTTAATTAAATTGATGCCATCTTAACAATGTTTTCACTATAAGAACGAACAAAGTATTATTTATTAAGATTAAGTAATACTTACCAGAATGTGATAACGTGTGAGCAGTAAGTCAGTGTAGTAAATTTAGTACGCATAGAACACATGAAGACTTCACATTATAGTTCCGTAAAAAACAGCTTAAAATCGTAAATAATATTTAAAAAAAATATTTTTTTGCAGGTGAATGTGAGTTAATTGGATAATAAGGTAAGAAATAAAAAAAATTACTGTTTGTAAAAAACAACTTATGCTGCATAAATACCAAAAATAAGAACCTACAATATTTTTTGAAAATAAGTATAGCCTATCCATGCTGGGCTAGATTTGAGGTGGTTTTTGTTTCTAAAAAGTTTTAATAACATTATGTTATACTTCTTATAAACATACTGCTTTATTCTTCCTAATAAAGTAGCTAAAAACACTTATTTTAGATGCTTAAACTGTGTTTATTAATTCTCTGTAACCGAAACAAAAAATATCATGTTTTTATTTAATTGTTATTCTATTACTCAAAGTTAACATTTATTTAATTGCTATAATTGTTATGGATTTTATTATGACCAATTATGTATGTTTTTCTCACAGAGGTAATAAATGAATGCAAAATCTGCAAAAACAAATGTACAAGTACCAGGCTTACTGCGCAGGTGAGTCAATCATTCATATTTAGCTATAAAATTTAAGTTAGTGTATCCACAAGTTGTTCAATGAGAGTGCTTAAATAAAATTAAATTTTCTGCATTTTTTTTACATTTCTACTATAGAATTTTGATTTGCCATTTTAAAAAGGTAACAGTTATTGCTATTGAACTGACAAATATTTTATGTTCACCGTCCTTGAAATAATTTTAAAATGACTGACTAATGTTTAACACTCTTTGGACAGGTGAACCTTTTAAGTTAATTTTATAAAATCCTAACTGTTATAAACATATAGACAATATTGTTAAAGAGGGAAACTTCATATGTATACTGTGTTCAGTATAATGATCAGCCTTCCCTAGCTACCAAGCTAGGGAAGGCATATCCCACTAGACTTCCCTAGGGGGATGTGCGCGCGCGCGCACACACACACACACACACACACAGAAAATTTCTGCTGATTATAAATATTATAATAACTGGGCCAGAAATTTGTTTCATAGCAGTAGTGTTTTTAAAAGTTTTAAATGGCTGATGCAGATTATTAGTCCAGCCATTGAAAGTAAAATGTGGTGAAACTGTATAATTTTGCCAAACAACACTGATTTGCACAAAATGTGGATTTAGGATCTACTTACTCTTTACTTCAATGTTGACCCTGTGATGGGAGTTGATTTTTATTTTTAGAATCATCTTTACATAAGTTGAATGAATATCAATTGACATTAAATGACATAATTTATGACTTATTAAAAACTGTTTTGACCCCTAAAAGCCACCCCCTAAAATAGTTATAATTAAAAAAAAATATCTTCAAAATGTTCTTTAACAACTTGGAATGATTAAGTAGCACTGATTTACATGATAATTTGAATTTAGGTTCTTACTTACCCTCTACTTCAAATATGGAACTGTGCCGTTAGTTGCTTACTATTTTTTAGGGGAGAAAACTACCTCTGTTTGCAAGTAATTATAAAAGTATAGATTCAAGCTTGTAATTGATTGAAATCTTTAAATAAATTAAATAAACATCAGTTGACATTCTGAGGGATAATTTATGATGAACTGAAAATTTTTAACCCATAAAAACCACCCTCTATAACAGCAATCATTAAAAAATAATATTGAAAAATGTTATTCAGCAACTTGGAATGGTTTAATCATATAGTGATATTAAATTGAGATTTCTTTACTGTTTTAATTTTTTATCATTTATTTATAAGTTTCAACCCTTATAAAAACCAACCTTTGCAAAAAAAATTGAAAAAAAATTTTTGTTTAATTCAAAACATAATAAAAGCTTTTTATTACTTAAAATGTAATGTATTTATTTTATCACCCCTTAAAAATCAAGCCCTACTGATTAAAATTTGCTGTAGATTTTATTTGCATAAACATTTTATTTTTATGTAGATTTTAATTTTTTAAATTTTTATTACACAATTTTTTTGTAATATAGTTTAAATTATGATAAAACTATGTAATATTTTATTAATTACTATAATTATTAAAATTATGGAAAAATGAAAACTTAGCAATAATTTAAAATAATATCCACATTATTACAACTAGCTGAATTGATGTATTAGTAATACTAGAATATACCAGGATGAAATCTATAAATGTAAAAATGTTTATCAAATATAGAAAAATTCGGATACATGATATTTAAATTTTAATTATAAACTTCTTTGTGTACATACCAATTTATTTTTTACAGTATTAATAAACACATTTTAATGATTTTATATTTTTTTGTACATTAATAAATGGAGCCCAATACATGGTCTTTCTTCTGATCGTTGAAATCTACTGCCTTGGCTTCTCTATACGTACACACTCACACAGAGACAAGTATATATCTTACACGGGAATACAACTGTATACCAGCAGAGGGTTTGAGTTTCAGCCATCTTTTTCTTCTTGTACTCCCAATGCTGAAATATGTGTGTGTGTGTGTGTGTGTGTGTGTGTGTGTGTGTGTGTGTGTGTGTGTGTGTGTGTGTGTGTGTGTGTGTGTGTGTGTGTGTTTGTGTGTGTGTGTGTGTGTGTGTGTGTGTGTGTGTGTGTGTGTGTGTGTGTGTGTGTGTGTGTGTGTGTGTGTGTGTGTGTGTGTGTGTGTGTGTGTGTGTGTGTGTGTGTGTGTGTGTGTGTGTGTGTGTGTGTGTGTGTGTGTGTGTGTGTGTGTGTGTGTGTGTGTGTGTGTGTGTGTGTGTGTGTGTGTGTGTGTGTGTGTGTGTGTGTGTGTGTGTGTGTGTGTGTGTGTGTGTGTGTGTGTGTGTGTGTGTGTGTGTGTGTGTGTGTGTGTGTGTGTGTGTGTGTGTGTGTGTGTGTGTGTGTGTGTGTGTGTGTGTGTGTGTGTGTGTGTGTGTGTGTGTGTGTGTGTGTGTGTGTGTGTGTGTGTGTGTGTGTGTGTGTGTGTGTGTGTGTGTGTGTGTGTGTGTGTGTGTGTGTGTGTGTGTGTGTGTGTGTGTGTGTGTGTGTGTGTGTGTGTGTGTGTGTGTGTGTGTGTGTGTGTGTGTGTGTGTGTGTGTGTGTGTGTGTGTGTGTGTGTGTGTGTGTGTGTGTGTGTGTGTGTGTGTGTGTGTGTGTGTGTGTGTGTGTGTGTGTGTGTGTGTGTGTGTGTGTGTGTGTGTGTGTGTGTGTGTGTGTGTGTGTGTGTGTGTGTGTGTGTGTGTGTGTGTGTGTGTGTGTGTGTGTGTGTGTGTGTGTGTGTGTGTGTGTGTGTGTGTGTGTGTGTGTGTGTGTGTGTGTGTGTGTGTGTGTGTGTGTGTGTGTGTGTGTGTGTGTGTGTGTGTGTGTGTGTGTGTGTGTGTGTGTGTGTGTGTGTGTGTGTGTGTGTGTGTGTGTGTGTGTGTGTGTGTGTGTGTGTGTGTGTGTGTGTGTGTGTGTGTGTGTGTGTGTGTGTGTGTGTGTGTGTGTGTGTGTGTGTGTGTGTGTGTGTGTGTGTGTGTGTGTGTGTGTGTGTGTGTGTGTGTGTGTGTGTGTGTGTGTGTGTGTGTGTGTGTGTGTGTGTGTGTGTGTGTGTGTGTGTGTGTGTGTGTGTGTGTGTGTGTGTGTGTGTGTGTGTGTGTGTGTGTGTGTGTGTGTGTGTGTGTGTGTGTGTGTGTGTGTGTGTGTGTGTGTGTGTATGTATATATATATATATATATATATATATATATATATACATACATATATACATACATATGTACATACATATGCACGTGTATGAATAGATGTAAGAATGTCCGTGCCTAAAATATAGCTGTAACGTTTATTCATCAATGCTCCAATATACATGTTGTAATATCTGCAAAAATATTTGATTGAGTTTTTTACCCATAACACACTTAGTTTTTAAGCTATGAAGTTCTTCAAAAAAGCATTTTGTTATTTTTTTTCAAGAGCTATAAGCTCATATAAATTAAATTTTCTTTCAGCCTTTATTTTTTAAAAGGTTTGAGCTGAAAGGGCTTGAATAAGTTACTATTATTTATGTGAACATATGCAAACTTTAAATGGCTATATCTTATTCATTTTTTATCCCACAGAAATTTAAAAAATTCAAGCTCAAATTTTTTCAAAAGTAAGCACTTTAAACCAGTGAAACTCTAGACCATATCACAAGTACATGAATAAAGTGAATTGTAAAGTGGTCATGATTATTTCCAATTAGAATGGTAATTAATGGATGATTTTCACAGTTTTTTGTTGCCGAAAAAAATAGAGACCAACTTTATTTTCATCATACCTCGCTTAGTTTTGATGCTAGGGACTTTTATAAAAAACAAAAATTAATGTTTTTTTAGCACTTCAAAAAGGTTCTATGAGTTTTTCCCGAAAAATTCATTGTTTTTTGTTATTTTGTGTTGGAACTTTCAATTTTGGCGTTCGACGAATAAGAACTAACTTTCAACAAACTATTACTCCGTTTGTATTGGGTCTTCAGACACCATAAACCCATTATTCTTTTTGTTTTTTTATAAGCTACATGTTTACTAAGAATGATTTTTTTTGATAAAATACTTTTTGAGTTATTTGTGAAAACTGTCTGAAAATGTGGTTTTTTTGATTGAAAAATTAACACTTTCACTTGCAAATAAGTAAAAAAATATTGACTTTCAGAAACAAATTTATAGAACAATTTTTTTTTTTTTTTTGTGGTGTTTAACGTCTGACTATTGTGCACACTTGGGCTAATGCAGACGATTTATAGAACAAAAGTTGCTTTGAATTAGTCAATCTATCCATTCCCATACTTATTTTCAAGTAAAATTTTTCACCCTCGAGAATGGGTGGCATCCACTGTTAGAGTGAAAGCAACCTCCGGTACAGGGTCAACTTTGAAGTAGAGGGTAAGTAGAACCCTCAATGTTTCTGGAATTAACAACTTAAAAGAATTAATTCCAATTGTATATTTTTTTGTTTTTCAGATGACACCAGAAGTTCAGACTTATTTTGAAGACCCAGAAATATTATTGAACAAGCTATTTAAAGTCTTGACTTTTCAGAGAGGCCATCGTGAACGTCTTACCCAAGCCCGCAGTGTTGTAGTATGTATTGAAGTTATAAAACAATTTTGAATTATGAAAGATATAATTTAATGTTTGGTGGTTGAAAAAGGACTTTACACATTTAAAGATATACAGAAATTAATTCATGTAATTTATAGAGTTATTTGATGTGTTTTAAAATAAAACACATTAAATTTGTTTCCAGCATTCATTTTAGTTAATTGTAGCTCAGCACAAATTCCATGAATTCCAACAGATTTTTCTATTGAAAATTCTGAATTTTCATTAGTTCTTGAATATTTATCTACATATGTTTTGATTTAGAGGGGCCACATGTGCTGACATTTAAGTAAAATATATGCTAATATTACAGTAAATAGACAAATCTAAAAAAATAATAATAATATAGATTGACTATCAGAAAGTTTGTGCAATATTTTTTAACTATTTATACCATTGATTAGCAAGACTAAATGTGGTAAAAGAGTTATTCTGGAACATCGTTTACAATATGCATCATAAAGAATAGTGATGCATTATGTGTAAGAGTTTTTTTTAGAAGAATTAATATTCATATATTTATTTCTATCCTACACAAATTTAAGTTACTATTACATTGTAGGCATGTAGAGGAGGGATAGGAGCTCATAAAGGCAACCCACTACTCGGAAATGAAAAATGAATTTTGAGGAAATGTGTGTGAATGCTTTCGTGGGCTAAGTAACTTATGGTATTATCACAGCTAGCATTTTATTTTTTCATACCAGTGCATGAACACCAAACAGCATTTTTTGCAAATACGTAAAGCAAAAGAGATATTGGCAAAAGGCAGGTATACTTCAAAGACACATAAGACTACTACTATATGACCATAGTATAATCGCTTCACTGGAATAAAGCAAGGAGAAAAACTTGATCTGTCCAACTGGTAACCATTTTTCTCATGAGAACCCAGCACATGAGGGGCGAAAGTGTATTAACACGTGTACTAAAATATGCTAAGACATGACTTATGATTGCTTTGACTGTAATGTGCCCATTTTATAATTACCCTTGATTTGAGGATTTCCACACAAAAAATAAAAGTAAATATATTTGGGACAGACTTAATAATTTTTTTGTGAAACACTTATTTTTTAATCATAATAAACAATGCTTCTGCCATTACTTAAGAATAAAATTTATTTTTTTTATTGTTTACTATTTTTTACATTTGTAGGTGTAAAATGGTGTAATAAACTATGCTTGTTACATTACGTAAGAATAAAATAATTTTTTTATTATTTACTATTTTTTGACATTTGTAGGTGTAAAATGGCATTTCTACATAAACTGAATATGATGACATTACAAAACTTCATTACTAATTAGAGGGTTATTTAGTTGTTAATCCACTATAATCCCAGTTATTACATACAGATAACTAACATACATAACTATATAACATACATAACAGTTGTCATCTACTGTACAACTGTTTTAAAACAATTATGTTAAACAATGCTAATTTTTTTAGACCACTTTTGTTGATATGTTTTTACAGTCAGTTATCTAACTGTTAAAAATGAAATAAATTATGTGTAAAATGTTTTTTTAAACATGCAGTCTTAGACTTTAGTGACAAAATGTCAACAAACATTAGCAGAAGTTATTACAATTATGGGTATGGTCATGCAAACATGTGTAAACAGTGTTGCAATCCTTATTATACTCAAGGGCGCATATCAGATTAATCGATTTGTGCTGGTAACAATGAATAAAATATTTCTTCTGTTTGTAGTACAACTACAATGAATATGTGCGTAAAAGTGAGCTAAGCACTAAAAAAATGTAGAACTTTATGTGATAAAAATAAAAAAATATTGTGATTTAAATTTCAGGAAAGGAAGTATCAGAGGGCAAAGGTAGAAATAATGAAACTAAATAAAGAAAACAACACTCTGAAATGGTAATTTTAATTAGTTTAATTTTTACTTCTTTAAGTTACAGTAGAGTGTTGACTTATCCAGATAGTCAATTATCTGGATCAGTATTTCAAAAAATAAAAATAAAATTTTGTCATAAAAAATTGTGAAATTGATGAGTTTTTGCCTTTCTGCTATAAATGTATCGCTTACAGGAACACTGCACGAAGGAACACTGTTCTAAGAAGTGTATCAATAGGGATTTGCTGTAAATACTGTGCATGCATTTCCTAGCTATATTTTTATAGTTTAGAATATGTCAAAAACTCACTTTTAAATTTTCCAAACAGTAGGTCTATTATGACTTTGCTATTTTTTATTGATTACACAAATTAAAATATTTTATAATATTTTTTAAAATTTTAGCCTTTTAGTTCATTTTTCAATCATTCAGATTAAGAACCAGTTCAAATTAGTCCAGATAATCGACTTTCTGTATAAATTTTCTTTAACAAAATTAAATAATTCAAGTAAATTACTGTACAGGCTTATAATATTTATATGAGAGCTGTTTTTTTTTTATCCTCCGATAGGCTATAAAGAAGAGACAGGTGAATATAAAAAAGTGAATTTATTACCAAAAAATGTGCAATGAAGGTTACTTCTCTACATAATCACTTTGACTATTGAGGCATTTGTCATATCTGTAAACAAGCTTCACAATACTCTCTTCATAAAATGTTGCCGCCAGTGATTAGATGTGAGTTGTGATGAGGTTTCTTTTAACACCTCATCAGTTTGGAAGCGCTGCCCTCCAAGCCACTTCTTCATTTCAGGCAAAAGATGAAAGTCACTTGGCGCTAAATTGGGACTATATGGTGAGTGTTCAAAAATGTCCCATTGAAGTTTCTCAAGAAGCCATTACACGAGTATTGTAAGGACGGGCATTGTCATGTATCAGAACAATTCCAGATGTCAGCATGCCTCTTCTTTTGTTTTGAATAGCTGTACGTAAACATTGCAAAGTTTCACAATAAAAATCTGCAGTAATTGTTGTCCTCGGCAGAATAAACTCTACAAGCAACACACCTTTTTGGTCCCAAAAAACAGTTGCCTTAACCTTACGGTTGTTGAACATTTGTTTGGTGAATTTGTATGCATCCATTGTTGTGATTGTTGTTTTGTTTCGGGTGTGTCATATTGAACCCATGTTTGGTCACCAGTCACAATGGACTTCAAACAAATTCAGTAATTTAACGGTCAAGAAAAACCAAAATCTGCAGCCATTTGGCAAGTTTTGTGGTTTTCAGTCAACATCTTTGGAACCCAGTGAGAACAAAGTTCTCTGTAACATAATTGTTCAGTAACTATAGACTGCAGGAAAGATTTTATAACTTCCGGAAATTTCATCGATAATTCACTTATGGTGAATCTACGACTTTCCCTAACCACTTGGTCAACTCATTGAACAAGTCATCTGTAGCAACAGACTTGCATCCTTGACCCCTTTATCATGCACGTCAGTTCGGCCATCTTTAAATTTTCGACACCATTCACAAATAGCACCATCATTCATAAAGCTGTCTCCATACACTCGACTCATTCTTCGATGAATTTCCACTGCACTATTGCCTTCTACCTGCAAGAAACGAATAACATTTTGCAAATCACACTTTGTGGGAGAAATGAGACAGCCATTTTTACGTGACTGCAGCTCAACAAGAAATGGCGTGTTGGACTCGGCAATGACATAGTGTGTGGAGGAGGAGATGCACAGTTGCCTACAATGCACACCAGTTACTTGCCACATGCTTTGCCTTCATACTTTGCGATTAGAGGTTGAAAAAAAACAGCCTTTGTATTTTCCAATCATAATATTCCAAAAACATAAAAGCCAAATTAAATTGATGTATATGAGGGCTATCCAGAAAGTCGGTTACGTTTTACTCTGTAGATGCTAGGGGTGGGGATATCGTGGTCATCTTTGTGTCAGAGTGTTCATCCAGCCATGCTAATGAGAGGTTACTGTTGCTGCTAACCCGTACAATACTAGTTTGAAATGTGCGCTGCTATTGAAAATCCCTTTACCTGTGAAGTGTGGTCGGTGATACAGTTTTTGTTGGCTAAGAACAATAAACCAGTTGAGATTTATCACCAACTCTGTAAAGTTTATGGGAATGATTTGATCACTGAAGGCGGAGTGTGTCAATGGTGCATTAGGTTTAATATGCACGACGAAGAACGAAGTGGACGGCCAAACATTGTGTCCGATGAAATTGTCTCTAAAGTCAATTTGAAAATTTCAACAAGTTTGTTGCATGAAATTGTTACACAAAAATTAGGTTACCACAAATTTTGTGCAAGATGAGTACCAAAAATCTTGACTGAAACCCATAAAAATCAGTGTATGGCTGCTTCATTGACATTTTTTGGCAGTTACGAAAAAGATGGTGACTCACTACTCGATCGAATCATTACAGGAGACGAGATCTGGGTGAAATATGTCAACTGCGAAACCAAATTGCAGTCTATGGAATGGGGGCACACAAATTTCCCCAAAAAACCAAGGAAATGCATGCAAACGTCTGCAAGGAAGAACATGGTGACTGTTTTTTGGGACAGGAAAGGAGTCCTTCTTGTTGATTTCTTAGAACGTGGCAGGACAATAAACTCTGTAAGGTATTGTGAATTGCAAAATACCTTGGAAAATTTAAGATTTTTTTTTGGTGTTTAACGTCTGACTATTGTGCACACTTAGGCTAATGCAGACGATGAGATGATTTATAGTTAATGAAAATGCCAAGCCCTGGCTGGGAATCGAACCCGGGTCCTCGGGGTGAAAGCCTAGTACGCTATCAACTAGGCCACCGAGGTGGCTAAATTTAAGAAGATCAATTTAAAACAAGCGCAGAGGAAAGTTGAGTTAAAAAATTCTGTTTCTGCATGACAGCGTCCGACCACACACAGCCAATTGAACTCGAGCAGTCCTAGATGTTTGAAGTGGGAGGTGCTTCCACATCCACCTTACAGTCCAGATCTTGCTCCCCTAGCGATTATAACCTGTTTCCTGCAATGAAGACCTGGCTTGCGATGCAGCATTTTAATAACGAGGTGGAACTGTGGAAGGGTGTGACAACCTGGCTGAGTCTCAGGTGGCAGAATTCTACTACACTGGAATTTCAAAACTGGTTCCCCACTATAATAAGTGTCTAAATTTATATGATGACTATGTAGAAAAAAAATAGTATTTTAGTGCCACTTTCAAATGTATATAATACAATTTTTTTCTTGTACTTTGTTTTTTTTTTAATACCAAAACGTAACCAACTTCCTGGATAGCCCGCATAATATTGGTTAATATGATTGTAATTCAATGATATAAAACATAAGGAGACATGCTGCATAGTAAGAATTTATTGGTTCCTAAAATAATGAAAAGTAGTAACATGTATTAAATTTTAAAGTGTTTAATTACTTGTTGGAGAGCTAATTCAAGGAAATTATTTCATTTCCTATGTTTTTTACTTATCTTGAAAAAAAATTAGGCTAAGCATTAGCCTAGAGGGTAATGCTTGAAATTTTACTAACTGTTAGTAAATAGTAAACTAATTTTTATTTTCAGCCACATCAACTGGTTTAAACAAAACCAAGCCAACAGATCTAGGGAAATTGAAAATCAAGCACCAAAATTGAAAATACCATTAATACAACAGAATTCCCAACCTTCTAAGGTAAGCCTAGAAATATAAAATAAACAATATTGAAAATATGTAAGGCCTTTAAAAAGTTTCATTGCAGGCGAAATGGGGTCTGTGAGTGACAGTGTAGTTTAAAATTGTACTGACAGATTTGAGATGGTTGAACAAACATTTGCATTGAAAATGTAAATGGTGACCATCAATAGTCGCCGATACTGTTGAATGCTCAACTGATATTTTTAGGGTCTATAGGCAAACTCAAGACCCTTGTATTCTCATGCATGTCCACCTGTGAAGAAAAAAAAATGTATTTAATTGAATCAAAATAATTCTTTTTTGTATTTTTTGATATTTTATTTTTTATTTATATTTTTTTTTTGTATCTGTATTCCAAACCAAAACAACAAAACATCTTTGGAAAAATTCACCAAAAACTTTAGAAGGTTTTTTGTACGCTACTTGGCCTTTCACAATATGAGTAAAAGTTTGTAAAAGTTGTAGTATGATTGAAAAGTAAGTTTTTATGTGTTGGTATCTTATACGTTTCAAAAGAGCACTGAAACCTTGTGGTACAAGCTTTGTTGTAGCAGTGCGGAAGGCATGGAAGTCAGCTGATCCATTCTTGTTAACATGTAATTTGTATTTGAAATATGGTGCCTACAGACCTGGATATAATTTAAAAACATGTGTTTTACCATTATGCCATGTTTACCACTTAAGAACATGTATTCTGACATTTTATTTTAGAAGTGTTATGTAAAGTATTACTCAAAATTGTAATTAACAGGCTAGGCTACCAAAATTTTTGTATTTATCTGGTGCCAGTTTTGAAAATTTCATATAGTTAAACTTTGTCAAAGATGAGCCAAGTTTTTAACAAGGAAGGTCATCTGTCCTAATTTGTCATAACCTGTCATAATTTGTTATGTATCACTCAAACAAAAACATTGTTACCACAGCACACCATACCATAACAAATGGCATGTAATGCTGAAATCTAGCACAAATGCTCTGCCTCAGTCACTCAATTGTCTGCTATACTGTACAGATCTGGCTTTAAGCATCTTGTTCCTAGCAAAATGTTGTGCCATAGGAAGGTATGTAACCAAAATTTCATAAAAGTTTTTTTTTTTAGGAGGTTCTTAAAAATTTGGTTTATACTGTATGTATGAGGACTGTTTGGAAAGTAAATTCTATTTAAGGTTAAAACAATTCTCATTACATTTACTGATTTTTATTGTATACATTTAACAGAGCATACCTTCCAAACTATTTTTCAACATAATTACCACCTACATTTAAACACTTATCATATCTATAAACAAGGTATTTATTAAGTTCAGTACCCAATAAATAAAATTCCACTGCTTTAAAATTATGGTACAAACTTCACAGTCAGCAGATCTATCAATTGTGACAGTGGGACAATTGCTCACAGTGGCCATTTTGATTCCAGGTTTAGAGTGCATGATATTGTTTAACAACCTTCATAGTGTCAAAGCCAGATCTACACTGAGCCAGGCTATCCAACCCCACTGAGAATTTGCATCTATCTCCTCTCTTCACGAACTATACCATTAGTAAACTTAATTTCTGAACAGTCTTCATATAATAAGTTTGATAAGCTATAAAAAGTTCTGTTTGATGTTTTGTTTGCAGAAAACATGAAATGAGCTGAACAGATTGGAATCAAAGTTTGATTATTTAGTTTTTGATTCATTTTAAAATCATTGCTATGTCACATCCACATGTCCTTTGACTTTTCACCAAATATTCAACTCCATTAATATAACAGGTTTAACTAGTACTAAAGGTCAATTCATATTATACAAAATATCATAATCACAGAACAAACGGACAATGTAACAACATATTTTTTGGTTTGTTTTGTATTGTAAGTACCCTTCACATATGCCAGGAATGTCAAGTAAACTCACCTTAACTGAATAGGAAAGAATGTTTTGACATTCTCTAATCTTTTTGTGTTGGTCTTTTCTATTAGTATGAATATCGTTTATTATTTTTTGTATCTCCTGTGTTTAAAAAAATATCTTTTTTTATGTTGTTTCAAGTTTAAATTACACTATACAGTTGTTTTTTTTAATAGGTAACAAAAACTTGATAACAAACACAAAAAAAGATTTTTACTCAAGGTGAATAGACGCTACAGCATTAGAATTTGTAAAGATAAAATATTGGTGAAAATTTCATGTTCCTGCTTGTCCAAAATTAGCTCTACAATAGCTAATTTTCTTTGACTAACTTTTAACATGTTTTCTGCAAAATGAGTTTGCAATTGAATGAAAAATGTGAATGTAATTCACATGAAATGTACATAATTTACATAAAACGTAAATTTAACATTTGAAATGTTGCTGGTTCATTTCATGATGTTGATGTTCTTTATAGTGTGAACATGCCTTCACAAATATGCATTTAGAAGTGCTGCCAATTATTACTACAACTTATGCATATGAGACATTTTGTACACTCTTATGCTGTGAAAGACTGATAGCATAAACTGCTAATCATAAACATCGCAGTCTTTGTTAGTTATATTTTCAATTTAGTTAAAAAAATATGATAGTTACTGTGAACATTGTTTTATAACTTATTTGTCATTATCAGGTCAGCAGATCAGGAGACAACAATTACCAGTATAAACGACTACAACAATTCCGTACCCCAGTTGTTCCTCAGGGAAGCAGTTATAATGGCTATAAGTGAGTTAATAATAATATTTATTTTTTTAACATTTCTTCTTCTTCAAATCAGGTGGTCGATTTCCTATGCACTTTAGTCACATAAGCCTATTGTAATCCTGATGCATTTTAACTGCTAAACATCATTTTTAATATCCACAAAGTCTGTAAACTCAAGGATCTTATAGGTGAGGTTGTCTTGAGGAATAGTCAATCCTTTGATCAATTTTACAAAGATCCTGTTTCTTTTCTGTTTTGAAGCCTTACCTGTCATCCACATTTCCTAAACAGAGAATCTCTTAAAAGTACTCGTGCATAGGCTACCTAACAATCCAAGAAGCACGACTCATTTGTAGTCATGCTGATTAACTAATTTAATATTTATGGTCCATGTACCCACTTTTTTTTAGTATGTCAGAACGATTCAGGCCTTGTGAAGTACTTAACTTTAGATCTAGAGATGTTAATACAAAATAAACACACCATAGTAAGTACATTTGTGACCGCATGCTAATAGTTCCAACGTTATCGCTAATAAAGAATAACTCTTTGTGATTTACTGTTTTTGTGATTTGTGAAGCTGCTATTGCTAATTTACCTAACATTTTGGATGCGTTATGTGTTACTGTTATTCCATTGTGATTGTACTGGCTAAATAATTTGGTATTTTTCATTAACAGTCACAACTAATCTACAAAACCTAGAATTTAAATGCCAGTAAATACATAACCATAATACTTTAAACAAATTCTGTTAAATGTTAATAGTGTTGTATATTCACAAGTTAGAGCCTAAATTATCTAAATAGAAATAGAATAAAATACAAATTTAAGGAGAAATAGTTGTTTTATTGCTGCCTTTAATTAAATAACTTATTTTTTGTGAGGGAGGGCATTGAAGCATGCACAATCATGATTACATTTTTAGACACCAGGTAGCATTAGTGTAGTAACAGCTAGCATGTCTACCACAATTAGAAAATAAAGTAACAGTAACAGGTAATAAAGTGCAATTCTCTTATTTGCTTATACATTGCTATTCAGCTCTTATTTTCTCAGAAGTTAATAGTTTAAATTCCTCTTTTTAATGAATGTTTAACATTTAATTAAATTTTCAATCAAGCTGTGCTTATTTTCTCCACTGACTTGTAACTGCTTCTAGATCACTGTTTACTCAGCATTTTTGTATACAATCATCATCAGTGAGCCGAAAATGGTGAACTATAAGTATGAAATTTAATCAGTATTTTAATCACTGAGAAAAGATTTTCTTCTAAAGGAATAAAAAGGTGTACACAAATTTGTATCAGAAAAAAAATATGTAGTTGGATTTTCTTGATATTTGCATAAATACAATACAAATAATGAAACATATTTCAGTATTTCCTGAAATTCAACCACTAAGGAATTTATAAACGAGTGAAAAGTTCGTGGAATGTGTGAGTTTGCCTACTATCTTTTGTAATGAGATAATAATATATTCACTAAATGTTAAATCATGTCAGCCGAATGACTTGATCAAAAAATGTATTTTCCAAACAAACATGAGATGCTGAAAGACTGATGACAAGACTTTCATTACAATATCTCTAAAACGGCAATAACTAGAAATCTGAAATTTTACACTGAATTTCAGGTCATATGGTCGGTAATTTCTAAGAAATCAGTTAAAAATCCCCCAAAGCCTTTCGCCTGCCTGGCAAGCAAATGGATGTTGAATTATGGGTGTTGTAACCTCTAATTGGGTATATCGAAACAAGTGGTTACATTCTGTGAGTGCATAGGTAGCAGCTGTCAGTAGTACTTGGATTTGGATAACTGGGAACTCATTCCTAAGTACTGAGAAGTGCTGAAGACATGTATTTTGGCTCCAGGATATTGGAGGGTTTGCTTTAGCTGGAGTCTCCTGGTAATGCTTGGGTGCACTATGTATCATTTGTTTGTGATATCTTCACTCATGAATCGCTCGGACATGTAATTATGGAAACTAAATTAAAAAAAACTAAAAATGCATTAAAGAGGCCTTTGTTTGACTACGTTTGAAAAGTTTGACAGTAGTAGTGGGAGTGAGAAAAATCTAGGAGAAATGGAGATGTGTACTGAAGTTTAAGTAATTCAGTAATCTTAAACTTACTATTGAAAAGTGAATTGTGCTACTATCTTCTAGATTTTTAATTTTCAAAAACTTTGTGGAAGGTGTGGACCTGTCCAAAGTTGAGGGCAACTTCCTCATTAATAAAAAAATTGTATCTGTGGAGCCCTACAGATCCTTGACCACTGCAAAGGGAGTGATAACATGTAGAAATCTCCTCCATGTAGATTTGGAGGAGATAAAATCAGAGTTAAAAGTTGATCATCAGAAATAAAAGTTAAAAGTTGTAATTAATGTGATTTGCACTATGCGAAATGTAAATGGCCAGAAAACACCTTAATACTGACTTTTCGAAAGCCTTCTGTCCCAGATCACATAAAAACCAGGTATTAACAGCTTTCAGTAAAACCTTACATCCCGAACCCATATTGGGTATCAATGCTTCAAGTATCAAGGCTTTTGAAATGTAATTTCCACATGCAAAAACCCTGAGGTATGTGGAAATTGTGGATCTACTGGCTATGGTAGCAATGACTGCAAAGGCAAACCAAAATGTCGTAATTGTGGTGGTGGCAAGCATCCCGCTTGGTCCTTTAACTGTCCCAAGTTTAAGAATAAGAAAGCTATCTGTGTTATCATAGCAAGGGATAGAATTTTGTTTTCTGAAGCCAAGAAGATTTTCAAAAGTTCCAAAACAGTAGTTTGATGTTTTCCATTATATGTATACCAGAAAAGTATACTACTATTTAAACATGAAGTAATATGCTTTTTGTGAAAAAACTAGTCAAGTAATTGTGATTAGTCATTTTAAAAGTGGTTTCTTTATCTTATCTATGGTTATCTCTGTTTACGTGACAAGTGAACCTCTGCTGAAGCGCGCCGCCAGTGGCAGTCCATAACTAGTTTGAATCAGGGTCCATTATTTTGTATTATTATGAACTTCCTTTGACTAGCCAATATTTATAGAAATGAAGAAGAGGCTATAAAGTTTTTCCAAGAGAAATCAATTTTGCATAATCCCTGAAAATATGGCCATGGACACTACATGAGTTTAAACCTCAATTCGTTAAAGTGGGTTTGTTCGAAACGTGAGTGCCATGAGTACAAATCAATTCAAGTTGACACTTATTTAACCAGTTCAAAACTACTGTTTAGAAAGGTTCTGTTGGAAACTAACAACGATAGAATTTCGCGAGCACGAACTAGAAATGAACCATAACACTACTGTTAATTGGTGTAACTATATGCGAGAAGTCTGTGCTGACAATTTGCTATGCACAACCTATTAAAATTGGAGGATGAAACACAACTGTGAAAATTGATGAAAGTTTATTTCCTCCTTGTAAAAATAATATTGGACATGCACTAACACAACAGTGGGTGTTTGGAGAAGTGTGCCATGAAAGTCGTGAGTGTTTTTTAATAGTGGTTGCTGAACGTTCTGCAGCCAGTTGTTGCCCATAATTAAGCAGTATATTCGACCAGGGACAACTATTATATCAGATGAGTGGTGAGCATATATGAATGTTTATAAATTAGGTTATGAAAATTATACGCTAAATCATAAATGTAATTTTGTCGATCCTGAGAGTGGCTTACACACACAAGTGATCAAAAGTACCTGGGATCTGGCAAAGCAGTGAAATAAAAACCAGTGTGGAACCAGACGTGCATTGTTGGACTTGTACTTGTATGTGTGAGTTTGTTTGATGGCAGCGAAAAGAAAGAAAGAATCTATTCGAGGATATATTGAGCAATATCGCTGAGTATTGGCTGTCTTCATTGGACTTAAACAAGCAACCTACTTAAACTCCAACTTTAAATAGTGGTATACATATAACAGAAAAGATTTCAGAAGTTGAAGGTAAATCGTTCGCTGCTGTTGCATCTACCAGTAAGACCACTTGTGCCAATTATGAAGAGCTCATGAAAACTGTCAAGGCATTGACAGGAGGAGAAGGTCACTCAACTGGTGACTGTGATTTCTGGTGATACCAATCATACTTTAATTACCAAAACATTTGATCTCTAATTGGATAACTCTTCTAGATATATTTAGTCCATTGTCTCCAAAATACAAGCTCAAAAATCTCTTGTGGCTAAATCTTTGAGACCTGTAGTTTCTGGAGCAATCCCAACTACTTTGAATTTGAGGGTCTGAACCAAGTCACAAGTGCTGAAACCGTCAACTAAGAATGTTTCTCCTGGTCTAGCATATTTCCTAAAAAAATAAAATACATGCCCACCATTGGTTGGGTCTAAGATCTCGGCTAAATAAAATTGTTAAAAATATAAATAAACAAGATAAAAACCGTAAAGAAGTACCTACTACAAAAGCATCTTCTACAGAGTCTAACATCAGTCACAGTAGTGATTTTGTGTCTGTAGACTCTGATAAATCTAAATTACAGTCTGAAGAAACCGAATTGAATCCAATACCATACTAATTTTTCCACTGCTAGTCTTTCTAGTAGGCTATTTCAATGCCCATCATATTTCCTGGGGTTCCTTATCCTACAATTCTAGGCAATATGTATTGAGAGAATATGTTTACTTTGAATTTGTGTCTTCTTAATGACGGTTAACCTATAAATTTATCAGCATCCACTGGCGGATGAACATTTGTTGATTTGTCATTCTGTAGTTCAGTTTTGGCAAGAAAGTTTGAATGGTCAGTATTACCTGATCTATATAGATCGTACTCCCATTAATATTGCCTTTTGTAACCTCCTTTGTATATATCGACTTTTGCCACGATGGATTATAAATAAAGCAAAATGGGAGGAATTTTCAAAGAGAAAAGTATCACCAGATATTGGATCACCATTTGTGCTTAAATATAACAAACAACGTCAAATGATAATAAACAAATTTACTAATCAAATTTTACATGCAGCAGAGAAAATCCTCTGCTCATCCACCAAATCCACCTGTCTCTTTGTAGAATGAGAAGGGTATGGAGGCCGTACACCTATGTAGAAGAGCTGTTATGAGATTCAACAGACGTAAGATGGATGAAAATCTTGAACGGTATAAAATTCTTCAAGCTAAAGCACATAGAATTTTCAGACATAGTAGAAAAGATTCTAGGACCCAATGTATCGCAACAGTATGTAAAACAACACCTTCAACTGTTGTTTGGAAGAAACTTTTTTCTGTCTCTGGCTCTTGTCCTTGTAATGTATTGATGTGACTTAAACAGGTGAACAGAGTAATATTATCTCATATTCTGATATTGTAAATCTTTTAGGTTCATCTTTTGCAAGTTCTTTCTCATCTACGGCCTACAGCAATTGCCTTTTGTAAATATAAGGATATAATTAATGCAATCTGTTCACCTTCAGTTCATCTGGAGAACCTCCTCTGACTACTTTGTTTACTTTGCATGAGCTCTGCATTATCGTCTACCACAGATTCAGCTCCTGGTCTTGACAACCTTGTTTACTCCGTGATTAAAAATCTTCCAACATCAGGTAGGCTTTCTTTCTTCGAGATATACAACCGTATATTCTAGGAGTGTAGGTTTCCTGATGCTTGGTTAGAAGCAACAGGTATTCCTATTTTTTTAAAGCCAGGTAAAGATAAAACTGATCTAAATAGCTATCATGCTATTTGCAAACAGTTAACTGTGGACTAGGTGCATGGTAACATGTTACACTAGTGGTTTTGCAGCATCAAAATAATCGTATTTTGTATTCTTATGTAGTCTTACATGATGTTGACGTAATAAATGAAAATGTAAAAACTTTTAAATATTTATTACTTAAAAATAGGTTATATTTACTTGAGAAATACGTTTTAATCATCCTTTTTTGCATAATATATATTGCTATTACACGTCTCCACAAAGAACAATAAAAATACTAAAACATAATGCAACAAATATTTCTTTTTAATAATATAATATTTATCAAAACAAAACAAAAATAATATTTAAATATTATTCCCCAGATAGGGAAAGCGCACACCGATTCTCTTTCTTCATATGATGAAGCGACAAATTCTTTCACGTAAATTTGTTTTTTTCCATGTGTGCGAACCACTTTGTAACTTTTTCTTTGCCTAAAACAAAGTTCTCATTTTCACTTTCAAAGCACTGAATTATTACTTTCTCCTCTAAGACCTCCAGTGAAGCATCTGAATCCGTATCATGTTCACTAATGAACACTCTTCTTCGGATTTATCTGTCCCTGCACTTTCAATAATTTCATCGACGTCTTCAGTCTCTGAAATAATTTGTGGGCCAAACAACTCTCTTCTTAAATTTTCTCTTGTTGCAAGCACTACTTGTTCTTTATCTTTGTCTTCTTTTTCTAAACTTTCAAGTAGTTAAGATTCTTTCATGTTCCCTTGATCCATAATGGAATTCAAATGAAATTACTTATACAAAAATGTGATAGAAACAATAATATTTACAATTAAAATATATATGGTAGCGTAATGTCAAAAAAACTGCACAAAAAGTACACAACTGTATTCAGTAATAACTAAAATAAAATTACAAATGGAAAAATTAATAAATATATAGTATTAGAACTAAATTATTTACAACATAAATGGTCGTGTGGCACAAAAAGACCGCACTAAAAAATACACAACCGTTTGCATGGTGTCAGAATGACAGCATCTCAAAAAGATATGTCTACTGTCTCGAAAATACCAGCTCAAACTAAACATCAGTCTAATAATGGAATGTAGAGAGGTGGTGAGAGATAAGCAAGATGGAAAGCTACCTCTGTTAAAAAATAACGGCGCTATAGCAAAATTTAAAACCTCTACGGTCCTTTTGACGATGCATGACCATTCCAGGGTTAAAGAAAATGGTAAATTGTCACCTGGTTTGGTACTTAGAAACTAACAATTTGCTGTTAGAATCTGCAATTTAAAGAGCCTTTCTCTTGCGTCAGATGCTAGTTGCTGTTTTTTTCGATCTAGAGAAGGCATATGCTATGGCTTGTAGAAGAAAAATACTAAACAATTCAAAATCATAGGGTATTTAAGACAACATTCTTTCTTTTATTAAAAATTTCATTTGTAATAGATTTTTCAGGGTGAGTCTTGGAACTACATTATCAGATCGTTTCTTTTTAGAGAATGGTGTTCCACAGGGGAGTGTACTTAGTATTACCACCCCCCCTGTGCAATCACAGTACCCTGTGTTAGAGTACTGTTGCAATCAATACCCTAATTTCTCATATATTGTCTCCTATTCAATGTTCGCTTGTGGACGATTTTGCTATCTATGTAAGCGCCAGAAATATGGTAACAGCAGAAATAACTCTTCAACTGGTAATAAATAGATCCCATGGACTAGATCCCGCCCATCACTCTGCAGTCCATCTTATATCTGGTGCTTTTTGTTATAGTTCCATTGTGAGCATTCTTGCCGAGGCTGGCAAACCATTTCTCACTCGACGAAAATAGCAGTAACAAATAAATTACTTAAGCAGTGTATTAAGTAAGCCATGGCACACTGCTTATAATGTTATTTAAGCAATCAGTGTGAGTTCGTAGATAGATCATCACTGTAAGACATATATTGCTCGATTGTGATGGTTTCAAAAATATGCGGTGTATGTATGGTTTAAGCAATGGTTTATAGACAGTGTTGGAAGACCTGGAAATCGACTGGATATTAGATTTCCTTCATCATCTGGATTTTCTTAAGAAAATTTAAAAACTAATTACATAATATTAGTAGGACCTCTTTACAACCCTGCAGCAAATTGTTTATTTTTGGTAATTTTTTCTTAGTTAATTACTTTTAATGTTTCTTTAATTTAATATTGTTTTTGTATTGCCAATTTACAGCCCTACAATAAATTGTGTATTTGTTGTCTTAAAGATATATTAATGTTAATTAGTTCTAGGTAAATATTTATAGTTGTTATTATATTTTGTATGTGTTTATTTGTGTATTTGTGTTATTGTTTTTATTTTTATTTACTTAACTATATTTTAAAATAATTTTGTTGTTTTTTTATTTCAAATTTGTTGCTGGGGAAAAATGATTTATAAATCAATCTAGATCAAATAGTATCTTCACTTCCAAAAAAAAAAAAAAAAAAAAAAAAAAAAAAAAAACAATTTCAAGGTACAAAAGCAAGGTTGATAAAAACAAATCACATCAAGATATTGATTTTTATGGATTTTTGGGTGTTATAATTAAAATGCAACAAGTCAGTGATTATTTTTGTCAAATCACCAAATCCACTTGGTCGAATCCACATGTAAAAGAAATCATCGTTTATTGTAGCAATTTCATCATCGTTTAAAAGAAACAGCATTGTAGCAATTTCAATAATTTTTAATTTTAATGTCTAGATACAACAGACAAGAAACTGTTAACACCCCATCGGATACTTCAATTTCACCTGCTTCTGTGTTGTAAGTCAACATTTATTTTAATGTTAATATGCAAAATAGTGATTTTATGAGAACAAGACATTTCAATGAACATGATATTCCAGTAATTTCTAGTTTATTTCATTAGAACATTAACAAAAGATATCTTATAAAAACTAAAAGCACAAGTACATCACAAACTTTTTGGCTAAAAGTAATTTGGATTATGACCTGTTCTTCCTGTCAGTGGTCTATCTACTCACCTCGTAAAGGCTACCGTGGTTTTGAAACTCTATTGTTTCATCTTCAGGCCGTGATACAAAGTGTTAAATCCCTTTGTCGAGGTCGTCACAAAGTCAAACAAAATATTAAAAACATACGTCACAAACACTGAGCAAAATTACACGATTAAAATACATACGATGGAATTTGATTTTGCCAAACGATACATGCAACTCGTATGTCATTATATTCCGGAATATATATGTATGTATATGTATATATGTATGTATGTGTGTGTGCATGTGTGCGTATGCATACTTACGCATGTGTGAGTGTGTGAGCGAGTTTGTACGTATGTACGTACCCCATGGACGTACATATGCATATATGCATGTATGCATGTATGAATGTATGCATGTGTGTTTCAATCAAAACTAAACAAAAATTATCTTTCAGGATTTTTCCTCAACAGAAGCGTGTTCTTAAAATTTTACTAGCAACTTCAGTTAGGGTTTTTACACTGATTGATGCAATAGCATTGTAGGTAAAAGTAAGTCATTTTTATGTTTGGGCATCAAATATATTTCAAATGGAGCATGTAAATGTATGCTACAAGCAGTACAGCCCACACAATATTTTGAGTGACTGAAGTGTAGTCTAGAAAACAAGCTGATCCATTCTTCTTAATGCTTGACGTCGATATGTAAAACATTACAAGCATTAAATTACACGTATGTATGAGTGAAACAGTCAGATTTACATTTAATGGTCAATACTGTTTTACAAGGACAAAAAACAAGGTGCTTACGAGTACTCAGTAAGTGTTTTAAAAGCATGTGCATAATCATGTTTATTTGTAATATTTATGCTTGTTTTGTAGAAGAGAGACGTTGACTCCACATTCGCACAAATCGACTCCACAATCACATATATTGACCCCACAGTCGCAGAGGTACCACCACTCGCAGCCATACTACCAAGACCAGTACAGGGCTGGTGTTACACCGCCAATGTCTAACTTGAATCTACTTTCAGTTGCGTCACAGAAATCTAGGTAAATATAAATTTCTACAGAATTCACTAACATGTACATATTAATTGATATTTGAAGAAACTCATTCACATGTTGTGACCAAGGAATATTGTTGCACTGTGACTCGATATTCCTGAGTAGCTCAGTTACAGTACCTCTTTCAGTCAACTTCAGACAACATAATTTTGTTGTCTACAGTTTTTTTTTTTTGAAAATCTGATTTCATTATCACAATCAACATTAAATTTGCATTTCAAATTTTTTAAATGTGTTGAAATTATGAAATTGAATTTCATAGAGATCAGGGTTCATTTTTTAAATTCTTCAAAGTTTAAAATTCTAATGTATTCAGATTTCAATGATTATTATAGTGCTGTAATCAGAATTTCGAAAAGCTTAAGATAAAAAAATACTTTTGGAAATTTACTTCCATCATATTAACTAAACAGCTGTGAACTGTGATTATTTTGTTTATAAACATTTTTAACGACCTTTAACAAAATCCATAGGTTAAGATTGATATTTATTTCAAGGTTTTAAGTCCTTTTAATAAAAATTCCATGACAATTGAAAAACAAACATTTTTTTGTTCAAGCTATGTCAAACTTTTTCTTCTAATACAAAATTTCTTTACACTGATAAAACTTTTTTTAACAGAAAAAATTCCTTTATCTGTTTGTTTATAGTTTTTGCACTAAATTAAATTTTAAATTGTTGTAGGGCAAATAGAACATGGAAAAAAATTGCTGAGCTGTTAGAAAACAAACCAGTGATTCAAAAGACTATTGATCAAAAGATTATTGATTACAAGAAAGCTCACCCCAACACTAGAAAGATTCACCTGATTTTTACTCTTGAGGTTAATTTTTTGTTGTTGTAATTTTAGAATTAAAGTAGACAAAAGTTACTTAGGTGGTAACCAGTTTTTGTTATGTGTCATACATTTTTGGCATATTTAAAAAAAATCTCTGAATTTTAAATTGTATGTTTATTTAAACCTTTATTTTTAATTTATTTTTTCTGTTAGTTTTATTTTAGATTTTGCTTTAAGCCATGTTTTGTCTAGCTTGTTTTGGAGTAAAAATTATAGATAACTTGATAAAGCATTTTCAGTTAATAAAACATTAGGTGAGCTATCTCTTGAATGTTTATGCAAAACATTGGTGTAGACTCCTTTGCTTCAATTCTTTCTATTGAAAAATGAACTGTTGGATTGGCCATCAAGACAAAATCTAGAACAGGAATCTTAAAAATGTTAGCACCAATTATGATCTTTAAATTACTTTTTGATGAAACCTTAAATATTTTATGTGTAGTGTGTGTGTGTTTTACACTGTCATGTATGCAATTTTGCTATGACTTGATTCAAACTTAGTAAATAAGTTGGTTTTGGTAATAACTTGGACAAGTTTTTTATATGGCCAAATCCGTTCAACAGTTTCAAAATAACAGCAATATTAACATTTTAAATATTCATAATTTTTGTTTGAAAACCTAATTTCACCTTGGTAATCAGCATTAAAATCTAAAAAATTTACCTTTAAATTCCATTGAAGATATGAAAATTAACCTGAAGATTTGCAAGGTTATTTTTGTATTTTATATGGAATTTTAAAATCTAAAATGATAAATTTATAAAACTGATTACAAAGTTCAGTCTGATTAAACAAAATTGGTAAAATAAAAGTTATGAATTTTGTAATATTTTGAATGAACCAAAATACACCGCTTCTTCTCAACAAAACACAGAAGGTGAAACACTCCATACAAAGTAATTTGTTTTAACATAGCAAGTGTCTGAGATATTCATTGAAATTCTTCCAATCCTCTTTCAATTTTGAACGACAACAATGACAATAACAACAATAAAAACTAAACAACAATAACAACTACTAAACAACGAAACAACAACTAAACAACTTCTAAACAACAATTACACTAAACAATTACAATTAAACCATGACAAAACAATTATAATAACTTTAACAATAGCAATATCAATAACAATAAATATATTGATACAGAAATATGTTATCTTATAAAAGTTATGTTATTTTTCTTTTTCTTTTTTTATATAGAGACGGAAAACCATTTTAGAAAAGTCAAGTAAACAGAAGATAATACGAGCAAAAAAGTTGTGAATAAATAGTTTTGATTTCAAAGTAACTTTCAACTTTATTTAAGTAATTTCTTATTGGCCAAATGATTTTTTTTAAGTAATTAAAGTAGTAATTTCAGTTTTGTGTTTAGAAATCTAATATTTTATTTTTTGAAGAAAATTGTAATTTTTGTTTTTATCTACACAGAATTATTTAAGTAATTCTTTGTCAAGTTATTTTTTGTCAAAATAATAGTTAATAGTTCTTTTATAAGAGATGTAATAAAAATGCATTACTTATTAACAAAGTGCAACATATTAATTTTTGTTTTCACAGCTTAGTACATGAAGTATAAAACCATAAAAAGATTGTAAAGTCGTTCCTGGCACCATGATCAAAGGATCCATTGTGCAGTTGGATTCTAGTTCAGTAGGCTGGTTACCTCAGTAAGTTTAAGCAGGTCATTTACTAGCTGATTCAGCTCAAAGTTCTCAGAATCCTGGAAGCCAAACACTCTTTGATTGTCCTACAGTATATTCTTTTCCTACACACAGTTTCTCCTATCATGATTAGATCTGCCCTCAGACCATCTTCAAGATAAGTTCCATGGTTTTTGATTTGCCCTTTACCTAGGATTTCTACTGAACTTCTAAATTCACCAAGAGAAACTTTTTCAGAAGACATTTATTATGGGAGTGTCCTCTAACGCTATCCCATCTTTCCTAGTGTTGCTTGTAAGTCCACCTATTGATAGCTAATCCAGCTACACAGAGAAACTTTTACTGCCAGTTTGAGTCTAAAACACAGATGGGATCCCAGTCTAGTCAGCGTAGTCAGTCCTTGTTACTCCAAATCCTTTTTGTACCCTAGTACCTAGTGTAAAGTTATCTGGTTTTCAAGCACAGAGCATTGATGTTCTAATGACATTTCCAGTTCAGTAGAACTTTTTCACTGGAAACCTGAGAGCTTGAATCGTCTGGTTGTTGTTATAAATCTAATTAGCCCATAATACGAGGTGTGGCTATTAAATAACGAGACTGACACTGCGGCGGAACAAGTGTGCATGCGCCAACTGCCATTGACCGACAGCTGTTTAGTGTGAAGCTTTCTCTTCAGAATGCAGTTAGTCTCGTTTCTGTATCCAATACTGTTTAGTCATAACCTTCGTTTCCGTTAGTGTTGTTATTTTGTTTTGCTGGAAAAAATGGTTAGTGTAATAATATATGGTTAACAACAAATTGTTGTTAAATTTCACTTCAAACTTGGAAAAACCGCTACTGAAACTTATAATTTACTGAAAGAAGTGTATGGCAGTGAATGTTTTTGAATGATTTAAGCTTTTTCAGGATGGCTGACAAGACGTTGAAGATGATTCACGGCCAGGTCGCCCTTCAACGTCAAAAACAGATGACAATGTCGAAAAAGTTGCTAATTTGATTTGGTCTGACCGTCGAATAAGTATTCGTGCAATTGGTGAAACTGTAGGCATTGATAAAGAATGTGTATGGCAAATTTTACATGACAATTTGAATATGCGAAAAGTGTGTGCCAAAATGGTGCCAAAAATTCTCACGTTTGAACAACAAGCAGCTAGCAAATATGTTTGTACTTACACTTTGGATGCCATTGAAAATGACCCAAATTTATTGGAAAGGATAATAACATGTGATGAATCATGGTTTTTTATGTATGATCTGGAAACAAAGCACCAATCCATGCATTAGAAGACCCCAACTTCACTGAGAGCAAAAAAAACAAGAATCAGCAAGTCAAAATTTAAAGCAATGATTATTGTTTTTTTTTTCGATATTCATGGGATTGTGTACCTTTACTGGGTTCCTGAAGATCAAACAATCAATATTACTACTTTGAGGTATTTGGTAAACTACGTGAAAGAGTAAGGAAAAAATGACCCGAAATGTGGAAGGACAAATTATGGGTTTTCTACCAAGACAATGTGTCAGCTCATTCCGCGTTATCTGTTAAGAGGTCCCTGGCCAAGTACAGCATCCCAGTGTTAGAATATCCACCTTACTCACCAGACCTTACACCATGTGACTTCTATCTGTTCCCTAAGGTGAAATCTGTATTAAAATGGACAAGATTTGAGTCTGTGGAAGCTGTAAAAGTGAAAGCGGCAAGAGTCCTGAAGGAGTTGACAGAAGATGACTTCTAGCACTGTTTCCAACAATGGAAAATGCATGGAGCATTGTAGGGATAGAGAAGGGGTATATATTGAAGGTGTTAATAAGTAATTATATATAAAATGAAAATAAAATTTTTTTCAACGTCAGTCTCGTTATTTAATAGCCACACATCGTATGTCAGGGATATTTTAAAAAAATTGTCTGAAAAGTTTTATTAAGGTCTTTTAACGTCAAAAATTTTATTGATTGATATTATTGATCAATAAGAATCATCTTATTGATTTTGATCAAAATTTTCTTAAATGTAGTCCATAAATATTCAAGCAAACCCTATGTGTTTTGCTTAATATAGCACCAAGCAGTTCAAGTTAAAAAACTACAAAAACCCTGAAAATAGTCTAAATTCTCAGAATCAGTTTTTTAAGATTTTGGTCTAATTATGATCTAAAGATTTGTAACTAAAGTCAGTGTACAGAATTTTAAATAAAGGAAACTAAAATTTCAGGATTAAATTAAAAATCCCCCCCAAAAAAACCTTGCATGCCTTCAGATTTTTTGAATTTGAATTTGGTTTTTCAATTTATTCTTAAATTTTGATTTTTTAAAAATTTTAAATTTCATTAATGGCTTTAAAACCAATCATTAGAATGTGATGAAACTTGTATCAAGTTTTCGTATTTTTACTTTTAATGGTAAGTTTCCAGTATTGGTGTTGCAGTGCTGTAATATTTTTCTCTTAGATTTTATGTGCAGAAGAGAATATATTTTTGTAAAAAAAATATTTGGTTTTATGTTTAGTAAAAATTACTGTACATTATGTTCACATAATTTGATATGATTTAGCCTCATGAAAATATTACGTAAAAAAGCCAAGAGATTTTGATATTTATGGTTATTGTGGATAGCTGCTTGGGCTGGAAGTATTGTCAGGAGGTGGCTTTTAATCATCTGCTCCAATCCAAACACTACTATTATTGCAAAATGATAGATAGACTTCACCGTTGTAGATCTTCAACAGTTTTGTTGATCACTAATGTGTCACCTAGTTTTACTGTACAAAACCTTCTACTATTAGGCCCCTATCTATTTTTTGTTTTTAAAAATGCTAGATTATTATATATTTTCAGTGTTAAATGTATATTTGTGATGGGTTTTGTATGTTGTTTTTAAAACATTATTTTTTTCAACAAATTAATTGTGTTTATTGTTGACCAAGAAATGCCAATCATGAGGTAAGTCCATTTATTAGAAAAAATTAAAACATATTTATGCATGGAAGAGGACAATAGTTAAAAAAATCTTACACAACATTGAGCACAAATCAAGCAACTCAGTTAAGACATCAGTTAGGAGAAATAAAATGGCACGAATCAAGTGTCGCATTGTGACAAAGTTGTTAATCCTGGTATAATCTGAAGATATCAGGTACCACTTGATTAAATAATCTGTCATCTATTATTTTTAATAGTAATAGAACCTTTAAACCAACATGAACTCAGCTCTATTGCTTTGTGGCCAACCAGTAACATAGTGATTTCTTGAAATTTTGTCTTTCCAGTTCGCTGTTGTTGTACACAATGCCTTATATAACTTGACTGCAAGACCTCAAACCAGGTTAATGTTACAGTGTGACTACTGCTTTTGTGATTACCAACAAAATTACTAAAACAAAATGGATGGTTTGTCATATCCTGAAAAATATAGTTCATGTAAAAAGAACTAACAAAATCGGCTAATTTACTAAAATCGGTTTATAGGTTTGGTTGAAATTTTAGTTATATTTGAAGATATATAACTCAAGTCAGTGTAGCGAAATTGAAAAAAAGGAAATTACACTTTGAGAGTAAATCGAGGAAACAACTATAAACACTAACTACTGCCTTTGTTTACATATTTTTTTCAATTGTCTTATAATTGGATTTATAGAAAAATTATTGAATATGAAAAAATTGTACGATTTTTTTCACAATGTATGTGTTTTTGTTTGCATTACTGAGTGACAACTAAATGTAAATTAAAGTAATTTTAGTTTATGGTCTATTTGGATTGTTTATGGCCTGCATGATTTTTTCTGAGTACTGTGCTATATTATTTTTTAGTTTATTTTGTAATGCTAATAAACTAAAATGGGGTCATTCTGATCTCAATTTACAAATGGGTCATACTGATCTCTGAATATCAGTCTCTGAATAATAGTCAATATCAGCATATTATGTGCAAATGTTTTTGTCCACAGCACGTCAGCTATTTAATTTCATGGATAATTGTGATAGTCATTAATCATTAAAAAATTAAGTAAAATCTATAAAACCTGACAAGGTAGATGGTCTCCACCAATAAATACTGAACCAAATTGTTAGGATTCTTGGATTAGTTTGTTCAGAAGGCTCAGCCTTTATTTATTCCAACCATTTAAACTATTAACATTGATTTTTAAAAAGAATTACGCACTGTTTTTGAATGATTATTCTTTTATTATTACAGTAGAGTCTCGATTAAGAGTCAGAACCATCATGTCTGTTATCTTCCATAATAAATAATTTGTAATAAATAATAAAAAGCAACTTTCTAAAAAAAACAAAACGCTGTTACTGGACATGACTTATTTATAGTATAGGTGATGGAAGCTGACACTAATTGCTGCCCTAAGCAAACATTGATATTCAAAAAGTAAATGATCCTATCATTGTTGGAATGAGATAAAAACATTTAAAATAGTGTCAACAATTTCTGGAAGAGTGCATAAGTGTTCCTTTTGAAAGATAAATGCTCTCACACTATTTACAATAATATAATTCAGAGTATAAGTCGCTAAACTTTTCACTAAATGGTATCATGATAAGTAGTTATCACTATCATTGCTATTAGTGATTGTCACTATCATGATCATGTAACAGTCATGTGAGTACTAGGGTACTAAGTGGTGTATGCAGTCCTCTGCCTATGTGAATACTTTTCAAAAAATTAAGTACAGTTAATTTACTGCATTAAAAACCTACATGTGTAAAATTTGTACGCTAAAGTTAAATAGAAAATTTAAGAGTTTTACTACATTTTCCAAGATAATAATAAAACATTCTGTGCTATAAACAGAGTATATTATTTTTATCGATCACTAAAAATTTTCTCTTTCACAACATCATTTGTGTTTAAGCTGCAGCTAATTATAAGCATACGTTTAACAAGGTATAGCTGATCATATTCAGTCATCTGCAGAATATGTTAATATATCATATATTAATATCTTAATATTCCACTTTTAATGTCATTTTTAAAACTAAGAAAGATTATTATTTATTATTTTATGTTTTGTTATGTATTTTACAATTTTCCATGTGATTATTAAAATAATTAAAAATTTTTTTATATAAATAATTATTCCTTTCATGATATTAATGCATATAATATATCTGGATATATGATTTCAATAGCACAAAAATAAGAATCAATCATTGATCACCACCATCATGGTGTTGGACCATGAAGCAGCCATGGGGGACAGAGCTCACTGGGTTTTTAATAAAACAAATGAACAGATGCCAAACAATATTTCCTGATATAAGTTTTTATTATAGATCTAAAATAACCAAACCTTATTATTAAAGATGGTTGCTCAAAAATCCACAAACCTATAATTCTATATAGATATCATTGTATGAATTTGTCAATAAATGATAACATTAAACAAAGGTTATTTTGTTTGTAATATAAATATTGCAATAAAAAAATAGCGTAACCATTTCTAAAACTAATAAAAGATAACACTATCAAATGTAGTACCTATCTGTAACAGTATCTGGACTTGTGCTACTTAACACTATGTAAAGGCCTAATTGAAATCTCCACCATTCAAATATAGTCTGTTTTGTGTACGTGTCAATAGTGGTATTGCATACATCAAATAATTAACAAAATGATCACAAGAATTATTGTTTTTAAATTGTTAGGGATGTTAATCCTGTCATTGGGCAGTTATGTGATAGGTGTCCTACCTATGTGCTTTGGATTAACAAAGGATAGAACGAAATCGGTGTTTCTTTCAGTTCTTTTATGTTTCGGGGGTGGTGTGTTATTATCTACTTCATTTCTTCATATTCTACCTGAATCAAGAGCATCATTGCCAGATTGGGCAGACACTGTGTTCTGCTGTGGGTTTTTCTTGCTTTATTTAGTTGATGAATTGTTGAAGTTGGTCACAAAAGTTGAATTTGATGAGGGTAAGTTTTATTTGACCAATATGATTATTTACTTTGTTCATTTAGTTATTCTATTTGTGTAGCAATATTCAAGTATCTTGCAATTTTCTGTTTTTTTAAAAAAAATTCTATGGAAAATGAACTATTAGGGTGACCATCAGGGCAACACCTTTATCTGGAACCTTATATGAGCCCTGTTTACTAACTTGATTACATAGGCTATAGCCTCAGTGGAGGACCATTGTGGTAGTACAGATATTAATTTTGATCAGTCCAAATCTTTTAGACTAGCTGACCTACCTGGCAAGATGTTCAGGATGTTTTTTTTTGTGTACTGTACAGTTGCCGGTGATCAGTTGCGGTCAGGAAGGTTACTGTTACTAACTACAGACTTTGACTGATGGAAACTCTTAGAATGGACTTGTAAAACAAAAAGGAAAAGTGTTTTAATTAACACCGAACTGGTTGTTGGATTTAGTTAAGTTGTAGAGAGAAAAGAAAAAGCACTATCATGTTGAACAATGCAAACTTCAACTATACGTGGACGCTGTGGTCGCTGGAGGTAATAGTTGGAAAAAACGCGAACTTTAACTGTGTGTGGACACTTGACATCGCTGGCTATGCTAGTTCAAAAGTGCGGACTTTAATTGAACGGGGACACTTATGGTTGCTAGCGTAGCTTGTTGCGAACTGAATTTCAACTGTACGCAGACACTTGTGGTCACTAGCATACCTAGTTTGAAACTGAATTTCAACTACACGGACACTTGTGGTTGCTAGTGTAGCTTGTTTCAAACAGAATTTTAACTGTACACGGACAATTGTGGTCGCTAGCGTATTGAGTTGGAAACTGTAATTTGAACTGTATGTGGACACTTGTCGTTAGTGTAGCTTGTTGCAAACTAAACCAGGCAGTCAGTGCAAGTAGGCCCTTAACTGACCTAGCTGTGTTTAAATGGTTATTTATCTTGGCTGTTTGTTTAGGGAAGAAGTTATTATATATATATATATATATATATAAGTTTGTTACCCAAAAAATTCCATCCAACAGTTTAAATAGTGACCATTTCAAATTTCAAAAAAAAATCAAAAATTTTATTATACATTTTTCTGAATTTATGGTTTTACTATTGTAATCAGCATTAAAATCTGCATAAATTAGCATTTTAAATTTTCCAAATGCATTGAAATTAAGAAAATGAATTTGATGACAGCTTTTATGTTCATATTCATATTCTTTATGTAATT
Source organism: Callitettix versicolor (assembly GCA_022606455.1). Taxonomy (NCBI): domain Eukaryota; kingdom Metazoa; phylum Arthropoda; class Insecta; order Hemiptera; family Cercopidae; genus Callitettix; species Callitettix versicolor. The sequence continues at coordinate 37,561,001 of CM040190.1, read as the reverse complement.
TTAAAGTTTAAAATACTAATTACATGCCAAAACTGTGCATAGAAATTTATCTCTGTATGATGCATCTGTGTATGATCAGTGTGTGTTGATTTTGATATTTTAGTAAATATAATCGTGGCATGTAGCTGTGTTGCTGACATGATTGAAGCAAATTCCCAAAGTATTTTTCTTTATCTTACCCTTTTTTTAAATTCTGATTTAACTTAGTCAGCATTAATATTAGCATTTTACACTTTCATAATTCATTGAAAATAAAAAAATGTACCCTGACTGCTGCCAAATTAATTTCTTCTGAATTCCATTGGGTTTTCAAAATTCAAAATGTTAATTAATGAAGTTTTAATGCTGATTAAGATGGTGAAACCAGATTTTAAAAATATTTAAGACAATATATATACAGTGGTACCTCGACATACGAGTTTAATTCGTTCGTAACCTTGCTCATATGTCAAATTGCTCGTATCTCAAAGCAATTTTCCCCACTGAAATTAATTGAAATGCCATTCATCAGTTCCAGCTCCCAAAACATCACCTCAGTTGTTTTTGTTAAGTGTTTTTTTAATAAGAAAAATGTATTTACAAGAAGAAACATTTATTTATAAATAACAAATACATATTCAATAAAAACACTCATTGGTTGCTTCAATGAGCAAAGTACTAGAGTTAATCTATCCTTCATGGGTTTTGTGACCTGGCTTCGTCTTCTCCTCTACTGGTATGTAAGTCCTATTTGGCATCCTTTTCCAGAAAAGTTCCTGTCTCATCACAGTTGAAAACTTGCCGGGGGATGTATCCTTTGGCTTCTATCAGTTCAGAAAACATTTTGATGTAAACCTCAGCTGCCTTCACATCCGAACTTGCTGCCTCACCATGCTTGACGATGGAGTGAATGCCGGTCCTTTTTCTAAAGTTGTCAAACCAACCCTGACTGGCTTTAAATGAGTCTTCCGATTCCTCTCGCATATGATGCTTTGTATTAAGGTTCCTTCTTGAAGCTGCTTCTCTGTCACCCACACCATCAGTAGTTTCTCCATCTTTTCATGGAGAGAGGTCCGGAGCTTAGAAATTATTGTAACGCCCTTAGCTGGCGTTATACCCTTTATCAACTCCTTCTGTTTAAGACAGTACATATCATTGATGTGCTATGCTCATACATCCTCGCCAAGTCAATTACTCGCACACCTTGCTCATGTTTTTCTATGATTTCACGCTTTAATTCAATAGACATCATTTTCTTCTTTGGACCCATGGTTATAAAAATAAATGTGATAATGTTTTGTAAATGTACAAAAAGCAAAAAACGCGAACCCAACTTATCAAAAATGCTTCGAAAACGAGGGAAACAAGCACACAGACTGAGGTCTAGTCTGAGTTGGGAGAAACTGTTAGACACTGCACATGACACCAACATGCGCACATAGACTGAGGTCTAGTCTGAGGTGGGAGAAACTGTTAGAAGCTGAACATGACACCAACATGCCCCCCCGCATATTGGGGTAGTGTGCGATTACTCGTATCTCAAATCTTGCTCTCAAAGCAAAATATCGCTCGCTTGGCGGCTCGTATCTCAAAACACTCATATATTAGGGCACTAGTATATCGAGGTATCACTGTATATATATTTCATAACACCTTAAAAAGTGATATAGAGGTCAGGGTCCCTCCATGATGGCTGCTCCAGTAGCTCATTTTGTCAGTGGAAATTCATGACAAATAATGTATACATATTTTATTATTGATTAAGATGGTAAAATCAAGTTTTAAATCCATTGCAAGGTATAAAACAGTAATGACAGAAGTTTGTTTCCATAATGTCAGCAAGACAGCTGTGTTGTGATTATTTTATCTACGTTTTTTTGGAAATCTTACTGTACTATCATAATACAGTTGACCTTGGTTATAATGCTCTCAGAATGCTAACTCGGTTATAGTGCTATTTTCATAATATCCCCAATATTCTATATTAAATGTACATGTATTTAGGCTCGGTTACAATGCTTTCACGCATTGTATTTCACGGTTAAATACAACGCTGTCACGCTCAATACAATAGGCTCAAATACAATGTTATCACGCTGCTGTTATAGTCCAACCACTTTGCAAACGGTTTGCTTGAGAATTTCTTGTGCATGTAGGAGAATTCCCCTCCAGCTCCCTCCAACAGTTCAGTGACACAAAGTCTGCCAATCTGAGTCTACAAACTGTTACTACTCAGTGATAGTGAAGGAAAAGGGAGGAGCTATGGGTACAGAGTGGGGACATGACCTCTCACTCAGAGGTATGCACTGTGTTGCATGTATACATACTAGACTGTACAGTACTTATTTTCTATTAGTTTTAACTAAAATATATTTCAAAATTATGTAGTATGTATAATAAATTGTAATAAAATAGCCAACATAAGTTGTTGTATTATGTACACAGTACAAAGTATGCTCTTCTTTTACTACATATAGTATTTCCACCGTTTACAAACTTGTTTACTGTAAACTCGGTTATAAGGCTACCTCGTTTACAGCGCTCATATACGTTTCGTCCCTTTAACCGCGTTATATCCGAGGTCGACTGTATAAGAATCTAAATAAATTAGCTTTCTTAGTTTTTTTTATAGAACTCCATTGAAATGGTTAAATATACAGTACATCCCTTTTATGTATGGAAGATAGATATGTACTACTTCATTCTTTCTATCATTCTTTTAATATATTTAGTCTTGTTTCAGATGAATGCTTAGTAAGACATAATACAGTTGACCCAAATTTCTGTCCAAACCAGGTAATATTGAGATTAATTTTTATATAGAATAAGAAGTTATCTGTTTGGTAAAAAATAAATCAGAAGTTGAAATGTTAGTGTTTGCTATATATTAGATCATTGATTATTCGAATATCAGTAGTCTGAATGTTCATTTATCCAGAAGTCATAAAGATTAAAGTTAAAACTAAATAGTAGGCCCTCTTTGTTTTAACTTCCTGTTCGAGTTTAAGCAGTATGAGTGTAACATCATTATAGATTGGTAGGCCTAATTTTGTATGTAAGTATATTACAGCTCTGTTAATAAAATTTGTTAATTTCCATATTTTGTCTTTAGCCTACTAAAATGTAGTTTTATCACTACAATCTCTCTTTTATTCACATTGTATTACAAAAGGTCACTTGAATACTATGTGCTGTATTTTAATACTATATTTTAATTTTACATAGGCCTTTGCATTTTATACTTAAATATCAAAATATGTTTTCCAAATATGAATTATCTGAACACTGTAGTAATTAGTTCAGATAATCGATGCTCTACTGTATTTACTTTAAAAGGATCTTTTTAGCCCATATTTTATGCTAGTTACACAAATGAGGACAGGAGATCACAGTTGATGGACAGTTAAATCTTGCCCAGTAAATGCAGTTTTGAACCTTTGACCTAGAAGTGCACAAGTTTTGTATACAACTTGCAATAGGCATCCACTTATCTTTCAGTAGAAACATTTATGAATTTTTTCAGAATTTCTTGACACTATTTGAAGTGTTTCTGTTTCATTCCACTAGATAATATATCATTTACTTTTCAATTATCATTGTTTACTTAGGGTAGCAATTACTGTCAGCTGTAATTGCCTATGCTATAAATAAGATGGTTCCAGCTACAGCAGTTTGTTTTGTCCAGAAGGTTACTTTTATTACTTATTACAAATTATTTGCTATAGAAGACTGTTTAAAAATGTCAGATAATAGAATCAACCAGATAGTTAATAGAAACTGGTGGATAAAAAGGTGATGAATTGAGACTGTAATATATATATATATATTATTTATACATGTGTGTGTGCATGTGTGCGTGCGTGTGTTGAAAACGTGATTTTCTGCCAAAATTATACTTTATAATATTAGTCAGAAAATCAGTTTCATTTCGACAAATTTAACTTTGTAAAATTTATTAAGAGTAGGCTAGTTGTTCAAGAATGCCTAAAGTAAACAGCAATAAGGCTGCTGGCATAGCTTAAGTCAGGCAAGCAAAATTATGAAAGAACTTGCAGAATATTGCAATGGCCCCAAGCCATACATTTGCCGGACTTATAAAAATAATACCAGAAATATGAAAATAAAATTTTTCCAGAAAATTGTCATAATGGAATTGATTTCTGGACTAACAATACAATGCCAACAAATTACTATGAATACAAATATTTAAAATAACCAATAGTTTATTTTAAACCAATAGTTTATTTTAAATGAACCAATAGTTTAAGAGATATAAGCCAATATTTGAAATAATAAAATTTAATTAATAAAACTATTATGTAAAATTTAATCTTAGCAATTATAATAATAAGTTAAAGAAGTGTATGAACAAATAAAGTACAAATAACTATAACATTAAGATAAACCAATATATTAAGCTTAAGGTAGGATTCATAGCAAAATTGTCGAATAAAATTAAAAATAAATAAATATTATTGTAAAATCATAATGAGGACAGAGTTGTAAAATGGAAATGTACAGAAAATTAAACTAAAATGGGTGTAACCAAGGCTAAGTAGTATAGAGCAAAAATTGTATGTAAAAATTAAAATAACGAGTTAAACTCAGTATAAATTGTTAAAGAATTTGCTAAGTAAAAAATTGTTAATTAATTAAATTTTCAATTTAAATTAAATCCAGAATCTCATAGGCTATATATATCTGGTGATAAACATGTATCGGTTAGGATCTATAAATTGTAAAAAGTTGTTAGATTTAAAACAAATAGGGCATTATCAATAATAAAAACCTGAAAAATAGGTGGAAAATAATATTGTTATGAACTATACAATGGATAAATTAGGCTATAATAGAAAAACTTAAATAACTTCAGAACAAATAACACTAGAACTACCAATCAAAGTTCATATTAACAGAAAAATCAATACAAAGAAAATGATGAAAATCATGAAAATTGGATTGGTCAAAGAAAAGCTATAGAGTTTTCCTCTATAATAATTAATTGAAATTCAAATTAATTACCAATAGTATGAATAGGGACTACCAAAAAATTATTAAATTGCAAAATTAAAATTTTTTTTTTTTTTTTTCTTTTTCCTTATAGCAATCTAGTAATACACTAATAAGCTATTTGTCCTTAACCTAAACTACTACGATACAACATTCCACTAAGGTCAATCCACTGACAATCCCTTAGTATATAATTAATAGTCACTTAACTAATGTGACCTAAGAGCTACACAGTTCAAATGGTTTAACTCTTTTCAATCTTCTCATTGAGACATCGCTGTTAAGTAGTTGGAGTGCTTCGACATTGATGTGCTGTTGCAATCTTCGTCTATGACCTCGTGCAAATTTACTGACTTCACTATCAATAGTTGGAACCTCAAGATCTTTATGTATGTTCTCATTCCTGATGTACCAAGGGGCATTAACTATACCCGAAGTACCTTATTTTGAAATCGCTGAATGATATCTCTATTACTCTGGGCAGTACAACCCCACAGTTGGATACCATAGGACCACAAGGGCTTAAGGACTTGCTTATATATCAATACTTTGTTATACACTGATAAGGAGGAACAACGACCCAACAACCAATGCAACTTTCTGTATTTTAATTTTAACTCCTCTTGCTTTTTCTTAACATGGGGTTTCCACCTGAGTTTAGCGTCCAACGTCATGCCAAGGTATTTAGCTGTGTTCGCATATGGAACCACTTGGTGATTAATATAAACGGGTTTGTGCTCGATATGCTTATTAGTGAAATCGATATGCACAGATTTGCTTTCATTAAGCTTGATTCGCCACGTTTTACTCCAGGTTTGTATTTGGTTTATAGCTGTTTGAAGTTGTCTGATCGATTCAATGTTATTGTCACCAACAGATAAAATTGCTGTGTCATCAGCAAAGGTAGCAACTATACTTTGTTCAAAAGTTGGTAAATCACGGGTGAACAAAAGATAAAGGGTTGGCCTCAAAACACTGCCTTGAGGCACTCCTGCTTTAATTTCCTTCAAGTTAGAATAGGCGTCTTCTTGCTTAACCCTGAAAAATCTTTCTGATATATAAGATTCCAGTATCATTGAATATTGAACAGGAAGGAATAATTTAAGTTTGTAATTCAGACCTTCATGCCAAACTTTGTCAAATGCCTGTGAAACGTCTAAGAATATTGCTGAGCAGACCTTCTTTTCTTCTAACGATTGTTCAATTACATTAGTAATTCTATGGACCTGATCAATTGTAGAGTGTTTATTTCGAAACCCAAATTGATGATCTGGGATGAGTTTAGAATCTTCGATAATGGGTTTTAGTCTTTTTAACAAAAGTTTCTCGAACAATTTTGACATACTTGGCAAAAGTGATATTGGTCGATAAGATGTTGTTTCGTTAGGTGGTTTTCAGGCTTGGGGATCATCACAACTTCAGCCACCTTCCACATTTGAGGTACATATTTCAAACGAAATGATGTATTGATCAGATTGGCTAGCTTTACCAGCGCTCTTCTAGGGATTTCTCTCAGAATTTGCCCAGTAATAAGATCAAAACCAGGAGCTTTGTTGAGCCTAAAGCACCTTCTGATTTCCTTTTTAATTTCGATTGGTGTGGTTGATGGAATATCTACACTATCTTGTCTTATGACATCCAGCAGTTCCTCACTATTATCGGCTGCATTCGGTTGAAAAATATTTTCCAGGTATTCAGCAAAGAGGTTCGTCTTTTGTTGGTTATTTCTAGCCCAACTTCCATCCATGTTTTTAATAGGTGGTATTTGCATAGTTGGCCTCTTAAGTTTTCTAGTGATTTTCCAAAGAGAATATTCAGTACTGATATCATTAGTCAGTTCTCTCAAGGATTCACTTATGGTGTCATTCTTCAGCTGCCTAATTTTTTCCTTTAATTGTGACGTAAGATTGTTCAGCCTAGTTTTGTCCTGTGGGGCTCTAGATTGATGCCATTTTCTTCTTGCTCTTCTTTTTCTTTAATTAGCTCCATAATATATCCAGGATAACTGTTACCTTTTAATCTCCTTTTGATTTCAGGGTGTTTTCCCATGCTGCATTCTGTATATCATTGATGAATTTTTCAACTTCAAAATTAAGTTGTTCCTCTGTCTGCAATGGCACCATCAGTTGGATCCTTTCTTCAAGTGAAATCCTGAAGCTCTCCCAATCCGTAAACTTATTCACCAGCACAGGTTTGCATGGCTTCCAGATAACACACTCACTTAGAGTTAAAACAATTGGTGTATGATCCGAATTGAGCTCCACATTGTCTTCTATGTGCATATACTTGCTGGAAATGTTTTTTGTAATGAAAAAGTCTATTAAATCAGGTATTTTTGAAAGATCTGTGGGCCAATAGGTAGGTTTACCTGTTGATATAGGATCACATTTATATTCTTTTATTGCTTTCAATAATTCTTTACCTTTGGTTGTTATAATTCTAGATCCCCAAAACATATGCTTGGCATTAAAATCTCCTCCAATAATAAATCGATTTCCTGATGTTCTGAACAGTTCAAGATACCTTTCGGCTTTTATATTGTGCTTTGGTGGGCTATACAGTCCAACCACAGTAATGTTATAGTTATTAGTCCTGACACTCACTAATGTTGCTTGAATATCTTGCGCTTCAATTTTAGATTCCTCATTATGCTCGATATTATCTTTAACTATTACCGCGCTTCCACCCCTCGCTGTATTATCAGGATGAATTGTATGATAAACTTTATAGCCTTTAAATTTGATGAAGGATTGCCTTGTGAAATGTGTTTCTGAAATCAGACACAGATCAATTTTATTTATATCTAGGATTACCTGAAGCTCTTGTTGGTGATTAAGCAATCCATTTGCATTCCAAACCATGATTTTTAAAACATTTACCATTGTTATTAAATTTTATATTTTGAAGGTGGTTTCTTAATTCCACTCTCTATTTTCTGTATACGTTCCTTCATCTCTATAAATGCATCTTCAAGGTTTGATATTTTAGCAAGAATGAGTTGTAAAGACTGTATACAATCATTATTCTCACTATTCTGTGATTTCTGATGATTCCGATCCAAAGCAACAACCGAGGCATATGTTGTTTTATTATTATTACTACTGTTGGTTTCTTTCCTATGTTGAACTGGTGTATCTTTCATAAATATATTTCTAGTTGGCTTATTTTTACCTACATTTATATTCTTGATTTTTTGTAGTTCTTTAGCTATAACACATCCTCTATAATTAGCTGGATGTCCTTCACTGCAGTTTACACATTTTGGATTTTGTTTGTCGACCTTTAGGCATTCTCAGGTTATATGTTTACCAGCACATTTTACGCATCTAGGTTCTTTTGAGCAGAACCTTTGAGTATGTCCAAACATTTGACATCTTTTACACTGTGGTATAAGATTTGATCCTTTAATTGATTGTATCTCCACTTTACATCCAAGGATGTTATCTATTTTGTAAATTTTATCAATATTTTCACCGTTTTCGAAGGTTAACATAAACATGTTCAATGGTGTTTTATTTTGCCACGACAGTTTATTGACTGCCGTAATAATCTTATAATCATGTTGTAATAAGAAATCTCTGATGCTGTCAGGCGTGCATGTATGATGCAGATTCTTTGCCATAACTCTAATGGGTCTGGATTGTTTATTTTCATATGTGTGAAAAGTAAACTTTGCTTCTTTCAGCGCTTTAATTATTTTTCTGTAGTTTTCGGAGTCAGCACAGTTAATTTTTGCTATCGTATTACTAATGATTTTAATTTTAAATAAATTTTCTGGAATATTACGGTGTAATAAATTGTAAAATCCTCATATGTTCCAACATTATCAACCATAATCGGCGGTGGAATCGGTTCTTTTCTAATGTTAGTAACAGGTGGAGCAGTTGTTTTTGTCTCGAACTTAACTGAAGAGTTTGAGAACATGTAGCACTCATTTTAAGTTGATCCACTTCTGGCGACGATTCAGCTTTCCGCTTCTTGGTAGGATTTTTCTTATTTCTTTTTAGAATCCAATCTGTTTCTCGAACCAACTCTTCTTCGTCTGTACAATATTCAGTATTACAAGTCATATCCTGACTTGTTCGGCAATTAGTAGCATTGTCTCTGTTCAATACTTTCTTTAGCTCTTCATTGTCTGTTCTAAGCATTCCGACTTCCTTCCTCAGCTCTTCACAAAGATGCTTTATATCACTCAATTCAATCCTAAGCATTTCATTTTCGTTCTTTAAGGTAATCAGTTGACTTTCACTAGGATTTTGCTGTTTTTCTAAGTTCTGCTTAGTAGTTGTAGTTGTAGCAGGTGGAGATCTTTTTGTCAGAGATCCCTTGCCAAAGGGATTTACAAGTTCTTCTATCTCTTTGTTGATATTTTCGTGTGATTTGTCGCCCCCAAAATCCTTGCGACTAGCGCCAGCCACCGGGGCTTTCACCCGATCGGAACCAGCGGAGGGATTTACCTCTACAGGCTTGCCCTCTTGGGGTATATCCGTACGTTTATCACACATCATAATTAATTGGTTTGAATCAGGGTACCTTCCCATAGCCTATATAGGCAAAACTGAGAAAACTCAGCCCCCAGTACAATTCTGCTCACCGACGCAGTTTCCCGCTGGGATTAAAACCCAACCTTCCACTGGGTTACTCGGCTTAACAGGGGTACCTCTTGTAGGTTAAGTACTGGAGTTGGAGTGAGAGAGGCTAGGAGAACTTTCTTGTTAAGTTCTTAAGTTACGTTACTAGGTGTTCAGCAACTACGCATCATCACTCCCATTTACCCCCTCAAAATTTAAATAAAAATGTTTGCAAAAAACCCAAACAAGCCTACACTACATCCTCGAACAGTCACCAGGGACAATAGGCCTCCTCAGTGGCCTAGTTGATAGCATACTGGGTTTTTACCTCGAGGAACCGGGATCGATTCCTGGCCAGGACTTGGCATTTGCATACGCTATAAATCATCCCATCGTCTGCATTAGCCCAAGTATGCACAATAGTCAGATATTAAACACCAAAAAAAAAAAAAAAAAAAAAAACAGGTGTTTTTTAGGAACCGAGGAGCCTAGGAGTGACCAGGACGCCCGTCCACTCAATTACGCATTTTCCCAAACCGCAACAAGAAAGCAGAGACATTCAAGGAAAAGGAGTCAGTCATTAGGGAACGGCTGTTTGTCATCGCTACAAATAATATACCGCTAACAATGCTATTATTTCTTTATATTGAAGTCTAGATTTACTGTTCAAAGTTAATGGGTGAAAAATTCCAGTATATAATTTGTCGTACCTTAAGGAATAAAGAAAGACTGTGCTAAATTCCAATTTAATAAAATTCCAAATAGTGAAATACATTAAAAGTAAATTACAAGTGGTTGAATATTAAAGTAATTATTGATAAAAGGAATAAATTAAATTAAATCTAAAGTTACTTAACATCTTTAAAAAAATAATTCTATCCAAGAAGATTAAATAAACTGAGCAAATAAAATAAAATAATAAATAAATAAATAAAATTTATAAATTTTAAAGGTCTAACAACAGTAAATCTAGTGTGCGTATTCACCAAATCTAAATAAAGGGAAAATTAAGTTTAATATTACTTATAGGATAATAAGAGGATAAAGATAATTAAATAAAATCAAAGATTGTAATTTTTTTTGATTTATTAATCAAATATTATAAATTTATTTTAAGTATTGCTATTTTATTAAAATTCATGTATAAATGAAAATTGATTTACCATATAACAAATCATACAACTGCAATTTCAGAAGAATTATAAAATTAATAAGTAAATTAGATTAAGATATAAAAAAAAATTAAATTATAAAATGTAGAAGAATCTTGGAGAATGAATAAATATCATAAATTTTATGTTATGAAGGTTTATGATTTATTATGATTTAAATTTTATGATATGAAGGTTTATGATTTATTATGATATAAATTTTATGATTTATGAAGGTTGTAATATCATAAATTTTAGTTTAGAAGTTATAATTTTATTTGTTTTCAAGAAATATAATATTATTGAAATAAATCTGGTAAAATTTATAAACAATCTAGTCTAAAATTTTTCTCTAAATTACAACCTAAATTAACCACCTGTACAAACCCGTAAAAAAATCCAACAACTTGAGATACCTATATTCTGCATCCAAATGATGGCGAATAAAAATTTGTTGACTTTTCGGTTTTCGTGTGGAGGTTTGCAACAACCACATCAAAGTGTAACTGAGGTTCAACGAAGAAGGCAGCAGTTGCACAGGGGGGTAGTTTATGAAAAAAGTGAACTACAAAGGAATTTGCCGGGAGCGCAACTGCGTCGTTGAGAGTAAGATAATCTTTTTACATTTTGTACTCTGAAATTCTTGCTGATAGCGGTAACAAAAAATACTGATGCAGTGTGTGTGTGTGTGTGTGTGTGTGTGTGTGTGTGTGTGTGTGTGTGTGTGTGTGTGTGTGTGTGTGTGTGTGTGTGTGTGTGTGTGTGTGTGTGTGTGTGTGTGTGTGTGTGTGTGTGTGTGTGTGTGTGTGTGTGTGTGTGTGTGTGTGTGTGTGTGTGTGTGTGTGTGTGTGTGTGTGTGTGTGTGTGTGTGTGTGTTAATTCAAATTTCTATTCCTTAAATAAATATTGTTCAGATGTTTTGCCAAATTATGTGGAATCTTTCAGGTAATTCTTGTTACAAGTCTAAATCAAAAAAAAAAAAAAAAAAAAAAAAAAAAAGAAAAACTTAAAACTTGGAACAAGAACTATGTTGAAGGTAGCAGATATGATTTTGGTGAAACATTGGAACAATGTTGTTTGTGGAAATAGTTGTGCCATAACTATGTATTTTTTCCATATAGTTTTTAGACCATCAAAATCAGAATAAAAGAAAATCCTAACATACAGAAATGATTGTGATATTATTACTTTTTAAAAACTTGCATCTTTCAGGTCAGTGAGATAGCTGAGTGCTGTGATTATTGAAATCTTAGATAAATAAACAAAAATTGTATAGTGATTGTAAAACAATAGTATTTACATAATTAATATGTTTATGCAGGTTGAGGAAATGCAAAAAAAAATTAAAATAAAATCCAGGATCGGTATTCTGTTGGCAGTCTCAGTACATTCTGTGATAGAAGGCACAGCGATTGGCGTCCAAACTCTACCTGAGAAGGTAATTTAAATTTGGTCATCAACTTTCAGAACAATTTATGTTATTTTTAACTTTTACCTTACTTTATTGAAAAGTAGAAATTACACATTGTGGCTTATATCCAGTACAATTATTGGTTAACGGGGTTCGGAAATGTGGAAGTATTGAAGCAAAATATATCATAAAGCTGGAGGGGTAATGATGCAGAAAATTCCAACTCTCTTCATTAGATATTGTAATGGAATATTTGAATTTTGGTGAAGGAAGCTGTTTGTATATCCTTACTTTTATTATTTAACGACAATTAAAATAAATCTTTCTATTTTTAAATGTGTCCATCCAAAGTATTTAACACAACTCTGTTTTTGTAAAAATAAAAATTTGTAACATATCAATGATGATATAGGTCGTCACAATGTCAATACAGTGTCATTGACGATCAACTTAACTGTTACTGTGTCATGCTACTCCCAGATCAGCCATCAATAAATTTTATGCCTAAAATGTCAGCAGGCAACCAGTGC